>CM077080.1:179727962-180418655 GCA_039513925.1 Platanthera zijinensis | reverse complement strand
TATAATATAATGCATTTCGTTTTTATTTTACTTTATGCAAATGGTGGATACTAATAAGTAGGAGATTTAGGTATCCAAGTCAGACCATGAGAGGCAGTTCCCTTGGGTGCACAAATACTTCATGTTGGCTTATGGGGAGGCTAGGATTAATGAGCCATTTCAATTTAAAGCTTTGCATCATTCTTACTAATGGGTCTCCATTCATACTTTTGTTTAATGTTCTTTTTATACAGCAATTTTCCATTCAAATTAGTTTGAGTCTTCTTATAGTAATCTTTGCTTAAAATACCATGTGTGGGAGATTTAGTTATGAAGAATTTGTTTTCCAAGTTAGATTTACGTTGTTTTACATAAAGACTCACGGCATAGTGATTCTTAAAGGAAATTTGCGTTCATTTGATTTTAAGTTGGTAGTGATTTGAGTGGGTAAATGAGGATGATAATTATGTTGTGGAGTTTCATTTGCAGGCTCTTGATTTTTCTTACTCCCTGGTTTTAGTATATTCATATTATGAAATTTTATGTTCAACTTGCTCTTGGATATCAATTAATTCTATAAATTTACATTATGTGAATTTTTCTTCATTATTTCCTAAAGCAAGTTGATTTTAGTTTTTAAATTATTTTTTTTAGTTTTTAAATTTTATCTAGCTTTATTATAAGCTATTGTGCTATTTTTAAGAATGGAAACTCAAGATTCAATATGAGCTTAATACTTACTCCTGAATTCTTCAAAAGTCTCATTCATCTCCTTAATTTCAGTTTTATACTTATTACACAAAGCACAATCAGTTCTCAATGATGACTTTTCTAAATATAATTTTTCATTTTGTTCTTTTGCAAGAAGAAACACTTTCTCACCTTGTATTTTCTTCTAACACACTATAATGAGTACATGGTGAAGATTTTATAGCTAAGGAGCTTGCACGTGAACTAGATACATTATAGTTAGATTTTATATTAAGTCGAGCTTTTAAACTTTTATTTTCTATTCGCATATTTGAGTTAACATTTTTCCATTTCTTAATTTTGCGTTTAACAGTTTCTAACACACACAATTTAGATATAGAATTAAAATTAAAAAGAGAATTAGATTTCCTTGCATTGTTTTTGGATGAGGCAAAATTGAAACATAGAGTTTTTTTGACTTCTTCACGAGATTCCTCATCCATAGTTGAGATTTCATCTTCCCTTTCCCTTGATGTGGTTGGCCTGTCTTCCTCCAACACGAAGTCTTCATTTGATTCCTCACTTAGATCCATAAGAAATAGCTCAGAATTATCATCTATAGAAGGAAAACTATAAGTAATCTCGATAAATTTACATATATCGTAGGCAGTAGGTAGAGTGTAGATGAGTTTGAAAATCTCATGTCCAAGCCCACTAGACTATTAATAGTTTTAGCATTTAAATAACATTCATTCTTATTTAAATTATGTGGGGGCATGATAATAGCCAAATTCCACACTTCTACATCTAATGAAACAAGGAATTTTCTTATTAAAATTTTCCACCCATTATAGTTCACACCAGTAAACAAAGATGGTGCTAGTGATTTTTCAGTATATAATGTTCCATCCCCACTAGTCGATTCGAGATCAGGGTTGTCCATTATTCCCTGTGGTGAAACTATTTTGGAATAACCTGGCTCTGATACCACTTATTGGATTTGCTAGACAACTTTAGAGGGGCGGTGAATAAGGTTTTAAATTAAAATTCAGAATTCAAAGAATTTCAGAAGGGCAACCTGTTCTAGAAGCTATCACAGGGCGGTAAGCTAATACCGCACGGCAGTAGGTCACATAACCACTTTTCCCAGTGAAATTTTGTTCTCTAATTTTTCACACACCCTTTAGAACCCTAGTAATATGCAACCACAAATTCAAAATGAAATAAAAGAAATATACTTTTACTCAAAACTAAAAACAAGGGTTTACAACAATACAACTAGATCTCCGTGACGCCGGAGATTGGTGGCATGAATCAAACAATTCTCTTTGTGTTTTTATACCAGCCCTTAACTAGGAACGGTTGAATCTCTCTTCTTCCCAAGAAGATTGACGTGTCGGCTCCTCACCTTCCTCCCAGGAAGGGTCTGAGAGCCCATTAGATCTTCCAGATATAGACGTCCTCCAAGGACGATTTCCTACGGAATCTTTATCGGATTTCGACGACCTCCCCGGTCAATTTTCCTCACACACAGAATGATTAGAAAAGAGAAAAAATACAAATAAATATTAAGAGGTTTGAAATTATTGCTCCCTCAAAGAATAATTCCTCTGGAGAGCGGTGCGCGATCAATGCTTCTTAACATCGTTCTTCTTGTGCTCGATCAACTGATGATGGTCGTTGGAAACCTCACTCTTCGGAGTTCTTTGATCACAAACAGGAGGGAGAGATTTCACTTTTCCTTGCACAAAGACAGTGGTTTGCATCAACAGAGGTGGGGTCAAACCCTAGGACTTTAATTCTCCTCTGTCTCCTTAGAAAAAGAAACACGTGCTTTTATAGTCTTGTTTAAAATAAGCTAGCGCCTGGCAGTAGGTTTTTTCACGCGGTGTCTCCAGCTATCCATCAATTTAGGAAAAATAACCTAAAATTATATTTTGCCACTTTTGGATATTGCGGCGCGGTAATAGCTATCTCCTGGCAGTAACGATTTCTTCTCGGCGTAATTGATTTGATGGTCATTGAGATGGCTAGCATCTGGCGGTAGGCCATAGAGAGAAATCATTGGGCGCTCAGCATTAATCTTGTGTTGCTAGCACCAATGATAGAGCTAATGCTCGGCGGTAGGTCACAAAGATTGAAAATCTCGTTCTTTATTCCTATAAACATGCACACTATACCAAACACAAGTATGATGAAATACAACTTGGAATTTGATATTGTCAAACCAAAGAGATGCGGACCATGGGTTCCAACAATTTTTTATTACCCCTTACCTCTTTTGTTCCCTCCATGTACACAATGAGACTATCCTATATTTCCTTTGCAGTTTGGCAGTGGACCAAATTTTGAAAGGTAGAATCATCAATTGCACTGACTATCATGTTCTTTTCTCTTTTATCCATTATAGTAAGAACAATATCATCCTTATTCATGTCAGCATATCTCTTTGTCACTTACAAATTTGGATTCATGGAGGAGGCCTTCATAGGAATGAAAGGCCCCTCTTCTAATGTAATATATATCCTAGGGTCTAAAGCTTCCATGAATTGCTTCACCCTCTGATTTTGTATGCTAAAGTTCTCTTTTCTGCATATGAGCATTTCATGGAGCTCATCTCCTTATGAGACTCACTAGAGATCATGGTGACTAGTTAGACTACCTTTATACTATACTGGTCAGACTGTTAAGTCCTTTTTGACCAACCTCCCTCTGATACCACTTAATAGTTTATTGTTAGTGGAAGTCTAACTCACCTAGAGGGGGGAGAGTGAATGGGTGGCTTACACTTAAATTACTTCTTTTCTAATTTCAGTAGATATATAAATATACAACACATACACAACAAGCAAACAATGATTTATAGTGTTTTCCCAAGGTCTGGGAACATCTACTTTCCCTCTATACCTATCTAGCAATGAGCTAGACTAGGCAATCTCCTCCAAAACTCTACTGAAAGAGCTTACAACACAAATCCCTTAGGATTTCTCAGCTCTCCTCTAAGACCCAACCTCAGACACTCATGGCCTACACTCAGGATTATCAATAAGCCCTACCTCAGGCACACAGCCCTACCTCACCGTACTCCAACTCCTAAAACTCAGAAATACTTCTAGTTTCCTACCTCAGGCTTGTCTTCAAGTCTTACCTCAGATTTACACAGAAATCATACATCTCAGGTTGGGAGGACAACCCTACAACTCAGACACAATGACCCTACACACAGATTTATTATTAGATCCTACAGAAAAGATGTTTGAATAAAATACAATAGAAGAACTAAATGTATAAAACCTTTAGTCTTATTGATCTTCTATTGTTCTATCTTTTATGAAAAGTAGCTCGATGAAGCCCCTAAAAAGTTTTGATCTTCAGGTAGAGTTGTTACAGGGCTTCTCCTTCCTTGATCTTCTTATTTGACAATAAGATCACACTTGAGTCAGAAGATTGAATCCCACTTTGTTCTTTTAAAGGCTTTCAAAAATCTAGCTTTCTTTCTCTAGATCATAATATGTCATTTATTGGTTTCACGATTTGAGCAATGACATTGTTTTATTATCTTAGCATGTCTCCTTTATACATTGACTTCTACAACGGTCTTGAGGAATGTCTTGTCATTGGCAAGAGCATGAATAGAATAGTTTATCTTCACTTTATCCACTTCTGCCAAATTTTGATCCCACCAATTGTACGGGCTCAACGACATTATTTGAATCTTCTCGATGGTAATGCTGAGTAGAATCTTCATTCTTAGCATTTTCTGCCTTTACGCTGAGTTCGGCAGCTTTCAGCGACTTCTTCACGATATCATTGAGAATACACTCTATTCTCAACAGAATAGTTCTGGCGCATGTCCTTGATGTCCATGGTATAGTTGATACTGATATACCTTGTTAGTGGTATAGTGGAGAACCATAACCCATCTCAACAGTATACCTCTCCTTTATTTTAAACTTAATTTAAAGTCAATAATAATTTTCCTGCACACACATAAAGTAGATATGCTCTTAGCATTGGAAATGATGCCTCTTCAAATTTTCTTAAAATCATAAAAGATTGAGGGAAATATTCCCAACAATGTTCACAGAGCTTTTGTTGTCAACCAGAATCCTGGAGACTGTAAAGTTCTTGATTGTTTTCTTGATCACCAAGGCATCTCAGAACAGATCTTCATAATCTGACATATCTTTTGATGAGAAAGTAATCTTCTCCTCTGGGGGCGAGTTTTGGAATGTAAAAGCGATGCTCCTTCTAAACATCATCTAGAAGCTCCCCTTGCAGATAGCGAGGGTTCCCTTTTAAGCTCTACCCTGAAGAACCCCTCACGAAGACCAAGGGTGAAAGCTAACATCAGGGTATACACCAGTGCCTCTGTAACCATGAGAACCTCCTCCTAGAACCTATCCACATAACTCCCTTGCATCTACTCCGGACCTTGCTTGATTGTGAATAGGAACTATGCTCCCTTCTTCCTCTTCTTCGACGTCGAGAACCTCAACAGGAAACCTCGACGTAGGTCCTCAAATCAATAAATCGAGCTAATTGGAAGCTTGTGAAAGCAGACCCTCGCCTTCTCCTTGAAGGTGATGGCAAAGAGTCGGCACTTGAAGGCGTCCAATATCTGTCTGATGGAGATGACATCCTTGAACAACTAAACATGTTTCATTGGATCATCCCTGCTCGTGTAGTACAATATCTTGGGTTCCCTAAACCCTTTTAGAACTAGAGCTGAGATGATTAACTCGCTAAAGGGGCTCCCTACTCCCACTAGGTGAGTGAACCCATCTCATGCACTCATCTTGCCTGATCTTTCCGCACTCGCCTGGCTAAAGAATAGCTCTGTCCCAATGATATCTTATTCCCCCCTTCAACAGACACCTCCTTCATAGGTCAATGACCAGTGGCATTCTCATCTTGCTACTAAGATGGGACTACAGGGATGGCAGATGTCAAGCAGTCGCCTCTCGCAGTGAATGCAAGATGCAAGGTCTGTAAGACTTCCTTCTTGAATTCTGCAAACATCCCCATTATAACTCCATCCGTCGGTGGTGATAGGTTGCCTAAGTAGGCTCCTTCTCCTTCACCTCCATCCATAAAGCTTTGCTCGGGATTTTCTTATGTAGGCTACGGTCCATGGTCACCGCACCAAAAATGTTGAAACAAAAACTTGGTCTTAAGAAGAGTTCAGACCCAAAGGGTGTAGCCTACACTTACTTCTCCCAAACTAGCAAACCAAATCGAATACTTGGAACTAAGGAACTGACCCTAATCTATAGTGTAGAGGTCCCACCATACACCCAAAATATCTTAGAACGCTTCCCCTCCCAATCCAAAAGCTAAGTTGGGCACCTTGGAGGGCAACCAAAGCCAACCAAAAATAGCTTGAGGAGGAAGAAGCCAAAGGAATTGGATCCCCTCTAAAGGTGTCCAAAGGGACTATTTATAATTTTCCAAGTCTGGTCTGCACATAGCAGAATCTTACCTTCTGATTTTGCTAAATGCCCCAGAATTGGTTTGCCAATAGCCAAACTCTGATGTTTGGAAGCGCTATTGGCAGGTAAAAATATATTATTTTATGGATAATTTTTCTAGGGCGAGTCTACCATGATGTCATACTCCCTTGGAGTTGCGAGTGCCTAGATGGGGATGACAATCTCTCACTCTCTCTTAGCTGAGGGCGAGTGCCTAATGAAGTCAACACTCTCATGCATCTTATTTGCTTGCTGGGGCGAGTACTGACCAGCTGCGCCACTCTCCCCACTATCACATACCTGACACTTTGTTCGAGTATGGGCTTGCTTGACCCACTCACCACTCACCAAGTCCTGAGGATCCATTTACACCGTTGATTTCTCTGATGATCCCACTCGATGAACACGGTGATGTACAACATGATTTTATTTCATAAGGATTTGATTACAAAATGTTTTATTTCTATAACGCTAAAAATCGAGGAAAAATATGAAAACTCTTTTTCCATTTCTATACCGACCCTTCTCACAATGACAAGATGACTCTAGCCTATCTCTCATAGATAAGGTTCTGAACTTCCCCTAGATTTAGTCACAACAACACGCAGTGAATTACGGAATCCTCCTTGGAATCCAATGTCCATGTAATGTCCTGATTCAAATTAGGCCACCATGAGTGTTTTATATCTTTGGGACTAGAATCAAGCTCGATAAAAGATCTATGACTTTAGGTGATCAAGTTTGAGTCACGATTAACAAGAATTTATGAGAAAAATTTGGGGGAATTTTAGTTGGGTGGAAACCCCAAAGTCACGGGCTTGATGTCCATGTTGTTGTGTTAACACGGCGACATCATCATATTATCGTGACGATATCGTCGAGTAAATATAATGATATTGCATGTTAACACGGCGATGTTATCGAGTGAATTCTCCACCCCTATATTATCATATTAACTAGATGATATCACCAAGTTAACTCGACAATATCGTCGAGTAAAGGTCCCAATGCAGTGTCAATGAAAATGGTTGTCGTGTTGAGTGTAGGATCGTTTAGATTAGGTCATAGGCGTGGAGAAAATCATTGTGTCAAGATGTATATCATTGTATTAACCCTTGAAATGAGAGATTGGGCTAATACGCCCATGGTCACGGGCGTGACCAAGGGGCGTTAACTAGAAAATTTAATAAAATTTCCAGAACGACGCAAAATGCCCCCCTCACTATCAGAAATAAAATATTTATCTTTTCCAAGCATAAAAACTGATATTGGTCCAAAAGAATATGGACACATGGATAAGACTTGTAATTTCTAAGGCTTGGGAAATGGCATCTCAATAAATCTCAGTCGAAATCCTTGGGAGAAATCCCCATTCAAGCTCCCCTTCTATATCCCTCTTCTTTCTCATCTTCCTCACATGTCTAAGGGCTGATACCAGGCACTTCCTGAAGGAAACAAGTCCGAAGGAAGATTTGGAGCTAAGTTTGGAGCAAGATAGTCAGAGACCACTGCCAGTATGTTGCAAAGGAGACAAACTTGGTCCATGACTTTGAATCAAGTGACTTCCTCCCCTCTCCCTTAGTACTAGATCTTTAGATATAAAATTGGAAAGATATTAGGATCAAGAGAGCTTGATTTCAGTAAGATCCATAGAGATTATTAGGAAGAGAGCGCACTAGAAATTACATTCTAAGGCATCGTTCGTCGAGAAAATGACTTCGATAAACTCATCCCTTCAATAAGAAGTGGTAGGACTTGATTTCATAAAGAATGATGGTCTATTGAGGGAGTGTTTTAGGAGAGAAGGTTGGGCTTATCTCATACGTCAGCTAGAGAAAGAAGATGAATAGCCTCCTTTAGATCTTCTTAAACATATGTGCAGATTTGTTATCTGCAGACCTAATTGGATCTATTTTATGTATACATCTGGGTTCAAGCCACTTTTTAAGCATGTTCTATCCAGATTCATACCTTAGGCTCAACATGAAAGTTATAGTCCTCGGAAACTTTCAGAAATGTGGTTGCATGTTTTCTGTGGATCTTTATAGCTCCCTAGGACTGAAATCAAAATTATCGTGTTGAGGATAAATATAACTTAAGTACCAAATTTTTTTCTATCCACATTTACACTACTGGTTCAAACCCAATTTTAGGTATAATACATATAGACTAGGACCTTGGGCACAGCAAGAAATTGTAGCCCTTGGGAAGACCTTTATGGAATGGGTGACGGATTACTTTTGTGGACAGTAGCTCCCAAAAATTCTATTTTAATAAACAGTGACACAATTGTGCAAATTTTGATGTTTTATGAACTTCTCTTAAAATATTTATCAGATGTTTATAAAATTTGGTAGATATGTGTTTGATGATTTTGAGAACGCCCACGTTAAGTTTCATAATTTTTGGATAGATATTTACGATGATTTTGTCAATCTTACCATATAAATTTATTGTGTCGTAAACAATTATTGGAATAACCGATGAGGCTGGAATTTGATGAAAATGATCAAAATGATAATTATGAATTTTGGTATAAATTTTAGAAGATTTGGTTCTAAAATAGTTCCTTAATTAAATATTTTGTCATAAATTATTTTGCTTAATATGACTTATAATGATGCCCATTTGAGTCGGAATTTTAGGAAATATGGTTATTGTAGTATTATATATTTTGATAAAATATCAGGTTATTTAGACTTGGAATAGACCTCTTATTTAATTGCTTGATTAATGACTCTCTAGGAGAATGAGGATGTCAGGATTGTTATTGATAAAGTATGACTGATTGGTGTTGTCAATTCAATTATGTTTAATGTATGTTGTGACTCTAACATGAGGTTGAAAATTGTTGGGTCCATTGATCCCAATGTCTTGGATTTGTAAGAAGTCAAACAAGTCAATGACAAACACATAAGTTGTATTTGATATGTGTTTAAGTTCATGCATGTAGGTTAGTCCTTATCACATTGATTTGACAGGTGGACACACAGTAGACTGCTGGTCAGGCAGAAATTCTACTAAGTCCACAAGCATTGAGTGGAGCAAGATCATTTAATGCCAAATGCCTTAAGGAAGGAAGCTGGACAGAGAAATTCTATTAAGTCTATAGGCATTGAGTGAAGCCAGTTCACTCAACGCCATAGCTCAAAAAGCGCTGAGAGAAGTCTGGGCAGTAAAAGCCTAAGAAGAAATAAGAAGAAAAGTGGCTAAGTCCACAGTCGTTGAGTGAAGGCAGTTCACTCAATGCCATAGCACAAAAAGTGTTAAGAGAAGACTATGCAGTGAAAGCTCAAGTAAAAAGAAGACTAGAAATTGGCAAAGTCTACAGGGGTCGAGTGAAGGCAGTTCACTCGACGCCAGACAACTAAAAGCATTGAATCCTGTATGAGACAGTCAAAGCCTAAGCAGAAGCAAGACAGAACAGCGACCAAATTGAACAAATTTTGATGTTTTATGAACTTCTCTTAAAATATTTATCAGATGTTTATAAAATTTGGTAGATATGTGTTTGATGATTTTGAGAACGCCCACGTTAAGTTTCATAATTTTTGGATAGATATTTACGATGATTTTGTCAATCTTATCATATAAATTTATTGTGTCGTAAACAATTATTGGAATAACCAATGAGGCTGGAATTTGATGAAAATGATCAAAATGATAATTATGAATTTTGGTATAAATTTTAGAAGATTTGGTTCTAAAATAGTTCCTTAATTAAATATTTTGTCATAAATTATTTTGCTTAATATGATTTATTAAGATGCCCATTTGAGTCGGAATTTTAGGAAATATGGTTATTGTAGTATTGTATATTTTGATAAAAGATCAGGTTATTTAGACTTGAAATAGACCTCTTATTTAATTGCTTGATTAATGACTCTCTAGGAGAATGAGGATGTCAGGATTGTTATTGATAAAGTATGACTGATTGGTGTTGTCAATTCAATTATGTTTAAGGTATGTTGTGACTCTAACATGAGGTTGAAAATTGTTGGGTCCATTGATCCCAATGTCTCGAATTTATAAGAAGACAAACAAGTCAATGACAAACGCATAAGTTGTATTTGATGTGTGTTTAAGTTCATGCATGTAGGTTAGTCCTTATCACATTGATTGGACAGGTGGACACACAGTAGACTGCTGGTCAGGCAGAAATTCTACTAAGTCCACAGGAATTGAGTGGAGCAAGATCATTTAATGCCAAATGCCTTAAGGAAGGAAGCTGGACAGAGAAATTCTGCTAAGTCCATGGGCGTTGAGTGAAGCCAGTTCACTCAACTCCATAGCTCAAAAAGCGCTGAGAGAAGTCTGGGCAGTAAAAGCCTAAGAAGAAATAAGAAGAAAAGTGGCTAAGTCCACAGTCGTAGAGTGAAGGAAGTTCACTCAATGCCATAGCACAAAAAGTGTTGAGAGAAGACTATGCAGTGAAAGCTCAAGTAAAAAGAAGACTGAAAATTGGCCAAGTCTACGGGCGTCGGGTGAAGGCAGTTCACTCGATGCCAAACAACTAAAATCATTGAATCCTGTATAAGACAGTCAAAGCCTAAGCAGAAGCAAGACAGAACAGCGACCAAGTCCAGATGCGTTGAGTGAAGCCAGTTCACTCAACGCCATTCCAATTCAGTCAAAGACCAAGAAGATAGACATAAAAGTCTAACTATATACAAAAGCTTTGAGTGAAGCAAGTTCACTCAATGCCAGATGATAGAAGAGTTGAGTCATGCTGCTGCTGTCAGAGCCTAAGAAGAAAGCAAAATTTGACTAAGTCCAGAATCGTTGAGTTAAGCCAGTTCACTCAACGCCTAGTCAAAAGTTGAGGCAGAAGCAGAAAGCGTTGAGTGAAGTCAACACACTCAATGCCTTCATACAGAGCAAAATTTTCTAAGTCCAATTGAGTGATGGTCATTCACTTAACGCTCTCAACGCCAAGGACGTAGAAAGGGCTGAAGGATAAGCTAAGGCAAAAAGTGTTGAGTGAAGCTCATTCACTCAACGCTCTCAATGCCTGGATGAGCTGAAGAAATGACTAAGTCCAAAATCATTTAGTGCAATCAGTTCACTCAACTCCTGAGTTGATTCTGAGAAATTGGTAAAGTCCCGAAAGGGTGACGTCAGCATGAGTCAGCAAAAGTCAACGCATTTCAAATTCTTTACGGGAATACTGTAGTATGCCTTTAATGGCGTCATCGGCCAACTGTTGTAATTTTCTGCAAAAGGAAGGTGGTATCTCGTCCTTTAAGGCTTGGCCTACAAGACAAAGAGTCGTTGATCAGCTTACTATAAAAGGGAAAGATTAGCTGAAAGGAAGGGAGCTTTTTTAGGGATTTCTGATTATTCATTGCGGCTAAACATAATCTTCTTCCTCACCATTGTTACCAAGCCTAAAGAAACAGTTCTATTCAGTAAACCTAAAAGCAACAAGAGATAGCTGTTGTAATCTTCATCTGTGATAGCAAGTTCAGAATTTATTTCTGATAGAGAAGAGCGGTAGAGCCTTCAGCTGTAAGTCATGATAGCTGATTGAAGAAGATCAAAACTGTCAAATCCATAATCTTCAATATCAGTTACTTCATGTACAAGCAGAAATCCACAGAAGATATTGTCAACTTGTTGATGAGAAGAAGTTGGGTAGATTCATTCTCAGCCAACGAAGCTGACATAGAGACATTTCTTTGTGGTCAAATCATCTCAACCAAATTCATTCTATAGGATCCTGTCTTGGATCAGAGTGTAGAATCTTTTAGGTCAAAGTTAAAGGCATGTGTTATACAGGTTGTGTGCAGGATTCTGTCTTGAATCTGAGGTAGGGCTGGTAGCCTAAGTTTAGGATCATTTATTGATCTGAGTGTAGGATCCATCTTGGATCTGAGGTAGGGTTATCCTTCTAGCCTGAGTTATAAGGCATTTGTGCATGAGGTAGGTGATTGTTTAATCACTGGGTGGTAGGGCTTAGTGCCTGAGTTGTAGGTTTTGAAGGAGACTGAGTGGTCCTCCAAGATCGTGATGTAAGCTCTTGGAGCCGAGTATTGGTGAAGATCCTTTTCTAACAAGCTGTTAAAAAGGTGGGAGGGACAGGGGAAGTACCCATAATCTGGGAACCACTATAAAATATTTGTCTTCTATGTGTGTATCTTGAAAGCCAAACAAACTAATCAGAAAGCACGGGTTAATTAGGTATAGTTCTAGATAATTTTAAAGAGACCAAAAAACTATTCACACCCCCTCCCCCCTCTAGGTGTTAATTGACCATAATAACAAAGACTTTCAAGTGGTATTAGAGGGAGGTTGCTTAAGAAAGGCATAATAGTCTGAGTAGATCTCCAAGGATAGCTATAAGAGTATCCTTGTGGGTTCAGGAGTGAACTATAAGGAGTTGGGTACAATGAAGCTTCCAATCTGCAGGAAGGAAGGGATTGATATCTAGAATGAGAGGTTCAGGCTATTCAAAGCAGCTGATCCTGGGATCTTTATCATAGTCAAGGAGGGACCTTTCAACCCTATGAAAGTGTTAGTTCTAGATGCAAATGTGCAAACACCCAAGACCTATTCTAAAATGACAAAATACGAAGTCATCCTTGACACCATGGACAAGAGGGCACAAAATATTATAGTTAGTTCCATAGATGTGTAACGCCCCAAAACTCAAAAGAGTAACGGGCAGCATTTGTAGCCGAGTTTGGGCCCTGGTAGGGGTCACACGGCCTGGGACACGGGCGTGTCTAGGGCCGTATCATGCTCGGGTTGGTCAAGTTTTCTGTGAGGTTAACGAGATGAGGTCGACGATCGTAGGAGGTGGGGAACACAGCCTGAGAGACGGGCATGTCAAGGGATGTGTCCAACTCGGGCTATTTGCTGGGCGGTGTCGAAAGATCTACACGGCCTGGGACACGGGCGTGTCCTAGGGGCGTGTCTGGCACACAGCATATGACACGGGCATGTCACATGGCCATGTTCTCTTCGGGATGTTTGGTCCCGTGTTGAGTGATGAACATGGCACCTAACACTGGCGTGTACTGATCGACACGGGTATGTCAAAGTTGGACACGGGCGTGTTTAAGCCCGTGTACTTTTTGGGATGTGACGGTTACAGCGTTAAGTGGGGTACATGGCCCATGATACGGGCATGTCCATGCCTGACATGGGCGTGTCATAAGCCGTATCACAGACCGTGTTCTGTTCTGTAATGTCTAGTTTTACGGCGAGTAAGGAACACGGCATTGGACACGGGTGTGTCGCAAGCCGTGACGGCCAAGAAATATTATTTTAGGGCGAATCGTGGTTGTTCATTTCCTTCTAATAAGATCTGATGGCTTAACCTTCTCCTATTAGTATTTGTGCGGGAATATGGTTAGAAATCTCATTTCATTATGGGCTTTCTCTTTCTAAAGTTTAGAGAGAGGTGAGAGAAAGGAAGAAGGTGAAGGAGAGTTCCGGCCGCCGGTGGAGATTCGGAGCCCTGATTCACGATCCGAGTCCAGATCTACCGATGCGAGGCCGCTATGGTGCTTTTCATCCATCTAGATCTTCATGGCACTGAAGAGAACGACAAGGGTAATGATTCTCTTCTTGAACATGTGAAGTCATCTTTCCTTTTTGCATAGGAAGCCCGCTCTTGCGAGTATGCGGTGAGTTTGAGGTGTTCCTTCGGGTAGATAGGAATAGTCCCCGTTATTTTGTATGTAGAGTCCAAAATCAAAGTACGGACATAGGCATAGTGTGTAAAGCCTACTCGGACATGTTGCTCAGGATCGGTGATGTTTCATTATGCATGAATAGTCGGATAAGACTCCGTGGCAATTGGTTTTTTCAGGTTTTCTACGTTGTAGATTGCAGCAGGGATCCTTGGGGATTAACTCCAAGGTACACCCGAAAAACTGGGCAGAAGCATGATTCTGCAAACTTGGTGGCCTGGGAGCCAACTTGTGCATAACTGGGTTATGTGAGATTTATATAATAGGTTTGGGACTCGGGGAAGCTTGACCCGCGCATATGGCTTAAATTGATGTTGCGGTGTGAGCAATGGGCTAGGCGGAATCGTACCAACTCTATGTGGTTTGGTTAAAGAGACCTAATGTACGTGGTACTTATCATTGGCATAGATGGGGGGTCTTAGGCTTAGGCTGGAAAGACCATAATGCTCACGATATTTGCCGTCTTGGTGGCGGTGGTGAGACCATGGATTTTGACCAGGTTCACTGAGTAAATGCCCTGAGAGCACGGGGTGCATGGTCGTGTGGGCCTGAACCTGTGATGTATTGTGAATGTTGTACTTTCACTTTAAATATTGGATTATACTAATGCAATGCAGGGAAGGAGCACCGCCACCCCAAAAAGGGGCGGGGTCGTTATAATTTGGTTAGCCTTAGCTGACCATTACTTTTGTTTGCCATCATTGTGGTGAATTGTTACTTGCCGGTGCTGTGGAGCTAAGTGGCAAATAGCGGGCTAAAGCCCTATTTGTTGTGCCTGCCCTTAAAGGCCTTTGCAAATGGTTACTTGTTTTGTTCATGTGTGTCCGGCCTGCGTGCCGATGTTTGGAAGACACTATTTATTTAAAGTAAACTCATGTAAGGCCATAGACAAAGTACTTTATGTATTTTGTACGTTCATTCATGTTTGGGTTTACTTAGTGGACATTTATACTGTTGGCTTGGGTTCTTTAATTGCAACTTTTAAATTGCTTCCACTAGAATGTACTCTGTGTAGGATGTTATGATTGGAAGGATGGTTTCAATGAGTAACCCACTGGTCTATCTGTGGTATATGGTGTTGGGCCCCGGCCGGACCTACTGTTATATACTATGTGATGGATGGGGGTTTTACAATTTGGTATCACACTACCGGATTCAGCCATGCTTATTGGAATTCATGGTCGAATTCTTTTAAGGGGTGGTGAGCACATGTGTGTGCGTCATCGTTATAACATAAAAAGAACCCATGAATGTCCACTTAGGAATGAAAATACACTTGTTTGAGGAACCTGTGTGTTCCTATAATTGCTTTCTGCAATATTGTTTGGTCACTTAATTGTGTTGTGTACGTCTATAGGTGACCAGGAGTGGTGTAGGGCCTTCAGAAAACCCGCATTCTGAGGCATGTAGCGCACCAAGTGATGTGCCTACAACACCTCCTTCGGCTGAGACCATAAGATTGGTGGCTGAAGCGATGTTCGCTATGATGAATGCCTAGCCAGCAATGTAGGTGCAGCACCCAGCTCCTGCGGTACAGCAGGTGCCGCTTCAAATGACAGAACCGAGAAGGGTGGAGCAAGTGGTGGTGGAGCCATTGGTGCCTAGGAGAGCTACTAAAAAGCAGCTCAAACATGTTATGGGTTTCAACCATCCGGTGTTCTTGGGGACTGGAACCCCAACTCAAGCCGAAGATTGGCTCTCCCGAGTATAAAGAGTTCTGACGGCTATGGAAAAGGAGGAGTGGAAAAAGACCACCATAGCCACTTTCTTATTGGACGGTGATGCAAGGCTGTGGTGGGAAGGTTTGGAGCTACACCACTTGGGGGGTAGAAAGCTTATGGATGTCTCGATGGAAGAGTTATTGAGGCTATTCTTGGCAAGGTACCTCCCATCGGCTCAGAGGATTGTGATGGAGAATGAGTTCTAGAAGCTGGTGCAAGGAGAGAGTAGCGTGGACGAGTACCTCCACGAATTTACTCGGTTGGGTTGGTATGCAAGCTCTACATTCGGTGATGAGGAGATGAAGACAAACCGATTTTATGAGGGTCTGCGGGATGACCTAAGGCTACTGCTGTAACGTCCCAATTCGCGCTAGGCCCCTTGATTGCGTATTTGAGTCAAGGGGGCTGTGGTGAGCCCAATGGGGGTGTGGGTGAACAGGTGCGAACGTATGGGAAATGAGGAAAACAAGGCAAAACGGTGATTTTGGCCGACACGGGTATGGACACGGCCGTGTCCATACCCGTGTGCCTCATGCCAATATTAAGTTTCCAGTCAGAGAGGTACACGGGTATTGGGACACGGGCATGTCCCTACCCGTGTGCCGAGGACACGGGTCGAGACACGGCCGTGTCTCTACCCATGTGCCGCAACCCTGACCCGGCGGAAAGATGTTCTGGGATGAACACGGCCCTAAACACGGCAGGCGACACGGCCGTGTCACCTGAACACGGGTAGGAACACGGCCGTGTGCCTACCCGTGTCTGCGGTGTATAAAAAGGAAAAAGTTGTGAAACCCTACCATTTCATCCCCTTTCTTCAGCCCCGAAATTTCTGAGGGAGTTCTCTTGGCTGGAGGAGGAAGAGCTTGCCGGAGCCATCCTTGGAGGAATCGAAACGCCGCCGCCGCCAAGGGAAAAACAATGCCGCCGCGAAGGAGTGCGAGGCTCATGGCCGGCCATGGTGGTACCGCTGGACTTGGGGTGAGCTTCCTCCCCTCTCCCTTGGTGCTAGATCTATAGTTATTTTAGGAGAGACATCGACTCCATAGAGTCTTGATGGTGAGGAGGAGAGCTCTTAGGATAAGCCATGCCTAGGTTTTCTAGGCTTAGTCTCCCTCAACCTTCTCATCATTCAAAGTGGAGATGAGAGGGGTTTTCGTTGAGGGTTTGGCTTTGAAAGGAGAAATAAGGTTGGGTGTGAATTCTGGAGGAGTTTATGCGAGGTCGTTGCAAGGAAGAAGATGAACGGATGCCGTTCATCTCGCCTTAAGATGCATGCAGAAATCTGATTTCTGCACGCGGCGACCTTCGTGTCCAATTTCAGAGGTGTTCTGGCCAAATCTGGGTGATCAACTCAACACGAAAGTCGTAGCCCTTGAAATTACCTTTCCAACGAGTGGTTGCTCGTTTCCATGCGATACTCGTAGCCACGGGAAAGCTGGTTCGAGTCCGCTGCGTTCGGGAAAATTCCTGTACAGGAAACTGTTTCCTGTACGTATTCGAGTTGAATTTCTGGTATGTTGCGACCAGATCTGGGCGATCGACTCAACACGAAAGTCGTAGCCCTCATGAATACCTTTCCATCGAGGGGTTGTGCGTTGTGATCGGATTCCTGTAGCTCCGGGAATCCCAATTTTAGTATTGGGCTATCCTATGTTAATGCACTTGTTAATTTATAATGTTAGCACTCTTGCAATGGTTGTGATTTGCTCATTTGTTATCTTGCTCCCATATATCTATAATGTTGTTGTTACTATAATTTAGCATGGTTACTCATTTGGTGGTGTATAAGGAATAACCATGTATTGGTGGAGAAATGGAGCGGATGAGAAGGCTAGAAATTAAGGGTTGAGAGTGGTATAGAATATATTTATATTGTTGGGTGTTGAACATATCTATTATGTGAAGTGTTGAGGTGAATTCATTGAATAGGTGGGCGTGAATATGATGGACACTATGTGAAGAGTATTTTGTAACCGTAATCCGAGCCCAAGGGGTTTATTAACAACCGATGCTTAGAGTTGTAGCCTCCCTACGGGTAGCATCGAGTGAGTTGTTTTGGGGCATGTGATGTGCGACGATTCATCGTGTCGCGATGTTGAGATAATGACTGTGGCAGGTCTACGGGTTCGCCAGTCGTCACACCGATGGGAGCCAATGGGTAGACCTTGGGCGGTAGGGTTAGATACTTGGTGTCCATAACCCGAGATCTCCTCCGCGCCATGAGAACGGTTGGGCTTGCACCTCGTGCGTTTCCGAGGTTCCATCCGGTTCGAAATCAAAGGCCAGGTTGGGCTGTGTTCTTGGTGCACATTTACCCAAGACCCCTTCTGAGCCGTAGTATGCATGTGAGCTCCGCTGTTGTGTTTTTAGCGTTGAGGCGTACGGGGGCCTAGGATAGGTAGTGTGATACCACCTAGTAGTGGAGACGCCCGCTCCACTATCGCAGTCTGGCCACGACGGACGACGCCTGAGAGGTTAGCTACCTGCTCGAAAAGTGGGAACTTCAAGTCTGTGTCGACATAGCAACTTGCATGTGCGTGCGCATGATTCGGTCATAGCATAACATTCATATCATGTCATTCATTGCATACACAAGATCCTCATCGTATAAGTTTGTATGGGCACTCTTATACGATGAGTTACTTTACTGTTAACCCGATTCTTAACTTATAAGTTTGTATGGGCACTCTTATAAGTTGAGTTACTATTCTGATTAATTATACCTGCTATCATATATTATTGATATTTGTAGAACTGCTAGTTGTGTAGCGTGGTTTATACTCCACCATATTTACAGTCACCTGCTTGTTTACTTGCTTATATATATATATATTGTACCTTTGTTCCTTTCTCCGCTCGGTGCCGAGGAGTCGTCGGGGGAGCGGATGTGAAGCCACTTAGTCTTATGACTAACGGTTGCTACGTCTTCCTTTTTAGGAGGAAACCCCGCAGGTAGAGCAGCAACGGACTATGCAGCAGGACAGCCAGGCCCGGACGATAGGACCTGAGGTGGTGGTGCCATCGGCACCGTCAGTGACAGTCGTGAGTGTTTTCATGTAGCCGTTTGGCAAAACATTTCTAGACTCTTGTTCTTGTGTACAAGCCTGTTGTGCTTGTTATCTTCCGCTATTTTTGGACTTAACATTAGCTGTGAATTGAACTGCTTTACTTTTCTGTTATGGTTGGGTTGGCATTGTTTATGTGATATGGATTGTAGCCGGCGGAATAGGCGTCTTATGGTAAAGGCTAACCCGTGTGTTAGTGCTACCGCAAGGCGGCTATTTCGGGCATAAGACTCCCCTCGTGCCGTGTGTTGTGTTCCGGGAGGGGGGTCTTACAACTGCTCTCAGGGCCTATGATGCAGGGCTTCTTGACCCTGGTCAATATAGCCCGGTCGCTGGAGAAAGACATGAAGAGGGTACCAGCGAAGACGGAATCTTGTACAAATGAATTAGAGTTCAAGGTGCCGACAACCTCAGAGTCTGGGTACCGTAAGTTTTATAAGAAGGCTAGGACTTCGGGTCCAACCCCATCTTCTGGTGCTTCGGTGGCAACTACAAGCCGAACCCCAGGCACATGCTACAATTGTGGGAAGCCGGGGCATTTTTCCCGTGATTGCTGGAGCAGATGCCCAAAGTCCGAGAGGAAGCCGGGAGCTACATATGAAGAGAAGGTCAAGGCGGTGGAGTCCACCGCATCGCATTTTGCTCCAACTCAACTGAGAGTCTATAACCATGGCAGTAGCAGGCCATAAAGCAAGCTGATGTTGTGACAGGTACGGTTTAAATTTATAGCAATTTAGCTTTAAATACTTGTTACCTTGTGCATGTTAGCTTATTATTGCTTGTATAGGCTTTGTTTTGATTTTGGGTAATCCGGCGAGAGCACTCTTCGATACAGGAGCTTCGCACTCCTTTTTGTCCGAAGGATTTATATCGCGCATCGGAGTACCTTCTTCGATGGTAAAGGATAGATTGGATGTGTTGTGGCCAAATGGGTGTTCAATGCACACAGATAGAGTCTGATACGTGAAGATACAGATTGGGAGTCAGGAGTTTGACTTGCAAGCGTCGTTACTGCCGCTGGTGGAGTTCGACATAATATTTGGTATGGACTGGCTCTCGGAGCAGCAAGCATACATTGATTGCAACCACAAGGAGGTCAGTTTTGGAACTGGTTGAGAGACGACTTTTGTAGGCTTGAAAGGGGAGAGCAAGACTTTGATGTCTGCTCTTCAGGTGGTTAAGGCAGTTTGTGCTGGAGTAGAGCTATTCTTCACACTAGTGGAGGCTTCGAAGCCTAAGCCTAGTTTTGAAAATATCCCAGTGGTATCTGAGTACCCTGACGTGTTCCCCGACGATCTCCCTAGATCCCCACCGCAGCGAGAGATTGACTTCATAATTGAGCTAGTATCAGGTGTCAAACCTGTGTCACGCTCTCCGTATCGTTTAGCGCCAAAGGAGATGGCAGAGCTAAAGGTTCAACCTCAAGAGCTATTGGATCAGGGTTATGTGCGTCCAAGTTCATCGCCTTGGAGCGCATCAGTCCTCTTTGTTAAGAAGAAGGATGGAAGTTTGCGACTCTGTATCGATTACAGAGAGCTGAACAAGTTAACAGAGAAGAATAAGTATACGATCCCAAGGATTGACGATCTGTTTGATCAGTTGGTTGGTTCAATGGTATACTAAAAATTGGATCTGAAATCCGGATATTACCAGCTGAAGATAAGAGAAAGCGATATCCCCAAAACAGCTTTCAGTATGCGGTATGGGCATTACGAGTTTACAGTCATGTCGTTTGGGCTAACTAGGCGCCATCTGTGTTTATGGATCTGATGAACAGAACATTCAGAGAGTACCTAGACCTCTTCATGATAGTCTTTATCGATGATATATTGGTATACTCTCAGTGTGATGAAGATAATTTCAAGCATCTGCATATGATGATACAGACATTGAGGAAGAATCAGTAATATGCCAAGTTCTCCAAATGCGAGTTTTGGTTGTCCTTGGTGGCATTCCTTGGTCACATAGTCAGTGGAGAGGGAATTGCGGTGGATCCGGCAAAGATAGCTGCTATACGGGAGTGGCCTGTATTGTCTACGGTAGCAGAAGTTCGGAGTTTTCTGGGACTTACCGGCTACTACAGGCGCTTCGTGAAGAACCTCTCACAGATAGCGTTACCCCTCAAGACGTTGATGAGGAAAGATCAAAAGTTTGTGTGGTCATTGGAGTGAACACAAGCTTTCGAAGAGCTAAAGAATCGGTTGACGGCGGCGCCTATCCTATGTTTGCCGAGTGGGACCGAAGGTTTTGAGTGATGCTTCGGGCAATGGTTTGGGTTGCGTTCTACTGCAGCATGGGAGTGTGATAGCTTATGGCTCGCGTCAGCGAAAGGTTTATGAGAGGAATTATCCGGTCCATGACTTTGAGTTAGCGGCCGTGATATTTGCCCTGAAGCTGTGGATGCACTACTTATATGGTGTGAAGGTCGATATCTACACCGACCACAAGAGCCTGAAGTACTTGTTGGATCAGAAGGATCTAAACATGCGGCAGTGGAGATAGATGGAGTTCCTGGGGGACTACACATTCAAGATTCACTATGTGCCTGGGAAAGGCAATGCAGTTGCAGACGTGTTGAGTTGCAGGGCTCCTGCGCAAGCCAACATGCTATCGGTTCATGACGAACGTTTGATTCGTGATTTTGAGGCATTGGAGATCTCTTGTGTGGACAAGCAGACTAGTGCCGAAGCGCAGTTGAACTGAACAGAAATTCAGTATGACCTGGCTGATCGGATTTGGCAGGCTCTAGTTTTTTATTACAACATGAAGCATATCATGGATGAGGCTGCGGATGGGTCAAATTCCCAATTTGTTGTTGTTGATGGACTGCTAAGGAAGGACAGTCGTCGGTGCATCCCTAATGTGGGTAAACTACAAGAGGAATTGATGTACGAGGCTCATCATACCAAGTACTCGATTCACTCGGGGAGCATGAAGATGTACCGTGATTTGAAAAAGTTATTCTGGTGGCCAGGACTTAAGAAGGATGTGGCACTGTATGTGGCAAAGTGTCAGACATGCGCCTTGGTGAAGGCAGAGTGCCAGAACCCCGGAGGTTTCTTGAAGTCTTTGCATATCCCGTAGTGGAAGTTCGACGACATTTCTATGGATTTTGTGCATGGCTTGCCAAGATCGCAGAAGGGGAACGACGTCATCTGGGTGATCGTAGATCGTTTGATGAAGGTATTGCACTTCATTCCAAATAGGAAGGATGATTCGGTGGATAAATTTGCGAAACTCTATGTGGATAATATTGTTAGACTCGGTGTGCCTCGCAACATCGTGAGTGTCCGAGATGGACGGTTCACGTCCAATGACTAGAGATTGGTGCAGAAAATATTGGGGACCAAGCTGAGTTTCAGCACAGCCTTTCATCCGCAGACGGATGGTCAGATCGAGAAGGTCAACAGGACGATGGAGGACATATTTTGCATGTGCATCCAGGATTTCAGGAAGTAGTGGGAAGATCACATTTACTTGGTGAAATTTGTGTATAACAATAGCTACCAAGCGAGCATTCAAATGGCACTCTTCGAGGCCCTATATGGTAGAAAATGTCGCACGCCGTTGTCGTGGTTGCAAATGGGTGAGACAAAGCTGTATAAATGACAAGAGGTGGAAGACGCCACTTCATTGGTATGAACTATTTGAGAACGACTGGTTATCGTTCAGGACAGGCAGGCAAAATATTACAATGTCAAGCATCAAAACGTTGAGTTCGTTGTTGGCGACTGGGTGTATTTGAAGATCAAGCCGTTCAAGGGTGTCTCACGGGTACGACGCTTGAAGAAGCTAAGCTCAAGGTACCTTGGACCGTTTGAGATCCTAGAGCAAATTGGTGAAGCAGCATATCGACTGAAGATATTGGTGGGGTTGAGTGGTCTGCACGATGTATTCAATATATCGGTGTTGCGGAAGGCGGTGCAAGAGCGATCACAAGTTATTGTGGTCGATCAAGTACCCGTCGATAGTGGGTTGACGACGATGGTCAAGCCCATGCGTATTAAGGACTCGGTAGTCAAGTGACTTCGTAACAAGGATATCAAGATGGTTAAAGTCCGTTGGGATAACTGCGGTCGGGAGGAGCTCTCATGGGAACGAGAGCAGACCATGCTTGAGTAGTACCCGAGTTATTTCATTCAGGTACCGTTTTTGTTTTGAGTATCTTTCCTTTCTATAATTTCGGGACAAAATTTTTTTAAGAGGGAGAGTTTTATAACGCCCCAAAACTCAAAAGAGGAACGGGCAGCATTTGTCGCTGAATTTGGGCCCTGGTAGGGGTCACACGGCCTGGGACACGGTCGTGTCCAGGGCCGTGTCATCCTCGGGTTGGTCGAGTTTTCTGTGAGGTAGACGAGATGAGGTTGACGATCATATAAGGTGTGGAACACGGCCTGAGACACAGGCGTGTCTAGGGTCGTGTCCTGCTCAGGTTGTTTGTCAAGCAGCATCGAGAGAGCTACACAGCCAGGGACACGGGCATGTCACAGGGGCGTGTATGGCACACGACATATGACACGGGTGTGTCACATGGCCGTGTTCTCTTCGGGATGTTTGGTTCTTTGTCGAATGATGAACACGGTACCTAACACAGGCGTGTACTGATCTACACGGGCGTGTCAAAGATGGACACAGGCGTGTCTATGCTTGTGTACTTTCGGGATGTGAGGGTTACAGCGTCGAGTGGGGTACATGGCCCATGACACGAGCGTGTCCATGCCTGATACGAGCGTATCACAAGCAGTGTCACAGGACGTGTTCTGTTTTATAAAGTCTGGTTTTACGGCGAGTAAGGAACACGGCCTTGGACACGGGTGTGTCGCAAACTGTGTTCGGCCCAGAAATATTATTTTAGGTCGAATCATGGCCGTTCGTTTCCTTCTAATAAGATTTGATGGCACAACCCTTCTCCTGTTGGTATTTGGTCGGGAATAGGGTTAGAAATCTCATTTCATTGTGGGCTTTCTCTTTCTAAAGTTTAGAGAGAGGTGAGAGCAAGGAAGAAGGTGAAGGAGAGTTCTAGCCTCCAGTGGAGATCGCATCATAAGGTACAGGAAATGATTACTAGAAAGCTAAGGCTTCGGAGCCCCGATTCATAATCCGAGTCCAGATCTACGGAGGCGAGGCCGCTACGGTGCTTTTAATCCATCTAGATCTTCATGGTGCCAAAGAGAACGACAAGGGTAATGATTCTCTTCTTGGACATGTGAAGTCCTCTTTCCTTTTTGCATAGGAAGCCCTCTCTCGCGAGTATGCGGTGAGATTTAGGTGTTCCTTCGGGTAGAAAGGAATAGTCCACGTTGTTTTGCATGTAGAGTCCAGAATCAAAGTACGGACATAGGCATGGTGTGTGAAGCCTACCCGGACATGTTGGTCTGGATCGGTGATGTTTCATTATGCATGAATAGCTAGAGAAGACTCTGTGCCGATTGGTTGTTTTCGGGTTTTCTACGCGGTAGATTGCAGTAGAGATCCTTGGGAATTAATTCCAAGGTGCACCCAAAAAACTGGGCAGAAGCGTGATTCTGCCAACTTGGTGGCCTGGGAGCCAACTTGTACATAAATGGGTTATGTGAGATTTGTGTAATCGGTTTGGGACTCGGGGAAGCATGACCCGCACATATGTCTTAAATTGACGTTGCGATGTGAGCAATGGGTTAGGCGGAACCGTACCCACTCTATGTGGTTCGGTTAAAGCGACCTAATGTACGTGGTACTTACCGTTGGCATAGATGGAGGGTCTTAGGCTTATTTCAGAAAGACCATAATGCTCACGAGATTTTCCATCTTAGTGGCTGTGGTGAGACCATGGATTTTGACTAGGTTCACCGAGTAAGTTCCTTTAGAGCTCGGGGCGCACGATCGTACGGGCCTGCACCTGTGATGTATTGTGAATGTTGTACTTTTACTTTAAATGTTGGATTATACTAATGCAATGCAGGGAAGGAGCATCGCCGCCCCAAAAAGGGGCAGGGTCGTTATAATTTGGTCAGCCTTTACTGACCGTTGCTTTTGTTTGCCACCATTGCAGTTAATTGTTTCTTACAGGTGCTGCGGAGCAAAGTGTCAAATAGAGGGCTAAAGCCCTGGTTGCTGTGCCGGCCCTCGAAGGCCTTTGCAAATGGTTACTTGTTTTGTTCATGTGTGTCCGGCCTGCGTGCCGATGTTCTGAAGACACTATTTATTTAAAGTAAACTAATGTAAGGCCATAAGGCCAAGTACTTTATGTATTTTGTACGTTCATTCCTGTTTGGGTTTACTTAGTGGACATTCATGTTGTTGGCTTGGATTCTTTAATTGCAACTTTTAAATTGCTTCCGCAAGAATGTACTCTGTGTAGGACGTTATGATTGGAAGGATTGTTTTAATGAGTAACCCACCGGTCTGTCTGTGGTATATGGTGTCGGGCCCCGGCCGGACCTACTGTTATATACTATGTGACGGATGGGGGTGTTACAAGATGACTCCACATTCTAGAATCTGGTGCACTGCAAGACCTCTAAGGAGATGTGGGACACTTTGGTGGTCTACATGGAGGGCACAGAGGAAGTCAGAGATGATAGAAAGTCCATGCTCAACCAAGAGTATGAGGCTTTCAGGAAGAGCAAGACTGACATCATAGTAGAGTGCAATTAGAGATTCTTTAGGATAGTCAATTAGCTAAGGACCTATGGCAGGGTCTTCAGCATTTATGATCTTAATGACAAGTTTCTTAGGTCTCTAACTAGATACTGGGATACTAAGATCTATTTCATTAGAGAGGTGGCAAAGCTTGCAGACACTCCACCACCAATACTGTTTGGAAAGATGTTGTCCTCTAAAATGCAGCGGACTGCCAGGAAGGAGGAGGAGAAAAACAATAAGTCTCAGGCCAAAGAAAAGTTTGTGGCCTTCAAAGCTAAAGCCACGAGGAGGAGCATAAGAGAGACTCCTTCTCCACCAAAAAGGGATGCTGAGTCTGACTCAGAAAGGTCAGATACAAGCACATCAGACTACCACATGTCTGATAAGGACTTTGCTGCCTTCTCCAGGTAGTTCCAGAAGTTGATGAAAAAACATTAGAAGAGCAGACCTTCCTCCTCCTCACATCACAGGAAGAAATCCTCCAAGGTGGACAGGTATGTTTTAAACCAGTTAATTAGATATCTACTAATATTATCTGTTATTGCTACAGTAAGCCAGGGCATGTGGTAGCTGACTATCAAGTGAAGAGAAGAGAGGATGGTGAGAAGAAGCAAAAGGGCAAGAAGGAAAAGTCCTTTGTGGATAAAAAAGAAGAAAATTTGGACTGACTCTTCTTCTTAGGAGTTAGAAGATGAAGAAGAGGGAGCCTACATAGGGCTGTATTCTGCTGAAGAAGAAGCTGAAGAAGAAGCCTTCATTGGGATGCTTATTGTTATTATAGAAGAAACTGATGAAGATTATCATGCTACCAGGGTTGAAATGAGGGCCCCTCTATCACAGTCAGATAGTGATTTAGAGGTAGATGAAGAAGAAGAAGAAGAAGATAGCTGTTGTCATGGATTGATGGCTATGACTGATGAAGAATCCAGCCAGGAACAACTTGGTCAACAAAAGGTACATTCTCAGTCTAAGTCTTCTTCTAAGTAAGGCTAGGAGACCAGCCCAGATTTTGAAGCTCATTCATCAAGAGATTAAAGAGACTCTGAATCTGAGGAAGATGACAATTCTTTAATTGACAAATATGGTATCCTTCTGAGTTCTTTCAGGAAAAGCAAGTTGTTGTCTAAGAAGCAAGCTAAGGAAATTTCCTCCCTTCAACTTGTTGCTTTCAAGCATGCAGAATCAGCTTCCCTGCTAGATCTGAAGATGAAGGAAATCAGTGAACTAGAAACTATTTCCTTCATTAAGATAGACACCATAGAGTACCAGGAAAATCAAATAAGGGAACTAGAAGAGCCATTTGGGAGGGAGAAGAGGATATTGGCTAGTTATTCAAATCCAAGTTCAGTGCTGCACTTGATTGAATCCTTCTCCTCTCAGAAGGGTAATAAGGGGTTGGGTTTTAAGAGAAGCACAAGAGTTGCTCCTCCTAAAGGGAAGGGCAAAGCTCCAGCTCAGCCTCTTGCTTCTATGCCTCTTATTCTATTTAGAAAAGTTTTGTTACCTTCTAACAGGTATGACCAAGAAAGCATCAATAGTCACTGGAAGAATGGTAGATCCATTAGTGTAAACAAATATATTCTACACTATGGTGGTAGATATAGCAAGGGTGCAAGTCCCTTCAAGGCATCCCATGAAGAGATTCAAATGTCCCATCATAGACCATTTGTGTTTGATGCAAAACCCCAACACTCAAGAATAAGGCAATAGTCCTTCCTCGGGATCTCCCAACCCACAATCAGAATAAGGGCAAGTCTGTCAGAAGACCAGACCTGGGTATATCTGTGGCCATCAAGAGTATGTCTTTTGAAAGGAAGACTATTATTAGTAGGAGTCAAGATATTCCAAGTACTACTACCAGACACACCCCAAGTCAGACTGTGCCTTGGAGATACAAGAATAAGGCCGATATTGTACCTTCTGGACTGAGAGCTGCTGACAGCACAACTACAAGACCAACTCTAAAAAGAAGGTAAAACATTTATGAGTGTTGGTGTTGTGGCAAGGTGGGTCACTATGCTTTTGATTGTTGGCACAACTCGAGTGTGGCAAGAGCTAGAGTAAGCTTACCTGTCATAATAGTTGTAGGCAGGTATGTTTATTATCAGACTAACATACACCTAGGACCCAATAAGAATTGGGGTGCTAAGGTTAACTGACTTATGTCTTGTAGGTTGGTCCACGTACCCATACCCCTAAATGGTACTTTGACAGTGGATGTTCCAGGCACATGAATGGAACAAGGAGCTTGTTGAAGGATTACACTTCAGTAAAGAATTGACCCAAAGTCATCTTTGGTGGCTCAGATAGGGGAGTGATAATGGATTATGGTAAGATATCTAATGGCATAGTCACTATCACAAAAGTAGCCTATGTGGATAGGTTGCAACACAACCTAATAAGTATTAGCCAACTTTGTGATCTTGGCTATGATATAGTTTTCCACAAGGATGAGTACCACATTAAGAGGTTTAGTTACCACGAGGTCATCTTAACAGGCACTAGGAGTGGAAATGTGTATTGTCTAAACTTCATTTGTTTAGATAAGGGCTCTCATATATGCCTAGTGGCAAATGAAAGAATCTCATATTGTTTACAATGGAACAAGAGACTAGCTCATTTGAACTACAACACCATTAGCAAGCTCTATAACACCCCCATCAATCACATAGTATATAGCAGTAGGTCTGGTCGGGGCTCGATGCCATATACCACAGAGAGACCGAAGGGTTACTCATTGAAACCATCCTTCCAATCACAACGTCCTACACAGAGCACATTCTAGCGGAAGTAATTTAAATGTTGCAAATAAAGAACCCATGCCAACAACATGAATGTCCACTAAATTAAACCCAAAAAGGAATGAACGTACAAAATACATAAAGTACTTGGCCTTATGGATTTATATGAGTTTACTTTAAATAAATAGTGTCTTCCAAACATCGGCACGTAGGCCGAACACACATGAATAAAACAATTAAACATTTGCAAAGGCCTTCGAGGGCCGGCTCAGCAATCAGGGCTTCATCCCGCTATTTTCCACTTGGCTCCACAGCACCTGCAAGCAACAAATCACCGCAATGGTGGCAAATAAAAGCAATGGTCAGCTAAAGCTGACCAAATTATAATGACCTCATCCCTTTATCGGGGCGGCGGTGCTCATTCCCTGCATTGCATTAGTAACATCCAACTATCAAAGTGAAAGTACAATAATTGCACAATACACCATAGGAGTAGGCCCGGACGGCCACACACCCCGTGCTCTCAGGGAACATACTCGGTGAGCCCGGCCCGAACCCGGTCCGTTCTGCGGCCCACCACCGCCACCAGGAAGGCAAACAACGTGAGCATTAAAGTCCTTTCAACCGAAGCCTAGACGCCTTCTCCAAGCCAACTTTCACGGAACGACTTGGAGTGGGTAAGGTTCCACCCGCCCGTTGCTCACCTCGCCGCGTCCATTTGGCCATTGGTGCGGGCCAAGCTTCCCCCAGTCCTAATATATCGATCAATCAATCGTACATAACTCGGTTATACACACGGCTGGCACCCAGGCCACCTTTACACCAGAACTTCGCTTCTGCCCAGATTTCCGAGTGCACCTTGGGGTTTATCCGCAAGACTCCCTGATGCAGTCTACCTCGTATAAAACCTGTAAAACAATCATCGGCATGGAGTCTTCTCCGGTTATTCATGCCCAATGAAACATCACCGATCCAGACCAACTTGTCCGGGTAGGATTCACACACCATGCTTATGTCCATACTTCGGTTCCAGACTCTACATGCAAAACAACGGGGACTATTCATATCTACCCGAAGGAACACCTCAAACTCACCGCATACTCACGAGAGCGGGCTTCCTATGCAAAAAGGAAAGAGGACTTCACATGTCCAAGAAGAGAATCGTTACCCTTGTCGTTCTCTTCGGTGCCATGAAGATCTAGACGGATGAAAAGCACCATAATGGCCTTGCCTCCGTAGATCTAGACTCGGTTCGTGAATCGGGGCTCTGAATCTCCATCAGCAGTCGGAACTCTCCTTCTCCTTCTTCGTTGCTCTCACCTCTCTCTAAACTTTTAGAAAGATAAAGCTCTCAATGAAATGAGATTTCTTAACCCCATTCCCGGCCAAATACCAGTAGGAACAGCCCTGAGCCCTTGGATCCTAAAATAAGGAAACGAACGACCACGATTCGCCCTAAAATTGAATTTCCTGGGCCAAAAATTGCTTGTGACATGCCCGTGTCCAAGGTCGTGTTCCTCACTCGTCGTAAACATACATTACAGAACAGAACACTGCCTGGTACACGGCTTGTGACACGCCCGTGTCAGGAATGGACACACCCGTGTCATGGGCTGTGTACCCCATTCAACGCTGTAACCATCACATCCTAAATAGTACATGGGATTAGACACGCACGTGTCCAACTTGATATGCATGTTTCAATAAGTACATGCCCATTTTAGGTGTCGTGTTCATCACTCGATAGGGGACCAAACATCCCAAAGAGAACATGGACATGTGACATGCCTGTGTCATATGTCGTGTGCCAGACACGCCCCTGGGACATGCCCGTGTCCAAGGCCGTGTAGCTCTCTCGACACAGCCCAGCAACATGACCGAGCAAAGCACGGCCCTAGATACGCCCGTGTCTCCGGCCGTGTTCCCCACCTTCAACGATCGTCGACTTAATCTCGTCGACCTCTCAGAACACTCGACCAACCCGAGCATGACACGGCCATGGACACGCCCGTATTCTAGGCTGTGTGACCCCTACAAGGGCCCAAACTCGGCTCCAAACGCTACCCGTTCCTCTTTTAAGTTTCAGGGCATTACAAATCTCTCCCTCTTAAAAGAATTTTATCCCGAAATTATAGAAAGGAAAAGATATTCAAAACAAAAACAATACCTGAGTGAAATAACTCGGGGTACTCCTCAAGCATGGTCTACTCTCGTTCCCATGAAAGCTCCTCCCGAGCGTAGTTGTCCCACCGGACTTTGACCATCTTGATATCCTTGTTACGAATTTGCTTGACTTCCGAGTCCTCAATATGCGCCGGCTTGATCTTCGTCGTCAACCCACTATCGACGGGTACTTGATCGGCCGCAACAACTTGTGACGGCTCTTGCACTGCCTTCCGCAACACTGATATGTGGAATACGTTGTGTAGACCACTCAACTCCACCGATAGCTTCAGTTGATAAGCTGCTTCACCAATTTGCTCCACGATCTCAAATGGTCCAAGGTACCTCGGGCTTAGCTTCTTCAAGCGTCGTACCCGTGAGACACCCTTAAACGGCTTGATCTTTAAATATACCCAGTCGCCAATAGCGAAATCAACGTTCCGATGCTTGGCATTATAATATTTTGTCTGCCTGTCCTGAGCAATCAGCAGTCGTTCTCGAATAGTTCGTACCAACAAAGTGGCGTACTCCACCTCTTGTCGTTTGTAATCCTTTGTCTCACCCGTTTCCAACCACGATAACGGAGTGCGACATTTTCTACCATAAAGGGTCTTGAAGTGTGTCATTTGAATGCTCGCTTTGTAGTTATTGTTATACACAAATTTCACCAATTATAAGTGATCTTCTCACTACTTCCCGAAATCCAGGACGCACATGCGAAGCATTTCCTCCATCATCCTGTTAACTCTCTTTGTCTGACCATCCGTCTACGGATGAAAGGCTGTGATGAAACTCGGCTTGATCACCAACATTTGCTGTACCAACCTCCAGTCATTTGACGTGAACCGTCCATCTTGGTCGCTCATGATGTTGCGGGGCACACCGTGCAGTAGGACAATATTATCCATATAGAGTTTTGCCAGTTTATCCACGGAATCGTCCTTCCTATTCGAAATGAAGTATGATACCTTCATCAAACGATCTGTGATCACCTAGATAGCGTCGTTCCCCTTCTGCAATCTTGGCAAGCCATGCACAAAATCCATAGAAATGTCATCCAACTTCCACTCCGGGATAGGAGAAGACTTCAAGAAACCTCCGGGCTTCTGGCACTCCGCTTTCACAAAGGTGCACGTCTGACACTTCGCCACATACAGTGCCACGTCCTTCTTAAGTCCTGGCAACCAGAACGACTTTTTTATATCACGATACATCTTCGTGCTCCCCGGGTGAATCGAGTACTTGGTATAATGAGCCTCATACATCAATTCCTCCCATAGTTTACCCATATTAGGGATGCACAGACGACTGTCCTTCCTTAGCATTCCATTGACAACACTAAACTAGGAATTTGACCCATTCACAGCCTCATCCATGATTTGCTTCATGTTGCTATCCAAAACCAGAGCCTGCCGAATTCGATCAGCCAGGTCACACTGAACTTCTGTCCAGTTCGATTGTGCTTCGACACTAATCTTCTTGTCCACACAAGAGATCTCCAATGCCCATAAATCCCGAATCAAACATTCATCATGAACCGATAAAAAATTGGCATGCGCGGGAACACTGCGGCTCAACGCATCCGCAACTGCATTGCCTTTTCCAGGCACATAGTGAATCTTCAATGTTTAGTCCCCCAGGAACTCCATCCATCTCCGCTACCGCATGTTTAGATCCTTCTGATCCAACAAGTACTTCAGGCTCTTGTGATCGGTGTAGATGTCGACCTTCATACCGTACAAGTAGTGCCTCCACAGATTCAGGGCAAATATCACGGCCGCTAACTCCAAGTCATGGACCGGATAATTCCTCTCGTGAACCTTTAGCTAACGCGAGCCATAAGCTATCACACTCCCATGCTGCAGCAAAACGTAACCCAAACCACTGCCCGAAGCATCACTATAAATCTAAAAACCTTCGGTCCCACTCGGCGAACATAGAATAGGCACCGTGGTCAACCGTCTATTCAGCTCTTCGAAAGCTTATGCGCACTCCGATGACCACACAAACTTCTGATCTTTTCTCGTCAATGTCGTGAGGGGTAACGCTATCTGCGAGAAGTTCTTCATGAAGCGCAAGTAGTAGATGGCAAGTCCCAGAAAACTCCGAACTTCTACTACCGTAGACAACACAGGCCACTCCCGTATAGCAGCTATCTTCGCCGGATCCACCGCAATTGCCTCTCCACTGACTATGTGACCAAGGAATGCCACTGAGGACAGCCAAAACTCGCATTTGGATAACTTGGCATACAACTGATTCTTCCTCAACGTCTGCATCACCATATGAAGATGCTTAAAATGATCTTCAACGCACTACGAGTACACCAATATATCGTCCATAAAGACTATCATGAAGTGGTCTAGGTACTCTCTGAACGTTCTGTTCATCAGATCCATAAACACAAATGGTGCATTAGTCAGCCCAAATGGCATGACTGTGAACTCGTAATGCCCATACCGCGTACTGAAAGATGTTTTGGTGATGTCGCTTTCTCTAATCTTCAGCTGGTAATATTCATATTTCAGATCCATCTTCGAGTATACGGTTGACCCAACTAACTGATCGAACAGGTCTTCAATCCATGGGATCGGATACTTATTCTTCTCTGTAACTTGTTCAGCTCTCTGTAATATAGAGTCGCAAACTTCCATCCTTCTTATTACCAAAGAGGACCGATATGCTCCATGGAGACGAACTTGGACGCACATAACCCTGATCCAATAGCTCTTGAAGTTGAATCTCCAGTTCCACAATCTCCTTTATCGCTAACCGATACGGAGGGCGTGATATAGGTTTGGCACCTAGCACTAGATCAATTGTGAAGTTAATCTCTCACTGCGGTGGGGCTCTAGGAGATCGTCGTGGAATACATCAGGGTACTCAGATACCACTGGGATGAAGAGCAGACATCAAAGTCTTGCTCGACCCTTTAAAGCCAGCAAAAGTCATCTCACGACTAGTTCCCAACATGACCTCCTTGCGATTGCAATCGATGTATGCTTGCTGCTCTGAGAGCTAGTCCATACCAAATATTACATTGAACTCCACCAGCGATAGTAACAACGCTCGCAAGTCGAACTCTTGACTCCCAATCCGTATCTTTATGTCACAGACTCTATCCCTGCGCATTGAACATCCATTACGCAATAACATATCCAATTTGTCATTTGCCATCGAAGTGGGTACTCTAATGCGCGATATAAATCCTTCGGACAAAAAGGAGTGCGAAGCTCCCATATTGAAGAGTGCTCTCGCCGGATTATCAAAAACCAAAACAAAGCCTAATACCTCCAGTCCTAAGCTACAAGCGTAAAGCAACAGGTATAAAAAGCAAAACTGCTATCAATTAAACCATACCTGTCACCTCGACAGTCGTCCACATGGCCGCCAGCTGGCCAAATTTGCACACTCTCGATCGGACCGGAGTATAGGGTGATATAGTTAACTCCAATGCCTTGACCTTTTCCTCACAAGTTGCTTCAAGCTTCTTCTCGAACTTTGGTCGCCCGTTCCAACAATCTTGGGTATAGTGTCCTAACTTTCCACAGTTATAACATGTGCCCAGGGTTCGACCTGTATTCGCCCCGGATGCACCAGAAGAAGGGACTAGACAAGAAATCTTTGCCTTCTTATACAACTTATGGTACCCAGATTTTGAGGAGTTCGACATTTTGAACACTTTTTCTTTTGAACTAGAGTCCTCAACTGCTCCTGTCATGGTTTTCTTTATCTTCTGGCCATCACCACGATAATCTCGGGCACGGTGACTGAATTTAACAAACTTAAAACAATCATATGGAGCCTGACTAGTAGATATTTTAGACTTCTTTTTCCTCCTCTGGTATATAGACTTTGCAGAACCTTGAGAGTTTGGTACCCTGATCTCTAACGTCTGGTTGACTTTTGCCAGATCTACTTCCAGAGATCTAGCCGACTCCACCATGGATCGGAATCCAAGTAATTTCGGTCCTAGCAGTAGAACTCATAACTCGCCACGTAGACCACTATAGAATCTCTCGGCCATAGACTACTCGTTCTCCAACTCAAAGCCTGGGAAGCGTCTTATCATAAGAAACTCCTGCAAATATTCGTAAACTAAGTGCGCTCCCTGCACTAAAAGCATGTTCACCTACTATCCCAATGGTCCTCTAAATTCCATTTGTTCCATCACACCGCCCGGTGTTGAGGCCACCTCAGGGACAGAGGGTTGCACATTCCTTCCATGTTGTGCGTTGGTCACAACGAACACCGCTTCAACTATCCTTCTTATGGTTTTGAAATAAGGAGGGGTCGCAGGCACGTCGCTGGGAGCACTGCTTTCCTCGGAAAGTGGTCGTTTTTACTGCACTATGCCAGCCCTGGTCACCTATAATCGCGCAAAACACCATTAGGCGACCAACCAAAATTGCAAAAAGCAATTATAGGAACACGCAGGTTCATCAAACATGTGTATTTTCATTCCTAAGTGTACATTCATGGGTTCTTTTATGTTCTAAGGATGACGCACACACATGTGCTCACCACCCCTTAAAAGAATTCGGCCACAAATTCCAATAAGCATGACCGAAACCAATAGTCTGATACCAAATTGTAACACCCCCATCCGTCACATAGTATATAGCAGTAGGCCGGTCGGGGCCCGACGCCATATACCACAGACAAACCAAAGGGTTACTCATTGAAACCATCCTTCCAATAAAACATCTTATATATAGTACATTCTAGCAGAAGTAATTTAAATGTTGCAAATAAAGAACCCATGCCAACATCATGAATGTCCACAAAATACACAAAATACTTTGCCTTATGGCCTTACATGAGTTTACTTTAAATAAATAGTGTCTTTCAAACATCGGCACGAAGGCCGGACACACATGAATAGAACAATTAAACATTTGCCATGGCCTTCGAGGGCCGGCTCAGCAATCAGGGCTTCAACCCGCTATTTGCCACTTGGCTCCGCAGCACCTGCAAGCAACAAATAACAGCAACGGTGGCAAACAAAAGCAATAGTCAGCTAAAGCTGACCAAATTATAATGACCCCACCCCTTTATCGGGGTGGCGATGCTCCTTCCCTGCATTGTATTAGTAACATCCAACTATCAAAGTGAAAGTACAACAATTGCACAATACACCACAGTTGCAGGCCCAGATGGTCACACACCCCGTGCTCTTAGGGCACTTACTCGGTGAGCCCGGCCCAAACCCGGTCGGTTCCGCTGTCCACCACCTCCCCTAGGATGGCAAACAATGTGATCATTAAAGTCCTTTCAGCCGAATCTTAGACTCGTTATTCAAGCTAACTTTCACAGAACGACTTGGAGTGGGTAAGGTTCCACAGGCCCGTTGCTCACCTCGTCGCGGCCATTTGGCCATTGGCACGGTCAAAGCTTCCCCCAGTCCCAATATATCGATCAATCAATCGTACATAACCCGGTTATGCACATGGCTTGCTCCAAGACCACCTTTACTGCAGAACTTCGCTTCTGCTCAGATTTCCGGGTGCACCTTGTGGTTAATCCCCAAGACTCTCTGATGCAATCTACTGCGTAGAAAACCCGAAAAATAATCATCGGCACAGAGTCTTCTCCGGCTATTTATGCCCAATGAAACATCACCGATCTAGATCAACTTGTCCGAGTAGGCTTCACACACCATGCCTATGTCCGTACTTCGGTTCCAGACTCTACATGCAAAACAACCGGGACTATTCAAGTCTACCCGAAGGAACACCTAAAACTCACTGCATACTCGCAAGAGCGGGCTTCCTATGCAAAAAGGAAAGAGGACTTCACATATCCAATAAGAGAATCGTTACCCTTGTCATTCTCTTCGGCGCCATAAAGATCTAGACGGATGAAAAGCACCGCAGCGGCCTTGCCTCCGTAGATCTGGAATCGGATCGTGAATCGGGGCTCCGAATCTCCACCAGCGGCTGGAAGTCTCCTTCTCCTTCTTCCTTGCTCTCACCTCTCTCTAAACTTTTAGAAAGAGAAAGCTCTCAATGAAATGAGATTTTTTAACCCTATTCCCGGCCAAATACTAGTAGGAACAGCCCTGATCCCTTGGATCCCAAAAGAAGGAAACGAACGGCCACGATTTGCCCTAAAATTGAATTTCCTGGGCCGAACACAGCTTGCGACAAGCCCGTTTCCAAGTCCATGTTCCTCACTCACCGTAAAACCAGACGTTACAGAACAGAACATGGTATAGGACACGGCTTGTGACATGCCCATGTCAGGCATGGACATGCCCGTGTCATGGGCTGTGCACCTTAATCAATGTTGTAACCGTCACTCGACACGCCCGTGTTAGGTGTTGTGTTCATCACTCGACACGGGACCAAACATCCCGAAGAGAAAATGGCCATATGACACGCCCGTATCACATGCCGTGTGCCAGACATGCCCCTGGGACACGCTCGTGTCCCAGGCCGTATAGCTCTCTCGACACAGCCTGACAACCAGATCGAGCAGGACACAACCCTGGACACGCCCGTGTCTCAGGCCATGTTCCCCACCTTCACTGATCGTCGACTTCATCTCGTCAACCTCTCAGAACACTCGACTAACCCGAGCATGACACATCCATGGACACGCTCATGTCCTAGGCCGTGTGACCCCTACCAGGGCACAAACTCGGCTCTAAACGCTGTTCGTTCCTCTTTTAAGTTTCAAGGCATTACAAGCTCTTTGGTGAAGAGCTATTTAGGAATGGTCCCAAGTTGAAATGCACTAAGGAGGGTATCTGCTCTGCATGCCAAAAGGGCAAACAGACCAAGACCTCTTTCAAGATCATTGGCACCAAAGATTTAGTGAGGTGCTAGTACCTCCTGAATATGGACTTCTTTTGTCATATGTCAGTTCATAGTCTTGGTAGGAAAGTCCACACCCTTGTGGTGGTTAATGACTATTCTAGGTTCACTTGAGTGTTCTTTCTTAAGATAAAGGATGAAACCCTTGATGTCTTCAAGACCTTTATCAAGCAGATATAGAATGTATTAAACAATACTGTGATCAAAATCAGAATTGGCCATGGAACAGAATTTCAGTCTACAAGCAAGACAAGTTTTTGTGAAGAACAAAGGATTCACCAAGAATTCTCCTCTCCTAGAACACCCCTTTAAAATGGAATAGCTGAGAGGAAAAATTGGACTCTCATAGAAGATGGAAGGTCCTTATTGAATGACACAACTCTCCTAGAATATTTCTGGGTTGAGGCATTAAACACTGCATGTCAAGTCCTTAACAGGGCTTCAATCACCAAAAGCCAAAAGAAGACTCCGTATGAGATCTTGAAAGGCAGAAAACCAAACTTATCCTACTTCATGATCTTTGGTAGAAAGTGCTATGTGCTAAATAATGGAAAGTCCTTTGTGATTAAGTTTGCAACAAAGTCCTATGAAGGGATCTTGGTTGGGTACAACAACCACAGTAGGCCATATAGAATCTACAACTTGACAAGTCAAGTTGTAGAAGAGTCAGTTCATGTGGTGTTTGATTAATCAAATATGATTAACAGTGAGCTGCCTAGCTATTCTCTTAGTATTGCAGGTACAGAATAGTTGATGGACAAGCTTACCATAAGGAAGATGATCCAGTATTCTAAGATAAGGATAATGATGAGTGTTGTCCAGAGGAAGCTCAAGACTCACAAGTTATGGATGATGAATAGCTAGTTGAAGACAATGAAGAATAGCAAGCTGAAGCTAGATTGCCTCTAGCTATCAGGCATTTGAGAGATCATCCTACACACCAAATCATTGGTGAGGTAATCCATGGAGTCCAAACTAGAAGAAAGAGTACCAATACGGCACTCTACTCATGTTTTCTGTGACAAGTAGAGCCCAAGAAATTTGAAGAGGCCAACATAAACCAATTTTGGATTGGAGCAATGTAAGAGGAATTGAACTGGTTCAAGAGATGTAAGGTCTAGAAGCTGGTTCCCAGACAAAAAGGACATAATATCATTGGAGTCAAGTGGGTTTATAGGAATAAACTTGATGAAAATGGCATTATAGTTAAGAACAAGGCTAGACTAGTGGCTAAAGGATACATGCAAGAAGAAGGTATAGATTTTGATTAGACAAAATCCCTAGTAACAAGATTAGAAGGTATCAAACTCTTCCTTGCATTTTCTATCTACCAAGGATTCAAAGTTTACTAAATGGATGTGAAGTCAGCCTTCCTGAATGGGGACTTAAAGGAAGAGGTTTATGTTGAACAGCCTCCAGGTTTTGTTGATTCTAACTCACCTAATTTTGTTTATAAACTTAGGAAAGCTCTATATGGGTTGAAGCAAGCCCCTAGTGCTTGGTATGAGACATTATCTAGCTTCCTTATTGAGAATAACAACATGACTCAATGCTTCTGTCATCTGGCGTTGAGTGAACTGGCTTTACTCAACGCTTTTGTACTTAGACATACTTTTATGTATATCTTCTTGGGTTTTGACTGAATTGGCATGGCGTTGAGTGAATTGGCTTCACTCAATGCATCTGGACTTGGTCACTGTTCTGCCTTGCTTTTTCTTAGGCTTTGACTGCCTTAGATAGGATTTAATGCTTTTAGTTGTCCGACGTCGAGTGAACTGCCTTCACTCGATGCCTGTGGACTTGGCCGATTTTCAATCTTTTGTTTACTTGAGCTTTCACTACACACTCTTCTCTCAGCTCTTTTTGTGATATGGCATTGAGTGAACTACCTTCACTCAATGCCTGTGGACTTAGCCACTTTTCTTCTTGTTTCTTCTTTGGCTTTGGCTGCCAAGACTCTTCTCTCAGCTCTTCTTGTTTCTTCTTTGCCATTGAGTGAAGCTAGTTCACTCAATGTCATAGCTCAAAAAGACCTGAGAGAAGTCTAGGCAGCCAAAGCCAAAGAAGAAATAAGAAGAAAAGTGGCTAATTCCACAGGCATTGAGTGAAGGTAGTTCACTCAATGTCAAATCACAAAAAGAGCTGAGAGAAGAGTGTGTAGTGAAAGCTCAAGTAAACAGAAGACTGAAAATCGGCAAAGTCCACAGGCATCGAGTAAAGGCAGTTCACTCGACGCCGGACAACTAAAAGCATTAAATCCTATCTAAGGCAGTCAAAGACTAAGAAAAAGCAAGGCAGAACAGTGACCACGTCCAGATGCATTGAGTGAAGCCAATTCACTCGAAGCCATGCCAATTCAGTCAAAGCCCAAGAAGATATACAGAAAAGTATGTCTAAGTACAAAAGCGTTGAGTAAAGACAGTTCACTCAACGCCAGATGACAGAAGCGTTGAGCCATGATGTTGTAGTCAAAGCCTAAGAAGAAAGCATAATTCGACTAAGTCCAAAATCATTGAGTGAATCCAATTCACTCATCTCCTAATCAAAAGTTGAGGCAGAAGCAGAAAGTGTTGAGTGAAGTCAACACACTCAACACCTTCATACAGAGCAAAATTGTTCTAAGTCCTGAATTATTGAGTGATGGTCATTCACTCAACACTCTCAACATTATAAAGTTTGTGTGCAGGATTCTGTCTTGAATCTGAGGTATGGCTGGTAGCCTGAGTGTAGGAACATTTATTGATCTGAGTGTAGGATCCAGCTTGGATCTGAGGTAGGGTTTTCCTTCCAGCCTAAGTTATAGGGCATTTGTGCCTGAGGTAGGTGATTGTATAATCACTAAGTGGTAGGGCTTAGTGTCTGAGTTGTAGGTCTTGGAGGAGACTGAGTGGTCCAGCGGGATTGAGTTATAAGCTCCTTGGAGACGAGTATTGGTAAAGATCCTTGTCTAATAAGCTATTATAAAGGTGGGAGGGATAGTGGACGTACCCATATTCTGGGGAACCACTATAAAATAGTTGTCTTCTGTGTTTGTATCTTGAAATCCAAACAAACTAATTACAAATCAAAGGTTAGTCAGGTATAGGTCTAGATAATCTTAAAGAGACCAAAAACCTATTCACCCCCACCCCACCCCCACCCCCTAGGTGTTTAGCTGACCTTGAAAACAAAAACTTTCAAAAAAAACTAATAAATATTATTAGGTATTCCTTATTAGTGTACTCAAACATATCACTAAACTCACAAATAGTCATATTGGATCATAAGGAGTGTTCCCACGATTTACACTTTTCACTGCACTAGAGTTATGACAACTTTGTATGGGTAGCAATGATGGCTTAGTGTAGATTATAGGATATGATTATATCTTGTGGTGTTATGGAATGGTGGATAAGTCTTAATGAGCATTGTGAGGTTGTGCACCTTAGAAAGAATTGTAAAGTAACTTAGAAAGAAAGGATATGTCTATTCAATGTTCTGTTTGAACATTTCATATCTTCACGTGTTTTTAATTTATGCATATGTATTCTTTATCAAATCATAATTTATACACCTCGTTAACTATTATAAAACTTCTTCTCATGAGAATTAGACCGAAAATGATTTTATAGTTTCTATCACCACTACTATACTTTTTAAAGATATCTCAGCTTGACTTTTACAGTGTTTTTATTTACTTGAATTTCCATTACTCTACATTATTTAAGTTATCTTTACTTGATATGTAGACATTTTTCTTGCATGCTTTTTAAGTTGCGTCCTTGATCTTCATTTCATCTTTTCACATTCTATTCTTGTACCTCTTCACTTCTCACAATATAATGTGCTTCCGTTAACTCAACTCAAGAATAGAATCTAACAACCTCTCTATTTATTATGATCTTTAATTCCTATTAAAATTCATTAGCCCCGTCTTCTTTTGATAATACTAAAAGGGGGAGAATTAATTAAGAAATATATTGTGTAAAATTTTTTGGGGGAGTATAAATTTAAATTTTCATTTCATATTTTATATTTCTTGTATAAGGAGAGCATCCATATAGGGGGAGTCTTTGCACATTCGCAATATTATCTTGCTTATTTTATGTTATAAACAACACTATATGTCATAGATGATTTCTTACTAAGTGGATTTTTTATTATCAAAAGTGGGAGATTATTGGAGCATGCGTTCCACACTTCTTGCTTAGAAAATAACAAATCCTTGATGTATTTCCTCATAGTGTATTTATGGTGTGCAAATATACCTTGTATTATACTTTGATGAATTTAAATTGGAGATGAGCTGCTTAATTTTGTATTTTAGATATCGCTAGCAATAGCCAATATTGATAGGCAATATCATTGATGACGTCAGCGTGATGACGGCCATGTTCTGCAAGATCCAAACACTATGCACACAATTCATGGATATTACCGCACAATAGCCCACGATGCGCACACGATCACCATCTTACCAGCATGGTTAACACGATGCAGGACACGTACAGCAAGAGGAAATATCGCTTGGGCGATATCCACTATCGCCGAGCGATAGCAAAAAATTATAAAAAGTCTAGAATTTCGGGATTTTGATGTTACACACCTCCTGAAGCTTTCATTCTCGTGCATTCAGATCCCATTATCTCTAAAACAAGAAAAACTCTCAAGTTCCCAAAAAAGTTCAAAGGCAAAGAAGAGACCATTCATCTACTTCAGCTCTGGCAATCTTCACAAGGCTTCTCCATCTTCTTCAATGCTCAAAAATAGTGGGAGTTTTTGTTTTCCGTTTTCATTCTTGTACTTTTTACAGTTTCCTTTGTAATCAGTAGAGAACTTGCCTCCTTGTGAGTAACGACTAGGCCTATGTACGGTTTAGGAGGAATTTGTCGCCTTGTGTACAGTGACTAGGTCGAGGTTAGATCTAGGGGAGGCTAGAGGCCGCATCTATGGAGATATAAGCTACAGCTAGCCGGTCCTTGGGAGAAGGACCGATGAATTAACAAAAAAAGGATTTTCTACTTGTAGCCTCGAATTCAAGCTCTATTGAAATCATTGTTTATGTTTTCATCATTAGTGGAATAAAATCATTATCTTGTTTTTCCTTGGGTGCTCTAAGTATTTGTTGTTAGAAATTTTGGAGTGTGCATCGCTATGGTGAATTTGTATTATCAAAAATTTTACTAAAAACAACGACTAATGGAGCTCCAAAGGATCGTTTAACTAAACACTATCAGTCTCTAATTGAAGTTTATACTAAATTTACTTTTCTAAATTTAAGAACACACTATGATGCGAATATGAATGAACAGTAATTGAAGTGTGGAATTATTTTATACCGTTCATAGATTCTTGCTCGTTCTTCATAATCGTGGATATTTGCAACAGTTATGACGTGTTGTAATTTATGAATTCTGTCGCGTTCAGAGGTCCTTCTAACAATGCAATGATATTCAAGCTTTCAACAATATAATAAAGACAAATTAGCACAAACACACATGTATGTGAATGCAATGTTAAAAGGGGTTCATTGCTATTTATGGACAAACAACAATTTATCAACTAAAAGGAGAACTTGTGAATCTGGATTTGTGTATTGGTTCTGATCTCCCAAAACAGAATGTCAGCATATATATAAATATATATATATATATTTGTTGCGAACAAACTCGAAGCACCGATTGGACCAGAACAATTTGGACCGTCGTAGCTCATGGAGCGATCGAGCGCGCACACAGTCAATGAAAGAGAAAAGGTACACACGATGTTTTTACTGTGGAAAAACCTCTTAACTGGGTAAAAAACCCATAGCCGGATCTATGCTGACCCAAATCCACTATCAGCCTGCAGTTATAGTTTTCATGGAGAATTGAAGGCCACAGACCACTCTTCATTACATTTTTGGAGTGAGAGAGTGAGAAGACAAGAAATACTTAGGCTCACGGCTGGCAACAGCTGCGCCGCACGAGGGGATTTGTAGAGGAAATGTCAAAGTGCAGGCACTCGGTGTAGTAGGGATTTCCTCCTCGTCGTGCACTTGGGGACTTAGTCAAATTTTCGGTGAAGCGACAACACTAAGGAGATTTTTGGTGGCGGATTGTTGGCCCGTAGGAGGACTCCGGCAAAGCTTCAACCTGAGGAAGAGGAAAGAAGGAGATCAAAAGTTAAGAAATGAGGAGGCCTGTAGGGCCTTTTTATGGCCTCTAGAAGGTGGTTATGGTAGTTATGCAGTTGTACGCACACCGTAACCACTGATATCATAATTATGCGCATAGTTTTGAAGAGTATTAATTATATATTGGATTTTACTAAATACAGGCCCCAACTACCAAGGTAGTTACGCGAGTGGTTACCTATGCATCGGACGTTCGCGATTATGATAGAATGATTGGCCAGAGGGGACGGGCCCAAGGAGGGAAAGGGAGGAGACCAGCCACTGCCTCGAGGGGGGTTGGACCCGATGAGGACGGTAGGTCGTGGGGGCGGCGTAGTCATGGAGGAGGCCGATAGACCGCCTTCAGGCTACACATTGCGCCCGACCCCAGCCGCCACCACCTGGCACGGATCCGACACCGATAACCGGGCAGCGCCGATCTCCATGTGCCGCATTGGCCTTATGGTCCAGCCATATGGCGCGACTTCGGCTTGCCGTATAGTACGGCCAGTCGACTTAGCCCAAGCAAAGTGGGCAGCCGACCGTGTGCAATACATCTCGTGCCAGCCGCGGGAGGGAGCGCTCCCGCCGACTAGGGCGGACATCGGGATTGTCATGCCATGAGGTATGGTCGCTCCAATCAGTTTGGCAGAGTAGGAGGGGAAAACCCCGATGGCCGGCCCTGAGCGATTCATCGAACATAGTCTCGCGCGCATATCATGGGCGAATGTGCGCACCGATTATGTGTGGGAGCTCCCCCATAATCTCCATGATGGGATTACGGGGAGTAGGCTATCTGCACCCCCAAATATACTACTAAAGGGGTTTGTTCCCATCAATTACCCCCCTGATATCCTCGGTTTTGAAAACCATCTTTTGTTAGAATAGCGAAGATTTCCTTTCCTCCTCCAACGAAGGATCTAACTGGCGGCGACAATGGGGAAAGCGATCAGTGAGGTGCTAGAGAAGGAAAATGACGGCACTTCGCGAGCAAAGGTAAATCTTAAAATTTAAGTTTCAAGCTGGCAGGCGGAGCCCACCATCCCAGGATGATGTCTACCGAATGAGATGTCCCCTGCAGGCACTTCCCGAAGCTATGTCACCTCTTGGGCATGCGAAGATGAGCACATACCCAGTCATTCCCATACCCCTCCCCAGGGACTGCGCCTCTATGGGCCCAGGGGGCGCTCGAAAGTGCGCATCTGGAGGTGCGTGTGGGGCGCAACTGGGGGTGTGTGAGGGCGCACACCTGGGGGAGCGTGCGATCGTGCACCTTGCAGTGTGTGTAGGCATCGCGCACCCTGGGGTGCGTGTGGGAGTGCACACACCCTGGGGCATGTGCGGTTGCGAGTAAGTGTGCACGCTTCTTAGCGCATACATGCGCTGCCGCACGCGTGCTTTAGCACGCGTAAGCACTGCGCAACGCTCTCCTGTAATTGTATGGGTGCTTGCGTGCCCCATTTGGGTAAGCGGGTTGGCGATCACGTACGTCTCTTGCGCGGATTATGTTCATGCATACGTGTACGTGCTCGCACATGACTTATGTGGGTTTTAGCTACTTTTTTCAGGGTTGTGGTTATTGGGCATTCAATTGAACACTTGTTGTTAGATTACCTTTTATCTGGCATTTGTTGTTTACTTATGGGCTTTAAAACGTCGTACAAGGCCCATGCGGCTGCACTTTACACTCACTACTTAACAAGTCGCGGTTTGGAGGAAGTGGTACGGGTTACCTACTAATCTTGAGGTGAAGATGCCTTGTATAGAGGAGAGAGACCAGAACCCTCCTAGAGGTTGGTTGATAATATGCCAGTGGACCTTGAAATTCAGCTTCTTCTTCCCTCTATACAAGGAGGTTGTTGATATTTTGAAGTTTTATGGCATCCCAATATCACAATTTACACCAGCAGGGATGTACAACATCATGGGATTGGTGGCCTTCTTCAGGGAGGATGGTTTGAAGTTCTCCTTAGAAGTATTTACAGACTAGTACGATGTTCGTATTGTTGGTGGCCACCGTATCGAGATCCGCAATAATAAGAGATGGCTTGACTTTGAGAGCCAATCTGACCGCCATCATGGGAATACCTTGTTTGGTTATGTTCAGAACTCCTTGGGCTTTCCTGAGCTCTGGAAATTCTTGCACGGCCGCTACCACCGTAAGAGAGGGCGAGAACGGGACTTCACACCAATACTGGGGTTCGCAGATTCTCAGGAGTTGTCAAACCGCTGTTCAGCATTTCCTTATTTGTCGAAGAGAAACACCTATCCCAGTACAGCCTTTCAGTCGAGGTTGAGCGCGTCACGCCATTTGTTTGCAAAATGAAGCTTGTTTTGAAGAGTGGTTGTGATGCGGCTGAGGGATTTCAGTCTTCACGGATTCTAAAAGAGGACCTGATTGAGGAGTCCCTGTACGACGAACTTGCTCCAGCCGATTCTGATCATGATATGATAGAGTCATGTGCCCCCCCCCCCCCCCCGAGTCCCTCGTATAGAGATTTCTACCCCGGGTGTCTTCATCTTTGAAGGCAATGAGTGACATGGTAGTGAATTGTTAATCTTCTCTCGTTTGAACAGATTATGATGTACGTCATTAACCCTTTTTTTGTTTGTAGATTGAAACTCAGGCGCATAGAGTATTTACATAGAACGACCATTATGTGAGCTTAAAATATGGATATTTGGCTCTCTAGGAGAAACTTCGAGCAGCAAAAGCTTCAGTTGTAGCCTCTAGAGAGGAGCTGGATTGAGAGGAATCCTGATTTCGATGAATCAGATTAGAGCTGAAGTCTGAGATGGAGGAAGCCCGAGCATCATTGCATACAAAGAAGTTAATGGCAGAGAAGATCATGCAGACTTTAAAGACTGCTCAGGAGGACAACTCCAGCTTGAGGGTAAAATTAGAGGCTTCTAAGACGGAGATAGCATGTCTTTCTTTGGAAGAGCGATTACTTGAGATGAAGACAGCTGGCCTTGAGGAGTACAGGGATTCCTTATATTACATGTATGATCATAATTTGTTTGTCGAGGAGGTTTGCGATGATGTTTGGGCCCGATAGGTTGAGCTCTAGATAGAATACGTTCACGAGGTGTCACTCTGACGCGGCATGTCGAAAGCTGAAAGTGTTAATTTTTAAACCTCAATCACCTAGAGGGGGGTGAATAGGTGAATTGTGCGTCTATATGCGGAATAAAAATTTAAAAGAACTTGCACAAACAATCAAGCAATCACGGACGACAAGAAGATTTATAGTGGTTCCCCAACCTTGGGTACATCCACTTTCCCTCACCGATCTAATAAATCACTAGATCCGGCTACTCCACTATCTTGGATTGAATTCCAATCCTACGCCTCGGAACCAAGTTCCTACAATCTCGATCCAAAAGGGATCTACACTCGGAAGATGAAAACTTCCTACAACTCGGATATTAATCTCCTACACAATTTATAGAGAGATTTGAAATACAAACAAAGATTTGTCTCAGATCTGGAAAAATTCAACTCTAGGTCTTCTTCTTGAACTTAAGGCTTTTTCAAAAAATGTTGAAGAAGAGTTGAGATATCTGATCTGAGAAATCTTTAACCTACTCGATCAAGGAGAAGATGAAATATCCTTGAACAACAAGCCTTTCTTTATCGAAAACAAAAGTTTTGATCTTCACATTGAGCGGCGGTGGCGGTGGCGGCTGAAAGTTCTGTTCTTCTTGGAGAGAGATGGTCGATCACGATAATAGAAATGTACGATTTTCCTCTTAGGGTTAGTCTTAACGAAATGACATTATATTAGAATTCCCCTAACGGTTAGAATTAATATTAATGACGACACGTGGACCAATCACGTCAAGTCATTTGAAATTCCCATCGATCTGGACTTAAGAGAAATTTTCAGAAAAATTGTCTGCTGTTCTCGAGAAGTAGGAATGAGTTCTCGAGAACAAGATTGATTTCTCGAGAGCAAGTCTGTCTGGACTTCAAGTTAGTACTCGAGAACTGTGGGCTGAGACTTCTCGAGAACTAACTAGACTTCTCGAGAACTATTACTCGAAAGCCAAATCAAGTACTCGAGAAAAATGCTAACTTCTCGAGAACTCGAGCCTAAGTTCTCGAGAACTAAGATAGACTTCTCGAGAGAGGGACTTAGAATAATTTTACGGCTGTCTCTCACTACTCGAGAAATAAAGGCTGGGACTTCTCGATAACCTTAGACTGACTTCTCGAGAACTATAAAAATATTTCTTGAGAACTAGTCTCGGCTTCTCGAGAACTAGAGGAACTTCTCGAGTTCTGCTAAGTCTACTTCTCGAGAACTATCATGGACTTATCGAGAAGTGGACTTAGAGAAATTTTGGACTTTTAGAATTTTCTCTTCTCTTCAAGAATCCTATCCTCATTCCTTGATCCAAGTGCTTGAATATTAAGTGTATCCCAATTGAGAGGCTACACATGAGTCAACACCTTGGATCACACAGTGAGGGATTGCACTGTATGGTCCTATGTTCATGACCCATTGTAGACTGACATTGGTCTATACTTAGCAATGATGATTATCAAACACACAACTTAAACCAAGATATCAAATACAACTTAATTCATCTTAGTTCAAGGGTGACTTCATGCAAATATGGGTTATTGTGGATGCAATACCCAACAATCTCCCCCTATTTGTAGAAGTCAGAACCCTCTACACTAAGGTGAATTATACCAATAAAGAAAGAACTGTAAATGAAGAAATAGAATATAAATGCAAGATAGAAAAATTAAACACATAATTAGCAAAACTAGAAATTTTATATATATAGTGTTTTATATTTCCAATTCAACATCATTTCTTCCATAGTCTCAAAAACAAGTATCAGTAGAAAAATAATCTCTAGCTCTGATGTTGTCTGTCATGCTTTTCCTGTTGTCTCCTCTGGTAGTTTAAAGGCTTTGGGTAGTATCTTGGAGGTTTTGGAGGAGCCTTGGGATTATTCTTGCCATACTCTCTGTCATAAATCCTCCTTTTAGTCATAAACTTCTCATAAAGTTCCCACTCAGAGGAGCTGTAGTGGAGATTCCTGTTTTAATTATAGTCCATTACTAACTTGAGAGTATCAAGAATCAATGCTTTGGAGGTAGGACTCCAGACTTCAGCAAATTCTTGTGCTTTTCTTTTTCATAATCTGGCTTGGGAACACTTTTGCTGGCTGAGGGGCCTTCCCCATACTTCCTTTTCTTAGAGGTGTTGATCTCAGGTAAACCTTGAGGAATAATTTCATCCCATACTTGATCATAAGAAGCAGGAGGGGGATTCTGATCTTCTGGCCTTGGAGAAAAGTAGGGCATCTGAGGTTGTTGCATCTTAGCTTGCATCTGACTGGACTGTCCTTCAGCAAGAGGGTTCAGGTTATGAGGAATGATATTAGGATCAACCTGAAATTCAGGGAATATTTGGTTGTGCATCCAGACTAAGGTGTCATAGGTATGAAATTTCACAGATTGAATTTGCTCTAAAACATTCTTATTGATTTCACTTATCATGTCAGACTAAGATGTGTTTGCATCAGCAGTAAACTTATCCAAAAGTTTTTCCACATGTTCTTTCACCAGGCTCTCCCCCTTTCTGAATTCTACACATAGCTTTTCTATGGCATCTTCTTTGAAGGTTCCCACATCTTCACAGATTTTCATAACATGTTCTTGGGCTTTCTTGTCTAACTGGTTCTGGTTGTTGGCAAGAGTTATAGATTGTTCCATTACCTGACCAACACTAGTAACGGTGTGGTATATAGTTTTTCCACCAATCTGAAACAATTCTTTGAGGGAGTCTGTATTACACTGGATTTCTACAAATCCTCTGCACATCTCTTTTTCTAGAGCAGTGACTTTGTCCTGGACTACCTTCAGAGATTCATCAAAATATTTCCTTTATTCTGCCAACATGACTTCAAGCTTACTTAGAATGTCTGAATTTATAGGGGTTGCAGTAGCAACAGGAATGACAGTAGGAGGGGTAACTAGAGGAGGATGAGGAACTACCCATGGAGGGATCTCATCAACTACTACAGAACTTTTGGCTCTGACAGTATGAGGAAATATATCACTTTCCTCACCAAGTAGGGAAGGGATCGAGAAATCAAGTTTCTTTAGAGGAGCTTCAACTTCCTCTTGTTCAGGCTCATCCTCTCCTAAGAGAATGATGGTTTCTTGTGGAGGTGATTCTTTTCTTGTAGATGGTTCTGGAGATGCTCTTGGTGAAGTTTCTAGAGATGGAGATGGAACTGGTGATGGAGAAGGAACCTTTGATGGCTCTTCAATAGTTTCCTTGTGTAGAGAAGGAAGATGTTCATCTGAAGTCAGCTCTTTGAGCATACTATCAATATCTTTTGCAGTAGATTTGAGGGTTTCTTGCACTTGCTCATCTGAGATGGTATTATCTGAAATGTCTGCCTCTGGGGTCTTGGTTGGAGATCTTATTGGGCTTTTGATGGGGGTTCTGAAGGGTTAACTAGCTGGTGTTCTGACTATACTTCTAACTGGAGATCTAGCTGGAGGAGGAGGAGAAGGAAGTCTTACATCTATAACTGAGGCTGCAGGCTCCCCCTAAGTTGCTTCACCAGATGGTTCAGCAACATTATGAGAGGAGGGAGATGGGGTCTTGACCTCTTTAGCAGGGGCTACAAGCTCTTTAGTCAGCTGCTTTGGATTCTTAAGCTTTAACTCCCATCTATGAATGGAGGCTAGGGAGATCTTCTTCAGGTGATGGATTGGAGTGTCTTTAGAAGTCTTGAAGATAGTTGGATCAATCTCATGCAACATCAGGGAGATTATCCTAGCAAATTTTGGTTCTCTTATGATGTCTCTAATCAAGTCAAAAATCATCAAACCATAAGGAAATATTTTCCTGCAGACTATGGCAGCCATGACATTGAAGAAGTCATTTGTAATAAACCACATTGACCCTGTTCTGCACCATAGAATTTTGCCAATAATGTCTACTAAAAGTTTGCTAACATAATTTAAAGAAGTCCTCCTAAGAGAAGTAATGTCATCTGGAACTCCACAGAAATGACAGGATCTGTCATTGTCATCTTCTGTTATTTCATCTTCATCATCTACATGAGGTAATCTGAGAAGTCTGGACACTATGGTCGGTCTCAACTTTATTTTAATGCCCTTGAATTTGGACATCAGGACAGTGTCATTTCTCCTTATCTTAACATTTCTGAAGAACTCTTCTACCTCAGGAAATAAAATCTTGCAAGGTTCTGATAGAACGAATGTCAAACCTGCTATGTGCAGGAGAAGAAGAAGATTTCTGAAATCCTCTGAAAGCTCTGTTATCCCTGCTACTACTAGCTCACTATCGATGCCGATTTTGAACTACTGGGCCACTAAGATGAACGACGGCGACGGACGGAGTACGAGAAAGCGGCGTTGTCGAAGTTCTGGTCGGCGGAAGACGGGGAGTTTTCGAGAGAATGGATTTTGAAATGTCGGTTGATTTGAGATATCTAAAGTTATATATATATATATAACCCTAGTATCTTAATTAGGTGTCTAATTAATCTAAAATAACTCTTGGATTAAGGCAGAACTCGAGCGGTTTTCGAAACAGAAGAAATGAACATAAATTCGAAAAGAGACGGGGCATTTCTCGAGAGGTAGGGTTAGTTCTCGAGAAGTATAATAACAGTTCTCGAGAAGTGTAAGCCTTGTTTTTGAGAACTTTCAACACTTCTCAAGACACAGATTTGTAGTTCTCGAGAAGTAGACTTGAAGTTTTCCAGAATTAGTTCTATACTTTTCGAGAAGTGATAATAGTTCTCGAGATCTGCCTTCCACTTGAGAAATTTTTGACCTTTTTGAAGTTTCCTCGATTCTTGAGCTTTGAACTTATTCCCTTGATCTATCCTTCTTTGTTCAGCATCCCATGTTCAGTTTTGAAGAAATTGAACTTGGTCTCGTCCAACGTCTTTGTGAAAATATCTGCAACTTGCCGATCTATTGGCACATACTGCAGATCCACATCCCTTAGCTCCACATGCTCTCGAATAAAGTGATATCTGAGCTCGATGTGATTTGTCCGGCTATGCGAGACAGGATTGTTTGCAATTGCTATTGCGCTGGAGGAGTCGCAGAACAACGGAATGTCTTTAACCTTCATATTGTAATCTTCTAGCTGGTTCTTTAAACAAAGCAATTGTGCACAACAACTGCCGAAAGATATATACTCTGACTCGGCCATGGAGATTGCGACACAATTTTGCTTTTTGCTGCTCCATGAGATAAGCCTTCTTCCAAGGAACTGACATGTACCGGAAGTGCTTTTTCTGTTATCTTTGCTACCTGCAAAGTCGGTATCTGAGAAACTAATTAGTTTGTTGTCATTACTTCTTGGGTACCATAAGACAAGATTCGGTGTACCTTTAAGGTATCTCAAAATTCGTTTTGCATCAGCATAGTGAGATTCCTTACAGTTGACTTGGAATCTAGCACAGACACATGTAGAGAACATTAAGTTTAGTCTACTGGCAGTAAGGTAGAGCAAGGATCCAACTATGCTTCTGTATTTGGTTTCATCAAAAGGTTTCCCTTTCTCATCCTTATCCAGAGACATAGCTGAGGTCATTGGAGTCCTCATAGAGGTTCCATTCTCCATTCTGAATTTCTTAATCAACTCCTTGGTGAACTTTGTCTGTGAGATGAAAATTCAATCTTCAGATTGTTTCACCTGAAGTCCTAATAAATACTTTAGCTCTCCCATACTACTCATTTAAAACTTCCCTTGCATAAGTTTAGAAAACTTTTTGCAGAGGTTGTCGTCTGTAGAACCAAAAATAATGTCGTCGACATAGATTTTCACTAGTAAAATCTTGCCTTTAATTTCCCTAAGAAATAATGTCTTATCTATCTTTTTCCTTGTTAACTTATTCTCGAGGAGAAAGGTAGATAGCATTTCGTACTAAGCTCGAGGAGCTTATTTCAAACCGTACAGTGCTTTCGATAATAAATAAACATACTCAGGAAAGTTAGGATCAACAAAACCTGGGGGCTGTTCCACGTACACTTCTTTATTTATGTCATCATTCAGGAAGGCGGATTTCATGCCCATTTGGTAAACAGGGAAGCCCTTCAGTGCAGCATAAGTTAGGAACAGTCTGATGGCCTCTAGCCTTGCCACTGGAGCATATGTTTGGCCGAAGTCGATTCCTTATTCTTGACGATATCCTTTGGCGACGAGTCTTGCCTTGTTCTTTATGATTGTTCCATCCTCGTCCAACTTGTTCCGGTAGACCCACTTCGTTCCGATGACATTCTTACCTTTGGGTCTAGGAACTAGATTCCCAACTTTGCATCGCTTGAACTGGTTGAGTTCTTCTTCCATGGACAAGATCCATGATGCGTCTGACTTTGTTTCCACAAACTTCTTTGGTTAAACTTGTGAGAGAAAACTTAAATATATATTCTCGTTAGTTTTACCTCGACAAGTCCTGACACCATCCCGAGGATATTCGAAGATCTAGTCCAATGGATGATCCTTTAGATGTCTGAGCTCTAGGTTTCTAGCATCTGGAACTTCTTCAGCCACTGGAGTGACTTCATCAACTTGGATGTTTTCTTCATCTTGATCATCTGCCTCTCCAATGGGGGTTGGAGTAGTGATCTTGAAGAACTTTTCTCTTACACCTCCAGTTGGTTCATCCAAGCTGATTTGTTTCTGTCTTGTACCTGAATCTTCAACAAGCACACTAGACAATTAGCTTTGCAGCAAGCTCGTCTCATCAAATACAACATGTATGGATTCCTCTACAACCAGAGTTTTTCTATTGAAAATCCTGTATACCTTACTATTGCTACTATAACCTACAAAAATACCTTTAAAACTTTTCTCACAAACTTGGTAGTGTGATACTTACCATTATTAAGCACGAAGCATTTACAGCCAAAATTTCTAAAATATGAAACAGTTGGTTTCCTGCCTTTTAGAAGTTTGTAAGGTGTCTTATTATGGTTCTTAATGATGAGTGCTCGATTTTGCACGTGGCATGCAGTATTGACGGCTTCAGCCCAGAAATATTCTGGTAGTGAAGCATCACTCAACATAGTTCTGCAGGCCTCTATGAGTGTTCTGTTCCTTCTCTCAGCTACTCCATTTTGCTGTGGAGTGCAGGGAGAGGAAAACTCATGAAATATACCAAGTCTTTCATAGAATTCTGTCATGGCCCCAGATTTTAACTCTGTTCCATTGTCACTTCTGATTTTGACTACGGAACAGTTGTATTCATTTTGGACCTGCCTGACAAAATTAGTAAAGATGTCGAAGGTATCTAACTTGTGTTTTAGAAAGAATACCCATGCAAAGCACGAGTAATCATCAACAATAACCAATGTATATTACTTACCTCCCAAGCTTATAATTTGTAGTGGACAAAACAAGTCCATATGAAGTAGATGGAGACATCTACTTGAATTTTGGTCAATAATGCTTCTAAAGGTAGCCCTTGTTTGCTTGCCTTTTACGCATGCATGACAAGGTCTATCTTTGATGTACTTGACATTCGGGGCATCACGTACTAAGTTCTGGGAGAATAATTTATTAATAGTTTTAAAATTAATACGTGCTAACCTCTTATGCCATTGGTCACCAAGAGACGCACAATCTTTTGCCAAAAGACACACTGGTGTAGAAGAATCTATACAAATGAAATTCAAACAGAATATATTCCTGCTTCGAGTGCCAGATAGAATCGTTTCCATATTGTCAACAGACTTTATCAAGCACTTGTCAGCGTGGAATTCAACTATGTATCCTTTGTCGCATAGTTGGCTTATGCTTATAAGATTGTGTTCCAATCCCTCCACATAAGCTACATCCGAAAAGGATACACTACCGTTAGTAATCATATCGTAGCCTTTAGTTATCCCGCGGTCTGAACCTCCAAAGATGACCTTTGGTCAGTTCAACACTGGCGGATAATTTTGAAGTAGGCTTCTTGTCCCGGTCATGTGCCGAGAGCATCCACTGTCCAAATACCAAATTGGCATTTTGGTGGCCTTTGGACATCCCAGCAATCATAATTAGTTTGCCTTAGGAACCCAAACATGTTTGGGTCCTTGGTCTCGTGTCAAAACACTCCCCCTATGAGGATTAGCTTCATGAGTGGTCATTCTCATGTTGCCAACTTGAGGAGTTGCAAAATTTCTTGGATTAAAACAACAATCGATGGCAAAATGACCATTTTTGCCACAGCACCAACAGTCGAACCTATTGTATCTTTGCCTTAGGTACTCCTGCTTGACCTTCTGAGATGCTGGTCCAGCAGGGGTAGCATTCTTGGAGGAAGAAGCTTCATGATGATGGCAATCACATGATTTCTTCTCCATTATAGGATTTTCTACACTAGTTTTTACTTTTGGTGCTTTCTTGATGTTATGACCATGATCATAAGGTTCATAGCTCTGAAGAATGACTTCTTCATAAGGTGCCTTAAAGACACTCTCACCAAAGTTTCTGGGGCGAGTCCATCCTTGGTAACTAGACTTTGGCTCTACATTAGTAGGCCTAGTCAAGTGGCCGTAGGATGAGTCAAGATCAAACTCATTTGTTGTAAATATGACTTTCTTAAAGAAAGTCTGATCTTGAGGAGCTTTCCCCTTTGCTTTTGCCAAGGCCTTCTTGGCTGTCTTATTCCTTCTCTGAGCCTTGTTCCTCCTAGAAGATTTACTAGGAGCTTCTACATGGCTTAGCCCAGCACCCTTGGCCTGAGCAGAGAACTCAGCAATAAGAGGTAGAACTACCTTTGGCTTAGAGAAACCTTCAACAAGTTTATTTTCGGCCTCTAGTAAGTCTTCTAACCCTTTGATGATTTCATCCTTCAGATCGAGGTGCTTGATAGCCTTGTTGAACTCATGAATAGCATTATCTAAGTCTTCTCTGAGTGAGTCCATCTCAACGACTTCCTCTCTCAGAGAGCTTTCTATAGCCTTTAGAGACTTAATCTCTTTTGCCTGAGTTTTCACGACCTTTTGACATTTGTCGTAAGCCATGATCAACTCCTTATACTTGGCCATGAGTTCAGACTCATCGTCAGAGAAGCTGTCCTCATGATCATGCTTAGAAACTTCCGATTCTGAAAGAGGGGTATGAGATTTTAGCTCCCCAGTGAACTGGGGATCTTGTTCATCATCTGATTGAGCCATAAGTCCAAAGTAGGCTTCCTCTTCTTCACTTAAATCAGATGAGTCAGAGTCACTAAGAGTCTTGCCCTTCTTGGCTATCAGGCTCTTCTTTGTCCTCTTCTTGCTGTACGAGGACTTCTTTTCTTCTCTCCTGCCACCCTCCTTCTTCTTGTGGGTGCAGTCAGCTATGGCGTGACCTGGCTTTTTACAACAATAACAAACTGTAACATCCCATTTCCGGCTAGACCCCTAGGAGTCGGTTGGTCGTGACAGAACGCTAGGATGCCCAAAAATTAAAATACATCAACCGAGATTTTGGGTCACGGGTTGGTCACGCCCGTGACCGACCCGTCACGCCCGTGACCTAGGGCGTGACTCCTTCGACGATCGTCGATCTCAGGGAGACGATCGTCGGGTGCAAAATTTTCAACCCGGGCCTGTCACGCCCGTGACCTATGTGTCACGCCCGTGACCTAGGGCGTGACCCCTTTGACGATCGTCGATCTCAGCGGGACGATCGTCGAAGCGCAGAATTTGCGTTGTGGCCCTGTCATGCCCGTGACCCAGGTGTCACGCCCGTGATCAAGGGCGTGACCCCCTTCGGCGATCGTCGATCTCAGCGAGACGATCGCCGAGCGCGGAATTTGTCTGATGTCCCTGTCACGCCCGTGACCAATTTGTCACGCCCGTGACCAATTTGTCACGCCCGTGACCTAGGGCGTGACCACCCTTCGACGATCGTCGGTCTCAGTTCGACGATCGTCGAACTGAGAATTGGACACCCGGGCCTGTCACGCCCTTGACCTATGTGTCACGCCCGTGACCAAGGCCGAAACGTCAGCCAGACTGAAAATTTTGGTAACCGACGTCGTAATCAATTCTGATTATGGGAAGTTACACCAGGAGTATTTATGGGCCATTTCCTACTCTAATTATTTAATAAAATAAGGAAATGTTGGTCCAATAGTAAATCGCCACTTGACAAACACCTCTTCGTTTCCAGTGTTTCAACTACCTCTACCATAACCGAAACACCATTAAGAGGAGCCTTCATGACCATAATTGCTTACCTCTTTCCCCTCCCCACTTGCTGATCTATAAAAGACTCCTTAGATCAAGAGGAGAAGGTTACACACTCGATCAAATGGATTCAGATTCCTCCCTTTGCTGTTGAAGAATTTCCGGCGATGCTGCCACCGCGCAAATGGCTTCCCGACGGTCTGCATGCCTCCAGCCCGCGAACAAGGTCCTCCCCTCCCTCTTCTTCTGTGGATAGATCTTAGAAATCATTAGGATAGATATCGGGCTCAAAAGAGCTGGATCGGGTGAGCGTTTCCATGGTTTTCCAAAATTTCATAGTGGCGGGTTCGCCAGAAACTGCCTCTCCGGCGCCCGTGCCGCCGCCCGACGGTAGCCCTCACCTCAACAGAGGTGGTGGTGGTGGTGGCCGGCCAGGGAGATGGCTGGGTGGCCGGGAAATAGCTTTAGAAAAGCTTCAGGAAGTGTTTGATTTTCTGATGCTGTGCGGGTTCGAGTAAAGAAGAAGGTGAACAGTAGCATTTAATTATATTATATAATGTATAGTTAGGAATTAATTCCCTTTACTCTATACTAGGTTGAAACAGAAAATTATAGCCCGTAGGGGCTGAAACATAAAAAGTGGTTAATATAGACAATGTAGCCCTTGAAGTCTAGTTTAATTCAAAATTGATTTCGCTCGATTTGGAGTCCTGGTTAGACCACAGCACCCTTTTTGGTGAGGTCTATCCATAGGGCTGTCTTGACCTTAGAAAAATTCCCCACTCCAATCCAGTCGTCAAAATGACTTGAAATTTGGGGTGTGGCCTAATCTTACCTATATCTAAGTGCTATCCAAAAATTAGGATTTTTGGAAAATATTTTTCTATAGTTTTTGGAAAAATTCAATAATCCTAGCATAATTTAATTAGATGGCTAAAAGACTTCCAAACAGTCCCAAATTTTGGCGAGTGGTCCCTAGGTTTATCATAAGGTTCTGGTAAAATTTCATCTCATTTGGAGATGTTTTGATTAAGTTTTTATCCAACCCTAGGTTGGTCCTTATAGGATAATCTAGGATCAAACACCCCCTTGGTATTTGGGTGGTCATACCACCTCAACAGAGGCTGATATTTTGTCCAAAGGCTGTTTAGGGCATGACACACCCTCCAAGGGAGTTTGGGGTGGTTTGGTGTAGGGTAGACCTAAAACCCTTGGGAAAATCCCATAAGGATGGTTTTTTTGGGGGTTGTGAAGGCCATGGGGTCAAATGACCTTGGACTGACTTAAAATTTGGTGGAGAGAACCATAGGGCCAGTATAGTTCCCTGGACAAAAGTTTAGGGTATTTGGAGACAGCTAGGCCACCTAAAATCCTAACCCTAGTTTAGGTCACCAATATTAATTTTAATTATTAAGCTGTCAAATAAATTTAAATCAAGTAAAATTGGAGCAAGGTGATTTTCTAATCTAAATAGCAATGTTATAATTTTGTTGAGATTTTTGGGTTAATTTATACAGTACATCATTTACAACTCTACTGGTGCCCTAGATATTTATCTTGATGATTTTGGAATTTCTATGCACTGGAATGTTATGAAACCTTGGATTAGGGCATCTTACAGCATGTTATACCTTCTGTATTTTCTTGGAAATTTTAACGGATTATTTTGGGTACATATTTCTTTAACGTACTAGTTGTGATATGTAGTCAAAAATACAAATAACGTCCAATTACTGTCTGAAAAATTATGAAATTTGGTCAGTTGGTGTTTAAAGTTATGCTAGTCACCCAGTAATTTTATATGGAATTTTAGATGATTAAAAATAGCATCTCCTTCACTAAGCTGGGAAAATTTGCATTTTACATTAAAATATATTCAGAGCCCAAATATTAGAGAAAAATTATGAGACTTGGTTTATGGTGGTTTTAGGTCACCATAAAGGTTTTATAATTTTCTTGGGATTTTTGGATACATATTTATAGTACTTCCTTCATAATATAGTAAAAATGTCCTAAAATGGTAAATTAGGAAATATAGGCCTAAACACCTCTGGAATTTCTCAAAACTTGGAATTGCTCTTTAAATGTCTCATAGAATTTTTACTGATTTTATGATGATTTATTGTTGGCTCATTAGTGCACTTCATGTTCATACTAGGGCATTCGGAATCTTAGAATAAATAAATTAAATGCCCGATAAATAGAAAAATTTGGAAATCTTTGTCTTAGCTATATTATGTCACGATAGACCTCCAGTAAATATTATAGGAGATTCGGAAGACAATTTGGAGTACCTCCCCTTATACTCCTCACGTATCTTAGGATGTTCAGCATATAGTAAAATCGCGGAAACTGAACTAGAGAGGATAATGAACTTTGGGAGATGGAATTTTGGTAGTTTCTGGTTGGTTAGGACAAGCTAAGTTTAAGTCCATTATTGGGGTCAGGATAGGTAGAGTGCGAGACTGGTTAAGGATAAGGGCGTACGGGAACGACGAAAGATCGTCCACCCCGAGTAGTAGTGGAAGAGTCTTAATACGCTAGAGACAGATCTAAAGTAACTTAAAAAGGGATCAGGTAATGGGTATCAACCAATAACAATAAGTGCCTTGCGAAAGGGAACGGTGGGCTTCAGCTACCATCATAGTTCCTAGTGCCCTTTAAGAGGCCTTCACGGGGAATACCGGGGGCAGTCCTGGGCTAATGTAAACTGTAGAATTAATAATCTAAAGAGCAACTAGTATAATTAGGGTTGCACATACATACACCCAGTTAGCTAGGAAGGTAGTATAATTGGTTTGGTTGCCATTCAGACGGTAGCTCTGAAGGTAGATGCACGGACGGGACAGTCCGGGGAGCCGAGGGCTCGAGGGTTGGAGTACAGAATAAAGGTGGTGGGTCTTCGATATCTGATTGTCGTTCACACTGGCATCGGTACGTTGACTTGGCGGTGTGGGACACTTAGCCAAAGAAAGTCTGGTGGGTATAGCCACCAGTAGTACGCGGATACTCTAGGTTGTGTTCTTCTAGGGGCGTACGGAAGGGCTAGTCCCGGTAGTGTGGATGCCCGCCTAGGAGTGGGGGCCCGACCCACTATCTCCGTTTGCCACTACGGCGGTTCCTGGGAGTGAAGCTAGCTGCCCGAACAGGGGGAACTAAAGGTCTGTGCGCATAGAGTCGTGTGCGTGAGTTGCACTTGCATGAATCATGGCATTGCATATCACTACACTCATATTTGCATACAACCGACACCCCAACGTATAAATCGGTATGGGACTTTTTATATGATGGGAGCCTTGCAGAAGACCCCTTAACTTATAAGTTTGTATGGGCATCCATATAAGTTAAGGTTACCTACTTCTTTACTTGCTTGTTTACTTACTGTTCTCTAGCTGTCTTTTTATACAATTGCTACTTACTACTTCTCTTCTTTACCACTTACTACCAGAGAATTACTAATTGTACTTTGTTCTAAATAGTTTTTAGAATAACTCCCCTGTCACCTGCTTGATTATTCTCCACCTTTGTAGCTTCCCTTTCCTCCTCTCCACTCGGTGCTTAGGAGCCGTAGGGGGAGGGGTAGGGGATGATAGGGCTTAGTCTTTATGACTAATGGTTTTCGAACCACAACGTTATAGGAGATCCGGATGGGAGACAGGGACCAGCACCAGCGTAGTACGGTGTGCATGGAGGTGGGTCAGTCTAGCACCGGTGCACCTGCGACCAGCTCTGTGAGTGATTAGTACTTTTATAGTTTTCTGCGATGGGTGAATTGTAGTGAGGACTCTGAGGTACCGGGCTCGAGCCCGTTTATCTATATTTCATCTGAACCGTATCTTGCAGTACTTCTATTATCTATTTCTTGTTATTATCTACTGATGGACTGGATGTTATTTCACTTATATTTACATGCTTCTGTGGACTTGTTTACATTTATGTATAATTACTTCTCTCTCTCGTGATCGAAAAGGGCCGGCAGAATTGGAGTTTTGTCGTGGCGGCCTTCCCATGAGTCGGTGACATCGCAAAGCGGAAGTTCTGGGCTAAGACCCCGGTGTTGAAAAAGAAAAAAAAAGGAGGGGGGGGGGGTCTTACAAGTGGTATCAGAGGAAACCTCAATCGAAAGAGAAGTAGTACACAAAATCTTGGACCACCCCCGTGCGAGCTTAGTTTGCAAACAAACTAGCAGCGGAAGCAGTGGTGTGCCCATAAGGGAAATCACACGTGAGAGTCCATCCTAACCCTTCTTAAAATTCCATTCATTCGCTCTCTAACAAACGGAATTTTTACTTGTAGCCTGCGACGAACCCTATATCACAGCAGGGGACACCCCAGGCTCCAAATGTGGTCCCGCCTCCGCCGGATCCAGCTCCGTTCCAGCAGACGGAGATGGGGCAAACACCGACGGCCATTCTGGAGGCCTTCAGAGCTCAGCAAGCCCCGGCTCCACAGCCAAACCCCGGGGCCAATTGGATGACTGTCTTTCGGGGACTTTCCCCTCCAGTTTACCAGGGGATGGTGTCTACAGTACGTACAGAGGAATGGTTGGACACCATTTATGAGATGCTGGCAGGGATTCGATGCCCCACTGAGGAGGCAGTTGCTTTGGTGGTCTCCTACCTAGAGTCACACGGAAAGAGGTGGTGGAAGTCTCAGCTTGACACCACCTTTGTGGGGATGGATTGCGCTGATATTACTTGGGAGGAGTTTAGAGCAGCGCTCCTGGGACATTTTGTACCTCAGTCAGCGAGGGATGACCTGGAGGATAGGTTTCTGCGATTGAGGCAAGGGAACAGGACTGTGGTGGAGTACTATCAGGAGTTCACTAACCTGGCCCGTTATGCGGACGCTTATCAGTTAGACGATGATGGCTATGCCCGGAGGTTTAATAAGGGGATGCAAGACGACATGAGACAGGCCCTCCTTTTCATCTCAGAAGGGAGTCTGGCAAGTATTCTGGAGATGGCTAAGAAGAGAGAGGCGGATCAGCTTACAGTGAAGAGCCGAAAGAGACCGGCTGATGATATAGTGATTGGAGGTCGTAGAGACCATCCTCGGTGCCAGGTTATTGGGGAGAGAAGGAACGGGGATCAGCCTCGTCAGGAGTTTGGGCAGGAGCAGAGGAGTCAGGGGGTACTGGCTCCCCAGCCTATACAGATGCTGGAAATGCCAAGGACAGCTGAGCAGCCACCGGTATGCTATCAGTGCAATCAGCCGGGGCATATCAAGAGGAACTGCCCTATGAGGCGAGCACCCCCTCCAGCACATCAGGGCGCTCCACCTCCTCGGCAGTTTGGCGGACGAGGACAGGACCGAGGACGAGGATTTCAGGATCGAGGCCGCAGGCCGGAGAGGGAGCAGGTGTATGCTCTAGACCTGACACTGCCCCGAAACCCGGAACAGGTTATCGCAGGTATGGCAGTACTTTTAAATTTTCTTCATATAAACTAGTATTCTAGACATAACCTAGTTAGAAATTAAGAGAAGACAACTACAAAAAATATATATATATATATATACTAAGACACTTAATTACCCCAGGAATTGTCTTCATTATCGGCAAGCCCGCTCACACCCTCTTCGACACTGGTGCTTCGCACTCGTTCGTGTCGGAGGATTTCGTGAAGGGACATGAAGGTGTGGAGCCATTCACCGAGAAGATGATGAGGGTGCGCCTACCCGATGGATCAGAGATAATGACCTCTGCTCATTGCAATATGGAAGCCAGGATCGGCGGGAAGGCATTTGAGGCACCAGCGACGATTCTGAAGATGCCAGATTACGATCTGATCCTGGGCATGACTTGGCTGTGCTGGAACCATGCCCAGATCGACTGCGTAGCGAAGAGGATCACTATAAGGCACGACGACTCCTTCATTGTCATCGAAGGTATTATACCAGCACCTCATACCTTATTATCGTCTGTGCAGGCCGTTAAGGCCCACCTGCAGGGGGGAGAAGTTTATCAGGTCTTTTTTGAGGCGGTCGTGGCCAAGGACTCCATTTCAGATATTCCAGTAGTGCGGGACTTCGCCGACGTGTTTTCGGAGAAGCTAACAGGGCTACCCTCGCACCGAGAGAAGGACTTTCAGATTCAGCTCATACCGGGGGCTAAGCCGGTATCCAGAGCTCCCTATCGAATGGCCCCAAAGGATTTGGTGGAATTCCGAAGCCAGCTTCAGGAGTTAGTGGAGGCCGGGTTCGTTCGGCCTAGCTCTTCACCATGGGGAGCTCCGGTGCTGTTCATTAAGAAGAAGGACGGGACCCTTCGACTGTGCATAGATTACCGGGCCCTGAACTGGTTGACAGTCCGGAATACTTATCCCTTACCAAGGATAGACGAGCTATTTGACCAGCTGGAGGGATCCCATTGGTTCTCAAAGCTGGATCTGAGGTCAGGGTACTACTAGCTTCACATTCGGGAGGAGGACATGCCGAAGATGGCCTTCAGCAGTAGATATGGGTTGTACGAGTTTACCGTGATGCCGTTCGGGCTCACGAACGCACCCTCCGCATTCATGGCTTTGATGAATCGGGTGTTCGAGGAGTATCTGGACGTCTTCGTCATCGTATTCATCGACGACATCCTTATCTATTCAAGGACGGAGGAGGAGCACGCGAGACATCTTGCCTTAACCTTGGGGAAGCTGCGGGAGGATGGGATGTATTCCAAGTACAGCAAGTGCCAGTTCTGGCTAAAGGAGGTGGCCTTTCTGGGCCAGGTCATCAGTGGAGCAGGTCTGGCAGTGGATCCGGCGAAGGTCCAGGCAGTACGGGATTGGCCACCACTAAAGTCGGCCTCGGATGTTCGAAGTTTCTTAGGACTTGCGGGTTACTATCGGAAGTTCGAAAAGGGGTTCTCTCAGATTGCCCTCCCTCTTATGTCTCTGACGAAGAATGAGTCCCCTTTTATCTGGATGCCTTGATGCAAATCTGCCTGAAAGTCCACCTAGTGTCAACTATCTTCACCTATGGGGGGGGATAGGTGTCTTTGCAGCGTATTTGCGGAATTAAGATTTACCTGCACAAGAAAACAAAACAACCAAGCACAGAAAATACACAGGCAATTTATAGTGGTTCCCCGATTTGGGTACGTCCACTTTCCCCCTTCGACCTATCTCCCAACAAGGGACGACTCGGTCACTTCACCAACAGGATTGAAATCCAATCCTTGTACTAATGGAAGGAACCCTTCCACACGTAGGAGTCCACACTCCCACAACCCGGGTTGCACCCAACCCTTACAACTAAAGACCAATCGGTCCGTTACAAAGAAATTGAAAATGCTTGTAAGAAATACAAACTACGTTTGGAGAGTAAGGTGTCCCTCTTCGTTCGACGACGTGTTCTTGAAGTCAACGAAGAGTCCACAACCCTAGATCTCTCTTGGAAAGAATCTTCCCGAAACCGGCGGCGGCTTAAAGCGACGGCAAGGTTCTCGGAATCGGCGGCGGCGACGGAGAGCAGCAGCAGTGCCAACTTGATTCAAACTTCGTAGCGAAGGAAGCAAGGTCTTCCAACGGTCACACTAGGATCGATCGTCTCGATCGATTCGGAAGGGGAAGGATTTTCCCGATCAACGAATCAAGAGACAAGGGATCTCTGGTTAGACGCGTGAGACGCTATGCTAGCCTAAGCTTCGGTCGCCGGAGATCTGGAAGAACCTGAGATCAGCAGCGGCGACAAGTGCACGAGCGGCGGAGACGATCGGCGGAGCGTTAGGGCTTGTCGGCGGCTCGTGCTTTTTGAAATCTCATCTCCCTTCTTTACTGTTCATACATACGGAGTATATATACATTAGGTCAAGTATATGACCGTTGTGGGTCCCACCAATAAGAAGGCTTGAGCCCGGTTCGAAACAGTTCAGATAGTTTGAACCGGTCCAGAGAACAACAGGAAACTGCCTAAGTCAAATTCGGCGAGAATCGTAGGTGATTCTCGCCGAATCGGCGAGAATCACTTACGATTCTCGCCGACTTCTACTTAGCCGAAATCTGGCTGAACTGATACAGAAGCCGGGGAGAATCGGCGGGAATCACTTTTGATTCTCACCGAATCGTCGAGAATGCAAGGTCATTCTCGACGAATCGGCGAGAATCATAAGTGATTCTCGACGATTCTGCCTTAGAAAATTTCCCTGTCTGTGACGAAGCTGTCGGCTTCAACCGGCGAGAATCAGCTAGTGATTCTCGACGACTCGGCGAGAATCATTAGTGATTCTCGTCGGTTTTTTACTTGGGCTATTTCTCCTCTTTCTTTCCTTGAGCTGGTCTTTGGCCCATCCTTGCTCCTTGTCTGCTCTTGCTTTATCATAGGGGTACTTGAAATTAAGTACACCCCAATAGAGAGAGTACACGTAGACCAACACACTGATCTGCTCAACGAGGGATTACGTTGCACAGACCCGTGTATATTGACCCACTGCACCCTGACATTGGTGTGTACTTAGCATGGAATAACTGCAAGTACAACTAGAGAATAATTCATCAAATACATTGTGGATTCATCTTAGCTTGACAGGTGGCTTCCTCAAATCCAGGTAATTATGGATACAGTACCCAACAATCTCCCCCTATTTGACGAAGCCAAAATCCTACTAGCTAAGATGAATACCACCACCCAAAGAATAATTAAAACTTTAAGAAAATAAGAACAGACAAAATAATACTTGAGTCAAAACATGTCATCACATATATATATATATATAAAACCACAATACTTGTTCGTAAGATAATATGAAAACATAGATGTGCAGTAAGGGACAAAAAGGTCCTAAGCCTATTTTTCCTTAGCAAGATCATCCTTGAGCTTCTGAGCCAGGAATTTCTTGCTCTGTCTTTCGAAATATTCCTTTGGCTTAGGATGATATCTGTGAGGAGGAACTTTATCTGTCACTGTATTATTTCTGAAAAATATGTTGCGTTTGGCTTCAAATTCTTTGTGCCTCTCCCATTCGTATTGACTGTATACCTCACTTCGTTTTATGTGCCCCTTCTGCTGTAACAAGAATGTGTCCAAGATGATACTTTTTGATACAGGACTCCATTTTTCATTTCTCACATCCTCCTCCGTCAATCGGATCCTCTTTTCAGCTGGTGTTTCCCTTGAGGTTCCCTCTTGTATTTGCCTTTTTCCTTTGGCTTTAGCTAAGGCATCTTGATCAAACCAAGTTCGTCGTTCAGCCCTTTCAGCAGCTTTCTTCATCTCAGCTTCGCTTAACAGAACAGCCTCTGCACTTGCCCCTTCGTTATCCACAGTATTGTGCTCAGTGGTTTCATGTACAGGATTAACCTCAGGATTATTGCCTAATGCTTGATTGAGCAACCACTGGCAACTGTCATATACATAAACATTAGACTGATCGAAGTTTTCAATGATGATGTGCTGAAGCCCTGCCATCTTATCAGTATATTCTTTCTCCCCCTTTTTGGCTTCGAGGGCAATGGAGTTTCCATATGAGTGAAGGGACTCATCTATATGCTTTAGAGATTTAGAAAACTCAGTCAGCAGGTCTTGTTGATTTTTATTAAGGAGCACCATGTTGGCATCGAATTGCTGTATGTTAGTCGCCACAATATGTGCATTATGATTTACCACGCCCAGGTCATCAGTATTCTTTTTCAATCCTTTCATGAGAAGAGTGACAGCTGTGCCTGCCTCTGTATACTTGTCATCAAATGTCTTCTTCATCACATCTAATTTATGGTTGATCTGAACAATGTTCTTGAGCATGAGATCCTCAGATTCCTTCAGTCTCTTTAGCACCGATTTGTGGGACTGCTTAAACGATCTCTTGAGCTCATCCAGCATTCCTTGGACGATATTTACAGTGTGATTTGCTAAGTTTTCTCGAAGTGGAGGAGCTGCAGGCAGACCCTGGTCAGGCTCCCCCTCAGAAGCACTGGGAGAGCTGGATAGTAGTATGGACTCCACAGGGGGAACAAAGGATTGCTCCCCCTCCATCCTTGCATCTGATCGCTTAGGAGCTTGTTCCTCAGATGGAACCTCAGCATCCTCCTGAGAAGCTGCTGCTTTCTCATTCTCTGGTACTTCTGCCTCTATCTCTGTCTCCAGGTGATCATGCTTATCATCAGAGGTGTGCACATCTTTTTCTACTTCTTCCTCTTCCTCCTCATCACCCACCTCATCTCCCAGATCAGCATCGATAAGAGCTGCCTCATCATTCTCAGCCTCCTCATCATCTGCTACTTCTTCTGCCACCAGCTTCACAGCATCTTGAGCGATCAGAGAAATATCAGACAAGATGTTTGCAGAATCGGTTACAGGCTCCCCCTCAGTTCCTGTAATCAGGGCGTCAGGAACTTCAGTGGGTATTGCCACAGAATGAGCAGGAGCACTGGTGTCCACGACTGGGGATGCTGCCTCATGGTCTATTTCCCTGGTGGCCTGCCCTATTCGACGTTCCCATCGGTCAAATATGCTAGCATCCATCCTTTTCAAGTAGTGCAGAGGCACTCCCTTGCTCATGTCGAAGGTGTCTCCGTCCAGTTGATTCAGATATAGACTAATGATTCTGCCAAAGCTGGGGGTTCGGAGTGTGTCTTTAATCCTGTCAAAAAGCATGGCTCCCCAGTTGAATCGCTTCCGGCATACGATGGCCACCAGAGTTTTGAACATTTCCCCAGAGATATGGTCATGGGATCCAGGTTTGCAGATTAGAACTTTCCCAACAATGTCAGACAGCAACTTTCCTTCCTCGTTCATATCTTTCCTTTTGATTGACCTGGTCCACCTGGACAACCCACAGAAGGATAGGGTCCTTGCTCTATCCTCTTCCTCCAGGTACTCTTCTTCTTCAACACGTGATAACCGCAGGCACTGGGTCAGTTTCCTGGCGGATACCTTGATTTTCTTCCCGGCCACTTTGCTCTTGATGGAGGTGTCATCATGATATAGCTTCGCAGTTGCAAAGAACTCCAAAACTTCCTTGTCCAAGATCTTGCATGGGTGTTCCAGTACGAACTTCAGTCCCGCTTCTTCAAGCATGATGATTATATTCCGGAACTCATCCGAGGCCTAGGAGAACCCGGTTGTCACTAGTTCACAGCCAGTGACTAGGCCAGCAGTAGTCCGAGGGGCCATGGAAAACCTAGGACAAAGGAGAATACCGATAGGATCTCTGATACCGAGAGAGAGAGAGCGAAATCTAGCCAAGCTCAAGTTACGGAAAGGGGCAAAATGGAGATTACCTAGAGGGGAGATGCAGTGGAAGTTCTGGATTCTTCACGACGGAGCACCGGAGGACGCCGAAGATGCGAACCTGCGGCGAGAGGGTGCGGCAGAAGGCGTAGGTCGTAAATTCACCACGGAGCTACGCAGGAAAAGTTCGTCGAGAGGTGAGAGAGATGGGGATTCCAGCGCGGGGTCTCGGCTAAACGGTGAACTGCGGAATATGAAGGGTCGGAGGGTATCGTCGGGAAGAATAGGTTTGAGATGATTTCGGGTTTAAGTATCCGGATATTGGGCGACTAGCCTATTCCCACCGAATGGCTTCCCTGGTTTAAATATCTCAGCGAGATTGGACAATTCGGCGAGACTTGTAATTAGGTGAGTATGTGATTTGATATGACGAGAATCACCTATATTCCACCATAACGTTTTTTGTCAAATATTGTAAAGAGTCGAAAAGATCAGTTCTTAATCCAAGTGTGGTTTAACATACCACACAACTTAGGAGGCACAGCAACTCTGAGATTCCTAACTTACTAACATGGGCTAGCAGACTTCATAAATTATGTCGAAATCAAAAAATGCGATATTCATGAAGTTAGTTGTCATTCTCAGTGACTCCTAATGACGTGTCGACTTTAATTTTCAACTTGTAATATATGCTTATTTATGTGCCTTCTCGAATCTTTCAGAGATTTACTGACACATCGTTAGTAATATATCTAAGGGTTAATTTTACAGCTTTGATCTGTCCTTAGAAGAACACACATAGATGTGTAAATGTATATATGCATATATATATATATATATATGTATATATATATATATATATATATATGTAGATGTCGACATAATATGACTCAATTATTTAGGCTGATCAATGATACCTGGGATTGTAAGATTCATCATTTAGCCTCTTTGAAGAGCATACCAGGTGTTCAATTTGAGGATAGTACTTCTTACGTTCCAGATGCTTGTTCCAGATTATTCTCGGAACATCTTCTGTCTAGCTCCCATCATGACTCGGAAGTCTAGACTACCCTGCACCAAAGAATATTACCTTACCTTAGGAGCCCAATATGTATTGGGTCCTAGGTTCCTGTCAGCATAATAATTTTAGTGCCTCCCCTCAGGAATCCTGGTGGGAAGACTAACATTGCCTCGAGGATGTGGAAGTCCCCTTGCCATTGATGCAGATTGGTTGTGCCAACAGTCTATGGCAAAATGACCCACTTTGCCACAACACCAACACTCATGAATATTGTATCGCCGTTTGTGACCTGAACAGATGACAGAGGTAGTCATAGTTCTAGGTCTAAACGGAATAGAGCCAGACATGCTTACAGAATGGTCTCTTCCACCGTGACTATTGGAAGGGCGGAAAGAATGCATATGGCAGGCGTCATGAAGCCTAGGAGGAGGTGCCTTCTTTTCAGTCAGCCCCCTCCCGAGGACCCCATGAGTCCTAACAACATTGTTTCTATCCCCCCTTTCCAGATTCCTAGGGAGGTGAGAGGCGCAATGTGAGCTGATGCTGGTAGATTCATGAGGAGTTGGTGCTGTTGCCGAGAATACAAAGGGCTTGGTGGAAGCTTGAGATATTTTCTTCTGGGTGGCCATGACAGCCCGTGCATTTTGGGTGCCTCCACATGAGGGCACATTAACCTTGCAGTGACCACGATTATTCCTGTGGTCATACCTGAAGGCATGATGAGTGCCCTTCCTACTCGGGGTGGGGGGTCTGAACACAGTTTCCCCATTTCTCCATGATTTGACGATTTGGGAGATCCACCCATTTTCTGCTTTTCTTTTGATAGCATCTATCTTGGAAAAATTGGAAACAATCCTCTTCTCAGTCTCTAGACGACTCTCTAGATCCGAGATCTTTGAGTCCTTTACCTTGATGGATTCCAATTGGTGACTCATCAGGGTCTTCAGCTGAGCAATCTCCTTAGCTTGCTCCTCCACAAGTAAGTTGCTCTTCTGAAGAGCACTCTCAAGGGAATCAGGATTTTCAATCTTTTGATGGAAGCTATCCCTATCCCTTGCATCTCTGGAAGGAGTACCCTCTGAATTGTTCCTGTCTTCAGGAACTTCAACAGGAGAGGGGCATGAGGAAGAAGTTACCTGTTCCTGGCTTTGCTGTTCAGGGTTACCGTTGATATCTGCAGATGCTGCTGAGTCACCTTCATCAGAACAGCATTCATCAACTTCTTCTTCAGTCTCTGATAGGGACACAGGAGCCCTGATACTGACAGATTGATCAAGCCCTTCATCTTCAGAAGTGATGACCCCTACATAGGCTTCATCCTCTAGTTGACAACTGGTCCCTGTTTTCTCTAATCCCTCCATGAGGTCTGAGATGGTTTGCCACATGGACATGGCAGTCCTACACTTGCCCACTTTTGAGTGAGATGGTCCAGACCAGACATTGATGATGATCTGACGAATCACCTGGTCCAGGTTGAACAGAGAGAGTTCGGTCTCAGACATTTCTTTGGGATTTTTGGGGACTTGGAGATCCTTCCCAGAGCTGGAAGCCTTCATGGGAATGAAGGGACCCTCTTCCAAAATGAGTGACGCTCGAGGGTCAATGGCCTCCAGATGAAGCAACACCCTCATCTTCCATACAGGATAGTACTCCTTTGTACATGAGGGGAGTCTTAGAGAAGGGACATCATAACCCAACTCCATGTTTAATTCTGATCTCCTTGTTGACACTGGTGGCAGGATTCTACTCAAGGTGTGAACCTTTTTGATGAGCAACCTCCCTCTGATACCACTTGAAATTCCACCTAGTGTCAACTATCTTCACCTATGGGGGGGATAGGTGTCTTTGCAGCATATTTGCGGAATTAAGATTTACCTGCACAAGAAAACAAAACAACCAAGCACAGAAAATACACTGGCAATTTATAGTGGTTCCCCGATTTGGGTACGTCCACTTTCCCCCTTCGACCTATCTCCCAACAAGGGACGACTCGGTCACTTCACCAACAGGATTGAAATCCAATCCTTGTACTAACGGAAGGAACCCTTCCACACGTAGGAGTCCACACTCCCACAACCCGGGTTGAACCCAACCCTTACAACTAAAGACCAATCGGTCTGTTACAAAGAAATTGAAAATGCTTGTAAGAAATACAAACTACGTTTGGAGAGTAAGGTGTCCCTCTTCGTTCGACGACGTGTTCTTGAAGTCAACGAAGAGTCCACAACCCTAGATCTCTCTTGGAAAGAATCTTCCCGAAAACGGCGGCGGCTTAAAGCGACGGCAAGGTTCTCGGAATCGGCGGCGGCGACGGAGAGCAGCAGTAGTGCCAACTTGATTCAAACTTCGTAGCGAAGGAAGCAAGGTCTTCCAACGGTCACACTAGGATCGATCGTCTCGATCGATTCGGAAGGGGAAGGATTTTCCCGATCAACGAATCAAGAGACAAGGGATCTCTGGTTAGACGCGTGAGACGCTATGCTAGCCTAAGCTTCGGTCGCCGGAGATCTGGAAGAACCTGAGATCAGCAGCGGCGACAAGTGCACGAGCGGCGGAGACGATCGGCGGAGCGTTAGGGCTTGTCGGCGGCTCGTGCTTTTTGAAATCTCGTCTCCCTTCTTTACTGTTCATACATACGGAGTATATATACATTAGGTCAAGTATATGACCGTTGTGGGTCCCACCAATAAGAAGGCTTGAGCCCGATTCGAAACAGTTCAGATAGTTTGAACCGGTCCAGAGAACAACAGGAAACTGCCTAAGTCAAATTCGGCGAGAATCGTAGGTGATTCTCGCCGAATCGGCGAGAATCACTTACGATTCTCACCGACTTCTACTTAGCCGAAATCTGGCAGAACTGATACAGAAGCCGGGGAGAATCGGCGGGAATCACTTTTGATTCTCACCGAATCGTCCAGAATGCAAGGTCATTCTCGACGAATCGGCGAGAATCATAAGTGATTCTCGACGATTCTGCCTTAGAAAATTTCCCTGTCTGTGACGAAGCTGCCGGCTTCAACCGGCGAGAATCAGCTAGTGATTCTCGACGACTCGGCGAGAATCATTAGTGATTCTCGTCGGTTTTTACTTGGGCTATTTCTCCTCTTTCTTTCCTTGAGCTGGTCTTTGGCCCATCCTTGCTCCTTGTCTGCTCTTGCTTTATCATAGCCCTGTACTTGAAATTAAGTACACCCCAATAGAGAGAGTACACGTAGACCAACACACTGATCTGCTCAACGAGGGATTACGTTGCACAGACCCGTGTATATTGACCCACTGCACCCTGAAATTGGTGTGTACTTAGCGTGGAATAACTGCAAGTACAACTAGAGAATAATTCATCAAATACATTGGGGATTCATCTTAGCTTGACAGGTGGCTTCCTCAAATCCAGGTAATTGTGGATACAGTACCCAATAATGCCTTCCAGGAGCTGAAGGATCATCTCACCTCGGCCCCCATCCTTGCTCTTCCATCAGGGAAGGAGGGATTCCAGGTTTATACAGATGTTTCCTATCAGGGGATGGGTGCCGTTCTGATGCAGAACGGGCACGTAATAGCCTATGCCTCCCGTCAGTTGAAGCAGCACGAGTAGAACTACCCCGTGCATGATTTGGAGATGGGGGCAGTTATTTTTGCTCTTAAGATCTGGAGACACTATCTCTACAGGGTACATTGCGATATCTTCTCTGACCACAAGAATCTGAAGTACGTCGACACCCAGAAGGAGTTAAACATCAGGCAGAGATGCTGGGTGGAATTTCTGTCGCACTACCAGTATACCATGCACTACCATCCGGGGAAGGCAAACGTGGTCGCGGATGCTCTGAGCCGGAGAGCGAGTACGACAGGAGTAGGCCCGCAGCTGATGGCCTTGGAGTTGGTTAGATCATTCGAGGAGATGTAGATTTCACTAGTGTCTGAGGATGACCCGGAGCTATACATGGAGTACCTGGGGTCGATGGTTACTACTGATGATATTCGAGACCGCATCAGAGATGTGCAGATGCTGGATGAGAGAGCTGAGCCGATATTCCGAGCCTTGGAGGAAGGCACGATAGGAGATTACTCTTTGTGGGATGGTCTCCTGTGTTTCCGAGGCAGAGTCTACATACCAGCAGGAGGACGGATCCGGGAGGACATTTTGACGGAAGCTCACTACAGGCGGTATTCGGTACACCCGGGGATCACCAAGATGGTAAAGGATTTGAAGAGGGCGATGTACTGGCCGGGTATGAAGAAAGATATTACGTACTTTGTGACGCATTGCGAGGCCTGCCATCTCGTGAAGGCGGAGTGTAGGAACCCGGCAGGCTTGCTGCAGCCGCTTTCGGTGACGGAGTGGAAATTTGAGGATATAGCCATGGACTTCATACATGGGCTACCTCGATCCCGTGCGGGGAATGACTCGATCTGGGTGATAATGGATAGGCTAACGAAGGTGGCCAGATTCATTCCAGTGGCGAAGGACGCACCGGTCAGTGTATTAGTACGGAGGTTCATTGAGAAGTTTGTGCGTTATCATGGGGTGCCCAATACTATCGTTCCGGATCGGGATGGGCGGTTTACATCCAGGGAATGGAGGTCAGTTTAGGCCCATTTGGGTTCTCGGTTGACATTCAGCACAGCTTTTCACCCTCAGACCGACGGGCAGACAGAGCGCACCAACCGTACACTGGAAGATCTGTTGCGACTGTGTATTTTGGACCGTGGTGAGCCTTGGGAGAGGTTGCTGCCACTGGTCGAGTTTTTGTACAACAACGCCCATCAGTCCAGCATAGGCATGGCTCCATACGAGGCATTGTGCGGAAGGAGGTGTAGGACCCCACTATCATGGGTTCAGGATGAGGACTCGCAGGCACTAGGCTCGGAGTTTGTGGGAGATACAGATGCTCAGATTAGATTGATCCGGGACAGGATGTTTGAAGACCAGAGCAGACAGGCCAAATACTACGATGCGAGGCATCGTCAAGTGGAGTTCCAGGTGGGAGACTGGGTTTTCTTGAAGATACGGCCGATGCACGGAGTCTCGCGGGTTCGCGGGCAGAAGAAGCTCAGCCTGAGATATATGGGGCCTTATAGGATCCTGGAGCGGATCGGCCTCTTAGCCTATAGACTAGAGCTACCACCGGAGTTAGCGGGATTACATGATGTCTTCCACGTCTCCTCACTTCGGAGGGCTCTGCTACGCCATAAGCAGCTGATTTCCTCGGCAGATGGCCCGGTGGCCTCGGATCGGTCAGTCAACTTGGAGCCTATCAGGATTGACGATACAGCAGTACGGGTCTTGCGACGGAAGAAGGTTCTGTTAGTCAAGGTTCTGTGGAATAATCATGGATAGGAGGAGCATACATGGGAGCCACAGGACTTGATGCGGCAAAAATACCCGGAACTTTTTCGTTAGGTATTCCTCACAACCCCTCTGGACAATCAATTTGCCTTCCTGTTTTAAACCAATAGGACTGAAATTTCAAGAATAGGGTCTAATCTTTTGTTTATTGGGGTGTATATACCTAGTTAATTGGGCGAATTAATCTTAGATTTGAAACCGCACAAAGCAAACATAACGTAGAGATGTAATCTTTCAATTCTCATGGGATGTTATAAGCTTCTTTTTCCCGATTAGAGTCCCGTAGGCTTAACCTTGATTTCGGGGACGAAATCTTTGTTTTGTTTATTGGGATTTGTAACATCCCATTTCTGGCTAGACCCCTAGGAGTCGGTTGGTCGTGACAGAATACTAGGAAGCGCAAAAATTAAAATACATCAACCGAGATTTCGGGTCACGGGTTGGTCACGCCCGTGACCGACCCGTCACGCCCGTGACCTAGGGCGTGACTCCTTTGACGATTGTCGATCTCAGGGAGACGATCTTCAGGCGCAGAATTTTCAACCCGGGCCTGTCACGCCCGTGACCTATGTGTCACGCCCGTGACCTAGGGCGTGACCCCTTCGACGATCGTCGATCTCAGCGGGACGATCGTCGAAGCGCAGAATTTGCGTCGTGGCCCTGTCACGCCCGTGATCAAGGGCGTGACTGTCACAACCCGCATTTTCTCCGAATTTAGGAAATATCAGAGTATGAGAAAATACGCGCCATGATGCCACGTCAAGCAGGGGATAACTGCTGACGCTCAGGCAAGACCAACTACAATCATAATGCAAGAAAATCATGTGCTTAATGAATAGAAATTCAGTTATGTTTTAGAGACCGTATCCCTCGGCTCAGTGGATTACCTAGTCCACAAAAGAAAACTATATTTATACGATGCAGAAAGAAAAATACTTTAATTAGGTTTGACGCCCTAAAGAGCGCATAAGGGTCCCAAGAGAACCAATCATGCTATGCAAGACCCTATATTTAATTTATATAATGTATAAGAAAACGGTCTTTATACGTTATTTGGAAAATAGTGATTAAGTTTTATAGAAACATGCCAATCATGAGCTTCATTTATAATAATATTTATAGTTTAAAAGTAACTAGACACCTAGCATAATTCCTTCTCAGAGCAAGTAGACTATCTCCAGAAAACGGTAGCAGCATAAGTAAATATATCCAGTACAAAGGCAACAACTACCAGTGGGCGCCAACAACCTGACACGAACCCACTGACACATATGTATGTCTGTAAGAAAGTACAGAAAAACTACCTCACCAACACGGCAAACGGAACTCCAACGTCCAAGGGACCACCAACACCACCACGGCAAACTAGCCACCCAACTGGCTATGGCTCAGAACCGGGGGTATTCCAAAAGAAAACAGAATACCTCAGCAAGCAACAAGGTAAAAACAACTGCGTGAAAGATTCAACCAAAAGGAAGAAGTAACTGAAAAACATGCAGTAGAAAGAGTCACCACTGTCCAAAATAGGACAACAAGAAAAGCACAACGAGCAAAGAAAACAGCAACAACCCAACTCAGGAACAACATCCTGCCGGGCCTTCTAGGCTACCAAGAACCAAAAGTGCTGCAAGCTACCAAGGGAGGAACTTCTAACACCCTAAACTGTGGGGAGTGGTAGTAGCAAAAACAAACAACTAGGAACCGGATCGGAGGCAAGCTCAGTCCTCCATTCACCAAGTCTAAGTCAACAAGCTCGAGGGTCTACACGTGAAAGCACAAGGGACCTTCCACCCACACATGCCCAGCCCGTACCTGGAGCACGAAAAACAAGAGTGGCCTTGGCTATGTCACACAATTCCACCCCCCTGAAGAGCTATAAACCACCACTACTAACCACGACCCACGATTCGGCCTTTAAGAAGGTAAAGAAAACGACTGACAAGGAAATACCAGAAATAAAACAAGAAAACCACTCGAGAACGAAAAATAAGGTAAAGGAAAAGTGCTGAAATGAATCAACACGACAAGGCACTGAGCGAGACCTACTCAGTGCCTACCTAAACCTTGGCGCTGAGTGAGCTAGCCTCACTTAAAGCCAAAACCAAACTCTAACCACAATCCCACTAAGGTAATACGGAGCTCGACGATTGTCGACCGGAGGTCGACGATAGTCGAACGGTTCTAAGACAAAAAGAGGCAGGGAACTTCCAGTACTCGAGAAGTTGCCTATTACTCGTGTACCTCATCCCTCTACTCGAGTAGTCGCCTACTACTCGAGTACCTCATCCCTCTACTCGAGTAGTCGCCTACTACTCGAGTATACAAACATAACTAGCACTCGAGTAGTTACCAACTACTCGAGTACCCCAACCAGCTACTCGAGTAGTTGCCTACTACTCGAGTATGCTAAAACCACTACTCGCGTATCTACAAACCTGCACTCGAGTAGATGCCTACTACTCGAGTAAACCAAACCACTTACTCGAGTATCTCGAGCCCACCACTCGAGTAACCCAAAACCCCTACTCGAGTAGTTACCTACTACTCGAGTAACTCAAAACCCCTACTCGAGTAGTTACCTTCTACTCGAGTATACCAAAACCCCTACTCGAGTAGTTACCTACTACTCGAGTAACTCAAAACCCCTACTCGAGTAGTTACCTTCTACTCGAGTATACCAAAACCCCTACTCGAGTAGTTACCTACTACTCGAGTAACTCAAAACCCCTACTCGAGTAGTTACCTTCTACTCGAGTAACTCAAAACCCCTACTCGAGTAGTTACCTTCTACTCTAGTATACCAAACCAAAACTCGAGTATCTCGGAACCACTACTCGAGTATCTCAAAGCCACCACTCGAGTATCTAAAACCACTACTCGAGTATCTCAAAGCCACCACTCGAGTATCTAAAACCACTACTCGAGTATCTCAAGAACTAATACCCGAGTAATCTACTTCTACCTCACGAGTAACATACTCCCATACTCGAGTAATACACTTAACAAATTTGGGAAAATCCCCCCCCCCCTCCTAACACTCCCTCTCGGCTACACCCAACCCAGAGCAAAACTGAACAAAGATAAACGGCATCACGCCGGCAAAGTTGGGTTCCAACAGCACAAGTAGGGGGGTTCAATAGGAAGAACTAATTCCTATAGTTAGTAAGAAAAAATGAGAACAACAAGGCCTCTAACCTGGGCTAACAGGGATTTCAATTTCAGCAAGAATAATCAAAAAGAAACTTGGCAAGGGCAAGAATACCACTTGCCTCAACTTTCGGCGAAGCACGGACGGCTCTCCTCCTCTTCACACGGAACGAGCAGCCACAGCACCTAGAACAAATCTCACGGCCATTAATGGCGGAAAACTCCAAGACCGAAAACCCAAATCTCATCAAAACTCCACGAAAATCAAATATCTTACCGTCGAAACGAAGATCTCGGAGAGAGCAAGCCAACGCCGTTTTCGGAATCGAATTCCGTTCACGAACAAGCCCGGAATCGCTGACCGAAGGAGGTACAGGACGAGCGGTTTTCTCCGTTTTCTCTCGTACAGGGGCGGCGGTTTCTTATGGGGAAGATGATACGGGGCTTTTCTACTTCTAACCTAAATATATATATAGATAAATATATTTATTAATATATAATAACATAATTTATTACATAAAGCACCAAAACAACGCGAAAACCGAATCACCTCGGAATTTAACGAAATTCGCACCGTAGCTAAATACCCATGCTACGAACACAACGGCGAAGTCGAAATTAACTTTCGATAAACAGAACTCGAGTTATACCCATATAAAGCCAAACACAAACATCCCCCCGAGAGGCCACACCGGGTCACCCAAAATGACTCGGCTTGCTAGGGAGATCTTGCCAACAAGCTACAAAATAGGGCACTCAGTTCTAAGGAGCTAAACCACACTCCACAAATGGCACAAGCCACGGAAACGCGTCATCGTAATGCCAACGAGAATAAAAATAATTGCAGGAAAATCGGGGGCGTTACAGTGACCCCCTTCGGCGATCGTCGATCTCAGCGAGACGATCGCAGAGCGCGGAATTTGCCTGACATATAGTAGAAGGTCCGGCCGGGGCCCCACACTATATGCCACAAACAGACGGTGAGGTCACAGGATAATACCAAACCATACACGCATCCTAACTCAGAGCATGCTAGCGGAAGCTTTAAGTTGTAAATTGAACTCTAACCAGGAATGTCCAATATATAAACCACATTTATATATATAACCACGGAATGTACAACAAAGTTGAAAGGTTGGCCTTAAGGCCTTACAGTTCCTCTTTCCACACAACATGGCTTACAAACATCGGCGCGCAGGCCGGCCATACATGAGTGAAAGCAAAACAAACAAAACCATTTTTTGCAGCCTTCAAGGGCTAGCCGCAGCAGCAGCAACAACAGCAGTAGGGCTCCAGCCCTTCATTTACCACTTGGCTCTCCAGCACCTGCATAGGGACAATCCACCCAAATGGTGGCAAACATGGCAACGGTCAGCATTCAGCTGACCCAATTATAACAATCCTACCCCTTTCTCGGGGCAGTAGCATTCTTTCCCTGCACAGCATGGTATCATCAATAGCAACTTTGTGCGCGCAGGCACATTCAAGCCATCACAACCATCGGCCACACGGCTCGACAGTCCGTGCACTCAAGTCACATTCTTGGTGCACCGGAAAACCAGGGTCAACACCACCGTTTACACGATATTGAGCATTCTAGTCTTTTTGGCGCGCGGGCCTAAGACTCTCATTAGGCGCTCCAACAAAACCCATAACCAGGCTTCCAAGTCCGACGGACCTAACACAGGTACGGATCAGCCACCCCCCATTGCTCAAGTCGCCGTGCCACCTCGAATACGGAAGTATCCATGGCAATTTATAGGCGCGGGTCGGTTTCACCTTTCCTGTTCGGCAATCTGCCTTTTCATCGAGTTGCAGCACAATGGCTCAACCACACATAAAGTGGCAACGCACGGCCACAAGAGTTGCATCCAACCCTCTTCATTTCCTGGACTTCATCCAGTACTTCCTGCTGCACCAAGCAACAGGTAGGCACAAGGCAAACAAGCCATAATCACGGAGTCTTCTCCGATATGCAAACAAGCATCACCAATCCAGACCAGCATGTCCAGATGGGCTTCACACAGCATGCCTAGATCCGTACTCCAATTCCGGACTCTAACAAGGGGGACTTCATATATCTACCCCATGGGATGCCATAACCCACCGCACACTCGCGGGGAAGGGTTTTCCCTATGCAATGCAGGAAAGAAGGACTTCACATGTCCAAGAAGGGAGATCGTTACCCTTGACGATCTCTTGGGAGCCATCGAAAACTAGCCGGTGAGAAAGCACCGCAGCAGCTTTGCCTTCACAGCGCTGGCCTCGGATCTCGAATCGGACCACGGGAGCTCCGCCGATGGCTTGATCTCCTCCTCCTTCTTCTTCATCCTCTCTCTTTCTCTCTTCACTTAACCAAATGAAGAATGAACTCTTCATCAGCCTCTGGTGACTTAAGCCAGCAAGGAATCACCTGAGCCTTTGGATCCAAAGAGAGAAAATGAACGGCCACGATTTTCCCAAAATCACATTTTTTTGGCTGACACGGCCTGTGACACGCCCGTGTCATAGGCCGTGTACCCTTAAGCGGCACACGCGGTATTCGTACCGACTGAACTTTACCAGAACACGGGCATCGACACGCCCGTGTCGAACCTGACACGCCCGTGTCAGTCATGATACACGCCCGTGTCACCCCTGCCTCACCGAGCTTGAAAACCCACAAGCACTACACGGGTAGGCACACGGCATCTAACACGCCCGTGTCCAATCTATCACGGCCGTGTTCAAGGCTTGGTTCTGGGCCGTGTAATCTTCTGACTTAATCCAGCATTTTCTTGAGTGACACGCCCTGGGACACGCCTGTGTCCAAGGCCGTGTCCCAGGCTCGACTATAGTCGACCACCGATCGTCGACTATCCTGAACACGCCCTGGGACACGCCCATGTCCCAGGCCGTGTACCCCCGACACGCCCTGGGACACGCCCGTGTCCCAGGCCGTGTCAAACTGCCTGTACCTCAAATTCAGTTTTGAGATTTTTAGGGTGTTACACCATGCCTCGACCTAAATGCAGTCCGTGGAATGTCCACCTCTCGGATCCTGAGTTGATGATATCCAGAACGAAGATCGATCTTGGAGAACACCGTGCTACCACGCAACTGGTCAAATAAATCATCGATCCTCGGCAGAGGGTACCTATTTTTGATAGTGACCTTGTTCAACTCTCTATAGTCGATGCAGAGCCGCATCGACCCATCTTTCTTCTTTACAAACAAAACAGGAGCACCCCAAGGCGACGAACTCTGCCTAATAAACCCCTTAGCTAATAGCTCATCCAACTGAACTCGCAACTCCTCTAACTCACGAGGGGCCATCCGGTACGGCGCCTTAGCAATAGGATGCGTACCCGGCTCTAAATCGATCACAAACTCAACATCCCGATCAGGAGGAAGACCATGAAGATCATCAGGAAAAACATCGGCGAAACCACGAACAATAGGAATCTCTTCCAAGCATGGTACGCTAACAGCGGCTTCCACCGCCGAGACTAAACAAACACAACAACTAGAAAGAAACAACCTCTGAGCACATACCGTAGAGATGACAGGAAAATCCTGATACAGAACAGCATACACGCTGCCGGGCTGACCGTCATCTCTGATGAAGTCCAAGCGCTTTCCTTTGCACTGAATGACCGCATCATACCGAGAGAGCCAGTCCATGCCCAAAATGACATCGAATTCCTCCAGATCAATCATTTTCAGGTCCGCCTTCGCAAGAAAGTCCCCCAACAAAACCGGGCAATCCAAAATGCCCAAATCTGACAACACAGATTCACCAGAAGGAAACTTGACACGGAAGGAATCCCGAACACAATCTAGAGTCAACCGATGACGCTATACAAAGGCTCTAGCCACGAACGAGTGGGTAGCGCCGGAGTCAAACAGAACACGCGCCCAGTGGTTCTTCACCTTAAACTTCCCTATAGGAACACATAAACTAAGGAACTACCACAGCAATACCGCAACATACAAGCAAATAAAACTACCAGGCTAGAAAAACAACAAACCGCTAACCTGAAATAACCTGGGTCGAAGTCTGAGCCTCCTCGGAAGAAATCACGTTCAGCTTCCCTTTTCCCTTATCCACACGCGGAGGTGGAGGTAAAGCCTGCAACGGAACTGCAGGAAGAGCTGACTGAACCTGAGGACACCTCGACTTGATATGACCCTTCTGCCCACACTGAAAGCAGACTCTATCCTTGGTCCAACACTGGGCCGCATCATGCCTGGACCGCTTGCAAACCGAACAGGAGACATCTCTCCTAGGAGCACCCTGGATCGCATGAACCTGCTCCTTCTTCTGAGCTGCTGACCTCTTAAAATATTTCTCGACAGGATGGCCTGACCGGCCACAGAAACTGCACACTACTCGGCTCTTCTTTCCCGGAACAGCATCGGGTACCAGGGGCTTCTTTCCCTCCCCAGACTTTCTCTTGTCCTTTCTCATCTGCTAGCCTCTGCTCTTTACCGTTTCAATAGCCTCCACCTTCAGAGCAGCCTCTACAACTCCAGCATAAGTCACTAACCCATAAGCACTGGTCAACTGCTGCACCTCGCTCCTCAAACCACCAAGAAATCTCTTAACTCGATCAGCCTCAACGCTGACCAAAGCAGGGGCAAAACGGCTCAACTTACTAAATTCTATTTCATACTCACCCACCGTGAGTTGCCTTTGCTTCAAATAAAGGAAGTCATTCATAAGGCGATCACGCTCGACCGAAGGCAAGAACTTCCTCAACAACATCTCCTTAAACATTTCCCAAGAGCATCCAGCTACTAAGCTCTCCTTCTCTCTCAGCCACCAACTCTTAGCCAATCCTTTAAGCTGATAGGTGGCTAGCACCACCCTCTGGTCACCTGCAATCCCTGAATACGAAAACATCTCCTCCATGGAGATCAGCCAATCATCAATAACCATGAAATCTGCCTTCCCATCATAAGTGGGAGGGCTCAGCCTCTGAAACTGCGAGATGAAGGCCATCTCCACTGGCACCACTACCGGAGGTCTCACGAGTGCAGGGGGAGGAGGAACAGTTAACCCCCCAGCAGGAACTTGCACACCCTGAGCCTGCCCTGCCACAACTGCCACCAAAGACTGAATCTGGGCTCGCACCTCCTCCAACTGCCTGCCTATAGATTCGCTACTCTGACGCAGACTCTTGATCACTGCATCATGCTGAGCCCCAGACGACTCACCTTCAGACAGGGGAGTCGATCGAGTCGCAGGTCGCCTAGCCATCCTAATATCAACATATCCCAATCAGATCCCCCAATCAACGACTAGAACCCAAACACAAGTACAGACCATACATATATAGATATAGGCTTAAAGCTGCTAAACTTGCTCTGAGAGTTTATCTTTTTAACAAAAATCTGATGACATGCCCTAACCTAGGATGGTTAACCATCACCTTGCTAACTCTCGTGCCTAGATCGGGAATGCATGACTTTATTTTGTTTTGAAAACTTATGTGTGTACATATGTCATCCTGTAAATCTTTAGCTTGGCATGTTGTGCTTATGCAATGATATGCTATGCATGATTGTGCTATGCATTCTAAAAAAAAGGCCCTAATGCATGTTATGAGTGGCGTACGCATGAAAATGTTATGCATCCCATACTACATAACATTCCCATGCAACGAAAAAGAAATGTGCTAGTCGCAGTCATGTGGTGAGGTTATGCATCCCATACTACATAACCCTCACATGTAGCCCCTATGGTGGATCCATATACGAACACATATTATGCATCCCATACTACATAATATGCCTCGTATACTTCATGTTATGCCATGAGTGTAGTGTTCGTGCTTTTGCCAAGACGTGCTGATGACATATCGATGTGTGAATGACATGATGCTGAACTACTAAAGCAAACCAAGGAAGGTTGCTCAACTAACTTGTCAAGCAACCTCCCTCTGATACCAACTGTCACAACCTGCATTTTCTCCGAATTTAGGAAATATCAGAGTATGAGAAAATACGCGCCATGATGCCACGTCAAGCAGGGGATAACTGCTGACGCTCAGGCAAAACCAACTACAATCCTTATGCAAGAAAATCATGTGCTTAATGAATAGAAATTCAGTTATGTTTTAGAGACCGTATCCCTCGGCTCAGTGGATCACCTAGTCCACAAAAGAAAACTATATTTATACGCTGCGGAAAGAAAAATACTTTAATTAGGTTTGACGCCCTAAAGAGCGCATAAGGGTCCCAAGAGAACCACTCATGCTATGCAAGACCCTACATTTAATTTATATAATGTATAAGAAAACGATCTTTATACGTTGTTTGGAAAATAGTGATTAAGTTTTATAGAAACATGCCAATCATGAGCTTCATTTATAATAATATTTATAGTTTAAAAGTAACTAGCAACCTAGCATAATTCCTTCTCAGAGCAAGTAGACTATCTCCAGAAAACGGTAGCAGCATAAGTAAATATATCCAGTACAAAGGCAACAACTACCAGTGGGCGCCAACAACCTGACACGAACCCACTGACACATATGTATGTTTGTAAGAAAGTACAGAAAAACTACCTCACCAACACGGCAAACGGAACTCCAACGTCCAAGGGACCACCAACACCACCACTGCAAACTAGCCACCCAACTGGCTATGGCTCAGAACCTGGGGTATTCCAAAAGAAAACAGAATACCTCAGCAAGCAACAAGGTAAAAACAACTGCGTGAAAGAGTCAACCAAAAGGAAGAAGTAACTGAAAAACATGCAGTAGAAAGAGTCACCACTGTCCAAAATAGGACAACAAGAAAAGCACAACGAGCAAAGAAAACAGCAACAACCCAACTCAGGAACAACATCCTGCCGGGCCTTCTAGGCTACCAAGAGCCAAAAGTGCTGCAAGCTACCAAGGGAGGAACTTCTAACACCCTAAACTGTGGGGAGTGGTAGTAGCAAAAACAAACAACGAGGAACCGGATCGGAGGCAAGCTCAGTCCTCCATTCACCAAGTCCAAGTCAACAAGCTCGAGGGTCTACACATGAAAGCACAAGGGACCTTCCACCCACACATGCCCAGCCCGTACCTAGAGCACGAAAAACAAGAGTGGCCTTGGCTATGTCACACAACTCCACCCCCTGAAGAGCTATAAACCACCACTACTAACCACGACCCACGATTCGGCCTTTAAGAAGGTAAAGAAAACGGCCGACAAGGAAATACCAGAAATAAAACAAGAAAACCACTCGGGAACGAAAAACAAGGTAAAGGAAAAGTGCTGAAATGAATCAACACGACAAGGCGCTGAGCGAGACCTACTCAGTGCCTACCTAAACCTTGGCGCTGAGTGAGCTAGCCTCACTTAAAGCCAAAACCAAACTCTAACCACAATCCCACTAAGGTAATACGGAGCTCGACGATTGTCGACCGGAGGTCGACGATTGTCGAACGGTTCTAAGACAAAAAGAGGCAGGGAACTTCCAGTACTCGAGAAGTTGCCTATTACTGGTGTACCTCATCCCTCTACTCGAGTAGTCGCCTACTACTCGAGTACCTCATCCCTCTACTCGAGTAGTCGCCTACTACTCGAGTATACAAACATAACCAGCACTTGAGTAGTTACCAACTACTCGAGTACCCTAACCAGCTACTTGAGTAGTTGCCTACTACTCGAGTATGCTAAAACCACTACTCGCGTATCTACAAACCTGCACTCGAGTAGATGCCTACTACTCGAGTAAACCAAACCACTTACTCGAGTATCTCGAGCCCACCACTCGAGTAACCCAAAACCCCTACTCGAGTAGTTACCTACTACTCGAGTAACTCAAAACCCCTACTCGAGTAGTTACCTTCTACTCGAGTATACCAAAACCCCTACTCGAGTAGTTACCTACTACTCGAGTAACTCAAAACCCCTACTCGAGTAGTTACCTTCTACTCGAGTATACCAAAACCCCTACTCGAGTAGTTACCTACTACTCGAGTAACTCAAAACCCCTACTCGAGTAGTTACCTTCTACTCGAGTAACTCAAAACCCCTACTCGAGTAGTTACCTTCTACTCGAGTATACCAAACCAAAACTCGAGTATCTCGGAACCACTACTCGAGTATCTCAAAGCCACCACTCGAGTATCTAAAACCACCACTCGAGTATCTCAAAGCCACCACTCGAGTATCTAAAACCACTACTCGAGTATCTCAAGAACTAATACCCGAGTAATCTACTTCTACCTCACGAGTAACATACTCTCATACTCGAGTAATACACTTAACAAATTTGGGAAAATCACCCCCCCCCCCTCCTAACACTCCCTCTCGGCTACACCCAACCCAGAGCAAATCTGAACAAAGATAAACGGCATCATGCCGGCAAAGTTGGGTTCCAACAGCACAAGTAGGGGGTTCAATAGGAAGAACTAATTCCTATAGTTAGCAAGAAAAAATGAGAACAACAAGGCCTCTAACCTGGGCTAACAGGGATTTCAATTTAGGCAAGAATAATCAAAAAGAAACTTGGCAAGGGCAAGAATACCACTTGCCTCAACTTTCGGCGAAGCACGGACGGCTCTCCTCCTCTTCACATGGAACGAGCAGCCGCAGCACCTAGAACAAATCTCACGGCCATTAATGGAGGAAAACTCCAAGACCGAAAACCCAAATCTCATCAAAACTCCACGAAAATCAAATATCTTATCGTCGAAACGAAGATCTCGGAGAGAGAAAGCCAACGCCGTTTTCGGAATCGAATTCCGTTCACGAACAAGCCCGGAATCGCTGACCGAAGGAGGTACAGGACGGGTGGTTTTCTCTGTTTTCTCTCGTACAGGGGCGGCGGTTTCTTATGGGGAAGATGATACGGGGCTTTTCTACTTCTAACCTAAATATATATATAGATAAATATATTTATTAATATATAATAACATAATTTATTACATAAAGCACCAAAACAACGCGAAAACCGAATCATCTCGGAATTTAACGAAATTCGCACCGTAGCTAAATACCCATGCTACGAACACAACGGCGAAGTCGAAATTAACTTTCGACGAATAGAACTCGAGTTATACCCATATAAATCCAAACACAAACATCCCCCCGAGAGGGCACACCGGGTCACCCAAAACGACTCGGCTTGCTAGGGAGATCTTGCCAATAGGCTACAAAATAGGGCACTCAGTTCTAAGGAGCTAAACCACACTCCACAAATGGCACAAGCCACGGAAACGCGTCATCGTAACGCCAACGAGAATAAAAATAATCGCAGGAAAATCGGGGGCATTACAGTGACCCCCTTCGGCGATCGTCGATCTCAGCGAGACGATCGCAGAGCGCGGAATTTGCCTGATGACCCTGTCACGCCCGTGACCAATTTGTCATGCCCGTGACCTAGGGCGTGACAACCCTTCGAGGATCGTCGATCTCAGTTCGACGATCGTCGAACTGAGAATTGGCCACCCGGGCCTGTCACGCCCGTGACCTATGTGTCACGCCCGTGACCAAGGCCGAAACGTCAGCCATACTGGAAATTTCGGTAACCGACGTCGTAATCAATTCTGATTATGGGAAGTTACACAAGGAGTATTTATAGGCCGTTTCCTACTCTAATTATTTAATAAAATAAGGAAATGTTGGTCCAATAGGAAATCGCCACTTGGCAAACACCTCTTCGTTTCAAGCATTTCAACTGCCTCTACCATAACCGAAACACCATTAAGAGGAGCCTTCATGACCATAGTTGCTTACCTCTTTCCCCTCCCCACTTACTGATCTATAAAAGACTCCTTAGAGCAAGAGGAGAAGGTTACACGCTCGATCAAACGGATTCAGATTCCACCCCTTGCTGTTGAAGAATTTCCGGCGACGCCGCCACCGCGCAAATGGCTTCCCGACGGTCTGCACGCCTCCAGCTCGCGAACAAGGTACTCCCCTCCCTCTTCTTCTGTGGATAGATCTTAGAAATTATTAGGAGAGATATCGGGCTCAAAAGAGCCGAATCGGGTGAGCGTTTCCATGGTTTTCCAAAATTTCATGGTGGCGGGTTCGCCGAAAACCGCCTCTCTGGCGGCCGTGCCGGCGCCCGACGGTAGCCCTCACCTCAACAGAGGTGGTGGTGGTGGTGGCCGGCCAAGGAGACGGCTGGGTGGCCGGGAAATAGCTTTAGAAAAGCTACAGGAAGTGTTTGCTTTTCTGATGCTGTGCGGGTTCGGGTAAAGAAGAAGGTGAACAGTAGCATTTAATTATATTATATAATGTATAGTTAGGAATTAATTTCCTTTACTGTATACTAGGTTGAAACAGAAAATTATAGCATGTAGGGGTTGAAACATAAAAAGTGGTTAATATAGATAATGTAGCCCTTGAAGTCTAGTTTAATTCAAAATTGATTTCACTCGATTTGGAGTCCTGGTTAGACCACAGCACCCTTTTTGGTGAGGTCTATCCATAGGGCTGTCTTGACATTAGAAAAATTCTCCACTCCAATCCAGTCGTCAAAATGACTTGAAATTTGGGGTGTGGCCTAATCTTACCTATATCTAAGTGCTATCCAAAAATTAGGATTTTTGGAAAATATGTTTCTATAGTTTTTGGAAAAATTCAATAATTCTAGCATAATTTAATTAGATGGCTAAACAACTTCCAAACCCTCCCAAATTTTGGTGAGTGGTCCCTGGGTTTATCATAAGGTTCTGGTAAAATTTCATCTCATTTGGAGATGTTTTGATTAAGTTTTTATCCAACCCTAGGTTGGTCCTTATAGGATAATCTAGGATCAAACACCCCCTTGGTATTTGGGTGGTCATACCACCTCAACAGAGGCTGATATTTTGTCCAAAGGCTATTTAGGGCATGACACACCCTCCAAGGGAGTTTGGGGTGGTTTGGTGTAGGGTAGCCCTAAAACCCTAGGGAAAAACCCATAAGGATGGTTTTTTTTTGGGTTGTGAAGGCCATGGGGTCAAATGACCTTGGACTGACTTAAAATTTGGTGGAGAGAACCATAGGGCCAGTATAGTTCCCTGGACAAAAGTTTAGGGTATTTGGAGACAGCTAGGCCACCTAAAATCATAACCCTAGTTTAGGTCACCAACATTAATTTGAATTATTAAGCTGTCAAATGAACTTTATATTAAGTAAAATTAGAGCAAGGTTATTTTCTAATCTAAATAGCAATGTTATAATTTTGTTGAGATTTTTGGGTTAATTTATACAGTACTTCATTTACAACTCTAATTGTGCCCTAGATATTTATTTTGATGATTTTGGAATTTCTATGCACTGGAATATTATGAAACCTTAGATTAGGGCATCTTACAGCATGTTATATCTTCTGTATTTTTCTTGGAAATTTTAACGGATTATTTTGGGTACATATTTCTTTAACGTACTAGTTGTGATATGTAGTCAAAAATACAAATAACGTCCAATTACTGTCTGAAAAATTACGAAATTTGGTCAGTGGGTGTCTAAAGTTATGCTAGTCACCCTGTAATTTTATATGGAATTTTAGATGATTAAAAATAGCATCTCCTTCACTAAGTTGGGAAAATTTGCATTTTACATTAAAATATATTCAGAGCCCAAATATTAGAGAAAAATTATTGGACTTGGTTTATGGTGGTTTTAGGTCACCATAAAGCCTATATAATTTTCTTGGGATTTTTGGATACATATTTACAGTATTTCCTTCATAATATAGTAAAAATGGCCTAAAATGGTAAATTAGGAAATATAGGCCTAAACACCTCTAGAATTTCTCAAAACTTGGAATTACAGTTTAAATGTCTCATAGGATTTTTACTAATTTTATGATGATTTATTGTTGGCTCATTAGTGCACTTCATGTTCATACTAGGGCATTCGGAATCTTAGAATAAATAAATTAAATGCCCGATAAATAAGAAAATTTGGAAATCTTGGTCTTAGCTATATTATGTCACGATAAACCTCCAGTAAATATTATAGGAGATTTGGAAGACAATTTAGAGTACCTCCCCTTATACTCCTCACGTATCTTAGGATGGTCGGCATATAGTAAAACCGCGAAAACTGAACTAGAGCGGATAATGAACTTTGGGAGATGGAATTTTGGTAGTTTCTGGTTGGTTAGGACAAGCTAAGTTTAAGTCCATTATTGGGGCCAGGATAGGTAGAGTGCGAGACTGGTTAAGGATAAGGGCGTACGGGAACGACGAAAGATCGTCCACCCCGAGTAGCAATGGAAGAGTCTTAATACACTAGAGCCAGATCTAAAGTAAATTAAAAAGTGATCGGGTAATGGGTATCAACCAATAACAATAAGTGTCTTGCAAAAGGGAACGGTGGGCTTTAGCTACCATCATAGTTCCTAGTGCCCTTTGAGAGCCCTTCACGGGGAATACCGGGGGCAGTCCTGGGCTAATATAAACTGTAGAATTAATAATCTAAAGAGCAACTAGTATAATTAGGGTTGCACACACATACACCCCGTTAGCTAGGAAGTTAGTATAATTGGTTTGGTTGTCATTCAGACGGTAGCTCTGAAGGTAGATGCACGGACGAGACAGTCCGGGGAGCCGAGGGCTCGAGGGTTGGAGTACAGAATAAAGGTGGTAGGTCTTCGATATCTGATTGTCGTTCACACCAGCATCGGTACGTTGACTCGGCGGTGTGGGACACTTAGCAAAAGAAAGTCTGGTGGGTATAGCCAGCAGTAGTACGCGGATACTCTAGGTTGTGTTCTTCTAGGGGCGTACGGAAGGGCTAGGCCTGGTAGTGTGGATGCCCGCCTAGGAGTGGGGGGCCCGACCCACTGTCTCCGTTTACCACTATGGAGGTTCCTGGAAGTGAAGCTAGCTGCCCGAACAGGGGGAACTAAAGGTCTATGCGCATAGAGTCGTGTGCGTGAGTTGCACTTGCATGAATCATGGTATAGCATATCACTACACTCATATTTGCATACAACCGACACCCCAACGTATAAATCGGTATGGGACTTTTTATACGATGGGAGCCTTGCAGAAGACCCCTTAACTTATAAGTTTGTATGGGCATTCATATAAGTTAAGGTTACATACTTCTTTACTTGCTTGTTTACTTACTGTTCTCTAGCTGTCTTTTTATACAATTGCTACTTACTACTTCTCTTCTTTACCACTTACTACCATAGAATTGCTAGTTGTACTTTATTCTAGATAGTTTTTAGAATAACTCCCCTGTCACCTGCTTGATTATTCTCCACCTTTGTAGCTTCCCTTTCCTCCTCTCCGCTCGGTGCTTAGGAGCCATAGGGGTGGGGGGTTGGGGATGATAGGGCTTAGTCTTTATGACTAATGGTTTTCGAACCACAACATTACAGGAGCTCCGGATGGGAGACAGGGACCAGCAGTCCAGGGACCAGCACCAGCGGAGTACGGTGCGCATGGAGGTGGGTCATTCTAGCACTGGTGCACCTGCGACCAGCTCCGTGAGTGATTAGTACTTTTATAGTTTTCTGCGATGAGTGACTTATAGTGAGGACTCTGATATACCGGGCTCGAGCCCGTTTATCTATATTTCATCTGAACCATATCTTGCAGTACTTCTATTATCTATTTCCTGTTATTATCTGCTGATGGACTGGATATGATTTCACTTTTATTTACATGCTTCTGTGGACTTGTTTACATTTATGTATAATTACTTCTCTCTCTCGTGATCGAAAAGGGCCGGCAGAATTGGCGTTTTGTAGTGGCGGCCTTCCCGTGAGTCGGTGCCACCGCAAAGCGGAAGTTCTGTGCTAAGACCCCGGTGTTTAAAAAGAAAAAAAAGGGGGGTCTTACAAGTGGTATTAGAGGAACCCTCGATCGAAAGAGAAGTAGTCCACAAAATCTTGGGCCACCCCCGTGCGAGCTTAGTTTACGGACAAACTAGCAGTGGAAGCAGTGGTGTGCCCATAAGGGAAATCACACGTGAGAGTCCATCCTAACCCTTCTTAAAATTTCATTCATTCTCTCTCTAACAAACGGAATTTTTACTTGTAGCCTGCGACGAACCCTACATCACAGCAGGGGACACCTCAGGCTCCAAATGTGGTCCCGCCTCCGTCGGCTCCAACTCCGTTCCAGCAGACGGAGATGGGGTAAACAATGACGGCCATTTTGGAGGCCTTCAGAGCTCAGCAAGCCCCGGCTCCACAGCCAAACCCCGGGGCCAATTGGATGACTGTCTTCCGGGGACTTTCCCCTCCAGTTTACCAGGGGACGGAGTCTGCAGTACGTATGGAGGAATGGTTGGACACCATTTACGAGATGCTGGCAGGGATTCGATGCCCCACTGAGGAGGCAGTTGCTTTGGTGGTCTCCTGCCTAGAGTCACACGGAAAGAGGTGGTGGAAGTCTCAGCTTGACACCACATTTGCGAGGATGGATTGCGCTGATATTACTTGGGAGGAGTTCAGAGCAGTTCTCCTGGGACATTTTGTACCTCAGTCGGCGAGGGATGACCTAGAGGATAGGTTCCTACGATTGAGGCAGGGGAACAGGACTGTTGCATTCTCTAAAGAAGAGCAAGTTTCTTGTTAAAGAGCAAGCCAAAGAGATTGAGTCTCTTAAGCTGGCTGCAGCAGTTTCATCAAAACTACTGGATCAAAAACTAAATGAGGTTAGCAAATTTAAAAACATTATAGTTATTCAGATGGGCACAATCTCATTCAAAGAGAATCATATCAAGAAACCAGAGGGAAAACTTCAGCAAGAGAGAGCTAGTGGCAAAATTCTCCAAGCCAAAATCAGTCTTACCTTTGATAGATAATTTTGTTTCACAAAAAGGAAAGACTGGTCTAGACTTTAAGGGAAGAACTAGGGCTACCAATTCTCATAGAAAAGGTAAACCCACAGTTCAGCCTCTAGCTGTTAATCCCCCTATTTTCTTTAAGAAGGTAGTGAATCCTACTAACATGTATGATAATGACATTGCACATGGTCACTGTGAGCATGAAAATTTCATAAGCAAGGGTGCTAATGCAAATATACCAATCTACAGGCATGCCTATCATATTCAATAGGAGTTCTTGAAGAATGCTATTCCAGCATCAACACTTAATAAGTCTACTGATAATAAAGTAAGAAGGCATGTACCTAAGAATAGGTATAATAGGTTTGAGTGTTGGTGTTGTGGCAAGGTGGACCACTTTGCCATGGATTGCTGGTTTAACTTAAATGTTATAATAAAGAGTAGGATTCCTGTTAGATCAGTCACAAGATTTCAAACTAGCAAGGACCTAGGACCCACTAGAAAGTTGGGTTCTAAGGGTAAGTGATTCTTTATTTGTTGCAGGTAAATCCAAGTGACCATACCCCTATATGGTACTTGGATAGTGGCTATTCCAGACATATGACTGGAACAAGTAGAATATTGAGGGACTATGTGCCCATAAAGAATGGACCAAAAGTTATCTTTGGTGGATCAAAAAAGGGAATCATCAAAGGATTTGGTAACATATCTTGTGATTCAATTACAATCACTAAAGTGGCTTATATAAAGGGTCTAAAACATAACCTGATTAGCATAAGTCAGCTTAGTGATCTAGGTTATGATATTTCTTTCCTCAAAGGGGAGTGTCTAGTAAAAAGGTCTAGTGATCAAGAGATCATTTTGACTGGTACTAAGAAAGGAAATGTGTATTGCCTTAACCTAGAGTGTGAGCCTAATAACTCACCTATTTGTTTGGTTGCAGGAGAGAAAGCTTCTCTATGTGTCAAAGTGCACAAGAGGCTAGCTCATCTGAACTATAAGTCAATTGGACTGTTGTTCAGCACGGGATTAGTGAGGAATGGACCTCAAGTTTAGTGCATAAAAGAGGGTGTGTGTTCAGCTTGCCAAAAAGGCAAGCAAACAAAGTCCTCTTTTCAGTCACTTAACATCAAAGATTCAAAAAGATGTTTGTATCTCATGCATATGGATTTTTTTGGTCCTATGCCAGTCCATATTCTTGGTAGGAAAGCTTACACACTTATTGTTGTGGATGACTACTCTAGATTTACAAGGGTTTTCTTCTTGAGGCAGAAATCTTAAACCCCAACTATTTTCCAGACTTTTGTCAAACAAATACAGAATGAATACAACAGCTCAGTGGTCAAAATCAGAAGTGACCAAGGAACTGAATTTCAGTCTAAATGTATGACAAAATTCTGTGAAGAACTTGGGATTCATCAGGAATTCTCTTCACCTAGAACTCCTCAGCAAAATGGTGTTGCTGAAAGAAAGAATAGGACTCTAATTTAAGCCAGTAGAACTCTACTGAATGACACTACTCTCCCTGAATACTTCTGGGCTGAGGCAGTAAATACTACATATCATGTGCTCAATAGGGCCTCCATCAACAAGAAACACAAGATGACTCCCTACCATATTTTGAAAGGCAGAAAACCAAACATATCTTATTTCAGAATCTTTGGTAGTAAGTGTTTTGTTCTAGTCAATGGTAAACACTACCAAACTAAGTTTGATGCCAAATCCCTAGAAGGGATATTTGTTGGGTACAACAACCATAGTAGAGCATACAGGATATATAACTTGACTACTCAAGTTGTAGAAGAATCTGTGCATGTTGTATTTGATGAGTCAATGTTTATTAACAGTGAATTGTCTAGTTCTTTAGTTAGTTCTACAGGTCTAACAGATAAGCTAGACAAAATGACCATCAATGGAGATGTTCCTGTTAAACTGGATGAGGATAAAAATGCCAGTTATCGAGGGGGATATATAGTCCCTCTGGATGAAGAAGAAAATGTAGAGCATCAAGATGAGGAAACCTGAGATAGCCATAATGCTGACAGAATTCCTCCAATAAGGAGACACCTAAAGGATCATCCAGCTCACCAGAACATTGGTGAAGCAAGTCAGGGTATTCTAATAAGGAGCAGGATCATGAATACAGCTTTATGTTCTAGGTTCCTGTCTCAGATAGAACCCAGGAAGATTGAAGAGGCCATGCAAGACACCAACTGGATTGATGCAATGCAAGAAGAGCTCAGTCAGTTCAAAAGTTTTAAGGTCTGGGAACTGGTGCAAAAACCTAAGGATCACAACATAAAAGGAACTAAGTGGATATACAGGAACAAGCTTGATGAGTATGTCACTATAGTCAAGAATAAGGCTAGACTGGTAGCAAAAGGCTACAGGCAAGAGGAAGGTATTGATTTTGATCAAACCTTTGCACCAGTTGCAAGGCTGGAGGCAATAAGGATGTTCTTAGACTATGCTGCCTATCAAGGGTTCAAAGTATATCAAATGGATGTGAAATTAGCATTTATGAATGGTGATTTAAAAGAAGAAGTCTATGTAGAACAACCCTCAGGTTTTGTAGACTCTCACTTTCCTGATTATGTATATAGGCTTAGGAAAGAACTATATGGTTTGAAACAAGCTCCAAGGGCTTGGTATGAAACCTTGTCTGTCTTCCTCATTGAGAATAAATTCTCTAGAGGAAAGATAGGCAAAACTCTATTCTATAGGGAATCAAAAGGCAAGATAATACTAGTCTAGATATATGTGGATGACATTATCTTTGGTTCTAGTGAAAACAGCCTTAGTAGGAAGTTTGCCAAACTTATGTAAGGGAAATTTGAGATGAGCGGTATGGGTGAGCTGAAGTTCTTCTTGGGACTTCAAGTTAGATAGGCTGAGAGTGGGTTATCCATATCCCAGTCTAAGTTCACCAAGGAGTTGATTAAGAAGTATGGTTTGGACTCAGCTTCTACTATGAAAACTCCAATGGGAACAAGTATGCCTATATGCAAAGATGAAGCAGGGAAACTGGTTGATGAGTCTTTGTATAGAGGGATAATTGGCTCCCTACTATACTTGACTGCTAGTAGACCTGACATCATGTATGCAACATGTGTCTGTGTTAGGTATCAAGCATACCCTAAGGAATCTCATTATACTGCAGTTAAAAGAATTTTGAGATATCTTAAGGGCACACCTAATCTAGGCATTTGGTACTCTAAGAATAGAGATTTTCTATTAACAGGTTTCTCAGATGCAGATTTTGCTGGATGCAAAGAAGATAGAAAAAGTACCACAGGAACCTGTCAATTCCTTGGTGGGAGGCTGGTGTCATGGAGCAGCAAGAAGCAAACCAGTGTAGCTATATCAACAGCTGAATCAGAGTATATAGCTGCAGGTAGCTGTTGTACACAATTGATGTGGATAAAGCATCAACTAGAAGATTATGACATTCAGTAAGTAGAATACCACTATTTTGTGATTCTACAAGTGTTATTTCTATTGTTAAGAATCCTGTATCACACAGTAGGACCAAGCATATAGATATTAAGTTTCATTTTATCAGAGAACATGTAGAGAAAGAAGATATTAATCTAGAGTTTGTAAAAACTGATAATCAAATAAGGGGAGAGTGAAAGTGAGGATAGATACAACTTTAGAGGGGGGGTGAATAGAGTATTCAAAAATTATGACACCCTACTCAACTCCCTTAGAGTTAATTTGCGGAATGAGTTTATAGACATTTGAAACCCTAGAGCCAAACACAAAGTGAAGTGCATAAGAGAAAGCTAACTGTAATTACAATTGAGCTTTGGTCCTATCACAGCAACTAGCAATCCTAGTTATTTCTACTCACAGCTACAGTGCAATAATTAAATGAAGCAACACAGACGACACACGAAGTTTATAGTGGTTCCCTCTAAATAGGTACGTCCACTCTTCTACCACCCTGGTAGGAATCCACTACAGGTTTTTGTTCAGGTGCCCTGCCACCAACTGATCTGGTTCAGGTAGATAAAGTAGATCCTTTGAGCTTTTGATCAGGAGCTCAAAATCCAACACAGGTTTTTGCTCAGGTGCCCTGCCACCAAGGTTCACTTTTGAAGGGAGTAATAACCCTTTATACAGGAGGTTGAGAGAGAGTTAGAGAGTCTTCTCTATTATAAAATAAGATTAGAGAAGCTAGTGGATTGCACAGAGCTAGAAAGCTCTAAAAAATTAAGGCTCCCCCTGGCTTAGTGATATCCAGGAAGAAGTCTTGCTTCAGGGTGCAGGAACTCTTTTGAACTTTTGACAGAGAGCTATCTTGAAGTTCTTGAAGGAGCAGCTTGAAGAAGACTCTTGATTTGTAATGGATGTTCTTCTTCAACAGCTTTTCTTCCTTCTTCTTCTTCTTCTTGAAACTCTGAGTGAATGTTCCTGGCAGCAGGATGAACTCAGGAATGAAGAAGAGAGAGTTGAAGAAGGTTGATCTTCTCAGTTGAATCTAACAATATCTGAGAGCTGTATCTCTTCTTGTTTTGAATCACTCTGTGTATAATCTGCTTGCTTAGTATATGTGTGTTGTTGCTGTGGTTGTATATCTCTCATAACTTCTTTCAAAAGAAGCTCTTTATATATTAGCCTCTATAATGGCTCTAATCTTTATTTGAACTTATCTTCTTCTGAGATCTGCGATCTGGGCTACAAATAGCATAATACAAAAATATATCCTGCAGACAGACATCCTATAAAGGGATAAAGCTTTCTGAGAAGTTGTATATCCAATCTGATAAAAGAAGTACTAGAGAAAGTCACATCAGACTAAACTCTTTACGGCCAGAGAAGACTTTTGTGTCTAACGGCTATAAAGGACAGCATGGCAGATAAAGCAAAAAGATATTTCAACTAATAAGACAAAAAACTTTGACAGATAAAACTTGACTTATGCACAAAGGATGGGTCAAAGATTGCCTTGAGATGTATGCACAAAATCAATGAAATAATCTTTAATAAAATATGTCAAATAAATAGGAAATAAATCATAGAACAGAAGGAGTACAAAATTACTAAAGGCAGACAGAAGAACGTCGAACGACCCTCGGAGATCGTCGACCGAACCACACAGATCGTCGATCTATCAGAACAGATAGTCGAACGATACAGATAGTCGAACTATCAGAGCAGATAGTCAAGCTATCAAAAAGATAGTTGATCCATCAAACAGATGGTCGAACTATAAACACAGAGCAGATAGTCGAACTATCAAACAGATAGTCGAACTATCAACAACGGAGCAGATAGTCGAACTATCAGAGCAGATAGTCGAGCTATCAGATAGTTGAACTATCAAGGAAGATAGTCGAACTATCAAACAAAACAGATAGTCGAACTATCAAACAGATAGTCGAACTATCAAACAGATAGTCGAGCTATCAGATAGTTGAACTATCCAAGCAGATAGTTGAACAATTAAGAAATCTATCTGGTCAAAAGAAGTCGAGCGGGGTTCGACGATTGACGAGGCAGATACCACAGATCGTCGAGCTAACAAGGGTTGAACTAACTCAGAGATAGATGATCTGCTGACAGACGATGGTCGACCAACTGATAGACGATCGTCGAACAGTTGATAGATGATAGTCGAGCGGCGTTCGACCATAATCGAGCCAAAAACAACTTAACCAAATCTTCATCTGGAAAAGTGGCAACTCTACAACTGAGGAAAAACTAATCTAACAACTAACTTTTGACCATAGATAAATCTTGGGTCAAGAAACTAATTGAGAAGACTAAACTCAAATCAAAACTAGGGTACCAACAATCTCCCCCTATTTGGGTTAAGTCTCTCAAAACAAAAACTACTGGAAATAAATATAACTCAGGAAAAGAAACACATAAGCAATAAATTGCATCAATCAAACAGTCAAATAAACATACAATAAATAAATAAAACTTAAGCAGCATCAGAATCTGATTTAGATACAGAAGAACTAGGAAGAAAAGAAATTTTTCTGAAGGGATCAAGAGCTTCCTTGTTTGATATCTTTAAATCTTGTTCTCCAATGATTTTAGATTCTTCTGCTCTTGGCACTACTACTTCTGGGTGTTTTTCCATATATTTAGAAGGATCAAAAACCTCAGGTCTGACCTGGAATTTATCTAGCTCCTTCTTTCTTAATTTAGACATCGTAGTTAAGCCTGTAATATCTTTTCCTTCAGCTCTGGCCTGTCTGATTTGAGCTGCTCCAACTAGTTCGAGAAATCTGGCCATCTTGAAATCAAGATTTAGCTCTTGGCTTTCATATTCATTATCACCAGTTGGATCTAAAGGTTATACAGTTTTGAATTTTGTAGAGAGTTCTAGCATACTTGCAGCTGGCTCTTTATTTTCTTGAATAACTAGAGAAGGTGGAGGAGCAAACTCTGCATATTTTTTACTTGATTTTTCAGAGTGAATAATCTTTTTTCCTTTTGAATCAGTTTTCTTTGTTTGAGCTGGCTTTTTGGATGGTATGCTTTTGCTTTCTTTAGGAGAGGATGCTTTTATCTTGGGTGAAGGAGGAGGAGAAAAGGTTGGCTTCTAATATACTATCTCCTTCACTTGCCCATTTGTATCAGCATCTTGTCTTAGATGTCCAGATTGAGATCTGCTTTGATATCCTAGATTGCTTCTTCTTTGATGTGCTTGAGACGGAGTGAATCTAGCAGAAGGGGCTGATGGATTGGCAGATACATTTCCAGATGCTCCTGCACTAGGAGGTGGAGGAGGAGGTCCTCTAGGAGTCCACTTGGGAGCTGGACTGTCATACCTTTTGCTTTTCTTTTTCTACTTTTGTTGATTTATGGATAATCCCATCCAATGTTGATATTCTTTAGATTTGGGATCTATCCCTTCCAGTATATAATAGGGAACATCATGATCAGGATTAGGAGGAGGAGGAGCAGCAGCTTTCCTTTTTCTTTTTGCTGCTTTCTTCTTCTTAGAATATTCCGATTCATCAGAATCATCCTCATCATCAGAATGAGATGATGGATGTTGATCATAGGGATCAAAAGCCTCTTCCTCGGCTTGTTCTTTGGCTTTTAATGTAGCTTTCTCTCTCTCTTCTTCTAAGGCATCCTGTGCCAGAAGAATATCCAAATCTAGTCCTGGGGAGTCATCCCAGACTGTTGATTTCTCTTTTTGATCATCTGAAACTTTTTCTTGATCATCTTGCACAGCTATCTGAGCTGGAGGAGTAGATACAGGATCTTAAACAGTAGGTTCTTGAGCTGGTTCTGGAGCTGGTTGTTGAGCAGGTTGTTGAGCAGCTTGAACTTCTTGAACTAGATCTAAAACCAAAGGGACACAAAGGTGTTCTAAATGGTATTGAAACATCCCTTCCAGGTATTCACAGGCTAGCATGTCAGTTAACATATCAATGAATTGAGTAAATGAATTACCTTCAGGATTTTCTTCAAAATTTTCGAACTCCCACAAGTCATCTAGATAGGAGGTAATGACTCCTTCTAGGAATAGAGCAACTAAGGGAGTGGAGGCTTCTTCAAGGCACACTTTGAAGGCAAATTCTGCTTCCATTATGATATCAGATGGCCTCTGAACTGGTTCTAGTTCTACAGATGATGTTGTAATGTCAACTGGAACTGCTGTTTCTTTTTAAATTTCAGCTTGGGGATGTGCTGGAAGAGTAACAAGGGGCAGTCCTGAGGCATCTTCCTCGAACATCTCACCCTACCTGATTTAAGTAGATACTGAAGTCAGGCCCCTAAATGAAGAGGGCTCAGCAGACTTAGAGAGGGCTATGATGGAGGATGTCAGGGAGGAGATGGTAAAAACAAGAGGGGCAATTGCGTCTTCAATCATGGTTTTGATTGAAGGAGTAATTAGCTCCAGGATGTTTGAAATGAAAGCTGGAGTTATTTCAAATGTTGTGGAAGGGGGAATCACAGTAGATGGAAGATCATCAGGGATGATGGTCTCCTGATGAGATATGTTGTGAACTGGAAACTTATGAGTAGATGCAAGAAGATCAATATGATCTGGATGAGAAATTGGTGACTGAGGTGGAGTGAGTAGAGTCTCAAATGCCAACAGATCAAAGCTAGGATTAGAAATCCTAGCAAGATGTGAAGGGAGTGGAGATGCTGGTGGTGATGCATGGAGAATAGTGGAGGAATCAAGTAGAAGAGAGACAGTGGATGTAGATGGTAATGCAGAAGTGGATGGCAATGCAGTAGAAGTGGATGGTAATACAGAGGTAGAAGTAATGGGGGGAAAGGAGGAGCCTTCTTCATGTAGGTGGGGAGTGACTGGCACAGTCCTGGTGCTCTCAGATAAAATAGGAGCTACCCCAGCTGGTGAAGGCTTCTGAATGCTCCTTTTTCACTTAACAAATAAGGTGGGATCCATTTTCTTACTGGCATTGATGGAAGTTGCAACTGTACCCAACAGTTAAGGATATTTTTCTTTTATGAAAATTCCTATTACCCTTCCAAGGGTTACTTCCTTCTTGTTGTTCTTCTTTCTGATCAAATCAAACATCATCCCTGCCCAATTTATCTCTTTCTTATTAATAATCGCACTCATCAAGGCAAACTGCTGCCTGGTTAAATTGTCATGAGCCGAGTGCTTGCCCAAAAGCACTTTTCTAACAAGTTCAGCTAAGAACATAATCCTCAAAGAAAAGTTAACTTTCAGCAACTTTGTAGGAATTCCCTCAGCATGTCCTAGCTCTACGGGCATTCTTCCATACTCTTGAATATCTTGGTCATATTCTTCTTGTCCATTCAATAATCCGAAAATTTCAGTCAGAACGGCAGGAGTCAGGATTACCTCTTCACCGCCTATTGTCCCGATCATGGATTCGTCGCTGGAAGACGAAGAGTAAACCCACTCTTTGATCTCTGGGATGTTGATCTTGATCCTTATGGACATCAGCTTTTCACAACCTTGATCCCTGCAGAGCTGTAGCATCTTTATAATCTCCGCATCGCAAGCGCTAAACGAGTCGAAATCCACGCTGAAACAGGCGTCAAACTTCATCGTTGTCAGGAGACCTAGAGCAACAGCCATTGATTTGGTTAGAGAGGACGACGAAGACGAAACGGCAGAAGGCGCGGGGCAGAGCTCAAGCAGAAAGACGAAATACGAAAAGACGAGCTCTGTCGACTACTAAAAAGACGATCTCTTAACCTACGTCGACCATCGGTTTTATATTCAAACAGCAATTGTCGATCTATTTTAACAGATACTGGAGACGATAGTCGAACGGTCGTTCGACGATCGTTTTCTGAAGCAGAGTAGTCGATCAATCGTTCGACTATTTCTATCATCACAAACAAACAAGCCGTCGTCACCCATAGGTCGACGATAGGCTCGACCTGTTTGAAAGTCCACCTAGTGCCAACTTCCTTCACCTATGGGGGGGGGAATAGGTGTCTTGCAGCATTTTTGCGGAATTAAGCTATACCTGCACAATCAAACAAAACAACACAGCACAGAAAGACACAGGCAATTTAAAGTGGTTCCCCGATTTGGGTACGTCCACTCTCCCCCTTAGACCTATCTCCCAACAAGGGACGACTCAGTCACTTCACCAACAGGATTGAAAACCAATCCTCACACTAAGGAAGTAACTCTCCCACACGAAGGAGTCACCACTCCTCCACCACGGGTTGCACCCAACCCTTACACAGAGGAACCAACGTTCCTTTACAACAAAAGAAAAACTTGAATGTATGAAATACAAACTACTTTTAGAGCCCTTGGTGTCCCTCTTCGTTCGACGCTGCGTTCTTGAATAAGTCGAAGAGTCCATGACCTAAGTGCTCTCTTAGAGAGAATCTCCCCGAAACCAGCGGCGGCAAGAAGTACGGCGGCGTAGCTATTAGGATCGGCGGCGGCAACGAAGTGCGGTGGCTGAGCTTTGGATATCCATCCTTCATAGCAAAGCTAGCACGGTCTACCAACGGTCTTGCTAGGATCGATCGTCTCGATCGATTCGGAAAGGGAAGGTATTCCCGATCAACAAATCAAGAGACAAAGGATCTCTAGGTAGACACGTGAGACGCGTTGCTTGGCTGAGCTTCTGTCTCTAGGAGATCGAGAAGAAACCACGATCAGCAACGGTGACAACCTGCACGAGCGGCGATGGTGATCCGAGCGGTGACGGCGGCGGAAGGAAATCCGCGATGCTTTAGGTCACGATGGCGGCTCGCTTCTTGTTCTCGGTATTCGGTATCTGTAATGATCGAAATACAACAGTATTTATACTATAGGTCATACATTATGACCGTTGTGGGCCCCACTAGTAGAAACCCTAAGTCCGATTCAAAACAGTGCCTGAATATTTGGACCGGTCAAGCGAGCAGAAGAAATTCGCCTAAGGAAAATTCGGCGAGAATCATTGGTGATTCTCGACGAATCGGCGAGAATCACTTATGATTCTCGCCGAATTCTACTTGGTAGAATTCTGGCAGAAGATCTTGACATCCGGAGAGAATCGGCGAGAATCATAATTCATTCTCTACGAATCGGCGAGAATGAAAAGTCATTCTCGACGATTCAGCGAGAATCAACTAGTGATTCTCGACGATTCTGCCTTAAGCAAAAATCAAGATAGCATTGAGACAGCTGGCTGCAATCGGCAAGAATCAGCGAGTGATTCTCGACGATTCGGCAAGAATCACTAGTGATTCTCGTCGAATCGGCGAGAATCACTTAGTGATTCTCGACGATTTTTACTAAGACGATTTTCGTCTTTCTTCCCGCGAGTTGCTTTGACCCATCCTTGCTCCTTGTCTGCTCTTAATCTCTCTCAGCCCTGTACTTGAAAGTAAGTACACTCCAATAGAGAGAGTACAAGTAGGCCAACACACTGATCTGCTCAATGAGGTATTACGTTGCGCAGACCCGTGTATATTGACCCACTACACTCTGACATTGGTGTGTACTTAGCGTGGAATAACTGCAAGCACAACTTGAAGACAAATGATCAAATACAATGTCAATTCACCTTAGCTGGTCCATGGGCTTTTTAAAATCAGGTATATTGTGGATACAATATCCAACAATCTCCCCCTATTTGAAGTAGCCTAAACCCTACAAGCTAAGGTGAATATAACGGATAGAAGAAAAACATAAACTAAATAATCAGTTGAGAAAGAATTTCCATACCATTATCTTTAGAGCATTTGGAGCATACTTTGCGAGAGCACCTTAGCCCTTAGCATCTTAGCCGAGAGGGCAATCTCCCCCTTTTTGGCTTCTACAAATCTGGGACTTTAGCACTTGCCACAATGCTCCCCCTCAGTTCTTGCATTTGTGCTTACAATTGAGTTTCTTGCGGATGCTCCCCTTGATCCAAGAGCTGGGAGCCTCTGTATTCTTCATTCCTCAAGGTTTAGCATACCCAGTTCAGTTTTGAAGAGACTGAACTTGGCTTCGTCTAGAGGATTTTTAAAAATATCTGCAATCTGCTTATCCGTGGGGACATAGCAGAGAGAGATGTCCTTGTTTTCCACATGCTCCTGAATGAAGTGGTAGCGCACTTCAATATGCTTCATCCTGCTGTGCGACACGGGATTGTTCGTAATGGCTATAGCACTTGAGGAGTCGCAGTACATTGGTACTTCTTTGAACTGAAGGTCATAGTATGCTAGCTGATTTCTGATCCATAGAAGTTGTGTGCAACAGCTGCCTGCTGAGATGTACTCAGATTCAGCTGTGGAGGTTGCAATACAATTCTACTTCTTACTATTCCATGATATAAGCCTTCTTTCGAGGAATTGACACGTCCCGGAAGTGCTTTTCTGATCATCCCTGCTTCCTGCAAAATCAGCATCTAAAAAGCCTATTAGCTCGACATCATTGTTTCTCGGGTACCACAAACCAAGATTAGGTGTACCCTTAAGGTATCTAACAATTCGCTTTGCAGCGACATAGTGAGATTCCTTAGTGTTCACCTGATATCTGGCACAAATGCATGTGGAGAACATAATATCCAGTCTACTTGCAGTAAGGTAGAGCAGAGATCCAATAATGCTTCTGTATTTGGTTTCATCAAAAGGTTTCCCTTTCTCATCCTTATCCAGAGACATAGTGGATCCCATTGGAGTCCTCATAGAGGTTGCATTCTCCATTCCGAATTTCTTGAGGAGTTCATTTGTGAACATCGTCTAAGAAATGGAAATTCCATCCTCAGACTGTTTCACTTGAAGTCCCAAGAAATACTTTAGCTCTCCCATACTGCTAATTTCAAACTTTCCTTGCATAAGTTTAGAAAACTTCTTGCAAAGATTGTTATCCGTTGAGCTGAATATAATGTCATCAATATAGATTTGCACCAGCAAGATCTTGCCTTTGACTTCCCTAAGAAATAATGTCTTATCTATTTTTCCTCTAGAAAACTTGTTCTCAAGAATAAAACTAGACAGAGTCTCATACCAAGCTTGAGGAGCTTGTTTTATGCCATATAAAGCCTTATTAAGAAAATATACATGATTGGGATAAGTCGAATTAACAAAACCTTGGGGTTGTGCGACGTATACTTCATCTTTCAGGTTGCCATTTAAGAATGCAGATTTCACGTCCATATGATAGATAGTGAATCCTTTGTACGAAGCATAAGCCAGGAACAATCTGATCGCCTCGAGCCTTGCCACTAGTGCAAAGTTCTGGTCGAAGCCAATCCCCTCCTCCTTTTTGTAACCTTGAGCCACCAGCCTGGCCTTGTTCTTTATGATGACACCGTGTTCATCCAGTTTGTTTCTGAAGATCCACTTGGTGTCGATCACGTTCTGTCCCTTTGGTCTGGGAACCAGCATCCAGACGTTGCACTTTTCAAATTGATGCAGTTCATCTTGTATGGCCAATATCCATGCTGCATCCTTGTTCACTTCGTCGAACTTCTTTGGCTCAACCTGTGACAGAAAGCTAAAATGCAGAATCTCGTTAATTGTACCTCGGAGAGTTCTGACAACATCACGGGGATCTCCGATGATTTGATTTCTGGGATGATCCCTCACGTTACGAAGCTCTAGCAGTCTGGCATCTAGAGCTCTAACATTTTCTGGGGCTCCTTCCTCTTCAGGGAGGACAACTCCATTCTGACCGTCATCATCTCTAATAGGTGTTGTGGTGGTGACTTTAATATGCTTGGGAGTTGCATCTTTAGCGGTCTCATCGAGACTAAGCTGTTCAATTCTTGTACCTACATCTTCAAGAAGACCACTGGAAGAATTGCTGTTAAGCAAGCTTCCTTCATCAAATACCACATTTATGGATTCCTCTACCACTAGGGTTTTCTTATTGAAAACCCTATATGCCCGGCTATGGCTACTATAGCCCATAAATATGCCTTCGAAGCATTTTTCACCAAACTTAGTACGCGAGTACTTTCTATTATTTAGTACATAGCATCTGCAGCCAAAGATCCTAAAATAGGACATGGTTTGCTTCCTGCCTTTCAGTAGCTCATAAGGCATCTTATGATGACTCTTGTTGATCAAGGCCCGGTTTTGTACATGACAAGCCGTATTGACAACCTCTGCCCAGAAATATTCTGGGAGAGAAGCGTTATTCAACATTGTCGTGCAGGCTTTAATGAGCGTTCTATTTCTCCTCTCCGCAACTCCATTCTGCTAAGGAGTACGCGGGGAGGAAAACTCATGAAAGATACCAAGTTCTTCACAGAACTCTATCATAGCACCAGACTCGAACTCTGTTCCATGGTCACTTCTGATTTTGACCACCGAGTAGTTAAGTTCGTTCTGAATCTACCTGACAAAACTGGTGAAGATGTCAAACATATCAGACTTGCATTTTAAGAAGAACACCCAAGTAAACCGAGAGTGATCATCAACAATCACTAGCGTATAAGACTTTCCTCCCAAGCTATGAACTTGCATTGGACCAAACAAGTCCAGATGCAGATGATAAATACATCTGGAGGAGTCTTTGTCAACGATGCCCTTAAAGGTAGCCCGAGTCTGTTAGCCCTTCTATCATGCAGGACAGGGGCTATATTTGATGCACTTAATGATGGGAGCATCCCTTACTAAGTATTAGAAAACAGCATACTAATTATCTTGAAATTAATATGTGTCAATCTCTTGTGTCATTGTTAACAAAGAGATGTACTGCCTGTTGCTACTAGGCATACGGGGGTAGATGAATCTAAACTAAGAAAATCTAAGCAAAAGATATTTCTGCTCCTAATGCCTGTTAATACCGTCTCCGAAGAGGCACACAATATTATCAGGCATTTATCCTTGCAGAACTTAACGTCATAACCTTTATCACATAACTGACTTACACTGATCAGGTTATGATTTAACCCTTCAACGTAAGCCACGTCGGTGATAGGAATTATACCGTTGGAAATCATACTGTAACCCCTGGTGACTCCTCGATCTGATCCCCCAAAGATGACTTTGGGTCCATTCTCGACTGGAGAGTAATCACGCAGCAGGCTTCTTGTCCCGATCATATGCCGGGAGCATCCACTGTCCAAGTACCATATGGGAGTTTTAGTGGCCTTTAGACATTCCTGCAAAAAAGAATTAATTTCCCTTAGGAACCCAATCGAACTTGGGTCCTAGATTCCTCGTTAGCATACTGCCCCTCGGATGGTTAGCCCTACGAGTGGACTGCCTCACATTGCCAACATGAGGAGTCTCGTTATTCCTCGAATTAAACCAGCAATCCACGGCAAAGTAACCAACTTTGCCACAGCACCAGCAATCAAATCTGTTATACTTTCTCCTAGGCACCTGCTTCACCCTTGTAATGGAAGGTTCAGCCGGGGCCTTGGACCTGGAGGTGGAGGCATCATGATGACAATAGTCTCATGATTTCTTCACCTCCTGGTTTCTCAGTGTAACAGGCTTGGCATTGGGTGCCTGCTTCCTATTATGGCCACTAGAGAAGTGGACATAATCCTCCATTTGAACTTCCTCATAAGGTGCCTTGAAGACACTCTCGCCAAAGTTGCGGGGGAAGGCCCACCCCTCATACCGGCTCTTGTGCTTTTCAACCGAGGGCCGGAAGAAGTGGTCATAGGTTGACTCAAAGTCATGTTCATTGCAGGGAAAGCCAGGCTTCCTGAATACAACAGGGTTGAGTGGGGCCTTTCCCTTTTTTGCAGTAGAGGCCTTCTTAGCAGCCTTATTTCTCCTCTGCTTTTTGTTTCTCCTGGATGATTTACCAGGCACACCCACATGCCCCAAGCCATCCCCCTTATCCTGAGCAGAGAAGGTATCAACTAGTGGAAGAAAAGTCTTTGGCATAGAGAAGCTTTGGACAATCTTCTTTTCTGCCGTAAGTTATTCTTCCAACTTATTGATTTCTTCCTGTTTAAGATCAAGGAGACTTAGAGACTCTGAGTGCTTAGAGATCAGGTCCCGGTGCTCCTGTCGGAGAGAAATCAAGCTAGTGATCTCTTCCCTTAGGTAGACACCCTCGACCTTAAGGAATTTGACTTACTTTTTCTGAGCCCTCAATCTCTTGCGGCATTCCTCGAAGGTGTTGAGCAGAAGCTCATACTTTTCGAGGAGCTCAGCTTCTCGGGCAGATGGGTTGTCCTCGAGATCATCATCAGGAGACTCATAGTCAGAGTCAGAGAGGGGGGTACGAGCTTTTACCTTCCCAGTGAATGGGGGGCATTCTCCTTCTGAGTCAGAGCGACCCACCAGCCCGAAGTAGGCTTCCTCATCATCACTGGAGTCTGAGAAATCAGACTCACTCAGTGTCTTTGACTTTTTGGCGATGTAGATCCTCTCCTTCTTTTTATCTCTAGAGGTTCTGTGCTCTTCTCCCTTCCCCTTCTCTCTCTTACCTTGATGGCAGTCAGCCACGACGTGTCCTGGCTTATTGCACCCAAAACAAATGATGTCAGTATGACGATTTTTATTCGGTTTTGATTCATACCTATCAGAAGAATAATTCTTCTTCTGATTTCTGGAGGAGGAGCCGTCTCTCTTTCTTTGATTCCTCATCTTGAGGAACTTCTTGAATTCTCGGGTGATGAGGGAGAAGTCTTCTTCAAACAACTCTGAGCCGGAGGAGCATGGCTCGGAGTCTTCCTCCTCATCCTTTTTCCCCGCACGGGATGAAGCCGCACCCTTGCCCTTCCTGGAATGAATGGCTTTTAGGGCCACAGTCTTTTCCTTGGCTGTGGCCTTCTCTGCTTCTTCTTCAGCTTTCCTCGTGTTCAACTGGAGCTCATAGGACATGAGCTTCCCAAAGAGTATATGAGGATCAGTTTCAGCTAATCTGCCAAACTCTCGGATGGCGCAGATTTTCATGTCCCATTCCTTAGTAAGGGACCTAAGGAATTTATCATTAAGTTCACCATCAGTGAACACTCTTCCATATCCCTTGAGAGCATTGACGATCTTGAGGAAGTTCTCGATGGTAACTCCGATCTCTTTCTTGGGCCCCTGCCTGAAGGCCTCATATTTCTGGTTCAGGAGGGTTCTCCGATCATCCCTCACTTCATCTGTGCCCTCCATCCGTATAATAAAGCTGTGCCAGATATCCTTGGCTGTCCTGTAGTTGCAGAAGTTCTACATCATGGAGTCATCGACTGCGCTGATTAGTATGTTCTGTGCCTTCTTGTCAAGTCCGACCAGCACCATCTCGTCCTTGTCCATTTCAGAAAGCTTCTTTGGCACCATTTTGGTAGGATCAATGGTGGAGGCCTTAGTGGGAATATAAGGTCCCTCCTCCACGATCATGAAGAGTCGAGGGTCGACTGCTTCCATGTAAAATCTAATCCTTTCCTTCCAGATAGGAAAGTTTAGCCTGGTGCACACTGGGATCTTGCCTGAGTACTTGAGGTCGTCCATAGTAGATATCTGCCTTCTTCTTGACACTAGTGGCAGGAACTTACTCAAGGTGTTAACCTTATTGCTGAGTAACCTCCCTCTGATACCACTTGAAAGTCTACCTAGTGCCAACTACCTTCACCTATGGGGGGGGGGGAATAGGTGTCTTGCAGCATTTTTGCAGAATTAAGCTATACATGCACAAACAAACAAAACAACATAGCACAGAAAGACACAGGCAATTTATAGTGGTTCCCCGATTTGGGTACGTCCACTCTCCCCCTTCGACCTATCTCCTAACAAGGGACGACTCGGTCACTTCACAAACAGGATTGAAAACCAATCCTCACACTAAGGAAGTAACTCTTCCACACGAAGGAGTCACCACTCCACCACGGGTTGCACCCAACCCTTACACAGAGGAACCAACATTCCTTTACAACAAAAGAAAAACTTGAATGTATGAAATACAAACTACTTTTGGAGCCCTTAGTGTCCCTCCTCGTTCGACGTTACGTTCTTGAATAAGTCAAAGAGTCCACGACCTAAGTGCTCTCTTAGAGAGAATCTCCCCAAAACAAGTGGCGGCAAGAAGTGCGGCGGCGTAGCTGTCAGGATCGGCGGCGGCAACGAAGTGCGGCGATTGAGCTTTGGAAATTCAACCTTCATAGCAAAGCTAGCAAGGTCTACCAACCGTGTTGCTAGGATCGATCGTCTCGATCGATTCGGAAAGGGAAGGTATTCCCGATCAACAAATCAAGAGACAAAGGATCTCTAGGTAGACACGTGAGACGCGTTGCTTCGCTGAGCTTCTGTCACCGGGAGATCGAGAAGAAACCACGATCAGCAACGGCGACAACCTGCATGAGCGGCAATGGTGATACGAGCGGCGACGGCGGCGGAAGGAAATCCGTGATGAGTTAGGTCACGATGGCGGCTCATTTCTTGTTCTCGGTATTCGGTATCTGTAATGATCGAAATACAATAGTATTTATACTGTAGGTCATACATTATGACCATTGTGGGCCCCAACAGTAGAAACCCTAAGTCCGGTTCAAAACAGCGCCTGAATATTTGGACCCGTCCAGCGAGCAGAAGAAATTTGCCTAAGGCAAATTCGGCGAGAATCATTGGTGATTCTCGACAAATCGGCGAGAATCACTTATGATTCTCGCCGAATTCTACTTGGTAGAATTCTGACTGAAGATCTTGACATCCGGAGAGAATCGGCGAGAATCATAATTCATTCTCGACGAATCAGCGAGAATTCAAAGTCATTCTCGACGATTCGGCGAGAATCAACTAGTGATTCTCGACGATTCTGCCTTAAGCAGAAATCAAGACGGCGTTGAGACAGCAGGCTGCAATCGGCAAGAATCAGCGAGTGATTCTCGATGATTCAGCGAGAATCACTAGTGATTCTCGTCGAATCGGCGAGAATCACTTAGTGATTCTCGACGATTTCTACTTAGACGATTTTCGTCTTTCTTCCCGCGAGTTGCTTTGACCCATCCTTGCTCCTTGTCTGCTCTTGATCTTTCTCAGCCCTGTACTTGAAAGTAAGTACACTCCAATAGAGAGAGTACACATAGGCCAACACACTGATCTACTCAACGAGGGATTACGTTGCGCAGAACCGTGTATATTGACCCACTGCACCCTGACATTGGTGTGTACTTAGCGTGGAATAACTGCAAGCAAAACTTGAAGACAAATGATAAAATACAATGTCAATTCACCTTAGCTGGTCCAGGGGCTTCTTAAAATCAGGTATATTGTGGATACAATACCCAACACTGTTTGACTATCGTCGAGCGTCGTTCGACGATCTTCAAATAGATTTCAAAAAGGCAGAAGTCACACTTAGTCTTTTCCATTAATCATGCCTAGTTGAACCAAAAAGAACAGATGCTTCTGTTCATCTAAGGGCTTGGTGAAAATATCACCTCTCTGAAGGTCAGTGGATATGAACTCAAGGCTGATCTTGTTCTTTTCAACACAATCTCTCAAGAAATGGTGTCTAATCTCAATGTGCTTGGTCCTAGAGTGGTGCACAGGATTTTGTGCAATGGAGATAGCACTGGTACTGTCACACATGATTTTGGTGTTCTTGTGTGTGTACCCATAATCCAAAAGCTAGTTTTGAATCCACTGGATCTGTGAACAACAACTAGCAGCTGCTATATATTAAGCCTCTGCAGTTGAAGTTAAGACAGAAGCCTGTTTCTTACAGAACCAAGAGACCAATCTCTCTCCCAGGAACTGACATGTTCCTGAGGTACTTTTCCTGTCAACTCTACAACCAGCATAGTCAAAATCAGGGTATCCAATTAACTCAAATTCTGATTCAGCTGGGTATTATAGTCCTAAATTTGGACATCCCTTCAGGTATCTCAAGATTCTCTTGAGAAGAATCAAATGAGATTCCTTGGGGTTGACCTGGAATCTAGCACATAGGCATGTGGCAAACATTATATCTGGTCTACTTGCAGTTAAATACAATAGGGAACCAATAATGGCCCTATAGTTTTTCTGATCAACTGGCTTACCCTGATCATCAGAATCTATAACTACATTAGCAGTCATAGGTGTATGCATTGCTGAAGCATCAGCCATCCCAAACTTCTTTACCAATTCCTTGGCATATTTGGATTGGGAGATGAAGATGCCATCAGCATCTTGCCTTACTTGGAGACCAAGAAAGTAAGACAGCTCACCCATACTACTCATCTCAAACTTAGAATACATCAGGTCTGAGAACTTTTTGCATAGTTTGGGATCAATGGAGCCAAAAATAATATCATCCACATAAACTTGAACTAACAGGATGGTGTCCTTGTGATGCTTAACGAAAAGGGTTCTATCAACTACTCCCCTAACAAAGTTGTGCTCTAACAGGAAACTAGTTAGAGTCTCATACCAGGCTCTGGGTGCTTGCTTAAGTCCATAAAGAGCTTTTTGTAACTTGTAAACAAATGAGGGCTGAGTTGAAGAGACAAACCCAGGAGGTTGTTCAACAAACACCTCTTCCTTTAGCTCACAATTTAGGAATGCACTCTTGACATCCATCTGAAAGACCTTAAACTTCATATAGGCTGCATAGGCTAGAAAGATCCTTATTGCCTCTAGCCTTGCAACAGGGGCAAAGGTTTGGTCATAGTCTATACCTTCCTCCTGTCTGTAGCCCTGAGCTACAAGCCTAGCTTTGTTCCTTACAATAATTCGATTAGCATCCAACTTGTTTCTGAACACCCACTTGGTGCCTATGATCAGTTGGCCTTTAGGTCTTGGAACCAAAGTCCATACTTTACATCTTTCAAATTGATTAAGCTCCTCTTGCATAGCAATGATCCAGTGGGGATCTAGCTCAGCATCTTTTATGGTGAGGGGCTCAATCTGTGAAAGGAAACAAGCATGCATCACATTCTATCTTAATTGATGTCTTGTTTGCACACTAGCTGATATGTCACCAATCACTTGAGATGTAGGATGATCTCTAAGTGTGACAATATCAGCAGGTGGGATGTGATCTTCAATAACAGTTTGGATTAATTGCTCCTGAGGAATTGGATCAACTGTTGGTGGTACAGTAACTACTTCCACAGTGTCTTCATCACTGTCTGAATCAGTGATATAGTGTGTTGAAAGAGGGAGAATCTCTTGAGTGACATCTTTGTATGACTCAGGTACCTGCAATGAGCTTGAGGAAGGAGAAGTTTCCTTCTCCTTGTAAAACATCTTTGACTCATCAAAAGAAACATGCACAGACTCCTCTATTTTAGATGTTGATTTGTTAAAGACCCTATAAGCTTTGCTTACTTGGGAATATCCAAGAAAAATTCCCATTGAAGCTTTTGCTTCAAACTTTCTAAGGTATTCTTTGTTGTTATTGTGAATATACACTACACAACCAAAGACTCTAAAATAATTAATTTTAGGTTTCTTTCCTTTAAGCAACTCATAAGGAGTTTTACGCTTAAGCTTGTGTATAAGACATGTGTTCAAGATATAATTAGCTGTTCTAACAGCTTCTACCCAATAAGAGAGAGGCATGTTAGCATCTGCCAATAATGTTCCAGCAGCTTCAATCAGGGTTCTATTCTTCTTTTCCACTACCCCATTTTATTGGAGAGTTCTAGGAGAAGAGAAGCTATGTTTGATACCTTATTTCTCACAGAATTCTTGCATGAGAAGAGACTCAAACTCAGTACCATGATCACTTCTGATCAAGGCCACATGAGTAGAATACTCAGTCTGCACACATAGCAAAAAGTCTGTAAGAAATTTGAAGTTATCAGCCTTAATTCTCAAGAAGAACACCCAAGTGAACCTAGAGAAGTCATCTACAATCACTAAAGTGTAATACTTCCCTCCTAGACTCTGTACATTTATTGGGCCAAAAAGTTCCAAATGTAATAAATACAGGATTCTAGGTGAATCACTTTTATTTACAGATTTAAAGGAGTTTTTGGTTTACTTGCCTAATTGACAAGCCTTGCATAGGCTTTCCTTCTTGTAGGGGCAAGAAGGTAAACCTCTAACAAGGTTGTATTTAGATAACTTAGATATGTTCTTGAGGTTAACATGGCTAAGCCTCCTATGTCATAAGGTGTTATTATTTGTTACTTCATTAAACAGGAAGATTTCAGATTGAGTTGAGTTAAAATCTACTAAATAAATATTACCCTGTCTAATGCCTACTAACACTACATTACTATTTAAAATAATATTACAGAGAGTGTTAGTGAAAGATACCTGATAACCTGCATCACATAACTGGCTTACTGAGATTAGGTTATGCTTCAGTCCAGTTACATATGCAACCCTTTTGAATGTTACTGCTCCAATGGTAATCCTACCATATCGTTCAGTTTGACCACAGCTGGAATCCCCAAAGATCACCTTTGGTCAAAGCTTGTCCTTATATCTTGACAGATTTTCTTTGTTTCCTGTCATGTGTTTGGAACAGCCACTATCCAAATACCATTTATCTTTAGTAATTGGATAGGTCTTCACCTGCAAATTAAACAGTTAGACATTGTGGACCCAAACAACCTTGGGTCCATTATTCTTCACATAATGAAAGCTTGAAATAAAAGAATAAGCAGGTTGGTGTTTATATCCTAAGGGATAGGATCTCCTAGGTGGGATGCTCCATGCATTTGATGGGTCAATAAACCTAGGGTTTCTATTTATATTAGGATTTCTAAGGTTCAGGTGATTATTTTAAAAATCATATTGAGATCGTCGATCATCGTTCGACGATCGATGCTTAGATCGTCGAGCATCGTTTGACCATTGAGCCTTCGATCGTCGAGTAGAGTTCGACGACTTTTGTAGTTCCTTAAATTTTTGCTTTCTCTTTTCTCTCTTAGCTTTATTTAAGGCTTTGTTAACTAGATTTACTTGCTCAGTATTCTTTATTCCATCAGCTGAAATAAAGTTTACTGGAGTTGAAAGATGATTTTTAAGAACCAAGGGGGGTTCACTTGATGAGGCTCCTAAGCCTAGCTTATTATTGCCTGACCTAGTGTTTGTCATGCTAGTGATCTCTAGCAGCTTAAGGCTTCTACCATTTAGAGATTCTTCTAATCTTTTTGACTTAGCTAGTTCATTTTAAAGAAATTTTATTTCTTCACTGGACTTAGTGAGTTCTGCTTCTAACCTAGCATTTTCAATGGAGAGGATTTCTGATTCTGCTATCCAATTTCTAAGCTCCTTAATTTCTTTTTCTGAACTAATTAAATCTAAACAAAGGGATTTAAATTCAGATTTAAATTCAGCAGAAGAAAAATCATAAGAAGATAATACCTGATCTTTTGTAGGCATTTCTTCATCATCATCAGAACTCTCTGCAGCTGAGTGATTGCTGCAGGCATCAATTGCCATAAGGCAAATTTCTTTTGCCTTCTTCTCTTCCTCATCTTCACTGGAGCTTGAGGAGGAAGATTCCTCATCTGAATCACTCCAGGTTTCAGCAACAAATCCTTTCTCCTTCTTCTTATTTTTGTAGGAGGAGGACTTGGAGTGCTTCTTCTGATGTTCTTTTTCTTTTCTCTTATCCTTATTCTTTTCCTCTGGACACTCTTGTAGAATGTGTCTAGGTTTCCTGCAACCATAACAGATAATTTCTTTAGCAGGAGATCTGTCATACCTTGGTTTATCTTCATATCTTGAAGACTTCTTTCTGAAGTCCTGTCTGCCCATCTTGAGAAATCTTTTGGCAAAGAGTGCCATCAGCTCCTCATTTGATTGGTTTCCTTCAAAAGCATCAGCAGCTTTGAGAGCAAGAGTTTGCTCTTTCCTTGTTGGAGTTGGAGTCTTGGCTTCAGCCTCAGCTTCCCTGGACTTCAGCACTTGCTCAAAAGATTTGAGCTTGCCAAGGAGGGCTTTAGTTGAGATTTCAGTAGTGCTTCTAGCCTCTTTGATGGGCCAGATCCTAAGATCCCATGTGCTGGGGAAGCACATCAGTATCTTATCATTGACCTCTGTCAATGTTATCTCCTTATCAATAGTTCTCAGCTCATTGATGATTGAGCTGAGCCTGGTGTACATTCCTTCAAGTGATTCAGTTTCAGTCTTCTTGAAGTTTTCATATTGGGATATAAGGTTGGACCTTCTGTCCTTCCTCTCATCAGCTGAACCAGCTACAATCTGGTATAGTGAGTCCCATATGGCTTTTGCAGAAGTGCAATCAGCCACTTTCTGAAAGGTTTCATCAGACATAGTCTGAGCCAGAATATTCATTGCTTTAGCATCAGCTACTTTTTCTTTCTTGTATGCATCATTGTAGTCTGGAGGTGGCACTGCACTAAGATTTGTAGATGTTGTAGCAGTGGCTGCAACAGGTGGTGTTGGAGGTCCTGTCAAAATAGAATAAAAAAATATCTTCATCAATAGAATTCATATATAACTTGATTCTTGCCTTCCAGATGCTAAACTTAGCTAAGTTGCAAACTGGAGGCCTGGTGCTAGAATTATCCTTGTACTGGGCCATGAAGTGAATGTCTATAAACTTGGTATCTATCAGGATCTTGTGACTCAGGTGTTAGCCTGTACAGTCAGTCAACCTCCCTCTGATACCAATTGAAAGTGAGGATAAGTACAACTCTAGAGGGGGGTGAATAGAGTATTCAAAAATTATGACACCCTACTCAACTCCCTTAGAGTTAATTTGTGGAATGAGTTTATAGATATTTGAAACCCTAAAGCCTAACACAAAGTGAAGTGCACAAGAGAAAGCTAACTGTAATTACGGTTGAGCTTTGGTCCTATCACAGCAACTAGCAATCCTAGTTATTTCTACTCACAGCCACAGTGCAATAATTAAATGAAGCAACACAGACGACACAAGAAGTTTATAGTGGTTCCCTCTAAATAGGTACGTCCACTCTTCTACCACTCTGGTAGGAATCCACTACAGGTTTTTGTTCAGGTGCCCTGCCACCAACTGATATGGTTTAGGTAGATCAAGTAGACCCTTTGATCATTTGATCAGGAGCTCAAAATCCAACACAGGTTTTTGCTCAGGTGCCCTGCCACCAAGGTTCACTTTTGAAGGGAGTAATAACCCTTTATACAGGAGGTTGAGAGAGAGTTAGAGAGTCTTCTCTATTGTAAAATAAGATTAGAGAAGCTAGTGGATTACACAGAGCTAGAAAGCTCTAAAGAATCAAGGCTCCCCCTGGCATTGTGATATCCAGAAGAAGTCTTGCTTCAGGGTGCAGGAACTCTTCTAAACTTTTGACAGAGAGCTGTCTTGAAGTTCTTGAAGGAGCGGCATGAAGAAGACTCTTGATTTGTAATGGATGTTCTTCTTCAACAGCTTTTCTTCCTTCTTCTTCTGAAACTCTGAGTGAATGTTCCTGGCAGCAGGATGAACTCAGAATTGAAGAAGAGAGAGTTGAATAAGGTTGATTTTCTCAGTTGAATGTAACAATATCTGAGAGTTGTATCTCTTCTTGTTTTGAATCACTCTGTGTATACTCTGCTTGCTTAGTATATGTGTGTTATTGTTGTGGTTGTATATCTCTCACAACTTATTTCAAAAGAAGCTCTTTATATATTAGCCTCTGTAATGGCTCTAATCTTTATTTGAACTTGTCTTCTTCTGAGATCTGCGATCTGGGCTGCAAATAGCACAATAAAAAATATATCCTGCAGACAGACATCCTATAAAGGGATAAAGCTTTCTGAGAAGCTGCATATCCAATCTGATAAAAGAAGTACTAGAGAAAATAACATCAGACTAAACTCTTTACGGCCATAGAAGACTTTTGTGTCTAACGGCTATAAAGGACAGCATGGAAGATAAAGCAAAATGATATTTCAACTAATAAGACAAAAAAAACTTTGACAGATAAAGCTTGACTTATGCACAAAGGATGGGGCAAAGATTGCCTTGAGATGTATGCACAAAATTAATGAAATAATCTTTAATAAAATATGTCAAATAAATAGGAAATAAATCATAGAACAAAAGGAGTACAAAATTACTAAAGGCAGACAGAAGAACGTCGAATGACCCTCTGAGATCGTCGACCGAACCACAGAGATCGTCGATCTATCAGAACAGATAGTTGAATGACACAGATAGTTGAACTATCAGAGCAGATAGTCGAGCTATCAAAAAGATAGTCGATCATCAAACAGATGGTCGAACTATCAACACAGAGCAGATAGTCGAACTATCAAACAGATAGTCAAACTATCAACAACAGAGTAGATAGTCGAACTATCAGAGCAGATAGTCGAGCTATCAGATAGTTGAACTATCAAGGCAGATAGTCGAACTATCAAACAAAACAGATAGTCGAATAATCAAACAGATAGTCGAGCTATCAAATAGTTGAACTATCCAAGCAGATAGTTGAACTATCAATAAATCTGTCTGGTCAAAAGAAGTCGAGAGGGGTTCGACAATCGACGAGGCAGATACCACAGATCATCGAGCTAACAAGAGTTGAACTAACTCAGATATAGACGATCTGATGACAGACGATAGTCGACCAACTGATAAACGATCGTCGAATAGTTGATAGACGATAGTCGAGCAGCGTTCGACCATAGTCGAACCAAAAACAACTTAACCAAATCTTTATCTGGAAAAGTGGCAACTCTACAACTGAGGAAAAACTAATCTAATAACTACCTTTTGACCATAGATAAATCTTGGGTCAAGAAACTAATTGAGAAGACTAAACTCAAATCCAAACTAGGGTACCAACAGAGAGGTCAGAGTCCGTTGTCAGGAGCACCAAATACTCTGCAAGGGGAGAGGCCAGAGTCCCTTATTGGGATCACCGAATACTTTATAAGGGGAGAGGACAGAGTCCCTTGTTGGGAGCCCCAAACACTCTGCAAGGGGAGAGGTTGGAATCCCTTATCGAGAGCACCGAACATATTGTAAGGAGAGAGGCCATAGTCCCTTGTTGGGATCTCCTAAAACTCTGTAATGAAGCCATCAATAATATTTTAGATAACACTTATTATTTGTTCCACGAATACTAAAAATGCAAAAAACAAGCAGTAGTGGTCGAACTCTGGATGCCCCTTTGGTAGAAAGCAAACTCATCTTTGGGATGTTCATCCTAGGGATCAACCCCGTACTAGATCATTCTTGACATGTTGATTTAGAGTCTTTATTTTGGAGAGAACTCTTGAGTTACCCAAGGCGAACGAATCATTCGATTTCTATCTTCAGTCGCAAACAATCTTTTGTCTTATGCATGTGACCTTGATAGAAGTCACAATATTTAGATTGGTCTCCTGAGTTTGGAGTAAGAGCCCTTGGCCTTTGGAGAGACGGAAGGTTGCATATGGTGAGCAACACTTCCACTCGCGAAGCATTGAGGGGAGTGTAGGTTTGATTTTGGTGATGCCCACTAGCTCGTCGAGAGTTGACATAATATGAGTTGCTCTTTTTGGAAACCAACAATGGTGTTAAACCCTACTCTCGCTATCACTTTGAGTTTTAATTGAATTGTTGGCTGTGTGCTTCAATTGCATCATCAACGATAATCTGGGCGTTGATCTGTTGAATAAGATAAGAATAGTTGGGTATAGTCTCTCGTACTAGTGCAGAGTGGAAGCCATCAGGGTGGAGCCCTCCAAGAATAATCCCACATTAGAGCTCTGATTTTATCCTAGTGATTTGGCATGCCTCAGTGGTGAATCGGAGGAAGAAATCTTTAAGGAGTTCCCCTTCACTTAAACGAATATCATACAGGTGGGAAGGATTGTTGAATATCCAGTGGCTGGCAATGAACTGAACCGTGAATTGTTGTGTTACTTATGTAAAATCCTTGATTTCTCCCCCTTTATAGATAAGAACAAGGTACGAGCTTGTCCTTTCAAAGTTGCCGGGAAATCTTGATATAGCAGTTGATCTGAGGCATTGCAAAGTTGCATCTTGATTGCGAAGTGCCTGACATGCTATGATAGGTCACTTGTACCATCGTATGCCTCGATCTTTGGGAACTTGAAACATTGGGGGATTGGGTGTACCCGAGCCTCAGGTGAGAACAACAAGCAATGATGGAGAGGAAGACCAGCCAAAGTGGCGCGCTGCCTAATACATTCGTGCTCTTTCGTAATTATACCACAGACTTCTTCGCGTGTGAGCCCTTCATCATTTGTTGTCCTGATGCATGCTTCTTCCGGGTGATTTCAATGATGCTGAACTTTAGATCCTTTGGCTAAACAGGCTCTGTGGCATTGGACATCCGCACAGGGGGTAATACTTCAGGTATGTTGACAGGTAAGTGAGGGGGAACTGGACCAACCTACCCCCCGAGTGTCATCCCATCTGTAGTGCGTGCAGCTTCTCCCGCCATGGTATCTAATCACGAGTACTGTTGTGTTGGGGGTACTATCTTCTGAGGATGCTGGGAACTCGCTTCCCACAGATAGCGCCAAACTATTGCGGACAAACTCAATGCTCCGGTTGGACCAGAATAACTTGGACCATCATAGCTAACGGAGTGAACGAGCACGTACGCAGTCAATGAAAGAGAAAATGTACACACAATGTTTTACGGTAGAAAAACCCCTTAACTAGATAAAAAATCACGTGGTCGGATATATGCCGGCCAAAGTCAACTATCAGCCTGCGGTTACAGTTTTCTTGGAGAATCGAAGGCGATAGGATGCTCTTCATTACACTTTGGGGGTGTGAGAGTGAGAAAACGAGAAAGACTTAAGCCTACAGCGGGTGATAAGCTGCATCACACGAGAGGATTTGTAGAGGAATTATCAACGTGCAGACACTCGGCATAGCAGGGAATTCCTCCTTATCGCGCACTTGGGGACTTAATCAAATTATCGGTGAAGCGATATCACTTAGGAGAATTCTGGTGGCGGAGTGATGGCCCATAGGAGGAATCCGACAGAGCTTCGACCTGAGGAAGAAGAAGCAGGAGAGCAAAAGATGAGAAATAAGGAGACTTAGGGGCCTTTTTATAGCCTCCAAGAGGTGGTTACGGTAGAAATGTGGATGCCCACACACTATAACCACCGATATCATAATTATGCACATAGTTGTGAGGGAATATTAATTACATATTTGATTATACTAAATACAAGCACCACTACCGAGGTAGTTATGCGAGTGGTTACCCGTGCATCAGACAATCGCGATCATGACAGAATTATCGGACGGCGGGGTCGGCCCCAAGGAGGGCAAGGAAAGCGGCAGGCCACCCCCTCGAGGGAGGCTGGCCCCGACGAGGATTGTAGGTTATCGGGGCACCGTCGTCATGGAGGCCGCTAAAATTAATGACTAAATAAATTAAATCCAATAATTTCAATTTGGATCTAATAATCTTTCTTATTCAAATGCCAAGGGTGAGACTGGGTTCGTGACTGAAATTACGAGATGATCTGGCCCACCTATCACATGCTTCAACTGTCTGCGCGATTGAATTAATGTGCGCTCGTAGGAGTACGAATAAGCTCAAAATTCACGTTCAACTTCGCAGGGATGTCTTGATGAATCGAGTCCACCTTACCGAAAATTTCCAACATTTTTTTTCACATAATTGTTTATAAAAAATTTCACTTAAGTTTTTTTATTAATTTGTCCAAGTCTTTAATTTTCGAACAAAAAAATTCATTAGCCTTTAATCACACCCCTCTAAAGGTGCCTAAAGATCCAACAACTTTAACTTTCCTTTCATCACATGCTTCTCTACAACCTCTCATAGAAAATTTGCTACCACACCATTTTGAACTTGATTTTCTCAAATCTCTTTTACTGAAACTCTTATTTCAACTTACTCTTATAAAATCGGACCGGTCACAATCGAGCATAACTCTAGGTTTTACCCTTCAGTCAATTTTATCGGCTTTCATGATGATTATAACAAAACTCAATTCTTTATCAATATTTCGAGTTCATTCAATCAATTCTTCATTGCTACAAAATGATATATTTATAATAAAATGTGATTCAACATCAATTAAAATTTGTTTGCAGCAATCCTCATACATCAACAATTTCATGCATCCATCAGAACACAATTTAATATATATAATAAGTGAAAAAATTTATAAACAAAAAAATGTGGAGAAAAATGTTGATTTTAACACACATGCAACACAAAAATGAGAAATCTTGAGTAAAGAGTGCAAATATACATCCAGTAAACTACAGAATCTATTAGGTTGCTTGAAGCATCCCAGGTGATGGTCAATGTGGAACCTACTCCCCGTTGCCTCTAGCATAGGTTTATATAGACAAACTCTAGGAGTTTCTACGGTATTGGATATCCCTGTATCAGAAACGACTTGTTAAGCCTCTTAATCGGTTATATGTACGAATATACATTAACAATCTCCTCTTATATTTGTGATATATATCGTTTAGATTTTGGAGTGCAGAAAGTATAGAGTGCCAAAGTATCTGACTTTATACATTTTTCAGAAGAGTTAGTACAGTTAAACATAATAGGAGTTTTCAATCAGAAAAAAAAACATCCAAACATTAAAGTGTTACTCAGGAATATAAGTCTGAAAAAATAAGAGCAATGGATCAAAACATATAACAATTCTTCTCAGAGAGTAGATCATCCTCATCCATGTCAAAATCTACTTTCTCTCCTCCATCTTCATCAGTGCCTGCAAGGAATTTCATGAGTTTTAGACTACCTTAATTCATGAACATATGCAGTAACGTTTAAAGTGAACTAGCCCTACCTAAATGAGCTTAGCACTTGTAGCAGTAGGAAGTAACACTATCAGTATCTTTGTCCAGTCTAACTAGGACAAGTCAAGTTATCTTACTCATTAAGGATCACTATGTACCTTATCATATGACTTAGCACAACATCATTTGCAATATTATCAAGTGTGGAATAATGTGTTATGATCATTAATATTTGGTTAACCTTTACAATGACTTTCTATTACAAGTTGAATAATTCTTGAATCAACTTACAATGAGAAAGATGTTAAGTCATCAAATATGGAATAACTAATATCTAACCCTCTTTGGTTTTCATCAAGAAATTATTTGGTGTTTTTAGTCGATTAATAGTTGTTTGAATGTTCCAGTTATAAGCTCTTACCATCAAAACATAAACATAGGAGGACAATTTCATATTTCTATGAATTTTAATCTCATATTCACCGATGTTTTTATTGTGAAAACTCTATTTAAGACTTTTCTTAAAGAGTCTACAACATTATCTTTCGATCTCACATCGATTATGGTCATAATCACTTGACTTGTGAGGGAGTTCAATTAGGCTTGTCTCTTCCTTAGTTGACTACTTTGTCATTGAACAAAGTGTTCATAGCAAATATTTTAGTAACCTGATTGTCACAGTAAACTGCAACAGAACTCAGTTTCAGGCTCATTAGTGGAATGTCGATCACCAAATCTCTTATCCACTCTGCTTCTTCTCCTACTGAAGCTAGAGCATAGAGTTAAAATTCCATAGGAGAGAGTGCAATACATGATTGCCTCTTGGACTTCCAGGCTATGTTCCTTCTAGTATGAATAAAAATCAACTAGTGGACTTATTGTCATTTATTTCTGACCACCATGATGCATCCGAATATCTTTTCAGGACTAGAGGATGATGATTGCAACATAAAGCATACTTTTGGGTGTGCTTTACGTATCTTATTAGCCTATCGAGGGAATTCCAATGGTCTTGACCCGTATTACTAGTGAATCTGCTTAATGTGTCAACCATAAAGACTATATAAGGTCTGGTGCAGACCATAGTATGCATGAGATTACCAATCAGTTTAGAATAATCTAACTGTCTAATTATAGCTCCTTCTTTGGGCTTAATGTGGTTTTTATAGTCATACGGTGTGTTGGGTACATTGACCACAATGTCCTAGATTTGAAGAAGGTCATAAGTCAATAATATACACAAACATGTATTTGATATATGTCTGAGTTAATATGTGCAGGGTGTCTATAATTAGATGATTAGACAGGTTAAGAGTGTCAGAAGCATTGCTGGATAGTGGTCAGCATGATCAAGGAAGTCGGGAAAATGACTAAGTCCAAAAGTGTTGAGTGATTACACATCACTCAATGCCTAAGGCCAAAAAGTGCTGACAGTTCAACAATCACTAAAAGTCTCAATGGAGAAGTTCAGAAATCTGGCTAAGTACAGATGCATCGAGTGAAGGACTTACACTCGACGCTTTATCAAAGGAAATTTGTCAAGTAATGAAGCATTGAGTGAAGGACTTACACTCGACGCCTTCTAAAATAAAATTTTGTTAAGTTCAAATGTGTTGAGTGAATGACATGCACTCGACGCCATCTTAGTAAAATTTATTAAGTACATAAGCGTCGAGTGAAGGACTTACACTCGACGCCCTACTGCAAAAAATATGTCTAAGTGCAAATGCATCGAGTGAAGGACTTACACTCGACGCCTACTTAGTAACCGGTGTAAAAGACAAAAGCATCAAATGAACAACATACAATCAATTCTTCAGAGATAGACAGAATTTGTCTAAGTACAAAAGCATTGAGTGAAGACCATTTACTCAATGCTTTTGAAGTAAACTGTCAAAGTTCAAAATTGTTGAGACACAAGGCTTCACTCAACGAATGTAGAGACATTCTGGAAGAATTTTTATGTCTATTGGTGTTATGTCAAATGTGCTGACATCATCATAAATTCAAATAGACGCAAATCTCATGCTAAAAGACAAAGACCGCCATATTGATCATGCAGCAATTTCCTGGAATGTATCCACCATTAAATTTGGCCATACCGCTTTCCAAAATCGTGGATAGAGTTGTTGCAGATACGAGAGTATAAATGCGAAAGGGGGTTATATTTTACAAGAAATTTTGGCAATCTCAAAAACCCTAATTCTCTCAAAAGTCAGCTAGTAGAGCTAAAGTATTTTCTGGTTATCTTCAAACCTATAATAGAGAATAACAATCTTTCTCAAGCTTGAAGAAATAAAAGAGCTCTATAAAAGTTTAACACAACATAGGCTGAATCAAAACGGAAGAATATATTCATGTTGTTGTGGAGAAGAAAGACTGTCTGTTGTACAGTCAAGGAAGAAGAAGACTCGGAAATTTATTTCTGGAGTCATTCTACTCAAACCTTTATTTTTTTGTAAGATCTTAATGAGATCTAAGTATAAGCCTATTTTATAAAGGCTAAGTGTAGGAGTGTGTTCACTCTGAGTTGTAGGATCCTGTTTAGAATCTGAGGTAAGGCTTGTGCCAGAGGTAGGATCTCTATATAGATCTGAGGTAGGAGATCAGCTGGATCTCTGAGTGGTAGGAGTTGGAAGATTCTAAGGTTTAGGGCTATTTTTCCTGAGGTAGGAGACTTGTGTTGTCTCTGAGGTAGGACTGAAATAAGTATGAGCTGTAGGAGTGAAGTGCACTCTGAGTTGCATGATCCTGAGGGATCTGAGGTGTAAGATAGTTTGATCTGAGTAAAGGAGGAGTTAACCAAATCTAGCACACTGCTAGACAGGTGAAGGGATAAAGTGGATGTACCCTAGATAGGGGAACCATTATAAACTTTGTGTGTTGTATGTTATCTTGAAAGATAACAACTAACATCAACACATATCAAGTACATAAATCAAAAAGAGTTAAATCTTCAAAAATAAACCTATTCACCCCCCCCCCCTTTAGGTGTTCATCCACCCTTATAAAGACTTTCAAGTAGTATTAGAGACAGGTTGATCAAAAAGGACTTAACAATTTAATCTAGATCTCCAAGGGTAGAAGATAATTTAATTATGGCTTTTGGTGAGAACCATAAGGAGCTCAGCTCCATGAAGTTACTTGTATACAGAAAGGAAAACTTTGGAATCTGGAAGGAAAGAGTGAGGTTGTTTATGGAAGCCTCAGACCCTAGGATCTTCATCATTATAGAGGAGGAAACTTTTATTCCTTTAAAGGTCTTTGCCATTAATGCCAGCATCAAGGTTCCTAATAAATACTTAGAGATGACCAAAGATGAGGTAGTACTGGCCACCATAGATAAGAGAGCCCGGAACATAATAGTTAGTGTCATAGATGATTCAAATTTTCAGAATATGGTACATTACATGACAGCTAAGGAGATGTGGGACACACTTAGTCTATATGGAGGGGATAGAGGAAGTGAGCGATAACAGAAAATCCTTCCTCAACTAGTAGTATGAGGCCTTTAAGAAAGGCAAAAAGGATTCTATAGCATTGTAACGCCCCGATTTTTTCTGCGATTATTTTTATTCTCGTTGGTGTTACGGTGACGCGTTTCCATGGCTTGTGCCATGTGTGGAGTATGGTTTAGCTCCTTAGAACTGAGTGCCCTGTTTGGTAGCCTGTTGGCAAGATCTCCCTAGCAAGCCGAGTCGTTTTGGGTGACCCGGTGTGGCCTCTCGGGGGGATGTTTGTGTTTGGCTTTATTTGGGTATAACTCGAGTTCTGTTCGTCGAAAGTTAATTTTGACTTCGCCGTTGTGTTCGTAGTGTGGGTATTTAGCTACGATGCGAATTTCATCGAATTCCGAGGAGATTTGGTTTTCGCGTCGTTTTGGTGTGTTAATAGTATGTAATTAATTATTTGATTTGGAGAGATGATCCTGCGGCTGAATTTATTCAGCAGTTATTTCCTTGCTTAGGTGGCAGCCTTGTATTGGCTTGCTTTCTTTAGAATTCTCTTATTTTAAGAGAATAGGCGGAAAGTTTTCGGTTTTCCCGAAGAGGTGCGTCCAGCTTTTATTTAAAAGCTTTGTTTTTGAAGTGGCGGCCCCACTTCCTTACCTTCTTCCCCTTCCCGAAAAGATAGAAACCGTCGCCTGCTTGTTCGGAAAATCAGAGGAGAAAAGCCACCGTTCATGCTCCCCTTCGGACGGTGATTCCAGGCTTGTTCGTGGACGGATTTCGTTTCCGAAAGCGGCGTTGTCTTGCTCTCTCTTAGATCTTCATTTTGACGGTAAGATATTCGTTTTTCGTAGAGTTTTGTTGAGATTTGGGATTTCGGTTTTGGGGGTTTTTCCGCCTTTAATGTTAGGAAGAATGTTTTAGGTGCTGCTGCTGTTAGTGCCGTGTGAAGAGGAGGGAAAGCCGTCCAAAACTTCGTCGGAAATCGAGGCAAGTGGTATTCTTGCCCTTGCCAAGTTTCTTTTTGAAATATCTTGCTGTGTTTTAAAATCTTTGTTAGCCCTAGGGTAGAGGCCTTGCTGTTCCTTCATTTTTTGCAAGTTGTAGGGTTTAGTTCTTCCTATTAAGCTCCCCTACTTTGTGCTATTGATGCCTAAATCTGTAGGCGTAATGCCATTTTGTTTTTCCTTACTTCAGATTTCTATCTGCTATTTTCGGGTATAGCCGAGAGATAGTGTTGGAGGGGGTGCTTGCCGATTTGTTAGAAGTGTTACTTGAGAGGTAGTAAGCAAATTACTCGAGTATTGGAATTGAAATACTCGAGTAGTAGGCATTTTACTCGAGTATGGTAATGGGATACTCGAGTAGTAGGCAAACTACTCGAGTTCTGGAATTTTCTGTTTAGCCTGGCGTCGTTCGACTATCGTCGAACTCTCAATGGAGATAGTCGATCTCCGTTTAGTCTGGCTGTCGTTCGACCATCGTCGATCTCTGAATAGAGATAGTCGATCTCTGTTTAGTCTGGCTATCGTTCGACCATCGTCGATCTCCAGATTAAGATCGTCGATCTGCGGTTTGTCTTATCTTCATTCTCCGCTCGATGTTATTCCGGGAAGAATAACGTCGAGCTCAGCTTTTGCTTAGCTTCGAGCTCCGCTCGACGCTTTTCCAGGAAGAAAAACATCGAGCTCTGTTCGTTCTTAGCTTCGTCCTTCGCTCGACGCTTTTCCCGGAGAGAAAACGTCGAGCTCCGCTCGACGCTTTTCCGGGAGGAAAAGACATCGAGCTCAACTTCTGTTTGGCTCTGATCGGCGCTCAATATTTTTCCCGGAGGGAAAACGCTCGACGCTTTTCCGGGAGGAGAAACGTCGAGCTCAGTTAGCGTCTAGCTCCGTTCGACGCTCGACGTTTTCTGGAATGAAAAAAAACGTCGAGCTTCGTTCTTAGCGCCGTTCGACGCTCGACGATTTCCGGGAGGAGAACATCGAGCTCAGCTTTGCCTTGAGCCGTTCGACGCTCGACGCTTTTCCGAGAGGGTAAACGTCAAGCTCATCTTTTGCCTTATCTCCGATCGACGCTCGACGATTTCCAGGAGGATGATCGTCGAGCTTAGCTCGCCTTTAGCCTTCGACGATCGTCGACCTCAGTGATGATGATCGTCGGGCTTCTTTTGGCCTTATGCCGATCGACGATCTTCGACCTCCAGTTTACGATCGTCGAGCTCCGTGTTGAATCATTTCAACACTCTTCCTTTACCTTGTTTTCGTTCCCGAGTGGATTTCTTGTTGTATTTTTTTTTTGGGTTTTCCTTGTCGGCCGTTTTCTTTACTTTCCTAAAGGTCGAATCGTGGGTCGTGGTTAGTAATGGTGGTTTGTAGCTCTTTATGGGGGTGGAGTTGTGTAATTTAGCCAAGGCCACTCTTGTTTATCTTGCTCCAGGTACGGGCTGGGCATGTGGGTGGAAGGTCCCTTGAGCTTTCACGTGTAGACCCTCGAGCTTGTTGACTTGGACATGGTGGATGGGGGACTGAGTTTGCCTCCAATCCGGTTCCTTGTTGTTTGTTTTTGCTACTACCACTTCCCACAGTTTAGGGTGTTAGAAGTTTCCTCCTTGGAAGTTGGCAGCACTTTGGGCTCTTGGTAGCCTAGTAGGCCTTGTAGGATGTTGTTCCTGGACTGGGTTGATGCTGTTTCCTTGCACGTTGTGCATTTCTTGGAGTCCTGTTTTGGACAGTGGTAACTCTTTCTACTGCATGTTTTTCAGTTACTTTCCCCTTTGGTTGACTCTTTCATGCAGTTTTTTTTACCTTGTTTTGCTTGCTGAGGTATTCTATTTTCTTTTGGAATGCCCCAGATTCTGAGCTGTAGCCAGTTGGGTGGCTAGTTTACTGTGGTGGTGTTGGTGGTCTCTTGGACTTTGGAGATCCGTTTGCTTTGTTGGAGAGGTAGTTTTTCAGTACTTTCTTACAGACATACATATGTGCCAGTGGGTTCGTGTCAGGTTGTTGGCGCCCACTGGTAGTTTTTACCTTTGTACTGGATATTTTACTTATGCTGCTACCGTTTTCTGGAGATAGTCTACTTGCTCTGAGAAGGTTTTATGCTAGGTTGCTAGTTATTTTTAAACTATAAATATTATTATAAATAAAGCTCATGATCAGCATGTTTTATAAAACTTAATCACTATTTTCCAAACAACGTATAAAGACCGTTTTCTTATATATTATATAAATTAAATGTAGGGTCTTGCATAGCATGAGTGGTTCTCTTGGGACCCTTATGTGCTCTTTAGGACGTCAAACCTGATAAAGTATTTTTCCACTGCGTATAAATATAGTTTTTCTTTTGTGGACTAGGTGATCCACTGAGCCGAGGGATACGATCTCTAAAATATAACTGATTTTCTAATCATTAAACCCAGGATTTTCTTTCATTAAGTTTGTAGGTGGTTTTGCCTGAACGTCAGCAGTTATCCCCTGCTTGACGTGGCATCATGACGCGTGTTTTCTCTTACTCTGATAATTCTTAATTCGGAGAAAATGCGGGTTGTGACAAGCATACTGTTATGAGAAGTTCTTCAAGATATTGAATAGTATGATCACCTATGGCAGACAATTCTCTAATTATGATCTGAATGATAAATTCCTGAGATCACTAAACAAAGAAGGGGCATAAAGATCCGTATCATAAGGGAAGTAGGCAACTTGGCCAACACACTGCCTCAAAATTTGTTTGGCAAGCTGCTGTCTCATGAACTTCAGCTAAACTCTGGAAAAGTTGAAGAGCATGCTATTAGGTATCTAAGGAAAGAGAAGTCTATGGCCTTCAAAGTTGAGGCCTCAAAAAGGAACAGGGAGAAGACACCTTCTCCACCAAGAAGGGCTACTGAGTCAGATAGTTCTACACCCAACACTTCTGGAGATGAGTTATTTGATGGATAAATGACCTTATTAACCAAGCAGTTCATGTTGGGTATTGTATCCACAATTACCTGGATTTGAGGAACCCTCCTGTCAAGCTAAGATGAATTCATAATGTGTTTGATTCTCTGTCTTCAAGTGGTTCTTGCAGTTATTCCACGCTAAGTACACACCAATGTCAGGGTGCAGTAGGTCACTATACACGGGTCTGTGCAACATAATCCCTCATTGAGCAGATCAGTGTGTTGGCTTACGTGTACTCTCTCTATTGGAGTATACTTACTTTCAAGTACAGGGCTGAGATAGATCAAGAGAAGAAGAAGAGCAAGGATGGGTCAAAAACCAACTCATGGGAAGAAAGACAAAGAATCGTCTAAGTTAAAGTTGACGAGAATCACTAAGTGATTCTCGTGATTCTCGCCGATTCGACGGGAATCACTAGTGATTCTCGCCAAATCGTCGAGAATCACTCGCCGATTCTCGCCGACTGCATCCGGCTGACTCAACGCCTTAAAGATTTCTGTTAAGGCAGAATCGACGAGAATCATCAACTGATTCTCGCTGAATCGTCGAGAATGACTTTGCATTCTCGCCGATTCGTCGAGAATAGTTGTGATTCTCGCCGATTCTCTCCGGATGGAAAGCTTTTCAGCAGGAATTCTTCTAAGTAGAATTCGACGAGAATCATAAGTGATTCTTGCTGAATCATCGAGAATCACCATTGATTCCCGCCAAATTTGCCTTAGGCGTTTTCCGTCGACTCGCTGGACCGAACCATGTAATCAGGCACTGTTTGTACCGGAATTAGGGTTTCGTCTTGTGGGGCCCACAACGGTCATAAAGGAGTATTCTACAGTATAAATACTCTCCTATTTTGAATTTAAGAGGTGGCGAAGAAAATGAACAAGTCGGCCGTCGCTGACGTGACCTAGCAGATCGCGGATTTCCTTCCGCCGCCGTCGCTGCTCGAAAGGTTGTCGTCGGCGCTGATCGGATTCTTCTTGATCTCTCGATGACAGAAACTTAGCCAAGCAACGCGTCTCACGTTTCTTTCTTGAGATCCTTTGTCTCTTGGTTTATTGAACGGGAATACCTTCCCCTTCCGAATCGATTGAGAAGATCGATCCAAATAAGATCGTTGGTAGACCTTGCTAGCTTTGTTAAGAAGTTTGGATCTACAAAGCATCGCCGCCGTAATCCTTGCCGTCGCCGATCTCGGGAAGATCTTCTCCAAGAGAGTGCTTAGATCGTGGACTCTTCGTCTTCTTCAAGAATGCTTCATCGAATGAAGAGGGACACCAAGCGCTCCAAACGTAGTTTGTATTTTGTATATTCTATTTTTTACCTTTTGTTGTAAAGGAACTTTGGTTCCTCATTGTAAGGGTTGGGTGCAACCCGTGGTGGAGGAGGAGTGACTTATTTGGGTGGAAGGGTTCCTTCCATAGTGTGAGGATTGGATTTCAATCCGGTTAGTGAAGTGACCGAGTCATCCCTTGTTGGGAGATAGGTCGAAGGGGGAAAGTGGACGTACCCAAACCGGGGAACCACTATAACTGCCTGTGTGTTTCTGTGCTGTGCTTATTTTGTTTTATTGTGTAGGTAAATTTTTAATTCCGCAAAGAGACTGCAAATCACCTATCCCCCCCCCCCCCCATAGGTGAAGCTAGTTGACACTAGAGTGACTTTAAAGTGGTATAAGTGGGAGGTTACTCAGCAATAAGGTTAACACCTTGAGTAAGATCCCGGTTCTAGTGTCAAGAAGAAGACAAGACTCAAGCATGGAGCTGGACTCTTATGTCTCTCCTCTGAGACTCCCTGCTTGCACAACAGAGTATTATCCCATCTGGAAGATGAGAGTTATGTTTCATCTGGAGGCCATTGACCCTCGCGCATCACTTATTTTGGAAGAGGGTCCCTTCATTCCCATGAAGGCTTTAGCTTAGGAAACGATCTCCAAATCCCCAAGAGTCTCGAAGAGATGTCTGAGACTTAGCTCTCACTTTTCAACCTGGACAAGATGATTCGTCAGATCATAACTGACGTGTGGTCTGGATCATCTCGGTCAAGATTGGACAACTGTAAGACTGCAAAGTCTATGTGGCAAACTATCTCAGATCTCATGTTAGGATCGGAGATAGCTAGGACTGGATGCCAGCAGGAGGATGAAGCTTATGTGAGGGTCCTCATTTCTGAAGATAAAGGTCAAGACCAATCTCTCAGTATCAGGGCTCCTGTATCCATGTCAGAGACTAAAGAAGAGGCTGAGGAAAGCAGTTCTGATGAAGCTGACACAACAGTCTCTGCCAATCTTAACGCTGACCCGGAACATCAAAGTCAGGATCAGGTAACCTCTTCATCATGCTCCTCTCCCCTTGAAGTTCCTGAAAATAGGAATAGTTCAGAGGGTTGTCCTTCTAGTGATGTAAGGGATATGGATAGCTTCAATCAAAAGATTGAAAATCTTGATTCCCTTGAGAGTGCCCTTCAGAAGAGCAACTTACTTGTGGAGGAGCAAGCTAAGGAGATTGCTCAGCTGAAGACCTTGATGAATCTCCAATTGGAATCCATCAAGGTAAAGGACTCAAAGATCTCGGATCTAGAGAGTCATCTAGAGACCAAGAAGAGGATAGTTTCTAACTTTTCCAAGATAGATGCTATCAAGAGAAAAGCAGAAAATGGGTGGATCTCCCAAATCATTAATTCATGGAGAAATGGGGAAACTGTGTTCAGACCCCCCACCTCGAGTAGGTAGGGCACACATCATGCTTTCAGGTATGACCACAGGAACATCCATGGTCACTGCAAGAATGATCGGCCCTCAGGTGGAAATGCCCACAGTGCAAGAGCTATCATGGCTACCCATGAGAGAATACCCAAGGCTCATCCTGAACCCATTGTATTCTCGGCCTCTGCCTCAACTCATCATGAATCTGCAGGAACCAGCTCTCACTGTCGTACTTACCTCCCTAGGACACAGGAAAGGGGGGTTAGGAAACATGCGGTAAGTACCCATGGGGCCTCTAGAAGTGTGCTGACTGAAAGGAAGGCACCACCTCCTAGGCCTGATGACACTCACCATATGCTCTCTTTCCACCCTCCCACGTGTCACGGTGGAAAAGGCAATTTTGTGAGCAAAACCTGCCTTGTTCCGTTTAGACCTAAGATCATGACTACCTCAGTCAGTAGATCAGGTCAGAAACGACGATACAACATTCATGAGTGTTGGTGCTGTGGCAAGGTGGCTCACTTTGCCGTAGATTGTTGGCACAATCCCTCTGTGCCAAGGGCAAGGGTATGTCCACTTCCCATGGGCAGATTTAGCCTTCCTGACAGGATTCTTATAGGAAGGCATTCAAGATTTTATGCTGACAAGAACTTAGGACCCAATACATATTGGGTTCTTAAGGTAAGATAATCCTTTTTGCAGGATAGTCTAGGTTCCCGTAAATATAACGGGAACTAGACATGAGATGTTCCAAGAATGACATGGAACAAGTATTTGGGATAAGAGCAGTGCTAACTACAATGGCCTACTCAAATTGGACACCTGGTGTACCTCAAGTAGAAGATCTGAATGATCAATTTTAAGATCCCAAGTACACACGTTCAGTTTAAATACTTGAGTTATATTATATTGATGTTTACATATATATATATATACTCATATTTATCCACAATAATTTGTCAATTCTTACTCTAAAAAGTGAATTGTTATATGTATATATACACACATACATTCACACACTTGATGATAGACCGAAACAGTTAAATGATCCTTAGGTAGAATCTGAAGAATTCCCTGTAGGTACATATTTATATATTTGATAATGAACCTCAATAGGCATAAATCAGCCCATTTGAAATTAAAGAATGTATGCCAGTGGGTGTAACAAAATATTACAATTTTTCACCTAGAATAACTCTGGAATTACGTATAGGGCTCATATATTGTTCAACTCGATCGAGGTTTCGTGATTAAGAAATATAATGAAGGCTAAGGCTTGAAATTAACATGCCACGGTTAATGTGTATAGAAAATCCCGTCGCACTCTCCTCGATCGTACGAAAGAAATAATTAGTAAACCCCGTCGAATCCCATCGACTTCCCCCCGGTTCGGAATATTTAAATAGCATATATTAGTTTGACTCTTCATCTCCCCGAATATCGCTGAACTCCCGACGAATCCCCTAAAGCATCCCGTCGACTTCCCAGTCTCCTCGCGTAATCTCGTGGTCGTGCGGAAGCTTCTTCGCCTGGTGCTCACCATCTCTCCTCCGGGCTCCCATCGACAACACCCTCAAATCATAAGGACCATCCCATGCTCTCGTCGGTTTCGTGAATCCTGCACCTTCCCGTCAGGTTTCCATCACCGGTCAACGATCCTTCCAGTCGCCATCATCCCTTCAAACCGCTCGGCACTTGGGTAAGTTTCCCTCATTCTTGAAGGTTCGTGTCTAAGTGTATCTCCTATTCTAGAAGTACTGATAGGGTTAGATGTCCTATTTAGGTTTGCAATGGCTCCTAGAACCACTGCAGGACTCCTCACTGGAAGTGAACTGGTTCGGACAGGTTTCTCTCATACCTCCGATGAGTTCAGGAATATTACCCTCATGCTTGAAGAGGCCGGACTTACATTCATCCTGGAGCATCCTTGCAAAATTTTGGATAAGGAGGTGTTGGAGTTCTTTGCAACGGCAAAACTACGGCGTGAAGATACAGTGATCAAGAGTAAGATTGTTGGAGTACGGATCAAAGTGTCTGCAGGAAAACTGACACAATATTTGCAGCTCTCCAGTTCTGAAGATGAGGACTATCTGGAAGAAGAGGATCGAGCCAGGACTCTCCTCTTTTGTGGACTAGTTCGAGGAACCAAATCAATCAAGAGAAAGGAAATGAATGAGGAAGGGAAGCTACTGTCGGATATCGTTGGGAAAGTCCTAATCTGCAAACCAGGCTCCCACGATCATATCTCGGGAGACATGTTCAAGATCTTAGTGGTTATAGTCTGTCGAAAGAGATTCAACTGGGGAGCTATGTTGTTTGAGAAAATAAAAGATACTCTGCGAACCCCAAGTTTTGGAAGAATCATCAGCCTGTTTCTCAACCAGCTGGATGGAGACAGGTTCGATATAAGTAAGGGAGTTCCTCTACACTACCTGAAGAAAATGGATTCAAGTGTTTTGATAGATGGGACAGAAGAATTAGTCAAGCAGCCATTGCTGAAGAACATGATGAATCCCTGGCTGAGTCCCATGGGGATGAGGACAATAGAACTCTAGAAGATCCCGTATCTTAACCCATTGAAGTTCCTGATCTGCTACCTGCAGGAACCATGGGGGAGTCTCTACCCCTTACGACTGGAACTCACAGGACAGATCTCTCAGTACTTGCTCCTGCTGATGTTGTTTCTGACATCTCTCAGATAGCCAAAGATGCAGTTTATACCCTGGATGAGGAAGAAGATGAGGAAGCCCTAGATAATGATGCAATTGACAATAATGATATAGAAGATGAGGGTGCTGAAGAAATGGATGATGTCGTTGAAGATGAAACAACCTTGAGAGAGAGGGTGGAGACAGTGGAGCCACAGGATGAAGTTGAAGTTCCATCTGAGGAACGAGCTCCAATAGTAGCTCCTGAGAAATCTGGTGCAACAATGGAGGGGGAGTCCTCTCAGCAGGGGCTGATTAGCATTCCTGAGAAATCTACAGAGGCTTCCACTATCCCCCCATTGGAAACGGTGCATGTGTCAAGCTCGTCCAGTGAATCTGCTGAAGAGCAAGACCAAGGCTTGCCTCAGGGACATCCACTTCGATCTAATCTAGCAAATCACACAGTGAATGTCATTCAAGGTATAGTGTATGAGCTCAAACTGTCTTTCAAGCAAGCACAGAACAAAGTGTTAAAAAGGATTAAGAAATCTGAGGATCTAATGCTCAAGAATGTCGTGGAAATTAATCACAAGCTGGATGTGATGGAAAAGAAGTTCGAGGACAAGTATACAGAGGCTGGCACTACTGTTACTCTTCTTATGCAAGGACTCAAAAAGAACACGGATGACCTGGCAGTAGTAAATAAGAATGCTCATATTGTGGCCGACAGCATCCAGAAATTCGATGCCAACATGGTGATTCTAAATACAAATCAAAAAAACCTGCTGACTGAGTTTACAAAGACTGTGCAGCACATCGATGGGTCACTGCACACTTATGCAAACTCAATTGCCCTCGAAGCCAAAAAGGGGGAGGAAGAATATAAAGCTAAGATGGTAGGGCTACAACAGATTATCATCGACAACTTCGAACAGTCAAATAAGTATGTTTTTTATAGCTATCACTGGCTCGTTCAGCAGGCGTCAGGTATTCAAATTCCAATTCCGGTTCCTTCTCCATATGAGGTTCCCACTACTGCTGATGAGATTACAAGTGTTGAGGAGGTTCCGCTTAGCGAAGCTGATGCCAAGAAGGCTACCAGGGCTACTGAAAAAGCTACTCTCAGGGCAATGTTTGACCAGGAAGCCATAGCAAGAGGAAAAAGGAAACTCCAAGAAGGGACGTCCAAAGAAACTCCAACCGAAAAGAAAGTAAGATTGAAGGAGGATGAAGTGAGAAATGAAAGATGGAGTCCTGTTTTAAGGAGCATTATTTTGGATACTTTTATGATACAGCAGAGGGGGGAAATAAATCAGAATGATGTATACAATCAGTATGAGTGGGAGCTGCATAAAGAATATGAAGCTTAACGGAATATCTTTTTCAGGTCCAACACCGTGGAAAATAAAGCTCCTCCCCCCAGATATTATCCAAAGCCCAAGGAGTATTTTGAGAGACAAAGCAAGAAATTCTTGGCTCATCAACTAAAGGATGATTTAACTAAGGAGAAATAGGCTTAGGTTTATGGCTTGTCTTTCCTCAATGCATGTTTCTATCTTCCTATTGTTGTATGAACAATTCTTGTGGATATATATATATATATATATATATATATATATGATTTCATGAATTACTCAAATATTGTTCTGTTTGCCTTTATTTCTCTGTGTCTTGTCCTTCTTAATTTGCCTTGTATATTACTCTGGTTGGTGTAATTCATCTTAGCAAGTAGGATTTTGGCTTCTTCAAATAGGGGGAGATTCTTGGGTATTGTATCCACAATTACCTGGATTTGAGGAAGCCTCCTGTCAAGCTAATATGAATTCACAATTTGTTTGATGCTCTGTCTTCAAGTTGTGCTTACAGTTATTTAACGCTAAGTACACACCAATGTCAGGGTGCAGTAGGTCAATATACACGGGTCTGCGCAATGTAATCCCTCGTTGAACAGATCAGTGTGTTGGCTTACGTGTACTCTCTCTATTGGAGTGTACTTACTTTAAAGTATAGGGCTGAGATAGATTAAGAGCAGAAGAGGAGCAAGGATGGGTCAAAGACCAACTCATGGGCAGAAAGACAAAGAATCGTCTAAGTTAAAGTCGACGAGAATCACTAAGTGATTCTCGCCGATTCGACGGGAATCACTAGTGATTCTTACCGAATCGTCGAGAATCACTCGCCGATTCTCGCCGACTGCATCCGGCTGACTCAACGCCTTCAAGATTTCATCTAAGGTAGAATCGATGAGAATCGTCAACTGATTCTCGTCGAATCGTCGAGAATGACTTTGCATTCTCGCCGATTCGTCGAGAATAGTTGTGATTCTCACCGATTCTCTCCGGATGGCAAGCTTTTCAGCAGGAATTCTTCTAAGTAGAATTCGACGGGAATCATAAGTGATTCTCGCCGAATCGTCGAGAATCACCAATGATTCTCGCCGAATGTGCCTTAGGCATTTTCCATCGACTCGCTGGACCGGACCATGTACTCAGGCGCTGTTTGTACCAGAATTAGGGTCTCGTCTTGTGGGGCCCACAACGGTCATAAAGGAGTATTCTACAGTATAAATACTCTCCTATTTTGAAAGTAAGAGGTGGCAAAGAAAATGAACAAGTCAGCCATCGTTGATGTGACCTAGCAGATCGCGGATTTCCTTCCGCCGCCGTCGCCGCTCGAAAGGTTGTCGCCGCCGCTGATCGGATTCTTCTTGATCTCTCGGCGACAAAAACTTAGCCAAGCAACGTGTCTCACATTTCTTTCTTGAGATACTTTGTCTCTTGGTTTGTTGAACGGGAATACCTTCCCATTCCGAATCGATTGAGACGATCGATCCAAATAAGATCGTTGGTAGACCTTGCTAGCTTTATTAAGAAGTTTGGATCTACAAAGCATCGCCGCCGCAATCCTTGCCGCCGCCGATCTCGGGAAGATCTTCTCCAAGAGAGTGCTTAGGTCGTGGACTCTTCGTCTTCTTCAAGAACGCTTCATCGAATGAAGAGGGACACCAAGCGCTCCAAACGTAGTTTGTATTTTGTACATTCTATTTTTACCTTTTGTTGTAAAGGAACTTTGGTTCCTCATTGTAAGGGTTGGGTGCAACCCGTGGTGGAGTAGTGACTCCTTCGGGTGGAAGGGTTCCTTCCATAGTGTGAGGATTGGATTTCAATCCGGTTAGTGAAGTGACCGAATTGCCCCTTGTTGGGAGATAGGTCAAAGGGGGAAAGTGGACGTACCCAAATCTGGGAACCATTATAACTGCCTGTGTGTTTCTGTGTTGTACTTGTTTTGTTTTATTGTGCAGGTAAATTTTTAATTCCGCAAAGAGACTGCAAATCACCTATCCTCCCCCCATAGGTGAAGGTAGTTGACACTAGAGTGATTTTCAGTTCAAAAAGATGTTGAGTAGAAGAAGACATTGGAAGAATAAGGGCTCTTCCAACTCTAACTCAAAGAAGCCACAAGCCAACCTAGAAAAGTCCATAAAAGACCCCTCTGGGGACCGGTATGACCCTAAACAGAAAAGACAATTTAAGACTAATGTGGTTTGCTACTACTACAACAGGTCAAGACATGTCATTGTTGACTGTCCTGTTTAGAGGAAAGAGAACAAGAGGTCTAATGATAGAAGTTATCATAAAGACAAGAAGGAGGACAAGGGCTTCTTGGCCAAGAAGAAGACCTGCCTATCAGAGAGTTGATTCTGAGAGTTCAAAATCTTAAGATAAAGAGGCCTATATTGTTATAATATCCATGGATGAGGATGCAGATCATCCTACTGCCCAAATGGCATAAGGGCACCACTTTCCTCTTAGGATAGTGACTAGGAAGCTGAAGAAGATTACAGCCTCATGGCCACTACCTAAGATAATCAAGACAATCATGATCCTAATATGGTAATCTCTCACCCAATCTCTCTTTCAAATTTTGATTATGAGACTGGCCTAGATTTTGAGGAATCCTCTTCATCAAATGAGGAGAATTGATCGGAACCTGATGAGGATGTCAATCAAATGATTGACAGTTATGGTGATCTCATAGAAGCTCTAAAGAAGAGCAAGAAGCTTATCAAGAGGCAAGCTGAAGAGATTGTTTCTCTATAATAAGCTAATTCCTTACAAACTGAGTCAACTTCACTACTAGCTCAAATGAGTAAAGAAATTAGTTAGTTGAAGACAATCACTATCATCCAGGTGGGCACAATAATCTAGAAGTGCAAGATCTTTAAGGATCATGAAGAGAAGCTTCTCAAAGAGATGATGATAATGGAAAATTTCTCTAAGCCTAAGACAGTACTACCACTAATAGTCACTTTCTCCTCTCAAAATAATAAGAGGGGATTAGGGTTCAAGTAGAATGTTAGACTTTTCCATTCCAAAGGGAATGGAAACTCTCCAAATGTGCCTCACACCACCTTTTAGAAGGTGATATTCCCTTATATTCGGTATGACCATGACAATATGTATGGTCAATTTTTAGGGAGAAAGCTGGTGTCCTGGAGCAACAAGAAGTAAACCAGTATTGCAATTTCAATAGCAAAATCTGAATATATTTCAGCAGGGAGTTGTTGTGCTCAGTTATTATGGATACAACATCAACTTCAGGACTACAATATACAGCTAAGTAAAACTCCCATATACTGTGATTCTTCTAATGTAATTTCAATAGCTAAAATTAGATATCACTTCATAAGAGAGCATGTTGAGAAGGAAGATATCATCCTTGAGTTTATCCCCACTGACAAATAAGTGGTTGACATCTTTATTAAGGCTCTTGATGAGGCCAAGTTCAATAATTTCTATTTTGAATTTGGAATGTTGAACTTGAAATAGATTTATCTATGAAAAGTTTTCTATTATGTATATGTGTATTTGGAGGCTAACATTTTACAGGAGAACTTAAAGAGAAATGAGATTAACCATCCAGGCATCGAGAGAGTTAAGTCAACTCCAGGCATCGAGGGCGTCGAGAGCATTGAGTCAACTACAGCCATCAAGTGCGTCGAGTCCATTCGATGAAAATTTCCTCACCGGTCGAAAAGCTTCAATCTATGAGATTGAATCACAACCATCCATCAAAAGTTGAAATCTTGACAAAGTACGTGCCCTTTAACCTTCTCAAATAGTGTAAACTATTAATAGAAAAGTGTGCCTAGAATAATATACATCATTATTTAGCCCTTTTTGATTGTCTACATCCTTGCCCTTGATTTCTCGCACCATTCTCCTCTTCTCTCAAATGGTTTTCTGATTTAATGGCACCCAAAGGCATTGATTTCTTGTTTGAGGGATCAGAACTAGTCAAAAATCGATTCAAACATGCACCAGAAGAGGTTCTGTTGGTTATTCAACTTCTAAATGCAGCCGAACTAGAATATATACTTTCAGAGCCCTGTGCAATTTGGAAAAGAGAAGTACTGGAACTGTACACAAATGCTAAGACAGACTCCTCCAATATGATCAAAACCTGCATCAATTGAAATAAGAACAAAATAATAGCAAGGAGGTTAAGCAAAGCTTTAATAATGACCAAGTTTAGCTCCAGTGAGGAAGAAGAAGAATTGTATCAAGATGATATCGAATCTGCATTGAAGTGGTGTGGGTTGTTAAAATACACAAGTGGCTCAATTATAAGGAAAGAGATGAACCTGAAGGGAAAGTTTCTAGTTGATATAATTGGGAAAGCCCTTATATGTAGGACTGGTTTTCATGACAAAATCTCCAGAAAGATGTTTGAGTTGATGACTAGAGTAATCCTTATTAAGAGGACAGACTGGGGGAATGTGATTTTTGAAAGGATAATTGAATGTATTCCAGAACCCAATCTGGGTAAGATATTGTGCTTTTTTCTTCTAAACACTGCTCTAGGGATGCTAAACTTGATGTTAGGAGCAAAAATTCATCATATGAGGAAGATTGACATCAGAATGTTTGAATGATGGGATAGGGTACTGACACATCACCCTCGGCCATCTGAGAAGCAAAAGAAGAAGAAGGTTGTTCAAGATTCATATGAAAGCTTAAGAAGCAACTCTTCTGATAGCAAGGATACTGAACCTCATGATCCCAATCTAACAGAATCAACTAAAGAGGTTAGCATGGATGTTAGTGCACAAGTCTCTATCTCCTCTGAGCTTGTTGTCATGGCTTTTCCTACCATTGTGTATCCAACCGATGTTGAGGGAGAAAAAACTATGGTAAATATTGAAGATAATGTGACAAATCTTGTGGAAAGGATCTGTGATGTTGTTCAGGGGGATACCCAAAGAGATGTTGCATCTACTGAGGTGGAGCATGGCTTACCAACTAATAGTCTACATGACCAGATTGACTCCTTCTTAGAAAATCTACAAGAACGGATATAGCAAATTCCACCTAAATAGCCAGCGTAGAATGTCAGTGCTCCTGTTCAGGGGGAGCATGTGACAATGGATATCAATAGAGATAAAGATGATCTACTTCAATATTAAGTAGCTGATGATAATGTTAAGAGGGGATTCTCACCTTGAGCTCCTTACTCAAGTGTTTGACACTGTAATAGAACTATCTGATCAAGACACTCAAGAAGAACAAAGGATGTTTGATGGTTAGGTACATGAAAGAGGAGAATCCATTCATTTTGATACCCAACTAGAGCACTTCTCTGAGTATACAATGGTTGATTCTCAGATAGGGAGTGATTTGCAGGAAAGACAGGAGCCTATCCAGTTGATTGGTGACATTGTCACCTCCTTTCTAACAGAGCTGAAAAGTCTATTTGATGAGCAGAGGAGAAAGATTGAGATGAATGTGGATGACTCCATCTAGGATTTGAGAAATGATCACACCACTAATATCTTTTCTATAAGATGTGAGGACAAACTATTGAGATACAATACAGTTAAGTTCTTTACAAGGGCTGATCCTACTGTTGATTACACAACTCAGTTACTTGATGAGATAAATAAGAAACAAAATAATACTAGTGAGAACCAGTGCATCACAACTAAAAATATTAAGATGGTTCATAAAGTGACAAAATCCATCATGGAAGCCAACAAAACTATTCTAGAAAGGAGAATGGATGCTTGCATATAGTTCTTAGATGATCACATATTGTAGGTAAAGAACCTTGTTACTCCAGGGGTGAATCATTTGGCCAAGAAGACCAGCTCCCTAGGAAATATAGTCTCTTAAGAAGTCATAAAGGGGGAGAGTTCAATTATAAAGGCCAGTGATGATCATGCTATCTGGACATAAAATACTGTCAGAGAAGCACTGGGCCTAGATCCTATTATATAAAATGATTCTGACCCTAAAATTCATGGAGGTGGGGCTGAATCTATAGGTAATAAAGCTACTATTGTGCCTGCTTTCAATCCCACCACTCAATAGTTATTAATGGTCAGAGGCAAGTCTATTGTTGATGAAGAACAAGAAGCCAAACTAAGCAAGAAGAGACACGGAGAAGAACTGCATGTAACATCCCATTTCATGTCAGACCCCTCACACGCGTTTTGAGTCAAGAGAATTGACTCAAGTTCGGGAAGCGTTGAGTGAGTCAATTGGACTCGACGATTAGATCAGGAATTTACTTAGAAAAATATCTGGCTTGGGGCATTTAGTGCACTCAATGCCATAGACTGATTGGCATTGAGTGCATTGAGTTCACTCAATGTCATTTTACTTAGAAAAATATCTGGCTCGGGCCGTTGAGTACGTTGAGTGCACTCAACGCCATATACAGATTGGCATTGAGTGTGTTGAGTGCACTCAATACCATTTTACTTAGGAAGATTCTGGCTCGGGGCATTGAGTGTGTTGATTGCACTCAAAGCTATAGACTGGTTTGCATTGAGTGCGTTCAGTGCACTCAACGCCATTTTACTTGGAACAATTTCTAGAAATAAGGCATTGAGTGTGTTAACTAGACTTAAAGCGGCGTTGAGTGGTCGCAATACCACTCAACGCCATTCCTATTTTAATTTAAGAGTTTTCTGGCAGATTTAGGCGTTGAGTTTACTCAATGCAGCATTGAGTGGTCTCAATACCAATCAACGACATGCCAGTTTTAACTTGGAATTTACTGGTTGATCTAGGCATTGAGTGTGTTTCCTGGACTCAACATCATGCCAGTTGTGACTTAGAAAATTTACTAAATGTCAGGCGTTGGGTGGACTCAGCACCACTCAACAAATTTACTAAGAATAAAATCGTGGAATTTAGGCATTGAGTGTGGTGGATTGACTCAACGCAGCATTGAGTGGTCTCAATGCCACTCAACGCTTTTAACTTACAATTGTTCTGGCAGATTTAGGCAATGAGTGCGTTAGGTGCACTCAACGCGGTATTGAGTGGTCTCAATGCCACTCAACGCTTTTAACTTAAAATTGATCTGGCAGATTTAGGCGTTGAGTGCGTTGAGTGCACTCAACGCGGCGTTGAGTGGTTTCAAAGCCACTCAAATCTTTTGGACTTAGAATTTTTTGACTATTGTAGGCATTGAGTATGTTGACTGGACTCAATGTTTTTTGCCTTGGATGGATTTTGGCCCTGTTTGTTGGTTCATATCAGTAGGATGAATCGGGTTTTTGAGAATTGTGCCAAACCGAATTAAATTGGTCGCATCCTTTTAAAATGATATATTTAAGCAATATAAGGGGTCCAATAATAGGACGGCACATGGCGGACGGTGTCAACCTAAATTCCTATTATAAAAAAAATAGTAAACTGAAAACCCTAGCCATCTCTTTACCAATTTTGCCAAGCAGCTGCCTTTGCCGAACCCTAGTAGTGACATGTGACAAAACCACCGGAGGAGAAAGAGTTGCCGGGTCAGATTTGCTGGAATAAAATCTTCTCTTCCTCGTGAAGAGCAACACCAACAAGAGAAAGATGTTGCCATGGAGAGTGATGAGATTTATTGTCGGAACTGCCGGAAATGAGGTGAGCTTCCTACCCTCTCCCTTGGTGCTAGATCTGTAGTTATTTCTAGGAGAGATGTCGACTCAAAAGAGTTTTGACCTACAAGATGAGGATTTCCAAGGAAGAGAACAATCTAGGGCTTGTGCCCTAAGGATAGTGATGTCTTCAACCTCTCCCCTCTCCTTGAGTAGACGGTGGACTTGGTTTGTGAAGAGAAAATGGTATAGTGAGGGTGACTAAGGGTGGAGGAATTTCTGGACATGGTTTGAACATATGGCTTGATGAAGAAGATGAACTAATGTCATTCATCTTGCATTAAGATGTGTGTAGAAATCTATTTTCTGCATGGAACAGTCTTTGAGGCCTATTTTTTGTAAGTTGCGGCCAGATCTAGGTTTTGGTCTGAATAAAAAAGTTGTAGCTCTTGGAAAGACCTTTCCAACGGATGGTTATACATTTCCTTAAAAGGTCTGTAGCCCCGAATATCCTTGGTTGAAGTTTTTGACAAGCAAGCTTCTTGCACTTATAATTCTTGGTTTAAGTGCATAACCTAGTTTGAAATTGGTAGAGAGGTCATAGTAAATTATTTGAGGTTGTTGGACTTAATTTACTAATGATTGTGATGAAAAAATGATTGTTAGCATTTAGTTGATAGATAGGTCCTAAGAAAATAAATGTTGAGATTTTCATAAGTGAAAGGAGGGAGTTATTCAGATCTACTCTAGAGGGGGGTGAATAGAGTGTTTAAAAACTTTAGGCTGTTTTATTCTATTCTATCAGAGTATAAAAATAGGTGATACTAATAAATATATAAGCAGAAGGAAGACAAGAAATCTATTCCAAATATCACAGAAACTAGCAAGAGCAATAAGAAAAGGTACAACAGACGACACAAGAAATTATAGTGGTTCCCCAAATCTGAGTACATCCACTCTTCTACAACCCTGGTAGGAATCATTCTCAAGTTTTTGATCAAGTGACTGCCACCAAATAATTTTTTTTTCAAGGGAGATATTGCAACCCTTCTGGCTTTTGATCAGGTGTAGGAAAACCAACTTGGAAGACTTTTGATCAGGTGACCTCACAACCAGGAATTACTTTTGAAGGGCGTAAAAACCCTTTACACAGAGGGGGGAAGGAAAATTTGAGTTGTCTTATCTTTTCTCAAGCAAATGAGAGAAGACTTGAGAGTGATCCTGATGGAGTCAAGGCTTGTCCTGTGATTTGAATTGTTCAGGAAATCAGAGTCCTGTATAAGGTATAGGACTTGAAATCCAGAAAGTTGAGACTGATTGAGGATGATTGTCTCCACAAGCTCCTAAATGAATTCTTATTGTTAGAACTGAGAGATGTTCTTATATTTCTTGCAGCCTTGTTATCACTTTCAAAAGTTTGTAGACTGTATCAAGAAGTTAGTCAAGAAAAAATTCTTTATGACTTTTATTCTCTGAGTCCCATTCCTTTGAGTAATTCCAAACTGAATTTGAAATCGTCCACCTTGATTGACTACTGGAATCATGGGAACTTGTGCAATGGCTATAAGGGAATAAACTCGTTTCCTTAACTGTCCCGAGAAAGGCTATATAAAAACTCTGTGAAAACCAGTAATTAATGCTTGCCAAGAAATGACTATATTCAGTGAATATATGGATTAATCACTCAGAGTCATATAAGCAAAAGAATAAATAGTCAATAAGGAAAACAATAACTGCAGGGAATAAAATGTTGATCTGGCAGAAATCATTAATCTGGTCCTGAGATCGTCGGGCTCAAACATCCTCTATCGTCGAGCTGAGCCCTATAATCGTTGACTTGAAAATCTGCTTTCCAAACTGGGCTTCACGATCGTCGAACTAAGATGGTTGAACGTCGATCTCAATCCTGAAAGTAGATCAGAGATCGTCGACCTGAGTTCAACAATCGTCGATCTCAGCATTTAGAGATTTAACTCTGAGATCGTCGAGCGCAGAACGAAGATCGTCGAGCTCTTTTCATAGATCGTCGAATGACTTTTTACTTAGAAAAAATTTCTGCCTTGTTTACTCTCTTCTGTCTTCTAAGTATCTGATGCCTTGGTCTTGTCTCACTGAGTTGTTGACATGACTGACACCTAAGACACTAGACTAGACCTGGTTATACAATGTGGGTCTGACTTAGCCTAGATTAGTGAACCTAGCTCAAATCCAAACTAGGGATCCAACAATCTCCCCCTATTTGGGTGAGGTCACTAAACAATAATAAAAGAAAACAATAGTAAAACTAAACAACTATATCTGTCATGAAATATAAGAAAAGTTCAACAGATATTTACAAAGATAAATACAGACACAAAAAGGAAATAGTTACTAAGACTTGTCTGAAGCTGGCTTAGCAAATTCAATTCTTCTTTTTGGAACTACTGTTTGTTATCTTGTCATTTTCAAATATACTTAACCAAGAACTTTAATTGTAGCTGCTCTGGGAACAACTGCCTCAGGATGTACCTGCATATAGGCATTAGCATCAAAGATATTCTTATCAATATTAAATTGGTCCAGCTCTTTCTCCCTATATTTAGACATAGTTGAGAATTGAGAAGGATCAGTTCCTTCTTTTCTAGCTTTGTTTATTTGGGAGAGACCAATCAATTCATGAAACCTAGCCATCCTGAAGTTAGGATCGAACTCAGGTTCATATTGAGATGATTCTTTTATAGAGTCATGAGAGGTCTTTTGAAGCTTTCTGTGCTTGATTGATTGTTCTTAGAATTTTTTTTCTGTTGCTATATGTTGAGAATGACTGTCATGTAGATTTGAAGGAGATCTGACTTGACTGAATTTTCTAGGAATTCTGAATCTCCTGCTAGAATCTGAAATATCTTCCCTGTCAGCCTGATCATACTATCTACCTCTCCTTCTTGAATACCCCCTTGAAAAAGACTTGAACGGTTTGTTGTGAGAGTGAGGAGCATAAGAAGTCTGCTGATGGGAGGAGGTAGAAATCTTAGAAGCAATATTTCCACTAGCACCTGCTGAAGGAGGAGGAGGAGGTGGTGGATCCTTCCTGAAAACTTAGATAGGAGAGGAGCCAGTCTTTCTCCTTTTCTTCTAAGCCTTCATCTCATTCTTGGAAAATCTCATACAGTGAAGAGTAGTTTATGTGAGAGTAATATTGTGCCTGATGAAGTAAGGAATGTCATCTTGAGAATTAGACTTAGGCACTTCCTTCACTCGAGCTTTTCTTTTCTTGGATAGTTTCTTCTTTTTGCTGATATCTGGATCTGAGTCACTATCAGATGAGCCTGGTGGATTATTATACATATCATCAATCTCTTTGATAACTGAATGTTCTTCAGCATCATCAGCAACCATAATTTCATCAAAACTTGGGATTGGAGAAGTAGAACAAGCATAGGTTGGAGGATAGAAGGCCTTGGGCTCATGACTCTCAACCTCTGGCATACTGATCAGCTCAGGCACTAGAACTGCAGAAGGAGCTGCATAAGGCTCATGCTTAGGAGATGTCAAGAGCTCAGGAATTGGAGCAGCAAAACTCTGAAGAAGCTGAAGTAAAAGATCTTTTCTTACAGGAGCAGTATAACATACTATATCTGAGCAAAAAGGAAAAGCAGCAGGGGGAAGATAATCTCTATACAAAAGATTAAAAGAGCTTAGAACTGAAGTCAGTTCAAAAGCTTGAGAGATAAAGCAATCTCCATGAAGAATATCCAAGGGTTCTTCAGTGATTTCAAAGTCATCTTCAAAAAATGCAATAACTTCTGTATCAGGAATATCAATATCTGCATTCTCTATAACTGCCAAAACTGTATCTACAATCATCTATGTATCTACAGCTATCAAGCCCGTGTCTGCCTCTACCAAAACTGTGTCTGCCTCTACTATTGCAACTGTTGGAGGAGGAGGGACTTCTTCACTGGACATCTCCCCTTGCCTGGTAGCAGTAATTTCTGCTGCCAGGCCCCTAGATGAAGAAGGGCCAGAGAAAGAGGCAACAAAAGAATTAAAAGAGACTAGTAGAGGTGCAATGGCAACCTCTACAATGGCTTTGATGGTAGGGGTGAGGAGGTCAATGTGAGTAGATGGAGTAGATGATGTAGAAGGAAGAGAGGAAGTGGAATGACCACAAACTATGTAGATGTTGGAGATGGTAGATTGAGTGGTGGATTCAGGGATAGACACTTGTTCTGGATAGGGGGAAACATGAGATGAGGGTTCAAGAATTGGTGAAGGAGTTGGTGAAGTGAAATGAAGATCAAAAGTTGGTGAGGTTTGTATTGATATGTTGGAGGAGGGGATCTCTTCTAGATAATATGGTAGAGGAGACAAAGGAGTAGGAGTTCCTGGAGGAGGGCTTGGAGGTGGAGTTGGTTGATGTGACAAAGGGGAAGTTGGTCTAGCTGGGGAAGGAGGGATCTCTGGCTCATCTTATCTAGGGTGAGGAGTAATTAGAGAAGTCCTTGTGTCCTTAGAAACCCTGTGGGTGAAGGGATCCCTAGAGGGCTTTAAGATAGTCCTCTCCCACTTTCCAAAGAGAGCTGGGATCAGCCTCTTGGAAGCATTGATGAATGTTGTTGGGGAAGTCAACAACTCAGGACATTTTTCAGTGAGAAAAATTCCTAAAATCCTGCCAAGAGAGACCTCTCTCTTATTTGCTTTCTTCCTGATCAACTTAAACAAAACTTCTGCCCAATTCACCGATTTCTGATTAACCAAAGCACTCATCAAAAGAAACTGGTGCCTGGAAATATTATCATGGGCAGTGTGCTTCCCAAGTACCACTTTTCCCACAATATCTGCCAAGAACTTATATTGAGGAGACAAGTTCTTTTTCAGAAGCTTTCTAGGGTTTGCCTCAGCATGACCCATTTTGGACAGCATGGCAGCAAATTCCTCTTTATCCAAATCAATATCGTCTTCTCCATTAATGAAACCGAAAATTTCTATAGGAACGACAGGGGTTAGATGTTCCTCCTGTCCAGAAATAGTTCATGTCATCGTCTGTCCATCTGAAGAAGAGTTATAAGACCATTCTTTAATTTCTGATACTGGTAACTTCATCCTTGTCATCAAAAACTTCTGTAGATTCGTTGAACCAAATAGCTTCAACACATCCTGAAACATCTGATCACTATGTTTGAATGAGTCCAGATCAATATCAAAACTTGAATCGAACTTCATGCTGGACACAGTCGCCGCTGGAATTGCCATTAGAGAGTTCCTGCAGAGAAAACGAAGATCAAGTGCAGAAGGGAAATGGAAAGCGCGGGACTATTTCCGTCTAAACCCTAGTTTATAAGGTTTAAGAAAACGAAGAGACGGAGTTAGCCAAGCATATTAAATACTAAAAATGACTTCAAAACCAAGGTTGGCGAAGTATTTTAATATAAAATGAGTTTGTTAACCTCAGATTGAAGAGAAAGAATAAATCGTCGATCTCCGGTCGACGATAAATTCTCTGAACCAAAAATCGTCGATCTTTGTTTGACGATAATTGTTTCACTAAGAAGTGATCGTCGATCTCCGTTCGACGTTCAACTTCACAAGATGTTAGCAGATTATCGATCTCAGTTCGACGATCTGTCAAGAAATCGAGCTCAGATAGAAAGTCAAATAATCTCATCTCCATTAATCATACCTAGCTGATTCATGAAGAATAGATGTTTATTTTCATCTAAGGATTTGGTGAAAATATCTGCCCTTTGCAAATCAGTAGGGATGAAGGTGAGATTGATTTTCTTTTTGTCTACACACTCCCTAATGAAATGATGCCTTACATCTATATGCTTAATCCTAGAATGATGGACTGGATTCTGTGTTATAGAAATAGCACTAGTACTATCACAAAATATAGTTGAATTATTTAAGTTGTATCCATAGTCTAGTAGCTTATTTTGTATCCATAGCATCTGAGAACAGCAACTGCCAGCTGCTATGTACTCAGCTTCTATAGTTGATGTAGACACAGATATTTTCTTTTTACAAAACCAAGAGACAAGCCTAGCACCCAGGAACTGGCATGTTCCAGAAGTAATTTTCCTGTCTACTCTACATCCAGTAAAGTCAGGATATGAGTATCCAGTCAAATCAAATTCTGACTCAGTAGGATACCAGAGTCTTAGATTTGGGCAACTCTTTATATATCTCAAAACCCTTTTTAATAAAATAAGGTGAGATTCTTTAGGGTTCACTTGGAACCTTGCATAAAGACATGTGGCAAACATTATATCTGGCCTACTTGCTGTGAGATATAACAGGGACCCAATAATGGCCCTATATAATTTATGATCAACAGGTTTCCCATGCTCATATGAATTAATCATAGCATTGGTAGCCATGGGTGTTTTCTTAGCTGAGGCACTAGTCATCACAAACCTTTTGATCAGCTCATTAGTATACTTGGATTGGGATAGGAAAATTCCATCAGGTGCTTGCTTGACTTGGAGACCAAGGAAGTAGGAGAGCTCACCCATACTACTCATCTCAAACTTTGAATGCATAAGGTTGGAAAACCTCTTGCATAGTTTGGGATCTGTAGAGCCAAATATTATGTCATCAATAAATATTTATACTAATAATATTTTATCATGATGATGTTTAACAAATAAAGTCCTATCTACTATGTCTCTAGAGAATCTATGTTCTAACAAGAAGCTAGCTAGGGTCTCATACCAAGATCCTGGAGCTTGCTTAAGACCATAAAGAGCTTTATGCAACCTATAAACAAAATAAGGTTGAGTTGGAGAGATAAAACCTGGGGGTTGTTCAAAATAGACTTCTTCTTTCAGTTCTCCAATCGAAAAAGCACTTTTAACATCCATTTGATAGGCCTTAAATTTTTGAGAAGCAGCATTGGCCAAGAAGATACTAATTGCCTCTAACATTGCCACTAGAGCAAAGGTTTGATCATAATTAATGCCTTCTTCCTGCATATACCCTTGAGAAATAAGCCTAGCCTTGTTCCTTATGATTGCTCCTTGTGCATCCATCTTATTTTTGAACACCCATTTTGTTCCAATTACTGGGTAGTTCTCTTGTCTTGGGACCAGTTCCCAAACTCGACACCTCTCAAATTGGTTGAGCTCATCTTGCATTGCAAGGATCCAGTGGGGATCTTGCTCTGCATCTTGAATGGATTGAGGTTTAACTTGAGAAATGAAGCAGGCTTGTATCAAATCATGTTGGAGCTAATGTCTAGTCTGCACACCTGCTAATATGTCTCCAATCACTTGAGATACAGGATGATCTCTAAGTGTGACTAAATCCGCAGGAGGAGTTGGTTGCTCAATAGTTGGTGGAGCTAATTCCTCTTGTTGAATTATTTCAGCTACTGGGACACTATCAGTTGGCTCACTGATATCTTCATCGCTGTCTTCAGTTATTTGTGGAGATGATGGTGTAACAACCTCAGGAGAGAGTTTCATAGCATCCAAATTATCACACAAAGTGGGTATCTGCAAATTCTGACTGGTAGAAGTATTCTTCTCCTTATAAAACATGTTAGTTTCATCAAAGGTGTAAGACCCCTTTTTTTTCTTTTTAAAACACCGAGGTCTTAAGCCCAGAATCGCAGCTTTGCGGTGACACCTTCACACCCTGAAGGGTCATCACCACAAAATGCCGATTCTGCCGGCCGATTCGATCACAGAAAAGCAATAAAGGTAGAGTAAACACAAGTGAGGTAAAAACTCTAACCATAAGTCCTCAATAAAATCACATCAGAGTAATAATATCTCAACGAAGGGAGAGTCCACAAAATATAAATGTACTGAAAATAAGGGCTTAAGCCTGATACATCAAATCCTCACTACATAGTCACTCAATCGGAAGCAAAGTAAATCACTACTGGAATCAGGGACTCACAGTCCCAGCTGTCTGAACTCCTGAGCTAGACTGCCCTATCTCCAAACAGGCCGACCTCCAGGGCTGCTCCTCCATGCTGGGATCCACGATCTCCTAAATGATGTGGTCCGGAAACTGTTAGTCTATAAGACTAATCCCTATCATCCCCCACCCCTTCCCACATGGCCCCTAGGCACCGAGCGGAGATAAAGAAAGGGGAGGATTTGAAGGTGGAGAGTAAACAAGAAACAGATGGCAGCGGACCTATACTTTCAATTTTATAGTAATTGTGGCAGTAGAGTAAAGTATGAAAAGTAACCTTAACTTATGTGTGAAAATGCATAAGCCAAGGGATCTTCTACAGGGCTCCCATCGTATAAAGAGTCTCATACCAATTTATACGATGGGGTGTCGGTTATTAACAGCAATATATATATGAAGAATTTGACCTTAATTTATAAACTTTCCAACAAAAGCTTATAGACCAAGGGGTCGTTTTGTAAGTCCTATTGTGTAAGCGTCTTATACCACTTACACAATAGGTGACATGGGTTATATGCAATGAATATTTTATGATATGCAAGTGGGTATGATACAATCGTGCAAGTGCAACTCACCCACCCGACTCTGTGTACACACACCTTTAGTTCCCCCTTTCTGGAGCCTTACCTCCCAGGATTCCTCCGTAGTGGCAGACGGAAGCGGTGGGTTGGGCCTCGCCCACCTCTAAACCAGTAAAGCACTACCGGTCAAACCTATCGTACTCCTCAATGCTTGGTGCACGAAGCGAACTCCTGCGTACTCTTACTGGCTGGCACACTGGAATTCTGTTGGCGAAGTGCTAACCACACTTGTCGAGCCAACGTATTAGCATCGGTGCATCGACCACTAACACCGAGGTCCTACCACCTTATAACTTATGCACATACAATATTAATACGTTTCCCACAAAGGAAAAGCTCATCGGGCCAACCTGCCCATCTCCAAAACCCCCAGGGCATCAGCCCTCATGAATAAACCTAGCATTCTGAGACATCAAGGCGAGTGAAAGTGAATTCCTAATTATGCTAGTTGCTCTTTATGGTTTATCACTCCTACTATTTATGTTAGCCCTGGACTGCCCTCGGTATACCCCGTGAAGGGTTCTCAAAGGATATTATGAACTATGATGGTAGCTGAAGCCCATCGTTCCCTTTCGCAAGGCACTTATTGTTATTGGTTTCTTCCCTTACCCATTCCCATTTCATATTGCGCTAGATCTATCCTAGGGTGATTTTGACTTTCCTATTCCACGGGATAAGACGATCTTTCGTCGGTCCCGAGCACCACCTACACTAGTCAACACCTCACCTTAATCAACCTATCTTCCAAAGGTGACCCCAATTACTTATCCAAACCATCAGACTATAGAAATCCCAAGCCTTAGGCCTACACACCCACATAAACTATTTTCTGTCTTTTTTTTCTAATCGCATACCATACTTAGCGATGCGATGCACATATTAGGTAGCATAACAAATAATCATCCAAATGTCTCAAGATAATTAATGGGGGTCTCTCCTGACCTGAATAGACTAAACCCAGTAATTTAAAATTTTCCTAATTAATCTGGCATTTATTTAATTTTCTTAAAATTCCAAGTGCTACCAATTTGAACATGAAGTATACAATAGAGCCATGCATTATGCTTAGGAAAATTATGATAAATTCTAGGCTATCCCAAAACTGTGAATCCAGTGTATGACAATTTTTACAGAAATTTATGGACCATAAAATAATTTTGATAATATATCCTATTTTCCATTGTTAATGAAGTAAGTACAGTAAATAATCATTCAAAATTGTGAATTAATTTTTATTGGGCAACTACTATCATACCAGCACCACTGCCCAAATTTCATAATTTTTCAACTGATAATTAACTCTAAACAATTTAATGACCATAATAGCCCCTTTAAAAATTTGTGAATAAAGTACTAAAATAAATCAACTAAAATTTATAATAAAAATCACGGGGAACCATTTTGACATAAAATTTCTACTTCCAGAGTTTCATGGGATTTGTTTGAAGATAGTGATCTTAATAAATCAAATATCACCTAGGGCTAAATCATTCCTAATAAAGGAAGTGCTGAAAATATTACTCTTAAAAATCCAATAAATTTACTAAGGGTTCTACCTAACCTAAAACCCATGCTACCTAAGTTCCACACTCTTCAAGGAAGTTATAGTGGCTTACTTTATACAAAAGTGATTCTACCCTAAAACTAGGGTTAGGGTTTTGAGGGGGTCAAAGGCTTCCAAACTCACTAAAATTTCAAACAGAGGGCCAGAGCTACCCTATGATCCCTTCCACCAAGTGTCAAGTCATTCTAAGGTCATTTGACCTCATGACCTTCAAACCATAGAAATCTCCATAAAGGGGCCTACCCTAGGTCCCCAGGGCTACCCAACCCCAAACCACCCCAAATCTAATAGGAGAGTGCTACAAGCCATATAAATTCAGTGGCCAAAAAATAGGCCTCTATTGAGGTGATTGGACCACTTAAACATCAAAAGAGCATTTGGGCCAAATTACGCTTATTATAGCAAGACTAGGGTTTGCAAGCTTCCAATTCAAACCACCTCCAAATGTCATAAAATTTTAACCATAGGTTAATAATGACCCCATGCATCATCCAGCAAAATTTGGATGAGTTTGGAGTTCATTTGACCCCTAAATTAATTTACCCTAGAGAAATTAAATTATGCGCAAAACTTTTAAAGGATTGTTCCCAAAAATTTCCATTTTTGGGCAGGGTCTAAATAAGGTCTAGGGTGACTCCCTGCCAAAATTTCAGGTCATTTGGACCAAAGATGAGGTGTGGACAGCCATTTCAATTTCTATCCAACCATATGTATAGACCCCACCAAAATTAGTGCCCTGGTCAAACCAGATACCCAAATTGGTTCAAGCTTATTTTGTAGTAAACTAGACTCATCAGGCTACAATTTCTATGTTGACTATTTTCTCTGAAATTGCATCTAAGTATTTTTAAAAATTAAAGACATTAAATACAAAAAGTGTGACAGAATGAAATAAAATGAAATATATAATCCTATAGTTTGAAATCTAATGCGGCACGAATCTTTGTGTGGATCCTGCGGCCCAGGCTCATTGTCTACCTCCAGCCAACAATCCCGATTGCGCGTGCCTGGGACAACTTCAAAACTCCATAGCCGACCATCCGGCCACCTCCCCGTCCAGCCACAGCCACTAACACCTCCGTTGAGGTGGTGGCTATCAATTGGCGGCGGCGCAGCCGCCGGAGGGGCGGATTCCTGAGGTTCTGCAAGGAATTTTTTCTGCCCAAAACCATGAAAATCAAGATTTGGTTCGGGCTCAATTTTGCCCGAACCTTGAACCTAAGCATTCCTATGATCTACCCATGAGACAAGGAGAGGAGGAGGACCTTGCCGGCGGCCTGACGGCGCGACGATCGTCGGGAAACCATTTCTGATGGTGGCGTCGCTCAACTTCTACAACAGTACAGTGGGAGGGCTCGAAATCTTCAGTAAAAGTTCGGGAAATGTTCCTCTTGGGCCACTGGTGGTGTTTAAAGGTTCAGTTGAGGAGGGGAGAAGACAAAACTTCAATGGCCATTAACGCCATTGAAAGCTTGGGCTCGGGTTTGGGGGAGGGGGCTGAATCAGCCCCTTGGTGGCCGGGAAACGGCATGAAACTTCTCCCCTTCCCCAGGGGAGTTGAATCCAGCCATTAAGGGTGGTCTTTGGCCTCCCTTGGCCGGGTTTGACTTGCCCCTTCACTCTCTCTTTTTCTCTCTCCTCCATAACCATGGAAATAGAGCTTCTTTCTCTCCTAGTCACCAGGTTGACTTGGTCAACCTTGGGGTCTATTGGCAGCCCACATATACCCATAATATTCCAAATGAAGCTATATGAGGGGGCTTGAGCTTATGCTAGCTCATTTGGGCTAGGTTGACCCAAAGTAGGCTTGGGTTGACTTTCGTCATTTTGACCTTTAAGGTTGCCCCTAATGGGTCCTTTGGCATCCATTAGTCTTACCTAAGGCTTAGGTGGGGTGGGACAGGACCTACTGGGCACCTTGAGGGTCATATGACCCTTGGTAAGGGCACTTTGACCACTTTGGGGCTAGAGTTGACTTGGGTCATCTTGGCCTCTAGGACTGAACCCAATGTGTCCTTGGTGACCCATTGACACCACTTTAGGTCTAGGATGGCCTGGGCAGGGTTGGTTGGGTACATTTGAGGCTAACTGCCCTAAGTTAGGACACCTTGCCCAATTTAGGCCTTTGGTGGTCCTAGGTCAAATTGGCCATTTTGGGTCGACTCTAATGGACTCTTAAGGCACTAGTGGACCCTCTAATAGGCTATTGATGTTGTGGTGGGGTCATGGAGTCCTGGTGAAGCCCTAAGGTCAATCCCTAGGTTTGGTGATGAGGTTGTGCCATTGGCAGACCAAAGTGATTCTCACCTTGGCCTTTGATTACCTGGCCCTTTTAAGCTTCCTAGGGTTTTGTCATGTCCTAGTCATGACCCAAAACCATTCTTAGGGGTCTAGTTAGAAATGGGATGTTACAAATCCTAATAAATTAAACAAAGATTTCGTCCCCGAAATCAAGGTTAAGCCTACGGGGGCTCCTATCGAAGAAAAGAAGCTTGTAACATCCCATGAGAAGTGAAAGGTTACATCACGACGCCATGTTTGCTAAGTGTTGTTTAAAGGGAAGCTCAAATCTATGACTAATTCGCCAAATTGGCAAAGTCTAGACCCCAATAAAATAAAGATTAGCCCCTACTCTTGAAACTCCAGTCCTACTAGTTTAAAACAGGAAGGTAAATCAAACATCCTGAGAGGTTATGAGGTATATTTGACTGAACAGCTCTAGATACTTTTGTCGCATCAGGTCCTGCGGCTCCCAGTTATGCTCCTCCTGGCCATGGTTCCTCCACAGGACTTTTACTAACGAAACCTTCTTGCGACGCAAGATCCGTACTCCTCTATCATCGATCCAAACTGGCTCCAAGTGAACTGACCAGTCTGAAGCTACCGGCCCATCTGTGGTCGAAATCTGCTGCTCTGGGAATAGTAGAGCCCTCTTAAGTGAAGAAATGTGGAACACGTCGTGTAAGCCTACCAATTCAGGTGGCAACTCCAGACTGTAAGCTAGGGGCCCGACCCGCTCCAGGATCCTGTAAAGGCCCATATACCTAGGGCTGAGCTTCTTCTTCCGACCACGTACCCATGAAACTCCGTGCATGGGCCGAATCTTCAATAAAACCTGGTCTCCCACCTGAAACTCTACTTGACGGTGTCGGGCGTCGTAGTACTTAGCCTGTCGGCTTTGCGCTTCCAGCATTCTGTCCCGTATCCGTCTCACCTGAGCCTCGGTGTCTTCGATAAAATCCGATCCCAACACCTTCGGATCCTCGTCCTGAATCCATGAAAGAGGAGTCCTACATCTCCTTCCGTACAAGGCTTCATAAGGAGCCATCCTTATGCTTGACTGGTAGTTGTTGTTATAGGAGAACTCGACTAGTGTTAAAAGCTTCTCCTAAGGTTCGTTTCGATCCAAAATGCATAGCCTTAGGAGGACCTCCAATGTCCGGTTGGTGCGTTCCGTCTTCCCATCCGTCTGGGGATTACAAGTTGTGATGAAGGTCAGTCGCATGCCTAAGTAAGTCTGCACGGATCTCCACTCCCTGGATATGAACCGACCATCCCGATCTGACACGATCGTCCTGGGCACCCCTTGGTAACGAATGAACTGCTCTACAAATCTCCGCACTAGTACCCCCACCGAGTCATCTTTTCTGATCGGAATGAATCTGGCCACCTTCGTCAGCCGATCGACGATGACCCAAATCGAATTATTTCCCGTCCATGATCGGGGGAGGCCATGAATGAAATCCATCGCGATGTCCTCAAATTTCCACTCCGGCACCGGAAGTGGCTGTAGCAATCCTGTGAGGTTTTTGTACACCGCCTTCACCAGCTGGCATGCCTCGCAATGAGTCACGAAGTATGTAATGTCCTTCTTCATCCCCGGCCAGAACATCATCTTCTTCAAGTCTGCTATCATCTTGGTGATCCCTGGGTGTATAGAATATATGCTACAATATGCTTCTTCCATGATGTCCTCCCAAATCTGACCTCCTGCGAGTATATAGACCCTTCCTCTAAAATATAGCAATCCATATCTCAGTGAATAATCTCCCGTCGAATCCTCCTCCAAGGCTTGGAATATCGGCTCTTCCCATGCATCTGTCTTCTGTCCGTCCTGAATGCAGTCCCGAATATCATCTATGGCAACCATCGATGCTAGATACTCCATATACAGCTCTAGATCATTCTCGGACACTAGGGATATCTGCATATCTATGAAAGACCGGACTAGCTCCATGGACATCAGTTGTGGTCCCTTCCCTGAGGTATCTCCTCTCCGGCTCAGAGCATCTGCCACCATGTTCGTCTTCCCGGGATGGTAGTGCATGGTGTATTGGTAATTCGACAGGAACTCCACCCAACGTCTCTGTCTTATGTTGAGTTCCTTCTGTGTGTCCACGTATTTTAAATTCTTGTGATCTGAGAAGATGTCACAGTGAACCCCATAGAAGTAGTGTCGCCAAATCTTCAGAGCAAATATCACTGCACCCATCTCTAGATCATGCACTAGATAGTTCTTCTCATGTATCTTCAGCTATCGGGAGGCGTAGTGAAAGTGAGATAAAGATCTATCTAAACTCTAGAGGGGGGGTGAATAGAGTATTTTTAAAATGGCTTTACAATTTAAACAAATAAAGCAATTAAGATTTAATTTATGTATAGGTGTAAGGTGTCTTACTAGATAAATCAGAACTAAGACAGCAAAAAGAAGAATCACAGCACACAATAAAGAAAGTACTCAAGCAACCAGAAGACACAAGGAACTATAGTGGTTCCCCAAAAACCTGGGTACATCCACTCTTCTACCACCCTTGGTAGGAATCCACTCAGGATGAGTTGATCAGGTGTCCTGACACCAATGAGCTTTTGATAAGGTGCTCAAAAACCAAACTAGATTTTTTGATCAGGTGTCTTGCCACCACTGAGTTTTGACAAGGCTCTCAGAACCAATCTCAGAACTTTTAAAGGGAGTTTTGATAACCCTTTTACAGCAGGAAAAGAAAAAGTAAAGAGGTGAAGTTGTCTTCTCTGTTCTCAAATCAAATGAGAAATGACTAGTGGATTGTTGATGATGTCAAAGCTCCCCCTGAGATGTAGAATGGTTCAGGAGTGAGAGCTTTGCTTCAGGGTGATAGGTCTTCAGAAGCTTCAGATCTCCAGCAGAAGATGATTCCAGCAGATGCTGAAAAGTTTGGTGTCTGGAGTTCTTGATGTTGAAGCTATGATCACTTTTCAGTAAGTCAAAAGGATTGTTCTACTAGTTCTTCAGAAAAATGATCACTTGTGACTGTCACTGTTAAAAATCTTGTTGTTGTGCTGTCTATAGTATTCTCTATATTCTTGACTGAAGACAAAAAGGAGGATCTTATTCTCTGAAAAATTCCTTGTCAAAGATAGCCGTTGGCAGTCATAAATGTCTTCTATAAAAGTCTTGTCTTCTAGAGGAAAGTCTCATGTTACAAAAAGAATTCCTTGAAACTTGCTCTAGAATAAAGAAAAATAGCTGGTAGATCTCTTGAGATAAATGCTGAGAGAATTCAAAAACATTCCAAAGACTGACAAAATTTGAATCCGTAAAAACGTCGATCTCTTAGAAGATCGTCGATCTGAGCTTTACGATCGTCGATCTGAGCTTTACGATCGTCGATCTGAGCTCAGAGATGGAATAAGATCAACAGACAGAAAACGTCGAACTGAGCTCGAAGATCATTGAACTGAGCTCAGCGACCTGGAGAATAAACTGAGGAGAGATCGTCGACCTGAGCTCGAAGATCGTCGACCGAAGCTCGACGACTTTAGCAAAGGTTGAGCTCAGAGAGCGTCGAACAGAGTTCGACGTTCCGTCGACCTTAGCTCGACGATAATTGTCTTTGCCTCAGCTTGAAGTCTGATTCCTTGAATGGTCCTGGGGGCAGCTCAAACCTAAATTCTAAGCCCTAGACACATTCTAATGTTGACCTTTAAAACTATACAACTAGGTCAAACTGGTTTCCTAAGACAAACATAGTGATCCTTACCCAAATTAGTAATAGGGTGTTCCAACAATCTCCCCCTATTTGGGTTAGGATTACTATTTACAGACAAAAATAGGAAATAAATAAGCATACAGACAAAATAAGAACTAAACCAATCAAAGCAAGAAAATGTCATAGCAGCATTGCAGATCACAGATAAAATATCAGCAAATGTTCAGAGGAGGATGTTTGTTCAGCTTACACAAATCACTTCTTCTCAGTTCCCTTTTTAAACAAAATTTCCCTGTTAGGATTGAGGGCTTCTTTCTTTGATCTTCTGTCATCTTCTACACCTAAGGAAGTTTGAGATCTAGGCATTGGTACTATAGCCTCAGGGTGCAGCTTCATATAATCTTCTGGATTAAAGAATTTCCTTGAAGCATATCTCTCTAGTTCTTTCTTTCTTTGATCTGATAGGGTTGAAATGTTGGAAATGTCTTTGCCTTGCTCTCTGGCCTTTTTTATTTTATCTAGAGCAGCAAGCTCTTTCATTCTGGCAGTCCATGACAAAGGGTTGTTCTCAGGATCCTCAAATGGAACAGGAGGTTCATATCTGTTGATAGACTCAGAATCAGTATTAGGAGTCCTGGAGACAACTGTATCTTTTAGCCTATAAGGGAAAGGACCTGAAGTAGATTCAATATGACCTTGTCCTTCCCTTTGTTGTCTAGAATATGTTCTGTAATCTCTTTGCCTTCCTCTAGACTTATATCTCTTAGATTGATATCCTCTTTGAAATTGTTCTCTTGGTTGATGTTCCTGAGAAGGTTGGGAAGAGCTTTGCTTTGAAGCAGAGGATGGAAGAGCTGAGCCTCCACCAGATCCTGAATCTGGAGAAGGAGGAGGAGGAAATTTAGAAGATCCTTTTTCATATCTAGCCAATTTTCTTCTTTTCTTCATAGCTTTCAATTGATTTTTAGAGAATTGCATCCATGGCTCAGAGATTGGGCAATCATGCAAAATATAATATGGAATATCATTTGCATCCTTGGCTTGAGCAGGAGGAACTTTCATCATGGCCTTGCTTCTGGCCTTCGTTTTCTTGACAATGGTACCAGAAGAGTCATCAGAATCAGTGTGAAACTGATCACTTTTTGAGCTTTAGGGTCTATCATATAAATCATCAATGCTCTTAATATATTTCTCTTGTAATTTCAACTGATCTGGAGTCAGGGTAGGAGCAGCAATATAAGAAATTTGAGCAGAAGCAGCATCAGGAGTTGGAGCAGAAACAGCAGCAGGTTCTTTCAGATAAAAGGCAAGTTCTTGAGCAGCAGTAACCTCAATAACAGAAACCATGTCAATATCTTCTGATACACTTGTAGAAACATCAGTAGCCGTAGGGATGGAAACAGCAACATCCATAGCCTTGAAAGAATTTATATATGAGGCAATTAGGCTGGGATCACAAATAGAGATAGGCACAATGGCCTTAGTCAAATCTTCAACTTGTTCAACTAGCAGAGAACTGAAGAAAGCAAGATCAAAAACTGAAAGCAATTTCTGGAGATCCACTGCAAATGTTAGAGCAGGAACTGCTTCATAAGGCATCTCCCCCTGCCTGGATTCAGTGGCAGCTGGATCAAGGCACCCAGAAGAAGTAATTGCCTGAGAGGAGATGAAGGAGGAGAGCTTGGTAGACAGCTCCTGAACATGTGTCAGGAGTGGAGCCAGGGTGGTCTCTAGTAATGAGGTTAGCTTGGGAGCTAGTAGCTCATATAACCTGTCTGCCAGGGCTGAGAGATCTACATGCTCAAGAGGGGCTTGAGTAGAGGTAGGAGAGAAGGGTGCTGGAATGATGTTGACTGGAGCTGAAGGAATGGAGAATGTGGAGTAGGAGGTGAAGAAATGGATGGTCTAGGGGTAGGAAGTGTTGAGATTGATGTAATTTGGTTGGGGAAGGATGAGATGGTAGGGGAAAAAGATGGTTGAGAGAGGATGTCTTGAAGAATTTGTTGGAATGAGGAAGTAGAGGGAAGCTCAGGAGGAGTTGAAGGAGAATCATCCATGAAGGAGTCATCTAATAGAGAATATGATGAAGTGGTGGCAGGAGGATAGTAGTATAAGGGATGGAATTGCTCTGAGGTAGATGCTGGAGAAGGTGAGATTGGGGATGAGATTGTAATGGGAAATGAGATGGCTAAGGTGGTGATTGGTGGTGAGGATGAGATGGCTGGGGTAGAGACAGCTGGAGGAGGAGAAGAAGCAGGCAAAACTTCAACAGGGGCAGAAACCTGAGGAGGAGTGACTAAGGCAGTCCTTGTGCCTGAAGCAGGAGTTGATGCAGTAGCCCTGTTGGGGTTGATAATTTGCCTGTCCCACCTGCTGAAGAGGGCACAGGTAAGTCTCTTGGATGCATTGATGTGCATCCCACTTGAGGTCAGCAGCTCAGGGCACCTGGAGTGCATGTAAACCCCCAAGAACCTCCCAAAGCTTACACAGCTTTTGCTCAGCTTCTTTTTGATCAAATTGAAGAAGATGGACCCCCAGTCCAGATGTTTCTTGTCAACCAAAGCTCCCATTAGACAGAACTAATATCTGGAAATGGTGTCATGGGCTGAGTGCTTTGCCAGAAGCACCTTTCCCACAACATCAGCCAGAAATTGATATTCAATCGACAAATTCTTTTTCAGCAATTTTTTAGGGTTCTCAGCAGAGTGACCCATTCTATCTAGCATTGCATCAGACTCTTCTTCAGATAATTCAATAGAGTCATTTCCAGTGCTGAGGTAGAACACTTCTGTTAGAAGGGCGGGGGACAATGGTACCTGAGTCCCTTTGATAGAGCCGACTACAGAATTCTCATTCTCAGTTGAGGCAGAAAAACACCATTCCTTTATCTCGTTTGCGGCGATCTTCATCCTGATGGACATTATCTGAACTAACTGTTGTTCTCGAAGCAGATTTAAAATGTCCTTGAATCTCTGGTCGCTTCCATCGAAAGAGTTCATGTCGATGTCGAATCCTGTGTCAAATTTCATTTTTGAAAGGGCAGCAACAGTCAGAGCCATCTGTACCTGCAAAAATTGAACAAACACGACCAAGTGTAGAAGGTTTGGAGGGAAAAAAATTGCAGAGAGTATGAAGGCATAAACGACGAGCGGCGGCCGAATAATGATTTTATATTAGGGTTCGACGCGAAAAAGGAAGGATCGTCGACCTCAGATCGACGATCAGGACTCTTGAGGGAAGCTGAAAGGTCTTCAACATCGTAGATCTCAGTTCGACGATCAAGAGAGCGTCGAGCTCAGGTCGACGATCAAAGACCTGAAAGAGATAGTATACAACTATCTGGCAAGCTCTGAACTTAGGTCGACGTTCAGTGAAAACGTCGAACTCCGTTCGACGATTTCTGGGAAAAATGTCGAGCTCAGTTCAGAGACAGAAGCTATCCTACAGACACAAAAGGAGATGATTTTTTAGCCTAATCTTGGTCTGTTTTTAGCTTTTCAAAATCTTGTAATTTAGTTTAGACTTCCTCCATCTAACATGCCTAACTGATTTAGGAAGAAATTGTGTTTCTTTTCATCCAGAGGCTTGGTGAAAATATCTCCCCTTTGCAAATCAGTAGGGATATATTGAAGTTTAATTTTGTTCTTCTCTACATTATCCCTTAGAAAATGATGCCTAATCTCTATGTGTTTTGTCCTACTATGGAGGACTGGATTTTGTGCAATGGAAATAGCACTGGTGTTGTCACAAAATATTTTTGACTTCTCTAAGTTATAACCATAGTCTAGGAGTTGGTTTTGTATCCACAATATTTGTGAACAACAACTGCCTGCAGCCATATATTCAGCTTCAGCAGTTGAGGTTGACACAGATGTTTGTTTCTTACAATACCAAGAGACTAGTCTATCACCAAGGAACTGACAAGTTCCACTGGTGCTTTTCCTGTCTATTCTGCATCCAGCATAATCAGCATCTGAGAATCCAGTTAAGTCAAATGCTGAGTCTTTTGGATACCAGAGTCCTAGATTTGGATAGCTTTTAACATACCTAAGAATCCTCTTAACTAAGGTTAAGTGTGACTCTCTAGGGCTAACTTGAAATCTAGCACATATACATGTAGTAAACATTATGTCAGGCCTACTGGCTGTAAGGTACAATAGAGATCCAATCATTGCTCTATATATTGTCTGATCAACTGGTTTCCCATGTTCATCAGCATCCAGTACAGCATTGGTAGGCATGGGTGTTTTCATACATGATGCATCAGACATACCAAATTTCTTAACCAGCTCTTTTGCATACTTGGTTTGAGAAATAAATATGCCTTCAGCATGTTGTTTGACTTGCAATCCTAAGAAGAAGGATAGCTCACCCATGCTACTCATTTCAAATTTAGAGTGCATAAGCTTGGAAAACTTTTTGCACAAGTTTGAATCAGTAGAGCCAAATATAATATCATCTACATAGATTTGTACTAGTAGGGTATGGGACTTATGGGTTCTAATAAAAAGAGTTTGGTCTACTCTCCCCTTAACAAAATCATTTTTCAGCAGAAAACATGCTAGGGTCTCATACCATGCTCTAGAAGCTTGCTTGAGACCATATAATGCTTTGTGTAGTTTAAAAACATAATCAGGATGGATTAGAGAGATAAAACCTGGAGGTTGTCTGACATAGACTTCTTCTTTGATCTCCCCATTGAGAAAAGCACTCTTGACATCCATTTGATAGACTTTGAATCCCTTGTGAGCAGCATAAGCCAGAAAGATTCTTATGGCTTCTAATCTTGCAACAGGTGCAAAGGTCTGGTCATAGTCTATCCCTTCTTCCTGAGAGTACCCTTGAGCAACTAGCCTTGCCTTATTCCTTACAATGATTCCTTGATCATCCAGCTTATTTCTGAACACCCATTTGGTTCCAACAATGGGATGATCTTTTGGCTTAGGCACTAGTTCCCAAACTTTATTTCTTTCAAATTGATGCAACTCCTCTTGCATTGCAATAATCCAGTGTGGATCTTGCTCTGCATCTTGAATGGTTTGAGGTTCAATTTGAGAGAGGAAGCAGGTGTGCATCAGGTTCTGGTTGACCAGATTTCTAGTTTGCACACCAGCTGAGATGTCTCCAATTACTTGAGAAATTGGATGATCTCTTGTTGTTACTAGATCAACAGGGGGTGTTGATGGTTCACCAACCTGTGTTGTTATGTCCTCTTGTGGAACAACAACTGGTTCTTCAAGAAGATTTTCTTCCTGATGGTGAGCAGCTTCTTCATCTTCACTACTGTCATCCTTTTGTGTAACTTGTAATCTATTCATGTCTTCAGCTAGAGAGTGCACCTGCAAATGTTCTATGGTAGAATCATTCTTCTCCTTGAAAGACATGTTAGCTTCATCAAAAGTAATATGGACAGATTCTTCTATTTTTTGAGTAGTTTTATTATACACCCTATAAGCTTTACTGATCATGGAGTATCCCAGAAACACTCCTTCATCAGCATTAGCTTGGAATTTTGCTAGATATTTCTTGTCATTATTATGAATAAAACAAGTGCAACCAAAAACTTTAAAATAACCTGAGAGTACTAAGTTGTTAGCCTAAATCACCTAGAGGGGGGTGAATAGGTGAAATGCGTGTCAAATGCGGAATTAAAAAATAACACATCACACATCAAGCAATCACAGACGACAAGAGATTTATAGTGGTTCCCCAATCTTGGGTACGTCCACTTTACTCACCGATCTAGCAAATCACTAGACTCGGCTACTCCACTATCTCGGATTGAAAACAATCCTACACCTCGGAACCACGTTCCTACAAACTCGATCCAAATTGGATCTACACTCGGAAGATAAAGCCTTCCTACAAATCTCGGAGAAAAACTCCTACAAAGAAATTTGGTTTGAAAATAAAATACAACCAGTAATATTCTCAGATCTGGATCTTGACAGTCTTCTTCCTTGAGAGCTTTGGCTTAATCAGAATATGTTGAAGACGACTTGAGAGAGATCCACAAATCTGAAAAACGGAATCACCTCGATCGAGAAAATAGATCTGAAATCTTTGAGGCTTGGCGAGATCGAGTGATTAACTTTCGTCTGGATCGCTGGAGAATCAGAGTTGAAAACAGCGATCGAAGATCGTCGATCCAGAGCTTCTTCAGTGAACGTCAATGGCGGCAGCATGAGAAATTAGGGTTCACGGAACTTTTTCTCTTTCTTAAAATAAAATCTCTATTAACTTGTTATTAGTCAAATCTGAGAGGACCTATTTATAGGTGGACTCCAATGGTCAGAAAATTAATTAGGGATGACACGTAGACCAATCAGAAATGATTAATTTGAAATACACTGCGAAATTAACTTAGAGAATTTCAGGAAAATTTAAACAGATATACTCGAGTCATAGAAGAAACATACTCGAGTATCAGATGGTATATACTCGAGTGGATAGAAGGAGTATACTCGAGTATAAGAAGAGAAGTTACTCGAGTGATTCAAAGATCAGCACTCGAGTGAATTTAGAACTACTCGAGTATGAGAGTATATACTCGAGTAAAAACACTTAGAGAAAATTTCTGAGATAAGATAGGAAAAGCTACTCGAGTAAAAGGGTTGGAGATACTCAAGTGAGGGGAAAAAGAACTACTCGAGTATCTGGGGAAGATTACTCGGGTAATCACTAAGCTACTCGAGTATGAATAACAACTACTTGAGTACAGAGTCACTTACTCGAGTATATAGGGAACTACTCGAGTATGTAGACTTAGAATTTTTCTGAGATGAGAAGCACAGATCTACTCGAGTATGAACAGAACATTTACTCGAGTAACTAACCAACCACTCGAGTGCAAGTTATCATCTACTCGAGTATAATGCAGTCTACTCGAGTATGTAACCCAACATACTCGAGTGCAAACTCACTTACTCGAGTGTAAAAGGAGGTACTCGAGTATGCGGACTTAGAGAAAATTTTTGGATCTAAGAATAGAAGGATCTACTCGAGTATAATATATGACTTACTCGAGTGACTAACTATCTACTCGAGTATAAACTTATCTACACGAGTATACAGAGTCACACGAGTATGTCTGAGGATCTACTCGAGTACTAAGTCACTTACTCGAGTATATGAAGAAGGCTACTCGAGTATGTGGACTTAGAAAAATTTATTCTGAGAAAATAAACTTCAATACTTCAGTCCACCAATCCAAGTGCATGTAGGAAGTGTATCCCAATAGAGAGGCTATACATGGGCCAACACTTTGGATCACATAATGAGGGATTACATTGTATGGTCCTGTGTTTGGTGACCCATTATAGACTGACATTGGTCTACACTTAGCAATAAAAACCTGCACACATACAACTTGAACACAATATCAAATACACCTTAATTCATCTTAGTTCAAGGTCTGACCTCCTACAAATCTGAGGTATTGTGGAGACAAATCCCAACAATCTCCCCCTATTTGTAGATGTCAGCACCCTCTATACTAAGGTGAATTACTTAAAGTAAAAAGAACAACACACATATACCAAAAGAATATAAACTGAAGCAGGATAAAGAGTCAAAAAGCCATAATCAGAATCAAATATATATATATATAGAAATGCTTTTAATAGATTAAAATATCCATTTCCACATTCTCATAGACTCAAGAAGGGGCTCCTTTGTGCATTCTTTCTCTCTTCTGCTCTTGTCTCTCTAGGTAACTGAAAGGTTTAGGAAAATAAGTTCTGGGCCTAGGAGGAGCAGCTGGGTTGTTGTATCCCCAATTCCTGTCATGAAGTCTGATCTTGATCTGAGATGCTTCATAAGCCTTCCATTCTGAATAACTGTAATAGTGATCTCTGTTCTCACCATGATCTGTTACTAACTTCAGGGTATTAAGGATCAGAGATTTGGAGGTTGGACTCCAAACTTCAGAATGAACAATTTCTGATCTACCTTCAGAAGCTTGGGCGGGCTCTTTTCTAGGTGCAGAACGGCCGGCAGAAGCACCATCACCATATTTTCTTTTCTTTCTTGGGGCACCTTGAGAACTGGGAGGAATTTCATCTTGCCACATATCAGAATAGGAGAGAGGGGGCTCAGTCACATCACCATCAGGTCTGGGTGAGAAGACTGGCACACCTTCTGGTATGGTTGCCTGAGCTGGGGCATCTGCTGGAGGTTGTTCTTCAAGAGGATTTAAGAAGCTGGGAATGATGGTAGGATTGAGCTGGGCATAAGGGAAATTCTGATTATTTACCCATACAGCTGTATCATAAATGTAGAATTTGACAGATTGGAGCTGGGCTAGGATGTCTGCTTTCATATCTTTTACAAGACCATCCACACCTACTTGAGCTTGTTTAGATAGTTTTTCAACTTGTTCTTTTACAGCTGCTTGAGCTTGTTCAGATAGTTTTTCAACTTGTTCTTTTACAACTTTCTCCCCCTTAGTGATATCTACAGCTAGCTTGGCAATTGCTTCATCTCTGAAGGTGCCAACTTCTTCACATACTTTCATCACATTTGTTTCAGCATTCTTGTCCATTACTATCTGATTATGTGCAATAGTTTCTTGTTGATTTCTTAGTTCACCTATGCTTGTGATAGTGTGATCTAGTGCTTTTCCACCTAGCTGAAACAACCTCTTGAGCTCATCAGTATTGGCTTGAATTTCAGCAAAGCCTCTACTCATCTCCTTTTCAAGAGTAGTGACCTTGTTATTTACTGAGGCTAGAGATTCATCAAAATACTTTCTCTGTTCAATGAGCATCTGTTCAATCTTACTCACCAGATCTGAAGAAGAAGAAGGAGCTGAGGTTGGTGCAGGAACTGAAAGAGCAGGAGCAACCCATGGAGGGATTTCAGTAATTTTCACTGAACTGACAGCTCTTTTGAAGGGTTCTACCAAATTTGAATCTTCAGTGTTGATGAAGGAAGGAAGGGTGAAGTCCAGTGTCCTCAGAGGAGCATCCACTGGTTCTGGAGATACTTCCTCATCATCAGACAACAGAATCTGTTCAGACTGGCTGGACTCTTTAGCTGAGGACTGAGCAGGAGATTGTACAGGAGTCTAAACTGGATCCTGAGCAGGAGATTGTACAGGAGTCTGAACTGGATCCTGAGCAGGAGACTTTACAGCTGATTCATTCTCAAACAGGGGAGCATCTGATCTGAGCTCATCAATGAATCTATTTATATCTTCTGCTGTAGATAGTAAGGTTGCTAGATCTGGAATTTCTGAATCAGGATTTGCTGGAGGAGGAGAAACTCTGACTTCTGCTAGTTCTGAAGGTTCTGAGGAAGCTGGGTACTTAGGATGAGAAGAGGCAGGCTCCCCCTCAACTATTGCACCAGAGGTAGCAGCAGTTTGATGTAGAGGAGGAGATGGAATCCTGTCTTCAGATATACTGGGTTCTTGGGACATTCCTGAAGGAACAGCAGCTTTGGATACCTGGGCAGAGTTCAGAATTTTAATATCATATCTCTGGATGGAGGATATGGAAACTTTCTTCATGTGATGGAGGGCAGTCCCTTTGGATAGGTCAAAGACTGATGGGTTAATCTCATGAAGCAGGAGGGAGATAATTCTGCCAAAGCTGGGATGCTTGATGCTGTCTCTGATTTTGTCTAAGATCAACTGTCCAAACTGGAATTGTTTGCGGCAGATGATAGCTTGCATTATGTCAAACATTTCCATAGAAATGTCTCGAATGGAATACGTCTTGCACAACAGTACCTTAGCTATAACATCCACTAGGAATTTTCCTTCTGAGTTGAAGTCGGCCCTGCTAAAGGAGTGGGCTTGAGGGTTAGCTCCACAGAATAAGCTAGCACTTATTGAATCGTCTGCAGTCATTTCGGCATCTTCATCGACCACTGGAAGCTTTAACAGAGTTGCAAGAGAAACTTTATCCGGTCGAATTTTTATCCCTCTTACCTTGGTTTTCAGGAGCTTTCCATTACGCTTTATCTTCAGATTCTTATAGAATTCCTCAACTGCTGGGAAAATGACTCGGCACGGCGACATTAGAACAAACGACAGTCCGGCGGTTTCAAACAGAATCAGAAGATTGCGGAAATCATCTGAAAGATCGGCTATACCCGCGGGGGCGAGTTCAGAGCCGATGCCGATTTTAGAGGAGGGGGCCATCTGCGATTCTGGAGGATGAGAGAGGCGAAGAAGACGATGCTCTGTGATTTTCGGAAGATGAGGAGTCGGCGGCTACTCGAGTGAATGAGAAGTGGAAAGGGTTTCTCGATTTTTCTATATATATATATATAATCCTAATTAGGTTTTAGGAAAAGTAAATATAATTTCATACCTGAATGAAGCGGCAAATAGCTCGGTGCGAATAGAAAAATTAGAAATCCAAAATAGAAGTCCGTATACTCGAGTAGATAGCATCATACACGAGTATTAGACGGAACATACTCGAGTAGGTAACACCATACACGAGTAGTAGACAAAATATACTCGAGTAGGTAGTGTTCATACACGAGTATTTTGTCAAGTTCTCGAGTAGGTCAGACTTCTTACTCGAGTATTATCCGTTTACTCGTGTAAGTCTTGATATACTCGAGTATCTAATACTTGAAAGACAATTTTCCTTGGTAGATGTCTATTGCCACTGAAAACTTTATCTCTGATCAGCCAACACCACTGATTTCTTCTTGATTTGTGAGTCCATCACTAGTCTTCTTTGTTGAGCAGTCCGAGTTCCGTTTTGAAGAACGAGAACTTTGACTCGTCCAGCGGCTTAGTGAATATATCTGCAACTTGCCTGTCTGTGGAGACATATTGTAGATCTATGTCTCCATTTTCCACATGCTCCCAGATGAAATGATAACGAAGCTCTATGTGCTTGGTACGGCTGTGGGAGACTGGGTTATTGGCTATTACTATAGCGCTGGATGAGTCGCAAAACAAAGGAATGTTCTGGAACTTCATGTCGTAGTCTTCAAACTGGTTCTTGATCCATAAAAGCTGTGCACAACAGCTGCCTGCAGAGATATACTCTGATTCAGCCGTTGAGATGGCTACACAGTTCTGCTTCTTACTGCTCCAGGAAATAAGTCTTCTTCCGAGGAATTGGCAAGTCCCGGAAGTGTTTTTCCTGTCGTCTTTGCTACCTGCAAAGTCTGGCGGTTGCTCTACATACACTTCTTCCTTTATATCACCATTTAAGAAGGCGGACTTGACGTCCATCTGATAGACGGTAAAGCCCTTAAGTGCAGCGTAGGCAAGAAATAACCTGATCGCCTCCAGTCTAGCTACTGAAGCATAAGTCTGGTCGAAGTCGATTCCTTCTTCTTGATGATAGCCCTTGGCGATAAGTCTGGCTTTATTCTTTATAATTGTTCCATCTTCGTCCATCTTGTTTTGGTAGACCCATTTTGTCCCAATGACGTTCTTACTCTTGGGTCTTGGAACAAGTGTCCAAACTTTGCATCGTTTGAACTGATTCAGCTCTTCTTCCATGGCTAGAATCCAGGATGCGTCGGAGTTGGCTTCCTCAAACTTCTTTGGTTCAACATGTGAAAGAAAACTCAAGTATAAATTCTCGTTAGTTGTACCTCGACGAGTTCTGACGCCATCCCGAGGATCTCCTATGATTTAATCAACGGGGTGATCCTTCAAGTGTCTGAACTCTAAAGTCCTTGCATCTGGGATTTCTTCAGCCACTGGAGTTGCATCTTCAGCTGGGATGTGTTCTTCATTTTGATCATCTACCTCTTCAATGGGGGTTGTAGAGGTGATCTTGATGAACGTCTCATCCTTATCTTTAATAGTTTCATCCAGGCTAAGTTCTTTCAACTTTGTACCTGCATCTACAATAGGCACACTAGACAAGTTGCTTTGTAGCAGACTCGTCTCATCAAATACAAGATGTATCGACTCTTCCACCACCAGAGTTTTTCTATTGAATACTCTATAGGCCTTACTATGGCTACTATAACCTACAAAAATACCTTTAAAGCTTTTCTCGCTAAACTTGGTAGTGTGATACTTACCATTGTTAAGTACGAAGCACTTACAGCTAAAGATTCTAAAATACGAAATGGTTGGTTTCCTGCCTTTTAAAAGTTCGTAAGGAGTCTTATCATGGTTCTTGTTGATGAGAGCTCGATTTTGCACGTGACAAGCGGTGTTGACGGCCTCAGCCCAGAAGTACTCTGGAAGTGAAGCATCACTCAACATGGTCCGGCAAGCCTCTATGAGTGTTCTGTTCCTTCTCTCAGCTACTCCATTTTGCTGTGGAGTGCGAGGAGAGGAAAACTCATGAAAGATACCTTGACTTTCACAGAATTCTATCATGGCTCCAGACTTGAATTCCGTTTCATTGTCACTTCTGATTTTGACTACGGAACAGTTGTATTCATTCTGGATCTGCCTAACAAAATTAGTGAAAATACCGAAGGTATCTGACTTGTGTTTCAGAAAGAACACCCACGCAAAGCGCAAGTAATCATCCACAATAACCAACGTATATTCCTTACCTCCCAAACTTCTAACCTGCAGTGGACCAAACAAGTCCATATGGAGAAGCTGTAAGCTTCTATTGGAATCCTTGCCTATTATGCTTTTAAACGAACTTCTTGTTTGCCTGCCTTTGATACAAGCGTGACAAGGACTGCCCGTAACGCACTTGACATTAGGTGCATCACGTACTAAGTTTTGAGAGAATAATTCATTAATAGTTTTGAAATTAATATGTGCTAGTCTCTTGTGCCATTGGTCAGCAAAGGATGCACTACTTTTTGCTAAAAGACATACTGGTGTAGAAGTGTCAATACAAAAGAAATTTAAACAGAAAATATTTCTGCTTCGAGTGCCTGATAAAATAGTTTCCAGGTTGTTAACCGATTTTATCAAACACTTGTTAGCATAAAATTCAACTACGTATCCTTTGTCGCATAATTGGCTTATGCTGATGAGATTGTGTTCCAATCCTTCAACATAGGCTACATCCGAAAAGGATACGCTACCGTTAGAGATCATACCATAGCCTTTAGTTATTCCTCGATCTGAACCTCCAAAGATGACCTTTGGTCCGTTGCAGACTGAGGTGTAATTCTGGAGTAGGCTCCTTGTCCCGGTCATATGCCGAGAACATCTGCTGTCCAAATACCAGATTGGCATTTTGGTGGCCTTTGGACATACCTGCAATTACAATCACTTAGCCTTAGGAACCCAAACATGTTTGGGTCCTTAGTCTCGAGTTAGAAAACTCCCCCTATGAGTATTAGCCTCATGAGTGGTCATTCTCACATTGCTAACTTGAGGGGTTACAGCATTACTAGGATTGAACCAACAATCGATGGCAAAGTGACCAATTCTGCCACAACACCAACAGTCGAACCTGTTGTATCTTTGCCTTGTGTAGTCCTGCTTGACTTTCTGGAATGAAGGTCTAGCAGGAGCTTTACTCTTGGAGGAAGTGGCTTCATGATGATGGCAATTACATGAAGTCTTCTCCTTCATAGGCTTTTCTACAATGGGTTTTACTTTTGGTGTCTTTTTGATATTGTGACCATGAGCATAAGGTCCATAGCTTTGAAGTTGAATCTCTTCATAAGGTGCTTTGAAGGCACTCTCGCCGAAGTTACGAGGACGATTCCAACCTTGGTATCTTGACTTAGGCTTCTTAGGGATCGGCCTGGAAAAGTGTCCATAGGTAGACTCATAGTCGAGCTCGTTCGTAGGAAAGATAACTTTCTTGAACAGAACAGGTTCCAAGGGAGCTTTCCCTTTTTCTTCAGCTAGAGCCTTCCGGGCAGCCTTATTCTTTCTCTTGGCCTTGTTTCTCCTAGAGGATTTACTAGAAGAGCCAATGTGGCCTAAACCAGCACCCTTGGCCTTAGCAGAGAACTCAGCAACAATTGGAAGAACTGTCTTAGGCTTAGAGAAACTCTCAACAAGTTTCTTTTCAGCCTCGAGTTGTTGTTCCAATTCTTTGATGATTTCCTCTTTAAGTTCGAGGTGCTTGAGAGCTTGATTGTATTCATCCAAAGCACTGTTTAAGATCTCTTGAAGAGAGTTAGTCTTATTGACTTCTTCTCTTAAGCTGCTCTCACTAGCCTGTAGAGATTTTATCTCTTTGGCTTGAGTTTTCACTACCCTACGACATTTTTCGTAGGCTGTGAGTAACTCCTTATACTGACCCATGAGTTCAGATTCATCTTCAGAGGAATGGCCCTCTTGCTCATTATCATCATTAGAATCAGAGAGAGGAGTGTGAGATTTTACCTCCCCAGTGAACTGGGGGACTTGTTCATCATCTGAGTGAGCCATGAGCCCAAAGTAAGCTTCCTCTTCTTCACTCGACTCAGATGAGTCGGAGTCGCTGAGAGTTTTGCTCTTCTTGGCTACTAGACTCTTCTCTGTCCTCTTCTTATGGTGTGAGGATTTCTTTTCCTCTCTTCTTCCACCTTCTTTCTTTTTGTGAGGGAAGCCGGCGATGACGTGACCTGGCTTATTGTAACAATAACAAACGATGTCAGTCGAAATCTGTTTGTTCTGTTTAGAGTTATACCTATCATGGCTACTTGACCCTTTCTTTCTCTGATCACTATCACGTCATGATCTTCTGAATGAGGCATCTTTGCCTCTCCATTGCTTCTTCTTATTTAAGAATTTCTTGAATTGTCGGGAGAGCAATGAGAACTCTCCTTCAGATAATTCTGAGCCAGATGAGCTTGGGTCAGATGATTCTTCTTCATCAGCTTCAGGAACTGGGCCAGGAGAGCTAGCCTTTGTCTTCCTTGAGCTATCTGCCTTTAGAGCGATAGACTTCTCCTTGGATGCAGACCTGCTTATCTCTTCTTCAGCTTTTCTTGAGTTGATTTGCAGCTCGTAAGACAAAAGCTTTCCGAACAGATTCTGCGGGTCTGTCTCAGCTAACCTTCCAAACTCCCGAATGGCACATACCTTATTATCTCATTCCTTGGTTAGGGATCTTAAGAATTTGTCATTGAGTTCCCCATTGGTGAAGACACGTCCATAAACTCTAAGGCCATTTACTATCTTGAAGAAGTTCTCAAAAGTGTCAACTATGGCTTCCTTATGACCCTGCCTGAAGGCTTCATATTTCTGGTTCAGTAGGGACCTTCGATCATCCCTTACTTCTTCTGTACCTTCCATTAGAGTCACTAGGGATTGCCACATCTCCTTGGCAGATTGGCAATGAATCAGATTCTGCAGCATTGAGTCATCGACTGCACATATTTTTGGCTTTCTTATCCAATGATACAAGTGCAATCTCGTCCTTATCGAGATCCATCAATTTCTTTGGAACTTGCTTAGATGAATCTATGGTGGAGGTGGTCATAGGAATGTGGGGACCTTCTTCAACAATCATGAAGATCCGGGGATCTACTGCTTCCATGAAGAACTTTACTCTTTCCTTCCACATAGGAAAATTGTTCTTGGTGCAGATAGGGAGTTTAGCAAAATCCTTGGTCTTACTCATGCTTGATACTATTCAAGAAACAACTTAGAAGGATAAGATCAAGGTGTTAACCTTTTAACGATCAACCTCCCTCTGATACCAATTGAGAGTACTAAGTTGTTAGCCTAAATCACCTAGAGGGGGGTGAATAGGTGAAATGCGTGTCAAATGCGGAATTAAAAAATAACACAGCACACATCAAGCAATCACAGAAGACAAGAGATTTATAGTGGTTCCCCAATCTTGGGTACGTCCACTTTACTCACCGATCTAGTAAATCACTAGACTCGGCTACTCCACTATCTCGGAATGAAAACAATCCTACACCTCGGAACCACGTTCCTACAAACTCGATCAAAATTGGATCTACACTCGGAAGATAAAGCCTTCCTACAAATCTCGGAGAAAAACTCCTACAAAGAAATTTGGTTTGAAAATAAAATACAACCAGTAATATTCTCAGATCTGGATCTTGACAGTCTTCTTCCTTGAGAGCTTTGGCTTGATCAGAATATGTTGAAGACGACTTGAGAGAGATCCACAAATCTGAAAAACGGAATCACCTCGATCGAGAAAATAGATCTGAAATCTTTGAGGCTTGGCGAGATCGAGTGATTAACTTTCGTCTGGATCGCTGGAGAATCAGAGTTAAAAACAGCGATCGAAGATCGTCGATCCAGAGCTTATTCCGTGAACGTCAATGGCGGCGGCGTGAGAAATTAGGGTTCACGGAACTTTTTCTCTTTCTTAAAATAAAATCTCTGTTAACTTGTTATTAGTCAAATCTGAGAGGACCTATTTATAGGTGGACTCCAACGGTCAGAAAATTAATTAGGGATGACATGTGGACCAATCAGAAATGATTAATTTGAAATACACTGCGAAATTGACTTAGAGAATTTCAGGAAAATTTAAACAGATATACTCGAGTCATAGAAGAAACATACTCGAGTATCAGATGGTATATACTCGAGTGGATAGAAGGAGTATACTCGAGTATAAGAAGAGAAGCTACTCGAGTGATTCAAAGATCAGCACTCGAGTGAATTTAGAACCACTCGAGTATGAGAGTATATACTCGAGTAAAAACACTTAGAGAAAATTTCTGAAATAAGATAGGAAAAGCTACTCGAGTGAAAGGGTTGGAGATACTCAAGTGAGGGGAAAAAGAACTACTCAAGTATCTGGGGAAGATTACTCGGGTAATCACTAAGCTACTCGAGTATGAATAACAACTACTTGAGTACAGAGTCACTTACTCGAGTATATAGGGAACTACTCGAGTATGTAGACTTAGAATTTTTCTGAGATGAGAAGCACAGATCTACTCGAGTATGAACAGAACATTTACTCGAGTAACTAACCAACTACTCGAGTGCAAGTTATCATCTACTCGAGTATAATGCAGTCTACTCGAGTATGTAACCCAACATACTTGAGTGCAGACTCACTTACTCGAGTGTAAAAGGAGGTACTCGAGTATGTGGACTTAGAGAAAATTTTTGGATCTAAGAACAGAAGGATCTACTCGAGTATAATATATGACTTACTCGAGTGACTAACTATCTACTCGAGTATAAACTTATCTACACGAGTATACAGAGTCACACGAGTATGTCTGAGGATCTACTCGAGTACTAAGTCACTTACTCGAGTATATGAAGAAGGCTACTCGAGTATGTGGACTTAGAAAAATTTCTTCTGAGAAAATAAACTTCAATACTTCAGTCCACCAATCCAAGTGCATGTAGGAAGTGTATCCCAATAAAGAGGCTATACATGGGCCAACACTTTGGATCACACAATGAGAGATTACATTGTATGGTCCTGTGTTTGGTGACCCATTATAGACTGACATTGGTCTACACTTAGCAATAAAAACCTGTACACATACAACTTGAACACAATATCAAATACACCTTAATTCATCTTAGTTCAAGGTCTGACCTCCTACAAATCTGAGGTATTGTGGAGACAAATCCCAACATAACCTATTTTAGGTTTCTTCCCTTTGAGCAATTCATAGGGAGTCTTACCCTTTAGTTTATGTATCAGGCTTCTATTCAACACATAGTTGGAGGTGTTCACTGCCTCAGCCCAAAAGGATAGAGGTAGGTGAGCATCTGCCAATAATGTAGTTGCAGATTCAATGAGTGTTCTATTTTCCTTTCAGCTACCCCATTTTGTTGAGGAGTTCTAGGAGCTGAGAAAGTATGTCTGATCCCTTCACTTTTACAGAACTCTTGCATGAGAAGAGAATCAAACTCTGTCCCATGATCACTTCTGATCAGGGCAATGTGAGTGTTGAACTCAATCTGAATGCATTTGAGAAAATCTGTCAAACACTTAAAGTTATCAGACTTCTTCCTCAGAAAGAATACCCGTGTGAATCTTGAGAAGTCATCTACAACTACTAACGTATAGGACTTCCCTCCTAAGCTTTGTACTGTAATGGGTCCAAAAAGATCCATGTGTAACAGATACAAGATCCTAGGTGAATCACTCTTATTAATTGATTTAAAACTACTTTTAGTTTGCTTGCCTAATTGACAAGACTTGTAGAGTCCTTCCTTCTTGTAGGGGCCAGAAGGCAATCCTCTGACAAGGTTGTCCTTGGATAGCCTAGCAATGGTTCTAAGGTTAACATGTCCTAGTCTCTTATGCCATAGAATATTAGGTCTAGATATGGAATTAAACGGGCAAATATCTACCTTAGATGAATGAAAGTCTACTAAGTAAATATTACCTTTCTTGTTACCTGTCAACATAGTTGTGTTGTTTTCTGACTTGACCTTGCATATTTCTTTGTTGAAAGTCACTTGATATCCTTCATCACACAGCTGACTAATGCTTATCAGGTTGTGCTTGAGTCCTTCAACATAGGCTACCTTCTTGAAGGTGACTGTCCCAATTTGGACTACACCATACCCTTTTGTAGTTCCAAAGTTTGAATCACCAAAAATTACTTTGGGTCCAAGCTTGGCTTTAAAGGATGTGAAGTTGTCCTTATACCCTGTCATGTGCTTTGAGCACCCACTATCCAGATACCATAACTGGTTTGATGTTGGATAGGTCTTCACCTGCACAAAATCAGCTTATATGTTTTTGACCCAGTTAACCTTGGGCCTAGGTTGATATCCCTTAAATTCAGAAATAGAAGACATCCCAGGTTGATCCTTATAACCTTCAGGATGGTATCTTCTAGGAGGTACTATCCATTAAGTATAGGGATTAAAGCATTGGGATGAAGCACTTCTAGGATTGAATTGAGATTTGCCTCTGAAAGAAGGTTCAAAGCTCTGAACTTCGTTCGACGATCGTCGAGCTGGGTTCGACGATCTTGGGTAAAATCGTCGAGCTCCGTTCGCTGATCGACTATGCGGGAGTTCAGAGTTCAGGAAACGTTGAGCTGAGTTCGACGTTTCAGCCTGAGATCGTCGACCTCTGTTCGACGATCGTCGACCTCTGCTCGACGTTTTCTGTTGAGCTTTCTTTTTATTAGGTAGATCTGAATTTTTCCTAGCTACCTCTACAACACCCTTTCCTTTGTCAGAAATAAATTTGATTGGGGTTGTTAATACTATGGGTTGGCTAAATGAGGCACCCAAGCCCAGTGTACTCTTTAATCTTGAGTTCACTGTGCTTGTGATGTCCATTAATTTGATACTTCTCCCATTAAGGGATTCTTCAAATTGCTTGGTCTTGGATAGTTCACTTTTTAGTGAAGCTATCTCCTCTCTATAGCATTCCAACTCTTCAGAGAGTTTGAGGTTCTCTGATTTTATAGTGCTACACTCAGATAGTTATTTTCTGAGGGAAGTGATTTCCTTCTCAGACTCCAACAGATCTAGGCATAGTACCTTAAACTCATGTTTAAAATCCTCAAAACTGAAATCAAATGAATTGATTACCAGATCTTCTTCTAGTTGAGCTTCTGAATCTGATTCTGACTCTTCTGCTTCTGAGTCTGTTTGAGAGGCATTGATAGCCATCATACAGAATTCCTTTTCATCAGCATCATCCTCATCATCACTGGAGCTGGATGAGGCTTCAGAGCCCTCTTCAGTTTCACTCCATGTCTCAGCAACAAATCCCTTCTTTGTATGTTTATTCTTGCTGAAGGAGGGTTTGTTTGAGCTGTTTTTTCTGAAGTCTTTTTCCTTTCTTCTTTCTCTTCTATCTTTCTTGTCCTTGTTCTTGTTTTCTGGACAGTCAGGCACAATATGGCCTTGTTTCCTGCAACCAAAACATATGATTTCTTTATTGTTATTTGATTTATCATACCTTGGTTTATCATGACCCTCTTATGATCTCTTTCTAAAGTCTTTTCTGGCCATCTTGTAGAATCTTTTGGCCAATAGACTTAGGAGCTCATCATTTCCTGTAGCTTTATCTTCAGGCTCCTCTTCTGCAGCTTTGAAGGCTATGGTCTTTTCTTTTCTTGTGACTGGAGAAGTAGCCTTTTGTTCTTCTTCTCTATTTTTAATGAGCAGCTCATAGGATTTGAGCTTGCCCAGGAGAGCTTCAGTGGTAATCTCATTTAGACTTCTGGCATCTTTGATTGGCCAGATTCTTGAATCCCAAGTATTGGGGAAGCACATTAAGATTTTGTCATTCAGCTCAGTCAATGAGATTTCTTTATCCAAAGTCTTTAACTCATTAACAATCAGACTTAGTCTATTGTACATGTCAGCCACTGATTCAGCTTCTCCCTTTTTGAAGTTCTCATATTGGCTTATCAAATGGGATCTCCTGTCTTTCCTTTCATCAGCAGACCCTAAGACAATTTCAGAGAGCTTGTCCCAAATTCCTTTGGCTGAGTTGCAGTCAGCTACCTTCTGAAATATCTCATCAGACATTGTCTGAGCTAAGATGTTCATGGCCTTTGCATCTGCAGGTTTTCCATTTCTTTATGTCTGTATCTGTTCCTGAGGGAGGTGGAACAGTACTTGTACTTGTGGTCTCTGGAGGTGTTGGGCACACTGTCAAAACAGAATTAAATATATCCTCATCAATAGAATTCATATAAAGTTTAATCCTTGCCTTCCAGAGTGCAAACTTGGAAAGGTTGCACACTGGAGGTCTAGTGCTTGCATAATCTTTGTTCTGTGCCATGTCTATATAAATAGATAGATATAGTGAAAATAACTCTCTTAAGAGATTGATCTTATCAAGGATCTTTTGGTTCAAGTGTTAGCCTGTATGAGCAACCAACCTGCCTCTGATACCAATTGAAAGTGAGATAAAGATCTATCTAAACTCTAGAGGGGGGTGAATAGAGTATTTTTAAAATGGCTTTACAATTTAAACAAATAAAGCAATTAAGATTTAATTTATGTATAGGTGTAAGGTGTCTTACTAGATAAATCAGAACTAAGACAGCAAAAAGAAGAATCACAACACACAATAAAGAAAGTACTCAAGCAACCAGAAGACACAAGGAGCTATAGTGGTTCCCCAAAAACCTGGGTACATCCACTCTTCTACCACCCTTGGTAGGAATCCACTCAGGATGAGTTGATCAGGTGTCCTGACACTAATGAGCTTTTGATAAGGTGCTCAAAAACCAAACTAGATTTTTTGATCAGGTTTCTTGCCACCACTGAGTTTTGACAAGGCTCTCAGAACCAATCTCAGAACTTTTGAAGGGAGTTTTGATAACCCTTTTACAGCAGGAAAAGAAAAAGTAAAGAGGTGAAGTTGTCTTCTCTGTTCTCAAATCAAATGCGAGAAGACTAGTGGATTGTTGATGATGTCAAAGCTCCCCTTGAGATGTAGAATGGTTCAGGAGTGAGAGCTTTGCTTCAGGGTGATAGGTCTTCAGAAGCTTCAGATCTCCAGCAGAAGATGATTCCAGCAGATGCTGAAAAGTTTGGTGTCTGGAGTTCTTGATGTTGAAGCTATGATCACTTTTCAGTAAGTCAAAAGGATTGTTCTACTAGTTCTTCAGAAAAATGATCACTTGTGACTGTCACTGTTAAAAATCTTGTTGTTGTGCTGTCTGTAGTATTCTCTATATTCTTGACTGAAGACATAAAGGAGGATCTTATTCTCTGAAAAATTCCTTGTCAAAGATAGTCGTTGGCAGTCATAAATATCTTCTATAAAAGTCTTGTCTTCTAGAAGAAAGTCTCATGTTCCAAAAAGAATTCCTTGAAACTTGCTCCAGAATAAATAAAAACAGCTGGCAGATCTCTTGAGATAAATGCTGAGAGAATTCAAAAACATTCCAAAGACTGACAAAATTTGAATCCGTAAAAACGTCGATCTCTCAGAAGATCGTCAATCTGAGCTCTACAATCGGCGATCTGAGCTCAGAGATGGAATAAGATCAACAGACAGAAAACGTCAAACTGAGCTCGAAGATCGTCGAACTGAGCTCAGCGACCTGGAGAATAAACTGAGGAGAGATCGTCGACCTGATCTCGAAGATCGTCGACCGAAGCTCGACGACTTTAGCAAAGTTGAGCTCAGAGAGCGTCGAACGGAGTTCGACGTTCCGTCAACCTAAGCTCGACGATAATTGTCTTTGACTCAGCTTGAAGTCTGATTCCTTGAATGGTCCTGGGGGCAGCTCAAACCTAAATTCTAAGCCCTAGACACATTCTAATGTTGACCTTTAAAACTATACAACTAGGTCAAACTGGTTTCCTAAGACAAACATAGTGATCCTTACCCAAATTAGTAATAGGGTGTTCCAACACGTAGGCTATTACGTGCCCGTTCTGCATCAGAACGGCACCCATCCCCTGGTAGGAGGCATTTGTGTACACCTGGAATCACTCCCTTCCCAATGAAAGAGTGGGAATGGGAGCCGAGGTAAGTCGACCTTTCAACTCCACAAAGGCCTCCTCACACTGTGGCGTCAAAATGAAAGGGGATTCCTTCTTTGTCGGGGATGTAAGAGGGAGTGCAATCTTGTAGAATCCTTCGACGAACTTCCGGTAATATCCGGCAAGTCCCAGGAAGCTCCGTACATCCGTGGCTGTCTTCAACGGTGGCCAATCCTGAACTGCCCGAATCTTGGCCGGGTCTACTGCCAACCCAGCACTGCTGATAATATGACCTAAGAAGGCCACCTCCTGTAGCAAAAACTGGCATTTGCTGAACTTCGCATACAGCTGGTGCTCCGGTAGCCTCTCTAGAGTCAAAGTCAGGTGTCTTGTATGCTCCTCCTCCGTCCTGGAGTAGATGAGGATGTCGTCAATAAATACGATGATGAATACATCCAAATACTTCTCGAATACCCTGTTCATGAGGCTTGTAAGTGCTGACGACGCATTTGTGAGCCCGAAGGGCATCACTATAAACTCAAACAGTCCATACCTACTACTAAAGGCGGTTTTTAGAATGTCCTCCTCTCGAATCCGTAGCTGGTAATAACCTGACCTCAAGTCAAGTTTAGAGAAGAAATGTGCTCCTTCCAGTTGATCGAAGAACTCATCAATCCGTGGCAGCGGGTATGTATTCCAGACCGTCAGTCTGTTCAGTGCTCGATAATCAATACACAAGCGGAGACTTTCGTCCTTATTCTTCATTAATAGCACCGGGGCTGCCCACGGTGAAGAGCTTGGCCGGACAAACCCTGCCTCTACTAGTTCCTGCAACTGACTTCGGAACTCTGTCAACTCTTTCGGGGCCATCCGGTAAGAAGCCCTAGATGCCGGCTTGGCCCCCGGTACAAGCTGTATCTGGAAGTCCTACTCTCGATGCGGAGGTAGTCCTGGAAGTTTCTCTGGAAAGACGTCAGCAAAATCTCGCACCACCGGGATGTCAGTAACAGAATCCTCGGCCTCTGCCAACTCAAATATAATCTGATAGACCTCCTTTCCCTACAGATGGGCCTTAACGTCCTGTAATGAAGATAAGAGTATATGAGAGGCAGGTCTTATACCTTCGATGACAATGAAAGAGTCCCCGTGCCTCACGGTGATCCTCTTGCTTGGCAATAAATCTGGCCATGTTCCAGTATAGCCATACCATGCCCAGGATCAAGTCGTAGTCCGTCAACTTCAAAAGCATCGTTGGAGCCTCAAATTCCTTTCCACCGATTTCTACCTCCATGTTGCAGTGGTCTGAGGTAAGGAGTTCAGATCCATCAGGTAGTCGCACCCTCATCTCCGAGCCCGTGAATCGCTCCACGCCTTCCAATCCTTCTACGAATGTCTCCGACACGAAGCAGTGAGAAGCTTCAGTATTGGAAAGCGTGCGGGCAGGCTTGCCACTGATGAAGATTATACCTGGGGTAGTTAAATGTCTTATGATTCTATAACGAGTTTTTCTTTCATATTTATTCTATCTAGTGCAGTTCTACAAATTTTTCAACAGAGAAAGGGGAAATTCTTTTTAAATAATTAAACATCTCGGCGTACCTACTATGACCTGCTCTGGGTTCTGAGGCTACGCAAGGTCCAAAGCATACTCCTGCTCTCTTTCTTGTCTACGATCTCCCTCTAGTATCCACATCCTCGGCCACGACCTCGGCCTCCAAAATACTGCGCTGGCTGGGCAGCCGGTGGAGCTGGTGGGGGTGCCCCTCTCATAGGGCAATTTTTGCGGATGTGCCCAACCTGATGGAAGTGGAAGCACTCTGGCGGGGGATATGTCATTCCCCCGGGTCTCTAGCCCTCCCGTGTCTGAAGAGATGGTGGAGCCACCACCACTGGCTCCCTTGTTTCCTGTCTTGCCTCCTGACGAGGCTGGTCCTTGACACTTCTCCCGTCCGTGATACGGGCTCGTCTCTGATCATTCCTTGCTCCTCAACCCTGATCCTCCGCTGGCCGTTTCCGGCCCCGAGTAGCTTGCCAATCAGCCTCTATCCTCTTGGCCATCTCTAACATCCGAGGTATTGGCCCGTCAGATACGAATAGTAGGGCCTCCCTCAAGTCCTCCCGTAGGCCCTTATAGAACCTCTTGATGTATCCTACCTCATCCATCTGATAGGAGTCCGCAAACTGGGCTAAATGGTTGAACTCCCGGTGGTACTCTACCACTATCTTATTGCCCTGCTTCAGCAACAGGAACCTGTCCTCCAGCTCATCCTTATCCGACTGTGGAACAAAATGCTTTAGTAACACAGCCCTGAACTCCTCCCAAGTAATCTTTGCAATCTCCATATCCGCAAAAGTCGTATCCAGCGACGTCTTCCACCATCACTTGGCGTGAGACTCCAAGCAAGAGACCACCAATGGCACTCTCTCCTCCCAGGGGCACCGTATCCCGGTCAACATCTCGTACATAATGTCCAGCCATTCTTCAGTCCGGACAGCTGACTCTGTCCCTAAGTAGGATGGGGGAGAGAGTCCTCGGAAGATTCTCAGCAAGTTGGCCCCCGGGTTTGGCTGTAGGATCGGAACCTGCTGAGACCTGAAAGCCTCCTAAAAGGCTGTAAGAGTCTGCACCATTGATAGTTTTACTTTCAAGACTACCTGAACACCTAGAGAGGGGGGTGAATAAGTACATTTCCTTGATTTAACCTAAGGCAGAATATAACTACAGTTCTTTAAATAAATAAGCTATTTCTATAGCTAACACAGCATAGCAATCACAATCATACACACATCACAGATTGCACACAGATTTATAGTGGTTCCCCAAGGTCTGGGTACATCCACTTTCCCCCTTAACCTATCTAGCAGTATGATAGAGTCGGCCTAACTTCTTCCTTTAGCTCAGAATCCAAAAGGATTCCTACAACTCAGAATGTCTCCACATTCCTACAACTCAAGCTAACAAGCCCTACCTCAGCCTTGGCACAAGGCCTACAACTCAGAGAATACCTTCTCCTACAACTCAGGCATAAACAGCCCTACCTCAGCCTTGCCACAAGGCCTACAACTCAGAGAATACCTTCTCTTACAACTCAGGCATAAACAGCTCTACCACTCAGAGAATAAATCTCCTACACTCAGCCTTTATAAAATAGGCTTATAACTCAGATCTATGAATAGATCCTACAGAATTTGATAAGGAATTTTGTAATCTCTTACCCCTGTTGAGAGAGAAGGGATAAGAACTTTCTTGATTAGCTTCTTGAAGAGGCTGATGGCTGAAATAAACTTGATCTTAGCTTTCTTCAAAACTTCTTGAATCTGAACTTAGTTGGGTTGATTTCCTTTGAATATAACTGACTAGCAGCTTCCTTCTTAGACTTCAGAAATAGATCTGAATCTTCTTGACAGATTAGTTCAGTATCTGCTTCTTGAGAGACCTGTAAATTTCTCCTTCTTGTCTTCAAATAGCTGGATCTCTCTCTATCCAAACCTCTTGAAGATACTTCTTAATTCTTGATTGAATTCAACTTAGACTGAAACTGAGTGAATGATCACTTCAGAATGTCTTCTTAGATCTTCACACGAAGATCTTCTTCTATGCCTTGCACTTTCTTGATCAGAGATCTTTGTCACAATAGTTGTGTTTTTGTGTCAATAATGAATCATTCATTAACTGTCCATTCCTTCTTCTGAATCCATCTATATATAGACTTCATCCATGGTAACCGGTTGATCCGGTTTCTAACTAACTTCTGACAAGTCTGACAGCTTCAGTAAACCCGTTGTAACTCACAGCTGTCAATTCATCAAACAGATCTTGAGCCTTTGACTCTGTCAGCAAAGCGTCGAGACTGACTATCATAAAGTGTCGAGACCATCTGTTAATATGTGTCGACACAAGTGACTTAAGTGTCGACACAGCCTTTGGTGATGTCGACATAGCTTCCTTGATGTCGACACAGCTTCTTGACACTGCATCTTGAGAATGTGTCGACACTGATTATTTGTTTCGACACAAACACTTCACCATTCATCAGCAATCAACTTGGTCTAGACTCAGCTGTGTGTCGACACAAGTCCTGTGTGTCGACACAGTTTATGTAGACTCAGAACATAGCGTGTGTCGACACTGCCTCCAGTTGTTGACACAGTTGTTGTCGACTCTGCCTCTGTGTGTCGACACTGCCTCCCGATGTCGACACAGCTGATGTCTACTAACTATTTCTGTGTGTCGACACTGCCTCCCGGTGTCGACACAAATTCACTGAGGTGTCGATACAGCCATTTCCAAGGGTCGACACAATCTTACTGAAGTGTCAACACAGCTTTCTCAGGTGTCGACATATGGACTTAGAATATTTTTCATGCATTCTAGCACATTCTTAACCTGCACATATAAACTCAAAATAACATCAAATACACCTTGATGTATATCATTGAGCTAAGTAAGGCTTCTCCAAATCAGGTACACATTTTCCAATGTACCCAACAATCTCCCCCTATTTGGAGAAGTCATAACCCTTTAGCCAATGATATACACCACTTAGAAAATAAACATGATGATATATATAAGCATTATATTACTAGGTACTATAACAAAACACATATCATAGTTACATCACAGAATAAAGATGTAAAAGTAAATGATCACAGAACAATGTTTTGTATATCAACTCAAAAAGTTTGTTACAAAATGTTTACATTGATTTCTCTAACAAACAAAAATTTACATAGTTCTTGGACAAACAACTAGTAAAGCTAAGACTAAGGCTAGACTGGCTCCTTGATGACAATCCCTTTGCCAGAGTTAATCTGAGCCTACATAAAAGGTTATGTATCTTCCATGAGCTTCTTGCCTTTCAAATCAGTCTTTTTCTGTGCCTCAGCCTTGATCCTTTGCCTTTCAAAATAATGAAAAGGCTTGGGAAAATACTTGCTAGGCTCCTGAGTATCAAGAGGTAGCTTCCCCATCTTAGCCTTTCTCTTGTGTTGAACTATGGCCTCCTGCCTGGCTTCATACTTTTGTCATTCTTGCTCATTGTGCCATTTTCCCCTTTCATGTACTTTATCTTTTATAGATTTCCAAGCAGTTAAAATGATATTCCTTGAAGTGGGGCTCAATTGCTCAAAGTTTGGCTTTAATTCTACTTGCTCTCTAAATCTTTTCTATGATAATAGAGCATCTTGCTGAGCTTTCAGACTTGCTTCTGGCATATCAACCTTTTCAATAATAACATTTGTAACTAGTAGAGGAGGAATGTACATAGACTCAACTTGTTGATGTACCATTTCAATATCTATAGGAGGGTAAATGACTTGGGAAACCTCAGGTTGATCACCTTCAAGTAGAATTGGTTGCACCCCTAACTCAGCCATATTATCATCATCACACAATGGCGGATATCCCAGAGTGGCACTTATACTGTTGGTTACCCATTTGGCATGATCAGATCCAGCATAGACTAATACCCTCTCCCCCTTTATGACTTCTCTGGTCATATGATCTCTTAAGTCCTCTTTCTGAAATCTTATTTGACCATCCAGGTAATTGATTCCATCTTTAAAGAATGACTTTAACTTTTGAAGCTTGTCACTAATTAACTTTTGAGATGAAGTGATGGCAGTTTTAACTAATTCTAGGGCAGCCTGTAGCTTCTTATCATATTCTTCTATTTCTTTAGCCCTTGCAACAGTCATTCCTGTAACAATATTTGTTAACTCAGTGACTATCTCATTGTGAGATTCAGTCAGATTGTCATTCATTTTTATTTGATTTTCAAGGACATAGCCTTGTTTGACTGCAATCTCATCCACATACTTCTTTATTTCTTCTTATTGCTTGGCAAGAAATACCACAGCATTGCCTCCCTTGTGGAAGCAATCTGTAATCTCTCTTTTATTCTGATTAACTTCAAATCTTATAGATTCTATATCTTGTGCCAGATCAAATTGAAGAGCCTTCTGGCTTTCATCCACATATTTTTCTAGAGCCAATCTCTGCTTATCCATTTTGACTTGTAAATCCACCAAAAGTTTGTTGTAATCAATTGCAGGTGCTGGTTGGGAAGAAGTAGCTTGTAAATCCTGCTTATAGCTTTGACTTCTTCTCTTAAAGACCATTAATTTTCTCTTCTTTGCCTCCCTTACTTCTTCATGCTCAGATTCTGAAGAACTTTCAATATAAACTCTCTCTTGAGGAGTGGAAGAAATTTCTTTCTCAGCTACTTGTTGCTCCTCCTCTATATTAACCTGCTCCCCCTCAACCCTTACTTTCTCCCCCTCAAATCTTAGGGTCTCCATTTTATCTGTTTCACCTCCAATATCAGGAAACAACTCTTCAAGAGTAAATTCTTGTTGTGTGAGAACAAGAGATAGTACTTTCTCAATAGCAGAAGCAACTCCAGAAATATCTAGATCAGTTAGAGAAACAATGTCCTATGATAAATTGATTCTTTCTTCCTCTTGTACCTATTCAGACTCTGGCTCCCCCTACAAATGTGCATTCTCAGCATTGTCCTAGACTTGTATACTTTCTAGCTCCCCCTGCACTTGTGCAATAACTAGCTCCCCCTGCACTTGTGCAGATATAGTATCTTCCAGGACTTGTGCATCTTTAGGACCATGCTCTTGCCTGTCCACATCAGGCATTTCTTTAGAAAGAACTCTATCCCATCTTGAGAATAACCTTATGTCCATTCTCCTCATGTGGTTTATCTTTGATCCAAGAATCTGTTGCATTACCTCTGGAATTATTTCAGCCAGGTACAGACTCATGATCCTAGCTAAGTTTGGCTTCTTGATTCCTTCTTTAATCTTATCAAACAGTACTGCAGACCAATTTGTTTGAATCTTAAAGATCACCCTTGTCATCAGGCTGAACATATAGGCTGATATCCTATCATGGCCACCTGGTTTGCATAAGATCACTTTTCCTATTATTTCAGACAGGAATTTCCCCTGAGGATTCATGCCCTTCCTGTTGATGGCAGATCCTATTTTTATGGTTGGATCCAATCCACACCATTGAAGCGCCTCCCTGGTCCTTGAGGCTGGCACCTCTTCCTCATCTTGTATTCTAGGAAGATGGAGAATATTGCTCAACCTTTTCTGAGATAGCTTGACTTTTTCTCCATGTACAGAGGATTTGATCTTCAATCCTGTTGAGTCCATTGATGCAGCCGTGTAGAACTCGAATACTTCTTTATTCCATATCTTTGAAGGTTCAGAGACAAGATATTCTAATCCGTAGTCTGCAAGAAGAGAAATTACCTTTTTGATCTCTGAGTCAGCATCGTCGAATGCATGCCTAACCAACTCATATCCTTCAGTGATGTTGTCTTCAACCTTAGGTGCCATCGGAATGAAGAGAAAGCTTTATTGGAGAGGAGAGAGATTGTCGACATAAGGTTTTTGTCTCGAAACCCTGGTGAGCATGTCGACAGAATAAGTTCTTGACCTATTTATACCCTTCTAATCAAAGAAGATCAAAAGGCGGGCAAAAACTGTCGAAAAGTTTCGACACTGTTGGAATGTGTCGACACAAACTTCTATTGTCTCGACCACGGCGCTGACTACTATGTGTCGACACCAATTGATGATATGTCGACACAGGAGATACTTAGTAGTTCATCAGAAATTCTGTGTCGATTCTTATTATAAGTGTCGACACAAAATCTGTAAGTGTCGACACCATTACTCCGGTTGTGTCGACACTACATTTCTGGATGTGTCGACTCTTTTTCCCTTAGGTGTCGACATATTTTCTCTGTGTCGACACAATTTCCCTGAATTGTCGACATGACTCCTCTGTGTCGACACTTTATTACTGAATGTGTCGACACAATTTTACTTAGCCAATTTTTGGTAAACTAACCTATGGTCAGCATTCCTAATTCAATTTTAAATCAATTGAATTTAGTTTCATCAAGAGGCTTAGTAAATACATCTGCAATTTGATAATCAGTTTTAACAAATTCTAATGAGATGTCTTCTTTTTCTATATGTTCTCTAAGAAAATGGTATTTTATCTCTATATGCTTAGTCCTACTATGTGAAACAGGATTGTTTGCAATAGAAATGGCACTTTTAGAATCACATAATAAAGGTGTTCTACTTACTTGAATACCATAGTCCCTTAGCTGATGTTGAATCCACAATAACTGTGCACAGCAAATTCCTGCTGCCACATATTCAGACTCAGCTGTGGATATTGCCATACTAGTCTGCTTCTTACTGCTCCAAGATAACAATCTTCCTCCCAGGAATTGGCATGTACCTGTAGTACATTTTCTATCTTCTCTACAGCCTGCAAAATCTGCATCTGAATAACCTGTTAGTAGAAAATATACATTCCTAGGGTACCAAAGGCCTGGATAAGGTATGCCCTTTAGATATCTCAAAACCCTTTTGACTGCAGTATAATGTGATTCTTTAGGGCATGCTTGGTACCTAGCACAGACACATATTGCATACATAATGTCTGGTCTACTAGCAGTGAGATATAATAGAGAGCCAATTATTCCTCTATACAAATACTCATATACAGGTTAACCTGCATCATCTTTGCATATAGGAATACTTGTTCCCATAGGAGTTCTCATGGTGGAGGATGATTCCATACCATACTTCTTAATTAACTCCTTGGTGAACTTAGACTGGGATACGGACAATCCATCATTAGTCTGTCTTACTTGGAGTCCCAAGAAGAACTTAAGTTCCCCCATACTGCTCATTTCAAACTTCCCTTGCATAAGTTTAGCAAACTTCTTGCAAAGGTTGTTCTCTGTAGACCCAAAGATTATGTCATCTACATAAATCTGAACTAAGATTATCTTCCCTTTAGATTCCCTTAGGAATAGAGTTTTGTCTATTTTACCTCTTGAGAATTTGTTCTCAATAAGGAAAGTAGACATGGTTTCATACCAAGCCCTTGGGGCTTGCTTTAACCCATACAATGCTTTCCTAAGTCTATAGACATAATCAGGTTTAAGAGAATCTACAAAACCTGATGGCTGCTCTACATAGACTTCTTCTTATAAATCACCATTCAGGAATGCTGATTTCACATCCATTTGATATACCTTGAAGCCTTGATATGCTGCATAGGCAAGGAACATTCTGATTGCTTCCAGTCTTGCTACTGGGGCAAATGTTTGATCAAAGTATATTCCCTCTTCCTTTCTGTATCCTTTTGTAACCAATCTTGCTTTATTCTTCACAATAACTCCATTCTCATCCAACTTGTTCCTAAAAATCCACTTTGTACCAATGATGTTGTGGTCTTTTGGTTTAGGAACCAACTCCCAGACCTTGCATCTTCTAAATTGATTAAGCTCCTCTTGCATAGCATTAATCTAGTGTTGGTCTTGGATAGCTTCTTCAAATTTCTTTTGCTCCAGTTGAGATAGAAAACTTGAGTGCAGGACTGTATTCAGATTTCTACTTCTGGTTTTCACTCCATGTCTTGGATCACTAATTATCTTATTTGTTGGATGATCCTTTAGATGTCTTATAGCTATAGGTAAAATTCCTTCTGGCTGAACACCTCCAGTTTCATCATTATGTTGCACCTCTTGGTTGTCATCAGCTTCTAGAGAGTCTTGTACTCCCCCTGGACTGTAGCTATCATTTTCCAATCCTTCATCTGTAGTTGAGCCTTCTACAATGGAAAGCTTGTCCATTCTATTGCTTATACCTGTTGGACTGCATGAACTATAAGCCAACTCACTGTTGATTAATCTTGTTTCATCAAATACAACATGTACAAATTCTTCTACAACCTGAGTAATCAAGTTGTAGACTCTATAAGCCTTACTATTATTATTGTACCCAACAAATATCCCATCTTGGGATTTGGCAGCAAACTTAGTTAAATAAGACTTGTCATTGTTAAGGATATAACACTTGCAACAAAAGATCCTAAAATAGGATAAATTTGATTTTTTACCTTTCATAATCTCATAGGGAGTCTTTTTGTGGCACTTAGTGATAGAAGCCCTGTTGAGTACATGACATACAGTGTTTTCTGCCTCAGCCCAGAAATATTCTGCGAGAGAAGTGTCACTCAATAAAGTTCTACCAGCTTCAATCAATGTCCTATTCTTTATTTCACCAATACCATTTTATTGAGGTGTTCTAGGTGAGGAGAATTCTTGAAAAAATCCAAACTCTTCACACAATCTTGTCATACTTTCAGATTGAAATTCAGTGCCATGGTAACTTCTGATTTTTACCACTGTACTGTCCAGTTCATTCTGAATTTGTCTTACAAAACTGTGTAAATCACTTGGGGTTTCAGATTTCTGTCTTAGAAAGAACACCCAGGAATATCTAGAATAGTCATCTACAACCACAAAAGTATAGACCTTCCTACCTAGACTATGAACTGGCATAGGACCAAAAAGATCCATATGTAAGAGGTATAGACACCTCATTGAATCCTTGTTTTCAAGGCTATGAAAGGAGGATTTTGTCTGCTTGCCCTTTTGACAAGCTGAACATATCCCTTCCTTTATACACTTAACTTGAGGACCATTCATCACTAACTCTTTGCTAAAGAGTTGGCTAATTGTCTTGTAGTTAAGATGAGCCAGCCTCTTGTACCATTTGACACAATGAGATGCTTTCTCATCAGCTACAAGAAAAATAGGAGAACCTTTGTTCTCACACTCAAAATCAAGACAATAAACATTTCTCTTTCTGTATCCTGTCAAAATGATATTTTGATCACTTGACCTTTTGATATGACATCCATTCTTAACAAATGAAATGTCATATCCTAGATCACTCAGCTGACTTATGCTTATCAGGTTGTGTTTCAAACCTTTTACATAAGCCACTTGAGTGATGGTAATTTTGTTGGAAGAGATGTTATCAAATCCTTTGATGATTCCTCTTTCAGATCCACCAAAGATTACTTTAGGCCCATACTTGATAGGTGTGTACTCCTTCAACAGCCCCTTTGTTCCAGTCATGTGCCTGGAATATCCACTGTCCAAGTACCATATAGGGGCATGGCAACTTGGACTTTCCTGCAATACAGAATTACTTTCCCTTAGAACCCAAGTAAGTCTTGGGTCCTTGGTTCAAGTTAGCCCCATTCATATCAAAACTACCAGCAGCTTTTCTAACTGGTAGACTGCTGTTCTTCCTGACACTTATGCTATGCCAGCAGTCTAAGGCAAAATGGCCTGTCTTGCCACAGCACCAGAATTCATACTTGTTGTACCTAGGTCTAGATACATTTTTGGCAGAAAAATTTCTGTTCTGTGCTGGTGCTGGTGCAGCTACACCCACTTATTTCTTATAACCATGGGGTTTATGAACATGGGCTGACTTATTGACATAAGCACCCTTGTCATTCAGAACTTCAGTTTTATTATGACCTTGAGTATTCTCAAAGTCATACTTGTTAGAAGGCTCATGCACCTTTCTAAAAACTACAGGGACTTTAAAATTCAATGGCTGAACAGAGGCTTTGCCCTTTCTTTTGAAATGGGCAGCCCTGGTTTTACCTTTATAGCCTATTCCAGCCTTACCCTTTTGAGCCACAAACTCATCTATTAAGGGTAAGATTGATTTTGGCTTAGAGTAACTAGCTACCAAATCTTTCTCTACTTGAAGTCTGACTTCCAGACCTTTAATTAGATCATTTTTATATATGATTGTACCCATCTGAATAATAGTAATAGTTTTCAGCTTGGCAACCTCATTCATTTGTTGATCCAATTCTTTCTCTAAACCAGATGCAGTCATCTTAAGATCTGCAATTTCCTTAGCCTGATTTTCGGCCAGGTTTTTGCTTTTCTTAAGTGCATGCAATAAGTCCCCATATTCATCTATCAACTGATGAATATCTCCTTCAGATTCTGATCCATCCTCATCACTTGATGAAGATGAATCTTGCTCTGAACCAGTACTGTAATCAGAAATTCTAGAATTACTTTGTACCTTACTGGGACCAGGCTGATCCTGGCACTTGTTGTCTTCTGATTCAGCCATCAGTCCCATGCACTAATGGTCTTCTTGTTCATTGATGGAGTCTAGTAATTGCATAAAATCCTCTTCTTCACTAGCTACATACAGTCTAATGTATGTTTTAGCTTCAGATTCTAACTTTGAGGAGGATTGATCTGTAAGACTCTTCTCCTTCTTAGCAACAAAGGATTTCTCCTTCTTGCCCTTTTGTTGAGTCTTCTTCTTGTCTGCTGACTCCTTCCTCTTTTCTGGACACTCAGCCACCACATGCCCAGGCCTATTGCAGCAATAGCAAACAATTTATGATGTTGTAGCTTTGCTGGGCTTAGACTTGCTCCTTTCCTTTCTTGATGATTTTCTTTTTTGATAGTAGTCATCAACTAGCTGTGATGTGGAGGGCCTTGACTTCCACTGCTTCTTCTTCAAGAACCTCTGAAACTACCTTGTAAATGCAGCAAAATCTGCATCTAAATCACTGCTATCTGAGTCTTGATTATCTGAATTCTCTGAGATAACTTCAGCAACTTCCTTAGGAGGTGATGGATACATCCTCCTGTTCTTTCTAGTGGCTTCAACCTTGAAGGCCACTGACTTTTGTCTATGCTCTCCTTTTGTATTTATTTCTTCCTCCTTCCTAGCCATTAGTTGCATTTCATATGATAGCAACTTTCCAAATAAGGTTGGAGGAGAAATGTCTGCTAGTTTGGCCACTTCTCTAATAGCACAAATCTTGGTATCCCAATCCTTTGTCAAGGATCTTAGGAATTTGTCATTCAGCTCATAAGTACTGAAGACCCTTCCATAGGATATCAGTTCATTCACTATCCTGTAGAATTTCTTATAGCACTCAGATATGCTATCAGACTTCCCTTGTCTAAAACTCTCATATTCTTGATTGAGCATAGACTTTCTGTATTGTCTAACTTCTTCAGAACCCTCCATGTAGACAATCAAAGTGTCCCACATTTCCTTGGAGGTTTTGCAGTGAATCAAATTTTGGAAAGTAGAATCATCTATGGCACTCACTATGATATTCTGAGCTCTTTTATCCATAGTTGCCAATATAATCTCATCCTTGGTCATTTCAGAAAAATCTTTAGGAGTTCTTTGATTTGCATCTAGAATAGACACATTCATTGGGATATATGGACCTTCTTTTACTGTGATATATATCCTTGGGTCAGAGGCCTCCATAAACAACCTAACCCTTTCTTTCCAGATTCCAAAAATCTCTTCCTGCAGATGGGTAATTTCATTGACCCTAATTCCTTGTGATTCTCTCCAGAACCCATTTTCTTGATTCTTGATTCTGCCTTAGAGATCAAACTCAAACTGTTACGTCTTTCTTTGAGCAACCTCCCTCTGATACCACTTGAAAGTTTTACTTTCAAGACTACCTAAACACCTAGAGGGGGGTTGAATAGGTACTTTTCCTTGATTTAACTTAAGGCAAAATATAACTACAGTTCTTTGAATAAATCAGATATTTCTATAGCTAACACAGCACAGTAATCAATATCATACACACATCACAGATTGCACACAGATTTATAGTGGTTCCCCAAGGTCTGGGTACATCCACTTCCCCCCTTCACCTATCTAGCAGTATGCTAAAGTCGGCCTAACTTCTTCCTTTAGCTCGGAATCCAGAAGGATTCCTACAACTCAGAATGTCTCCACATTCCTACAACTCAGGCTAACAAGCCCTACCTCAGCCTTGCCACAAGGCCTACAACTCAGAGAATACCTTCTCCTACAACTCAGGCATAAACAGCCCTACCTCAGTCTTGCCATAAGGCCTACAACTCAGAGAATACATTCTCCTACAACTCAGGCATAAACAGCCCTACCACTCAGAGAATAAATCTCCTACACTCAGCCTTTATAAAATAAGCTTACAACTCAGATCTATTAATAGATCCTACAGAATTTGATAAGGAATTTTGTAATCTCTTACCCCTGTTGAGAGAGAAGGGATAAGAACTTTCTTGATCAGCTTCTTAAAGAGGCTAATGGCTGAAATCAACTTGATCTTAGCTTTCTTCAAATCTTCTTGAATCAGAACTTAGGTGGGTTGATTTACTTTGAATATAACTGACTGGAAGCTTCCTTCTTAGACTTTAGAAATAGATCTGAATCTTCTTGACAGATTAGTTCAGTATCTGCTTCTTGAGAGACCTGTGAATGTCTCCTCCTTGTCTTCAAATAGTTGGATCTCTCTCTATCCAAACCTCTTGAAGATACTTCTGAATTCTCGATTGAATTCAACTTAGACTGAAACTGAGTGAATGATCACTTCAGAATGTCTTCTTAGATCTTCACACGAAGATCTTCTTCTGTGCCTTGCACTTTCTTGATCAGAGATCTTTGTCACAATAGTTGTGTTTTTGTGTCAATAATGAATCATTCATTAACTGTCCATTCCTTCTTCTGAATCCATCTATATATAGACTTCATCCATGGAAACCGGCTGATCTGGTTTCTAACTAACTTCTGACAAGTCTGACCGCTTCAGTAAACCCATTGTAACTCATAGCTGTCAAGTAATCAAATAGATCTTGAGCCTTTGACTCTGTCAGCAAAGCGTCGAGACTGACTGTCATAAAGTGTCGAGACCATCTGTCAATATGTGTCGACATAAGTGACTTAAGTGTCGACACAGCCTTTGGTGATGTCGATATAGCTGTCTTAATGTCGACACAGCTTCTTGACACTGCATCTTTAGAATGTGTCGACACTGATTATTTGTGTCAACACAAACACTTCACCATTCATCAGCAATCGACTTAGTTTAGACTCAGCTGTTTGTCGACACAAGTCCTGTGTGTCGACACAGTTGATGTAGACTCAGAACATAGCGTGTGTCGACACTTCCTCCAGTTGTCGACACAGTTGTTGTCGACTCTGCCTCTGTGTGTCGACACTACCTTCTGGTGTCGACACATATTATGTCGACTGACTATTTCTGTGTGTCGACACTGCCTCCCGGTGTCGACACAAATTCACTGAGGTGTCGACACAGCCATTTCCAAGTGTCGACACAATCTTACTGAAGTGTCGACACAGCTTCCTCAGGTTTCGACATATGGACTAAGAATATTTTTCCTGCATTCTAGCACATTCTTAACCTGCACATATAAACTCAAAATAACATCAAATACACCTTGATGTATATCATTGAGCTAAGTGAGGCTTCTCCAAATAAGGTACACATTTTCCAATGTACCCAACACCCATCTCCGACTATAGGAACGGAGTGGGGACCGGGGGAGGTGGTGCAACATTTTGAGTCTGCTGAGCTCCGCCCTGTGGTGTAGACTGTGCTGGAGCTGAGGTTGCATATCAAAAACCATCTGTAAGCAATTGACTCATGCCTAATTAGCAGTGGACAATTACATGTGATTCCCCATATGGGCACACAACGTTTCCACTGCTTAGTTTGTCTCCAAACTAAACCTGCGTGGGGGTGACCCAGGGATTTGTGGACTGGTACTTTTCCGATTGAGGTTGCTCTGATACCACTTGTAAGACCCCATTTTTTTTCTTTTTAAAACACCGGGGTCTTAGGCCCAGAACAGCCGCTTTGCGGTGACACCTTCACGCCCTAAAGGGTAATCACCACAAAACGCCAATTTTGTCGGCCGATTCGATCACAGAAAAGCAATAAAGGTAGAGTAAACACAAGTGAGGTAAAAACTCTAACCATAAGTCCTCAATAAAATCACATCAGAGTAATAATATCTCCACGAAGGGAGAGTCCACAAAATATAAATGTACTGAAAATAAGGGCTTAAGCCCGATACATCAAATCCTCACTACATAATGTTGGGAACATTGGAAAATGTGTACCTGATTTGGAGAAGCCTCACTTAGCTCAATGATATACCTCAAGGTGTATTTGATGTTATTTTGAGTTTATATGTGCAGGTTAAGTATTGGCTAAAATGCAGAAAAAGTTTCTAAGTCCATGTGTCGACACCTAAAGCAATTGTGTCGACATACAGAATATGTTAGTCGACATCAACTGTGTCGACACCGGGAGGCAGCGTCGACACACAGAATATATAGTCGACATCAACTGTGTCGACACCAGGAGGCAGTGTCGAAACACAGAATATATAGTCGACATCAACTGTGTCGACACCGGGAGGCAGTGTCGACACACAGAATAGATAGTCAACATCAACTGTGTCGACACCGGGAGACTATGTTGACACACAGAAGCAGTGTCGACACATAGAATTCTCAGTCTATATCAACTGTGTTGACACACAGGACTTGTGTCGACACACAGTAGAGGTTCAACATAGTTGATTGTTGTGGAATGAAGAAGTAATTATGTCGACACAAAAAGGCAGTGTCAACATTCTCAAGATTTAGTGTCAAGAAGTTGTGTCAATATCAAGGCAGCTATGTCAACACCACCAAAGTCTGTGTCGACACTTAAGTTACATATGTCGACACATATTGCCAGTTTGTCTCGACACATAATGACAGTCAATCTCGACGCTTTGTTGACAGAGACAAAGGTTCAAGAACTGACTGGGGACTTGACAGCTGTGCATTCCAACAACTTTAATGAAGGTGTCGGACTTGTCAGAAGTTAGTTATAAACCGGATCAGCTGGTTACCATGGATGAAGTCTATAAATATAGATGGTTTAAGAAGATGAAAGATAAGATTGATCATATACACAACTAACACAACTATTGAGAGGTTGATCGATTGATCAAGAAAGTGCAAGGCACACAGAAGAAGATCTTCGTGAGAAGATCTAAGAAGACATACTGAAGTGATTATCCACTCAAATTTTGTCTAAGGTGAATTCATTCAGAATTCAGAAGGAACTTCAGAGGAATTGGGGAGAGAGAGCTCCAGCTATTTTGAGGTCAAGAAGGAGACAATCACAAGTCTCTTAAGTAGTAGATCCTGAACTAATCTACTAAGTAGATCCAGATCCATATCTGGAATCCAAGAAGGAAGCTGGCAGTCAGTCAACTTCAAAGGAGATCAACCCTACTAAGTTGAGATTCAAGAAGCTTTGAAGAAAGCTAAGAACAGGTTGATTTCAGTTATCAATATCATCAAGAAGCTGATCAAGAATCCTCTTATCCTTTCTCTTTCAACAAGGGTAAGAGACCATCAAATTACTTATCAAATTCTGTAGGATCTTTTAAAAGATCTGAGTTGTAAGCCTATGTTATAAAGGCTGAGTGTAGGAGATTTTGATCTCTGAGTGGTAAGGCTGATTAAGCCTGAGTTTAGGAGAATTTGTTCTCTTAGTTGTAGGCCTTGTCGCAAGGCTGAGGTAGGGCTGTTAGCTTGAGTTGTAGGAACCTTATAGGGTTCTGAGTTGTAGGAACCTTTCAGGGTTTTGAGCTGTAAGATCTGTGGATCTGAGAAGAAGAAAGAAGTTAGGCTTAATCTAGCACACTGCTAGATAGGTTAAGGGGGAAAGTGGATGTCCCTAGACCTTGGGGAACCACTATAAATCTATGTGCAATCTTTGATGCTTGTATTATTTTAGATTCTGTGATTGCATGTGCTGTGTTAACTGTAGGGATTTGAGATTTGTCTTAAAGAACTGAAGCTATATTCTGTCTTAGTTTAAAACATGGAAAAGAACCTATTCACCCCCCCCCCCCCCGATAGGTGTTTAGGTTGTCTTGAAGTTAAATCTATCAAGTGGTATCAGAGGGAGGTTACTCAAAGAAGGACTTAACAGTCTGAGTTAGATCCCTAAGGCAGTATCAAGAATCAAGAAAATGGGTTCTGGAGAAAATCACAAGGAACTAGGTTCTATGAAATTACCCATCTATAAGAATGAGATTTTTGGAATATGGAAAGAAAGAGTCAGGTTGTTTATGGAGGCTTCTGACCCAAGGATCTATATTACAGTAAAAGAAGGTTCTTATATTCCAATGAATGTGTCTGTTCTAAATGCAAATCAAAGAACTCCTAAAGATTTTTTTGAGATGACTAAGGATGAGATCATCCTGGCAACTATGGATAAAAGAGCTCAGAACATCATAGTAAGTTTCATAGATGATTCAACCTTTCAGAATTTGATTCACTACAAGACCTCCAAGGAAATGTGGGACACTTTGATAGTCTACATGGAGGGTTCTGAAGAAGTTAGACAAGATAGAAAGTCCATGCTAAATCAGGAATATGAAAGCTTCAGACAAGGGAAGACAGACAGCATATCTGAGTGCTATAAGAAGTTCTATAGAATTGTAAATGAACTGATATCTTATGGAAGAGTCTTCAGTACATATGAACTGAATGATAAATTCCTAAGATCCTTGACAAAGGATTGGGACACCAAGATTTGTGTCATTAGGGAAGTGGCCAAACTTGCAGATATTTCTCCTCCAACTTTATTTGGAAAGTTGTTTTCTTATGAAATGCAACTAATGACTAGAAAAGAGGAAGAAAGAAATGCTAAAGGGGAGCATAAAGAAAAATCTGTGGCCTTCAAGGTTGAAGCCACTAGAAAGAATAGGAGGATCTCTCCATCACCTCCTAGGGAAGTTGCTGTAATTACCTCAGATAATTCAAATAACCAAAATTCAGATAGCAGTGATTCAGATGCAGATTTTGCTGCCTTTACAAGGCAGTTTCAGAGATTCTTGAAGAAGAAGCAGTGAAAATCTAGGCCCTCCACATCACATCCAGTTGATGACTATTATCAAAAGAAAAAGTCATCTAGGAAGGACAGGAGCAGGTCAAGGCCTAGCAAATCTACAACATCAAAGATAGTTTGTATTGCTTTAATAGGCCTGGACATGTTGTGGCTGAGTGTCCAGACAAAAGAAAGGAGTCTGTTGATAAAAGGAAGACTCGGCAGAAAGGCAAGAAGGAGAAATCCTTTGTTGCAAAGAAGGAGAAGAACCTGTCAGACCAATCAACTTCAGAGTCTGAATCTGAAGCTGAGGAATACATTAGTCTTTATGCAGCTGATGAAGAAGAAGAGTTTATGCAATTGTTAAACTCTATCTATCAACAAGAAGACCATCAGTGTATTGGACTGATGGTTGTATCAGAAGAAGACAAATGCTAGGATCAGCCTGGTCCTAGCAAGGTATAATGTTTGTCTAGTAATTCAGTTTATAGTACTGGCACAGAGTCAGCTACATCTGCATCAAGTGATTTGAATTGATCTGAGTCTAAAGGTGATATTCATAAGCTAATAGATGAATATGGGGACTTGTTGCAAGCACTAAAGAAAAGCAAGAACCTGGCCAAAACTCAGGCTAAGAAAATTGTAGATCTTAAGGTAGATGCATCTGGTTTAGAGAAGGAGTTGGATCAAAAAATGAATGAGATTGCCAAACTGAAAAATATATCTGTTATTCAGATGGGCACAATCACATACAAAAATGATCTAATTAAAAGTCTTGAAACAAGACTTTAAAAGGAAAAAGATTTAGTGGCTAATTATTCCAAGCCTAAATCAGTTTTACCCTTAATAGATGAGTTTGTGGCTCAAAAGGGTAAGGCTGGAATAGGCTTTAAGGGTAAGACTAGAGCTGTCCAATTCAAGAGAAAAGGCAAAGCCTCAGTCCAGCCACTGAATTTCAAAGTCTCTGTAGTTTTTAGAAAGGTACAAGTGCCTTCTAACAAGTATGACCTTGAGAATACTCATGGTCATAGTAAGACTGAAGTTCTGAATGGCAAGGGTGCTTATGTCAATAAGGCAACCCATGTTCATAAACCTCATGTTTGTGAGAAACCAGTGGGTGTAGATGCAGCAGTACCAGCACAATACAATAGATTTGTTGACAATCAATTAATCAAGAATGTATCTAAAAATACATACAGCAAGTATGAATGCTGGTGTTGTGGCAAGACAGGTCATTATGCCATAGATTGATGGCACAACACTAGTGTCTGGAAAAACATCAGTCTACCTATTAGAAGAGCAGCAGGTAGATTTGGTAAGCATGAAGCTAACCTGAACCAAGGACCCAAGACTTACTTGGGTTCTAAGGGAAAGTAATTCTTTGTTGCAGGTGAGTCCAAGTCACCATACCCCTATGTAGTACTTAGACAGTGGATGTTCCAGGCACATGACTGGAACAAATGGATTACTGAAGGAGTACTTACCTATTATAAATGGGCCTAAAGTAATCTTTGGTGGCTTTGAAAAAGGAATCATCAAAGGGTTTAGTAACATTTCTAGTAATAAGATTACTATCACTCAAGTGGCCTATGTGAACGGTTTGAAACACAACCTTATAAGCATAAGCAAGCTGAGTGACTTAGGATATGACATTTCATTTGTTAAGAATGGATGTCATATCAAAAGGTCAAGTGATCAAAAGGTCATTCTGACAGGATATAGAAAAAGGAATGTGTACTGTCTTAATTTTGAGTGTAAGAACAAAGGTTCTCCTATTTGTCTTGTAGCTGATGAGAAAGTCACTCATTGTGTCAAATGGCACAAGAGGTTGGCCCATCTTAACTACAAAACAATTGTCCAACTCTTTAGCAAAGAGTTAGTGAGGAATGGTCCTCAAGTTAAGTGTATAAAGAAAGGGATATGTTCAGTTTGTCAAAAGGGCAAGCAGACAAAATCCTCCTTTCATAGCCTTGAAAACAAGGATTCAGTGAGGTGTCTATACCTCTTACATATGGATCTTTTTGGTCCTATGCCAGTTAATAGTCTAGGTAGGAAGGTCTATACTTTTGTGGTGGTAGATGACTATTCTAGATATTCCTGGGTGTTCTTTCTGAGACAAAAATAAGAAACCCCAAGTGTTTCTCATAGTTTTGTCAAGCAAATCAAGAATGAACTTGACAGTACAATGGTCAAAATCAGAAGTGACCATGGCACTGAATTTCAGTTTGAAAGTATGACAAGACTATGTGAAGAATTTGGGATTTCTCAAGAGTTCTCCTCACCTAGAACACCACAGCAAAATGGTATTGCTGAAAGGAAGAATAGAACATTGATTGAGGCTGGTAGAACACTATTGAGTGACACTTCTCTCCCAGAATATTTCTAGGCTGAGGCAGTAAACATTGCATGTTATGTGCTCAACAGGGCTTCTATCACTAAGTGCCACAAAAAGACTCCCTATGAGATTATGAAAGATAGAAAACCAAATTTATCCTATTTTAGGATCTTTAGTTGTAAGTGTTATATCCTTAACAATGGCAAGTCTTATCTAACTAAGTTTGCTGCCAAATCCCAAGATGGGATATTTGTTTGGTACAGCAACAATAGTAAGGCTTATAGGGTCTACAACTTGATTACACGGGTTGTAGAAGAATCTGTACATATTGTATTTGATGAAACTAGATTGATCAACAGTGAGTTTCCATGTAGTTCATGCAGTCCAATAGGTATAAATGAGAGAATGGACAAGCTTTCCATTACAGAAGATTCAAATGCAGATCTACAAATGGAAAATGGTGGCTACTGTCCAGGGGGAGTACAGGACTCTCTAGAAGCTAAAGAAAACCAAGAGGTGCAACACATTGAAGAAACAGGAGGTATTCAGCCTGAAGAGAGACTACCTCCAGCAGTTAGACACTTAAATGATCATCCAATAAATCAGATAATTTGTGATCCAAGATATGGAGTGCAAATAAGAAGCAGGAATTTGAACACAGTCCTGTATTCAAGCATTCTATCTCAATTAGAGCCAAAGAAGTTTGAAGAAGCAATCCTAGACCCACACTGGATTAATATCATGCAAGAAGAGCTAAATCAGTTCAGAAGGTGTAAGGTCTGGGAGTTAGTTCCTAAACCAAAAGACCACAATATCATTGGAACAAAGTGGATCTTTAGGAACAAATTGGATGAGAGTGGAATTATTATGAAGAATAAAGCAAGACTTGTTGCAAAAGGGTACATGCAGGAAGAGGGTATTGACTTTGATCAAACCTTTGCCCCAGTATCAAGACTGGAAGCAATCAGAATGTTCCTTGCCTATGCAGCATATCAAGGATTCAAAGTATTCCAAATGGATGTAAAATCAGCATTCCTGAATGGAAATCTAAAAGAAGAAGTCTATGTAGAGCAGCCTTCAGGTTTTGTAGATTCTCTCAAACCTGATTATGTTTATAGACTAAGGAAAGCTTTGTATGGGTTAAAGCAAGCCCCAAGGGCTTGGTATGAAACCCTGTCTACTTTCCTTATTGAGAACAAATTCTCAAGAGGGAAAATAGACAAAACTCTATTCCTAAGGGAGTCCAAAGGAAAGATAATCTTAGTCCAGATTTATGTAGATGACATAATATTTGGGTCTACAGAAAGCAACCTTTGCAAAAAGTTTGCTAAACTTATGTAAGAGAAGTTTGAAATGAGCTGTATGGGGGAACTTAAGTTCTTCTTGGGACTCCAAGTAAGACAGACTAATGATGGCTTGTCCATATCCCAGTCTAAGTTTACCAAGGAGTTAATTAAGAAGTATGGTGTGGAATCATCCTCCATCATGAGAACTCCTATGGGAACAAGTATGCCTATATGCAAAGATGATGCAGGTAAACCTGTAGATTAGTCTTTGTATAGAGGTATAATTAGCTCTCTACTATATCTCACTGCTAGTAGACCAGACATTATGTATGCAACATATGTCTGTGCTAGGTACCAAGCATGCCCTAAAGAATCTCATTACACTGTAGTAAAGAGAATTTTGAGATATCTAAATGGCACACCTAATCTAGGCCTTTGGTACTGTTGGAACCTTAGGTTCTGATTTGGGTTAGGATCACTATTAGGGTGATTAGTTTGACCCAAAATGTATAGTCTAAGGGTCATAGGTTTTTCCAGACATACCTCAGAAAGAATTCCAGAAGAAGTTCAGAAGAATTCCAGAGAAAATCAGTTTTGAAGTTCAGAAATTTTAGCTCACAGAGATAGTCGAACGACGCTCTACTATTGCAGTCCAGAGATAGTAGAACAGCGCTCTACTATTGCAGTCCAGAGATAGTCGAACGGCTCTCTACTATTGCAGTCTAGAGATAGTAGAACAGCGCTCTACTATTGCAGTCCAGAGATAGTCGAACGGCGCTCTACTATTACAGTCCAGAGATAGTCGAACGGTGCTCTACTATTGCAGTCCAGAGATAGTCGAACGGCGCTCTACTATTTCTGTGCAGATTTTCAGGAAGCTTTAAGAAGGCTATTTTTGGCGTTTTCCTGTGCGGCTTTTCAGACAGACTTTATTACAGCTGTCAAAGTTATTTCAGGCTTATTTTAAGGGACTTAGAGCTAATATATTTAATGCAATATTCTTATGAATATAGCCGTTGAGGCTGCATTAAATATAATCTTTCTGGGGAAAAGTAATTCAGCCAGATAAAGACAAAGATAAAAAGAAAGATTAGAGAGAGAAAAAGTGAGAAGACTTTTTCTCTTACAAATAAAGGATCTCTCTCTCTCTCTCATATACATTAACAGAGAAGAAAGCTCGACACTCTCAGGATACAGGCAGAAGAAAGAAAGCTTCATCTTCTTCTTCTGCTCCAAGCTTCAAAGAGACAATTATTCATATCTGTCTAAGGAAGCTTGCTGAAGCTCAACATCAGTTGAAGGCCTACACCCTGAAGCAAAGACTCCCAGCATTCCCGAACCATTTCATATTCTCAGGGGGAGCTTTGACATCAACAGCAATCCACTATTCTTCTCTCAGTTGATTTGAGAACAGAGAAGAACATCATCAACTTCTAGTTTTATAAACTGTGTACAGAGTTATTACTCCCTTCAAAAGTAAACCCCTTTGGTGGCAGGGCACCTGATCAAAAACCTGTGTTGGTTTTTAGACACCTGATCAAAAGTCTAAAGGGTCTCTAGATCTACCTGCAGCAGATCTTGTTGGTGGCAGGGCACCTGATCAAAAACCTGAGTGGATTCCTACCAGGGTGGTAGAAGAGTGGACGTACCTATTGAGAGGGAACCACTGTAGCTCCTTGTGTCGTCTGGTTTGCTTGCTCTGTTTCTTTCTTTGTGCTATGCTCTGTTATTTGTTTTAATTTTTAATTTTCCGCATTAACTCTTCCTAAAGAAAATATAAGATCTTCCCTCACTTTCAATTGGTATCAGAGGGAGGTTGGTTGCTCATACAGGCTAACACCTGAACCAAAAGATCCTTGATAGATCTTATTGTTCTTAAGAGTTTTTTTATGGCACAAAATGAAGAATGGTCAAGCACTGGACCTCCTAAGTGCAATCTGGACAAGCTTGCACTATGGAAGGCAAGGATTAGGCTTTTTATGAACTCTATTGATGAAGCCATTTATAATTCTATTTTGTCAGGTCCCTTTACACCATCTGCAGCTACAGAAGCTCAAAAACAGCTTAAGATGGCTGATGCACAAGCAATGAACATTCTTGCAGAATCAATGTCTGATGACATTTTTCAAGAGATTGCTGAATGTTCATCTGCAAAGGAAATTTGGGACTCTCTCTCAGTAATGGCTGCTGGATCAACAAAAGAAAGAACATCAAATGCTGATTCCTGGAGTAACTCTGAAGCTTCATCTTGCATAACTGAGGATGAAGAAGAAGCAAGAGCAAGAGAATTTTGTCTAATGGCAATAGATGTATCTTGCAAAAGGTATGATGAAGATAAAGAATCTGAATCAGATGATGATGAAGATCAGGTTATCTCTACCCTTGACTTTTCATCAGAAGAACTTAAAACAGATTTTAAATTATTATGTAAAGATCTGATTCAATCTAAGAAGGAAATAAAACTTCTTAGAGAGAAAGTAAATAAACTTTCTTCTAAAAACATAAAATTCAATAAAGATTTAGAAATTGCTTTAAATCATATAGCCTCATTAAAATCAGTTAAAGATTTTCAGAAAATCTGTGTTCAACATAATTCGTCGAGCTCAGGTCAACGAAAATACTATTCGTTGAGATCAGATTTTCATAGCAAAGATTTTAAATCATTTTATAATCAAAAATTTAAAAATCCTTATACCCAGTGGTTCATCCCTTCTAGGAAACTTCATCCACTTGGCTATAAAGATTTCCCTGGATATTACTTTACTTCAAATTATTATTGTGAAAGAAAATTAAGACCCAAGGCAAATCTGGGTCCAGAATTCCTAACATCTCCTTTCAGGAAAATTGTTCAGAAGGCTACAACTATAGGGGGAGATTATCAGAATCTCAGAATGAAAATGAACAGAAGTGCAGCTGTCACTTTATTAGATTCTATGCAGCTGTCCCTTAGTTTCTGTTTGTATTTCTTTTATTTTGAATCCATTTTTAACAAAGCACCCATGTACATCTGCTATCATATTATAATTCAGGCAGATCTTTTTGCTTTGTATTTTATTTTTATGTAAATAGTATCCTCACCCAAATAGGGGGAGATTGTTGGAACCTTAGGTTCTGATTTGGGTTAGGATCACTATTAGGGTGATTAGTTTGACCCAAAATGTATAGTCTAAGGGTCATAGGTTTTTCCAGACATACCTCAGAAAGAATTCCAGAAGAAGTTCAGAAGAATTCCAGAGAAAATCAGCTTTGAAGTTCAGAAATTTTAGCTCACAGAGATAGTCGAACGGCGCTCTACTATTGCAGTCCAGAGATAGTAGAACAGCGCTCTACTATTGCAGTCCAGAGATAGTCGAACGGCGCTCTACTATTGCAGTCCAGAGATAGTAGAACAGCGCTCTACTATTGCAGTCCAGAGATAGTCGAACGGCGCTCTACTATTGCAGTCCAGAGATAGTCGAACGGCGCTCTACTATTGCAGTCCAGAGATAGTCGAACGGCGCTCTACTATTTCTGTGCAGATTTTCAGGAAGCTTTAAGAAGGCTATTTTTGGCGTTTTCCTGTGCGGCTTTTCAGACAGACTTTATTACAGCTGGCAAAGTTATTTCTGGCTTATTTTAAGGGACTTACAGCTAATATATTTAATGCAATATTCTTATGAATATAGCCGTTGAGGCTGTATTAAATATAATCTTTCTGGGGAAAAGTAATTCAGCCAGATAAAGACAAAGATAAAAAGAAAGATTAGAGAGAGAAAAAGTGAGAAGACTTTTTCTCTTACAAATAAAGGATCTCTCTCTCTCTCATATACATTAACAGAGAAGAAAGCTCGACACTCTCAGGATACAGGCAGAAGAAAGAAAGCTTCATCTTCTTCTTCTGCTCCAAGCTTCAAAGAGACAATTATTCATATCTGTCTAAGGAAGCTTGCTGAAGCTCAACATCAGTTGAAGGCCTACACCCTGAAGCAAAGACTCCCAGCATTCCTGAACCATTTCATATTCTCAGGGGGAGCTTTGACATCAACAGCAATCCACTAGTCTTCTCTCAGTTGATTTGAGAACAGAGAAGAACATCATCAACTTCTAGTTTTATAAACTGTGTACAGAGTTATTACTCCCTTCAAAAGTAAACCCCTTTGGTGGCAGGGCACCTGATCAAAAACCTATGTTGGTTTTTAGACACCTGATCAAAAGTCTAAAGGGTCTCTAGATCTACCTGCAGCAGATCTTGTTGGTGGCAGGGCACCTGATCAAAAACCTGAGTGGATTCCTACCAGGGTGGTAGAAGAGTGGACGTACCTATTGAGAGGGAACCACTGTAGCTCCTTGTGTCGTCTGGTTTGCTTGCTCTGTTTCTTTCTTTGTGCTATGCTCTGTTATTTGTTTTAATTTTTAATTTTCCGCATTAACTCTTCCTAAAGAAAATATAAGATCTTCCCTCACTTTCAGGTACCCTAGGAATGAAGATTTTCTACTAACAGGCTATTCAGATGCAGACTTTGCAGGTTGTAAAGAAGATAGGAAAAGAACTACAGGCACCTGTCAATTTCTAGGAGGAAGATTGGTGTCTTGGAGCAGTAAGAAGCAGACTAGTATGAATATGTGGCAGCAGGAGTCTGAATATGTGGTAGCAGGAAGTTGCTGTGCACAGCTGTTGTGGATTCAGCACCAGCTATAATACTATGGTATTCAGGCAAGTAGAACACCTTTGTTTTGTGATTCTAAAAGTATTATATCTATTGCTAATAATCCTGTTTCACATAGTAGGACTAATCATATAGATATAAGATACAATTTTCTTAGAGACCATGTAGAGAAAGAGAACATCTCACTAGAATTTGTTAAGACAGATTATCAAATTGTAGATGTATTTACTAAACCTCTAGATGAAACTAAATTCAATAGATTTAAAATTGAATTAGGAATGTTGACCATATGTTATATTAACAAAAGTGGCTAAGTAAAATTGTGTCGACTCATTAAGTAATAAAGTGTCGACACAGAGGAGTTGTGTCGACAATTCAGGGAAATTGTGTCGACACAGTGTCGTAGTGTCGACACCTAAGGGTCAAAGTGTCGACACTTCCAGGAAAGTAGTGTTGACATATCCAGAGGAGTGATGTCTACACCTTCAGAATTTGTGTCGACATTTTGAATAAGTGTCGACACAGTCTTTCTGTTCAACATCTACATAAGTCAAGTGTCGACACATCATCAATTGGTGTCGACACATAGAGGTCAACATTGTTGTCGAGACATTAGAAGTATGTGTCGACACATTTCATCTGTGTCGACACATTTAGACAGTTTTTGCCCGCCTTTTGACCTTCATTGTTTGAAAGGGTATAAATAGGTCGAGAAAATATACTGTCGACACGCTCTTTAGATTTTTGAGACTAAACCCTTGTGTTGACAAACTCTCTTCTCTCCATTCAAGCTTTATCATCGTCCCAATGGCGCCAAAGGTTGAAGACAACATTAACGAAGGCTACGAGCTGGTGCGCAATGCTTTTGCTGATGCGGCGATGGAGATTAAAGGGGTCATCACCCTTGTTACTGATAATAGATTGGAGTTTCTTGTTTCTGAACCTACCAAGATATGGAAGAAAGAAGTATTTGAGTTCTATGCTGCTGCAACAGTGGATTCTACTGGACTGAAGATTAAATCAACCGTTCATGGGAATAGAGTTAAACTTACTCTGAAAAGTTTAAGAAAGATTCTTTACCTTCCAAGAATTCAGGATGAAGAATAGGTCCCAACCTCAAAGACAAGGGAGGCTCTCCAGTGGTGTGGATTGGATCCAACCATCAAGATTGGAGCAGTCATAAACCGAAAAGGAATGAATCAACAAGGCAAATTTCTATCAGAAGTGGTCGGTAAGGTGATTTTGTGTATACTAGGAGGCCATGATAGGATCTCTGCCTTTATGTTCAATCTGATGACCAGGATCATCTATAAGATTAACACTGATTGGTCTGCGGTTTTGTTTGCCAAGATAAAGGAAGGGATCAAAAAGCCCAATTTGCCTAGATTAATAAGTCTCTACCTGGCTGGAGCAATTCCAGAGGTAATGAATCAGCTTCCAGGGTCTAAAATAAATCACATGAAAAGGATGGACATCAGAATAATATCTAAATGGGATAGGGTCCTCTCAAAGGACATACCTGATTTGGATACTCTAGAGACTGCAGCAAAATCACCAATCCATGACATTACTGAGCATGATCCTATGCAGGAGGACACCATAAATGCACAAGTGCAGGGGGAGCAAGTTAGGGAACAGGTCCAAGACCTGACTAAATCTACCCAAGTCCATGAGAAGATAGTTACAGCACAGATGTAGGGGGAGCCACTTTCTGCACAGGTGCAGGAAGAAGACAGAATCAATTTATCGGAAGAAATCAATTCACAACCTTATCTTGATACTTCTAGAGTTGTTGATGTTGCATAGAAAGACTTATCATCTGCTTACACTCAACAGGAATTTACTTGGGAAGAGTTGATTCCTGAGATTGAGGGAGCAGCAGAAAAGGAGGAGCATCTCAGGGTTGAGGAGGAACAGGACAGGGTTGAGGGGGAGAAGGCTAATCTTGAGGGGGAGCTGCCTGGCACTAAAAAAGATACACCTCTACTCCATAAGATAGGGTTGAGATAGCCAGTACTTCTGATTCAGAGAATGAAGAACAAAGGACTGCAAAGAAGAGAAAACTTCAGGTCTTTAAGAGAAGGAGCCAGAGTTATAAAAGGGCACTGTACAGTACTCCTCCACAACATGCTCCTGAGACTGATTACAACAAATTTTTTGTTGATTTACAAGTGAAATTTGATGAGCAGAGATTGGCTCCTGAAAAATATGTGGATGAAAGCCAGAAGGCCCTTCAATTTGATCTAGCCCAAGATATAAAGTCAATCAGATTTGAGGTCAATCAGAATAAGAAAGAGATGACAGATTGCTTCCACAAGGGGGGCAATGCTGTAGTTTTTCTTGCTACCCAACAAGGAGACATCAAGAAACAAGTGGATGATATTACTGTAAAACAAGGCTATGTTCTTGAAAATCAAATTAGAATGAATGATAATCTGACTGAATCTCACAATGAGATAGTCACTGAAGTAAGGAAAATAGTTACTGCAATAACTGAGGCAAGAGATAAGGAGAAAGAGGAATTTGATAAGAAGCAAAAAACTGCCCTGGATTTAGTTAAAACTGTCATCACTTCATCTGAGACTTTAATTACTGCCCAGCTTCAAAAGTTAAAGCCATTCTTTAAAGATGGTATCAATTACCTGGATGTGCAAATCAGATTTCAAAAAGATGATTTGAGAGATCATATAGCCCGAGAAGTCATAAAGGCGGAGAGGGTGTTAGTATATGCAGGCTCTGATCATGCCAAATGGATAACCAACAGTATTAGATCCACCCTGGGATATCCACCCTTATGTGATGATGATAATGTGGCTGAGTCAGGTGTGCAACCAGCTCTAATTGAAGGTGATCAACCAGAGGTTGCCCAAGTCATTTACCCCCCTACAAATCTTGAAATGATACATCAACAAGTTCAGTCTATGTACAGCCCTCCACAACAAGTTACTAATGTTATTATTGAAAAGGTAGATATGCCAGAAGCTGGTGTGAAAGCTCAGCAAGATGCTCAATTATCTAAGAAGGGATTCAGAGAGCAGACAGAGTTGAAACCTGATTTTGAGCAATGGAGCCCCACTTCTAGAAATATCATATTAACTGTCTGGAAAGCTGTAAAAGACAAAGTTCATGAAAGGAGTAAATGGTATAATGAGCAGGAGTGGCAAGAGTATGAGGCTAGGCAGGAAGCCATAGTTCAATATAGAAGAAAGGCTAAGAGTGAGAAGCTACCTTCTGATGCTCAGGAGCCTAGCAAGTATTTCCCTAAGCCTTTTCATTATTTTGAAAGGCAAAGGATTAAGGCTGAAGCACAAAAAAGGCTGAGTTGAAAGGTAAGAAGCCCATTGAAGATACAGGACCTTCTGTGCAGGCTCAAATTAAATCAGGAAAAGGAATAGTCATCATGGAGCCAGTCCAGCCTTAGTCTAGTTTTACTAGCTTTTTCCAAGAACTGTGTATTTCTTAGTTTTTTTTTAAAGAAGTCTATGTAAACAGTGTTAAGAAACTTTTTGATATTATAAACAAAACAATATTCTATGTTCATTTAATTTGCATCCTTATTCTGTGATGTCAGTTTATTATTTGTTTTGTTTATAGATTTCCCTATTAAATAATGCTTATACATCATCATGCTTATTTATCATAAGTGGTGTATATCATTGACAAAAAGGTTATGACTTCTCCAAATATGGGGAGATTGTTGGGTACATTGGAAAATATGTACCTAATTTGAAGAAGCCTCACTTAGCTCAATGATATACATCAAGGTGTATTTGATGTTATTTTGAGTTTATATATGCAGGTTAAGTATTGGCTAAAATGCAGAAAAAGTTTCTAAGTCCATGTGTCGACACCTGAAGCAATTGTGTCGACACACAGAATATGTTAGTCGACATCAACTGTGTGAACACCGGGAGGCAGTGTCGACACACAGAATATATAGTCGAACCAAACTATATCGACACCGGGAGGCAGTGTTGACACACAGAATATATAATTGACATCAACTGTGTCGACACCGGGAGGCAGTGTCGACACACAGAATAGATAGTTGACATCAACTGTGTCGAAACCGGGAGACTGTGTCGACACACAAAAGCAGTGTCGACATACAGAATTCTAAGTCTACATCAACTGTGCCGACACACAGGACTTATGTCGACACACAGTAGAGGTTCAACATAGTTGATTGTTGTGGAATGAAGAAGTAATTATGTCGACACAAAGAGGCAGTGTCAACACATTCTCAAGATACAGTGTCAAGAAGCTGTGTCAACATCAAGGCAGCTATGTCAACACCACCAAAGTCTATGTCGACACTTAAGTTACATATGTCGACACATATTGCCAGTTTGTCTCGACACATAATGATAGTCAATCTCGACGCTTTGCTGACAGAGACAAAGGTTAAAGAACTTACTTGGGACTTGACAGCTGTGCATTCCAACAACTTTAATGAAGGTGTCGGACTTGTCAGAAGTTAGTTATAAACCGGATCAGCCGGTTACCATGGATGAAGTCTATAAATATAGATGGTTTCAGAAGATGAAAGAGAAGATTGATCATATACACAACTAAAACAACTATTGAGAGGTTGATCGATTGATCAAGAAAGTGCAAGGCACACAGAAGAAGATCTTCGTAAGAAGATCTAAGACGACATATTGAAGTGATTATCCACTCAGATTTTTTCTGAGGTGAATTCATTCAGAATTCAGAAGGAACTTCAGAGGAATTGGGGAGAGAGAGCTCCAGCTGTTTTGAGGTCAAGAAGGAGACAATCACAAGTCTCTTAAGTAGTAGATCCTGAACTAATCAACTAAGTAGATCTAGATCCATATCTGGAATCCAATAAGGAAGCTGGCAGTCAGTCAACTTCAAAGGAGATCAGCCCTACTAAGTTCAGATTCAAGAAGCTTTGAAGAAAGCTAAGAACAGGTTGATTTCAGTACTCAGTCTCATCAAGAAGCTGATCAAGAATCCTCTTATCCTTTCTCTCTCAACAAGGGTAAGAGACCATCAAATTACTTATCAAATTCTGTAGGATCTTTTCAAAGATCTGAGTTGTAAGCCTATGTTATAAAGGCTGAGTGTAGGAGATTTTGATCTCTGAGTGGTAAGGCTGATTGAGCCTGAGTGTAGGAGAATTTGTTCTCTGAGTTGTAGGCCTTGTGGCAAGGCTGAGGTAGGGCTGTTAGCCTGAGTTGTAGGAACCTTAGGGTTCTGAGTTGTAAGAACCTTTCAGGGTTCTGAGCTATAAGATCTGTGGATCTGAGAAGAAGGAAGAAGTTAGGCTAAATCTAGCATACTGCTAGATAGGGAAGGGGGAAAGTGGATGTACCCAGACCTTGGGGAACCACTATAAATCTATGTACAATCTGTGATGCTTGTGTTATTTTAGATTCTGTGATTGCATGTGCCGTGTTAACTGTAAGGATTTGAGATTTGTCTTAAAGAACTGAAGCTATATTCTACCTTAGTTTAAAATAAGGAAAAGAACCTATTCACCCCCCTAGGTGTTTAGGTTGTCTTGAAGTTAAATCTATCGCATAGTCACTCAATCGGAAGCAAAGTAAATCACTACTAGAATGAGGGACTCGGCGTCCCAGCTGTCTAAACTCCTGAGCTAGACTGCCCTATCTCCAAACGGGCCGACCTCCGGGGCTGCTCCTCCATGCTGGGCTCCACGATCCCCTAAATGATGTGGTTTGAAAACCGTTCGTCTATAAGACTAAGCCCTATCATCCCCCGCCCCTTCCCCCATGGCCCCTATGCACCGAGCGGAGAGGAAGAAAGGAGAGGACTTGAAGGTGGAGAGAAAACAAGAAACAGATGGCAGCGGACCTATACTAGCAATTTTATAGTAATTGTGGCAGTAGAGTAAAGTATGAAAAGTAACTTTAACTTATGTGCGGAAATGCATAAGCCAAGGGATCTTTTACAGGGCTCCCATCATAAAAGAGTCACATACCAATTATACGATGGGGTGTCGGTTATTAACAGCAAAATATATATGAAGAATTTGACCTTAATTTATAAACTTGCCCACACAAGCTTATAGACCAAGGGGTAGTTTTACAAGTCTTATTGTGTAAGCGTCCCATACCACTTACATAATAGGTGACAGGGGTTATAAGCAATGAATATATTATGACATGCAAGTGGGTATGATACGATCATGCAAGTGCAACTCACCTACCCGACTCTGTGTACACAGACCTTTAGTTCCCCCTTTCTGGAGTCTCACCTCCCAGGATACCTCCGTAGTGGCAGACGAAAGCGGTGGGTTGGGCCTCACCCACCTCTAAACTAGTAAAGCACTACCGGTCAAACCTATCGTACGCCTCAACGCTTGGTGCACGAAGCGGACTCCTGCGTACTATTATCGGCTTGCGCATCGGACTTCTGTTGGCGAAGTGCTAACCACACTTGCCGAGCCAACGTATTAGTGTCGGTGCATCGACCACTAACACCGAGGGCCCACCACCTTATAACTTATGCACATGCCAACCTGCCCATCTCAAAAACCCCCAGGGCATCAGCCCTCATGAACCAACCTAGCATTCCGAGACATCAAGGCGAGTGAAAGTGAATTCCTAATTATGCTAGTTGCTCTTTATGGTTTATCACTCCTACTATTTATGTTAGCCCAGGACTGCCCCTGGTATACTCCGTGAAGGGTTCTCAAAGGGCACTAGGAACTATGATGGTAGTTGAAGCACTTCGTTCCCTTTCGCAAGTCACTTATTGTTATTGGTTGCTTCTCTTACCCATTCCCATTTCATATTACGCTAGATCTATCCTAGGGTGATTTTTACTTTCCCACTCTACGGGATAAGACGATCTTTCGTCGGTCCCGAGCACCACCGACACTAGTCAACACCTCACCTTAATCAACCTATCTTCCAAAGGTGACCCTAATTACTTATCCAAACCATCAGACTATAGAAATCCCAAACCTTAGGCCTACACACCCACATCAACTATTTTCTGTCTTTTTTTTCTAATCGCAGACCATACTTAGTGATGTGATGCACATATTAGGTAGCACAACAAATAATCATCCAAATGTCTCAAGATAATTAATGGGAGTCTCTCCTAACCTGAATAGACTAAACCCAGTAATTTATAATTTTCCTAATTAATCTGGCATTTATTTAATTTTCTTAAAATTCCAAGTGCTACCAATTTGAACATGAAGTATACAATAGAGTCATGCATGATGCTTAGGAAAATCATGATAAATTCTAAGCTATTCCAAAACTGTGAATCCAGAGTATGACAATTTTTCCACAAATTTATGGAACATAAAATAATTTTGATAATATATCCTATTTTCCTTTGTTAATGAAGTAAGTGCAGTAAATAATCATTCAAAAATTATGAATTCATTTTTCTTGGGCAACTACTATCATACCAGCACCACTGACCAAATTTCATAATTTTTCAAGTGATAATTAACTCTAAACAATTTAATGACCATAATAGCCCTTTAAAAATTTGTGAATAAAGTACTAAAATAAATCAACTAAAATTTATAATAAAAATCATGGGGAACCGTTTTGACATAAAATTTCTACTTCCAGAGTTTCATGGGATTTGTTAGAACATAGTGATCTTAATAAATCAAATATCACCTAGGGCTAAATCATTCCTAACAAAGGAAGTGCTGAAAATATTACTCTTAAAAATCCAATAAATTTACTAAGGGTTCTACCTAACCTAAAACCCATGCTACCTAAGTTTCACACTCTTCAAGGAAGTTATAGTGGCTTACTTTATACAAAAGTGATTCTACCCTAAAACTAGGGTTAGGGTTTTGAGGGGGTCAAAGGCTTCCAAACTCAATAAAATTTCAAACAAAGGGCCAAAACTACCCTATGATTCCTTCCACCAAGTGTCAAGTCATTCTAAGGTCATTTGATCCCATGACCTTCAAACCCTAAAAATCTCCATAAAGGGGCCTACCCTAGGTCCCTAGGGCTACCCAACCCCAAACCACCCCAAATCTAATAGGAGTGTGTTACAAGCCATATAAATTCAGTGGCCCAAAAATAGGCCTCTGTTGAGGTGATTGGACCACTTAAACATCAAAAGAGCATTTGGACTAAATTACCCTTATTATAACAAGACTAGAGTTTGCAAGCTTCCAATTCAAACCACCTCCAAATGTCACTAAATTTTAACCAGAGGTTAATAATTACCCCATGCATCATCCACCAAAATTTTGATGAGTTTGGAGTTCATTTGACCCCTAAATTAATTTACCCTAGATAAATTAAATTATGCACAAAACTATAGAAAAATTGTCCCCAAAAATTCCTATTTTTGGGAAGGGTCTAGATAAGGTCTAGGGTGACTCCCTGCCAAACTTTCATGTCATTTGGACCAAAGATGAAGTGTGGGCAGCCATTTCAATTTTTGCCCAACCATATGTATAGACCCCACCAAAATGAGTGCCCTGGTCAAACCAGGCACCCAAATTAGTTCAAACCAATTTTTCAATAAACTAGACTCATCAGGCTACAATTTCTATGTTGACCATTTCCTCGAAAATTGCCTCTAAGTATTTTTAAAAATTAAAGACATTAAATACAAAAAGTGTGACAGAATGAAATAAAATGAAATATATAATCCTATAGTTTGAAATCTAATGAGGCACAAATCTTGGCACGGATCCTGCGGCCCGGGCTCATCATCTACCTCCAACAATCCTGATTGCGTGCACCTGGGCCAACTTCAAACCTCCATAGCCGACCATCCAGCCACCTCCCTAGCAAGCCACCGCCACCAACACCTCCGTTGAGGTGGTGGCTATCGACTAGCGGTGGCGCAGCCACCGGAGGGGCGGATTCTGGAGGTTCTGCAAGGAAGCTTTTCGGCCCAAAACCATGAAAATCAAGATTTGGTTTGGGCTCAATTGAGCCTGAACCTTGAACCTAAGCATTCCTATGATCTACCCATGAGACAAGGAGAGGAGGAGGACCTTGCCGGCAGCCTGAAGGCGCGACGATCGTCGGGAAACCATTTTCGATGGTGGAGCCGCTCGACTTCTGTAATAGTACAGTGGGAGGGCTCGAAATATTCAGTAAAAGGTTGGGAAATGTTCCTCTTGGGCCACTGGTTGTGTTTAAAGGTTCAGTTGAGGAGGGGAGAGGCCAAAACTTCAATGGCCATTAATGCCATTGAAAGCTTGGGCTCGAGTATGGGGGAGGGGGCTTAATCAGCCCCTTGGTGGCCGGGAAATGGCTGGAAACTTCTCCCCTTCCCTAAGGGAGTTGAATCCAGCCATTGAGGGTGGCCTTTGGCCTCCCTTGGCCGGGTTTGACTTTCCCCTTCACTCTCTCTTTTTCTCTCTCCTCTATAACCATGGAAATGGAGCTTCTCTCTCTCTCCTAGTCACCAGGTTGACTTGGTCAACCTTGGGGTCTATTAGAAGCCCACACATACACATAATATTCCTAATGAAGCTATATGAGGGGGCTTGAGCTTATGCTAGCTCAATTGGGCTAGGTTGACCCAATGTAGGCTTGGGTTGACTTTGGTCCTTTTGACCTTTAGAGTTGCCCCTAATGGGTCCCTGGTGATCCATTAGTCTTCCCTAAGGCTTAGGTGGGGTGGGACAGGACCTACTGGGCACCTTGAAGGTCATATGACCCTTGGTAAGGGCACTTTGACCACTTTGGGGCTAGAGTTGACTTGGGTCATCTTGGCCCCTAGGACTGAACCCAATGTGTCCTTGGTTACCCATTGATACCACTTTAGGTCTAGGAAGGCCTGGGCAGGGTTGGTTGGGCATATTTGAGGCCAACTGCCCTTATTTAGGACACCTTGCCGAATTTAGGCCTTTGGTTGTCCTAGGTCAAATTGGCCATTTTAGGGGGACTCTAATGGACCCTTAAGGCACTAGTGGACCCTCTAATAGGCTAGTGTTGTTGTGGTGGGGTCATGGAGTTCTGGTGAAGCCCTAAGGTCAATCCCTAGGTTTGGTGATGTGGTTTTTTCATTGGCAGACCAAAGTGATTCTCACCTTGGTCTTTGATTACCTGGCCCTTTTTAGCTTCCTAGGGTTTTTTCATGACCTAGTCATGACCCAAAACCATTCTTAGGGGTCTAGTTAGAAATGGGATGTTACAAAAGAATACATGTACAAACTCTTCTATTTTCAAGGTAGATTTATTATAGACCCTATAAGCCTTGCTTACTTGGGAATATCCTAGAAAAATTCCCATTTCAGACTTGACTTCAAACTTTCTAGTGTATTTTCTGTTGTTAATATGAATGTTACAAACACAACAAAATACTCTAAAATAGTCTACTTTAGGTTTCTTCCCTTTGAGTAGCTCATAGAGGGTCTTAGCCTTTAACTTGTGTATTAAACTTCTATTCAGGACATGGTTAGTTGTGCTCACTGCCTCTACACAAAAGGAAAGGGGAAAGTATGCATCAGCAAGCAATGTACTTGCAAGCTTCAATCAGGGTTCTGTTTTTCCTTTCAGCTACCCCATTTTATTGAGGAGTTCTAGGAGCAGAAAACATTACCTGATACCTTCACTCTCACAGAACTCTTACATAAGAAGAGACTCAAACTCAGTACCATGATCAGTTCTGATCAATACAACTTGAGTAGAGAACTCACTCTGTATGCACTTGAGAAAATCTATAAGAACCTTGAAGTTATCTGACTTATTTTTCAAGAAGAACACCCAAGTGAACCTGGAGAAGTCATCTACAATAACTAAGGTGTAAGAATTCCATCCTAGGCTTTGTACAGTAATGGGTCCAAAAAGATCCATGTGAAGCAAATACAAAATCCTAGGTGAGTCACTCTTATTAATGGATTTGAAACTATTTTTAGTTTGCTTGCCTAGTTGACAAGCCCTGCACAGGCTTTCCTTCTTATAGGGGTAAGAAGGCAAATCTCTTACAAAGTTGTCCTTAGATAGCCTAGCAATGTATTTTAGATTTACATGTCCTAGTATCCTATGCCATAATTCATTTTGATTACAACATTAGTTAAATAAACAAATTTCATTTATGGCTGAATTGAAGTTAACAATATAAATGTTACCTACTCTAGAACCAGATAAAACTACTATGTTGTCAGCTGAAGAAATAATGCAAGAGAACTGACTAAAAGTTACCTGAAATCCTTCATCACAAAGTTGACTAAGGGAGATCAAGTTATGTTTCAATCCCCTTACATATGCAACCTTCCTGAATGTGACAGCACCTATTCTGATTTCTACATAGCCTTCAGTCTGGCCAAAGTTGGAGTCACCAAAAATAACCTTAGGTCCTCGCTTCGAATTATAGTTGAATAAGTTATCCTTCCATCCTGTCATGTGCTTTGAGCACCCACTGTCCAGATACCATTGCTGGTTGTATGGTGGACAGTTCTTCACCTGCAACAATCAAAAGATTAATTATTCTTGACCCAGGTTACCTTGGGTCCTTTGTTTTCTTAATAAGAAAAGCTTGAGATAACAGACATGGTTGGCTGAGATTTATAGCCTAGTGGATGGTATCTCCTAGGTGGAATTTCCCAAAGGGTGAAAAGATTAATTGTTTGTCTTTTCGGAGAAGGATAATATTCATTCTCTGTGCCCCACGTTCGTCGATCTCTGCTCGATGATCCATACAGAAGTCGTCGATCATAGTAAGACGATTGATTATAGTAGACATTTTAGTTCAAAGATCGTCGACCTGGGTTCGACGATTTGTTCACATTTCGTCGATCTGAGTTCGACGAAAATTGCAGAACATTGTTTTTGTTTGTTTCTATTTTTCCGTTTGTTAGGTTTGTTCTTATTTGTAGTTGAGGGTTTCTCATAGATTAGTTCTTTACCTTTTTCAAAGATGAATTTTAGTGGGGTCCTTAGTGCATTTTTCTGGACCAGTGGGGGTTGGCTTGATGAAGCACCCAAGCCCAGTTTGCTAGTGAGTCTAGCATTAACAGTGCTTGTAATGTCAATCAGCTTGAGGCTTCTCCCCATTAAGGGATTCTTCAAGTTTCCTTGCCTTAGCTAGTTCAGTTTTCGGTTTAATTATCAGTTCATTTGCAAGAGTAATTTCATTTTTTAATTTATGGTTTTCTGCAACTAAACTACTTTGATCATTCAATTGCTCTCTAAGTTGTTTAATCTCTTTTTCTTAACTAATTTGTTCCATGCACATAGTTTTGAATTCATGTAAAAATATTCAGAATTAAAGTCAAAAGAAGAGAGCACCTAATCCACTTCTGAAAGTAGTTATTCACCATCTGATTAATCTTCTCCTGAATGAGTGTTGGAAGCATCAATTGCCATTAGGGAAACTTTCTTTGCCTTTGCTTCCTCCTCATCTTCATCACTGGAGCTAGAGGATGAGGAATCCTCTTCTGTATCACTCCAGGTTTCTACTACAAAGCCTTTCTCCTTCCTCTTATGCTTGTCTGAGGAAGGCTTACTGTACTTCTGCCTTCTGGAGTCTTTGTCCTTTCTTCTTTTCTTCTTCTGATTCTCTGGACACTCAGAGATGTAGTGTCCAGGTTTCCTGCAACCAAAACACACAACCTCTTTAGTTGGAGTTTTGTCATACCTGGGTTTATCTTCCTGTCTGGATGACTTCTTCCTGAAGTCTCTCTTACCCATCTTGTAGAATCTCTTTGCTAAGAGACTCAAGAACTCTTCATTAATAGTAAGAGTTGATGTTTCTTCTGTAGCCTTAAAAGCAATGTTCTTCTCTTTCCTGACTGGAGTAGAGACCTTCTACTCTACCTCCCTAGTCTTTGTCAAGTGCTCAAAGGATTTGAGCTTTCCCAGAAGTGTTTCTGTGGAAATTTCTGAAATACTTCTGGCATCTTTGATAAGCCAGATTCTTGTGTCCCAAGAACTTGGAAAACACATCAATATTTTTTCATTGATCTCTGTCAGTGAAATGTCCTTGTCCATTGTTCTTAGTTCACTGATGATGGCACTCAGTCTGTCATACATCTCTTCAACTGATTCAGCATCTTCCTTCCTGAAGATCTCATACTTAGAGATAAGAAGGGATCTTCTATCTTTTCTTTCTTCCACTAAACCTGCCATAATTTGGTTCAAATAATCCTAGATGTCCTTTGCTGATGTGCAGTCAGCAACCTTTTGGAAAATGTCATCTGACATAGTCTGGGCCAGTATGTTCATGGCCTTGGCATCTGCAATTTTTGCTTTCTTTTGAGCATCAGTCCAAGTTGGTGGTGGTACTGCATGAGTGTCAGTAGATGTAGAAGCAGCTTCAGTTGGTTGAGGGGGACCTGTCAAAATTGAGTTAAAAATATCTTCATCAATTGAGTTCATGTAAAGTCTTATTCTTGCCTTTCAGATACTGAACTTACTTAAGTTACAGACTGGAGGTCTGGTGCTTGCATAATCCTTATTCTGTGTCATATGATAAATGAATAGCTAAGGAAAAGAAAACCTGAATAAGTAGGAATCTTGATTCAAGTGTTAGCTTGTAAAACTAAGGAACCACAAACCTCTGAACCAATTGAAATGAGGGAGTTATTCAGATCTACTCTAGAGCGGGATGTGAATAGAGTGTTTAAAAACTTTAGGTTGTTTTAATCTATTCTATCAGAGTATAAAAATAGGTGATACCAATAAATATATAAGCAGAAGGAAGACTAGAAAACTATTCCAAATATCACAGAAACTGGCAAGAGCAATAAGAAAAGGTGCAACCAGCTGACACAAGAAATTATAGTGGTTCCCCAAATCTGGGTACATCCACTCTTCTACCACCCAAGTAGGAATCACTCTCAAGTTTTTAATCAGGTGACTGCCACCAAATAATATCTATTACAAGGGAGATATTGCGACCCTTCTGGCTTTTTATCAGGTGTCGGAAAACCAACTTTGAAGTCTTTTGATCAGGTGACCTCACAACCAGGAATTACTTTTTAATGGAGTAAAAACCCTTTACACGGAGGGGGAAGGAAAAGTTGAGTTGTCTTCTCTTTTCTCAAGCAAATGAGAGAAGACTTGAGAGTGATCCTGATGGAGTCAAGGCTTGTCCTGTGAGATGAATTGTTCAGGAAATCAAAGCCTTTTACAGGGTGTAGGACTTGAAATCCAGAAAGCTGAGACTAATTGAGGATGGTTGTCTCCATAAGCTTCCTAAATGAATTCTTGTTGTTAGAACTGAGAGATGTTCTTCTTCTTTTTCTTGCAGCCTTGTTATCACTTTCAAAAGTCTATAGACTGTATAAAGAAGTTAGTCAAGAAAAAATTCTCTCTGACTTTTATTCTCTGAGTCCCATTCCATTGAGTAATTCCAAACTAAATTTGAAATCGTCCACCTTAATTGACTGTCGGAATCATGGGAACTTGTGCAACGGCTATAAGGGAATTAACTCGTTTCCTTAACTGTCCTGAGAAAGGCTGTAACTCTGTGAAAACCAGCAATTAATGTTTGCCAAGGAACAGCTATATTCAGTGAATATATGCATTAATCACTCAGAGTCATATAAGCAAAAGAATAAATAGTCAATAAGGAAAATAATAACTGCAGGGAATAAAACGATGTTCTGGCAGAAATCGTTGATCTGGTCCTGAGATCGTTAAGCTAAAACATCCTCTATCGTCGAGCTGAGCCCTGTGATTATTGACTTGAAAATCTGCTTTCCAAACTGGGCTTTACGATCGTCGAACTAAGATGGTTGAACGTCGATCTCAATCCTGAAAGTAGATCAGAGATCGTCGACCTTAGTTCATCAATCGTCGATCTCAGCATTTAGAGATTTAACTCTGAGATCATCGAGCGCAGAACGAAGATCGTCGAGCTCTCTTTAGATATCATCGAACGACTTTTTACTTAGAAAAATTTTTTGCCTTGTTTACTCTCTGCTGTCTTCTAAGTCTCTGATGCCTTGGTCTTGTCTCACTGAGTTGTTGACCTGACTGACACCTAAGACACTAGACTAGACCCTGGCTATACAATATGGGTCTGACTTAGCCTAGATTAGTGAACCTAGCCCAAATCCAAACTAGGGATCCAACAATGATAATTGTTGGACTTAATTTAGTATTGATTGTAAGGAACAAATGGCTATTGGCATCTAGTGGATAGATCTTTATGGGATCAATTGATGGGTGAAACACATAAGTACAAATGAATTGGCTGAGTTTGAGAAACAAATGATTTGGGAAAATTGGTGAACAAATGGTTGATAGGATTCGGTTGATAGATCACATACTAAACGAATGATTTGGTGAAATGTATTGGTGTGAGCGATTTGAGGAGCCCAATAAGCAAATGGTTTAGGAAATTAGTGAGCAAACGATCTGATATGATATGGATGTAAAAGTGGCATTCTCGTGAAATCTGGTAAGAAGGTGCATGATTATGATCAGGATAATGAATTAGGTTTTGGAAAGGTGTGATGCCTGAATATTGAATTATGTAACATAGAGTTATAATATCATGCTTGATGCGTATGTGAAGTATCATGAGAGTGTGTGAATATCCTATGGAAGCATAGAGGTTTATGAATTCTTGAGTTAAGAAGGAATCAGACGAGGTTAATATAAGACCATGTGATATAGTGATGAATGGAATGTGTATAATAATCCACTGCTTAGAGATGTGTCTCCCTACGGTTAGCACTGTGGGAGTGATATGTATTATAGGGTGGTTTACCACCTGTGCGTATAATAAACCTCATGTGGTATGGAAATGTGGAAGGGTTGAAGGTGTGTGTGTGTGTGCCGCACCGGAATGATGTGTTTGTAATGGACTCGGTGTGGAACCCTTGCGTGTTGTTGAGCACGACTCGTGAAATGTCTAAGTCATCCTGAGATGCTCAAAGGGGCACCATCCCGAGGTGAATAAAGGGATGTGGTTTGTGAAATGTCTAAGTTGTCCCGAGGTGCTCAAAGGGGCTTCATCCCGAAATGAATAAAGGGATGTGGTTTTTGAAATGGCTAAGTCATCCCGAGGTGCTCAAAGGGGCGCCATCCCGAGGTGAACAGTGGGATGTGGTTTGTGAAATGGCTAAGTTGTCCCGTGTTGGATCCCTAGTTGGATTTGGGCTAGGTTCACTAAGTTCGGATATGACCCAACATGTATAGATCAGGTTCATGGTTGTGTCCTAGAGTCTAGGTCAAGTCCTTTGAGTCAACAGTACAAAGGACCAGCCTTCAACACTGCCAGAGACTCAAAACTTAGAGAATTCAAGACTTAGAAAAAGGAGTTCTACGTTGGTCGATCTCCGATCGACGAAAGTCGAGCTCAGCTAGACGAACTCAGGGACAATTCTCTGAGCTCAGCTCGACGAACTTAGCTCTCAGTTTGATGAACTCTGGACAAAGTAAAAACTCCTCTAAGTCAAACCTCAGTCGATGAACTAAGAACATCAGCTAGAAGAACTCTGTTCTCTGGTCGACTAATTCTGGATAAGGTGATTCAATACTCAACGCCAGATGACATTATACTCAACTCTAGAATGGTGAGTTAACACTCAAAGCAAGAGGACATCACAATCAATGCCAAAATGATACTTCAACACTCTACATCAGAAAAATATTCTTAAGTCCAGACTGCAGATTCAGCTCGACGATCTTGGACCCCAACTGGACTAACTTTGTTCTCAGGGATCAGCTCGACGATCTTAGATTCAGCTCGATGAACTTGATGCACAGAAGAAGAAAGTTATCAAGAAACATTCAGAGATCGACGATCTTGGATCTCAGCTCGACGAACAGCCATTCTCAGCTTGACGAACTGTGGACTCAGCTCGACGAATCAAGTCTTGGCAATTTCCCTCTTTTATCCTTAGTACGTGGCAATAATTCCTGAGTAATTAATTCTCTAATATTCTCTGAATATTACTATTAGACAAGAGAATTAATTATGGTCTTCATCAGAATTGTTGCATGCCGTTTTTATAAGGGATAGTTGGGGAAACAAATCAATTCCAAAAATATTCCAAGGCCGTCAGCATTAATTGCAGAAGGAATTTCAAAATTCAAATGGACATTCATGATTAGAAATATAAAAATAGAGATCATTATTTCTGAGTAGAACAAAAAGATACGAAGAATAATATTCTGTGAGAGATATAGAATTTCTTGAGATTGAAAATCGATCAGTCAAGAATCAACAACGACTAGACAAGAAAAAGAACAATTTTGAAGAAGAAGAACAATCATCAAACTCAAGTGTCTTCTTATCAGGAACTCTCTGAAGGACAACAATATTGCATCTGTCAAAATAGTTCCTGAAGTTCTTCTTGTCAAAACTAAAAGCTTGAAGGCCTATCACCCTACAGCAAAGCTTCCATCATCCTAAACAAGCAACACCTCAAGGGGAGATTTTTCTACCATCAAATCCACAAGTCTTCTCAGTTGTTTGAATTGAGAAAGAGAAGAAACAATCATTCTCTCACCCCCACTATAAAAAGGGTTGTCATCTCCCTTCAAAAGTGATTCTTGGTTGCAAGTATCCTGATCAAAGGACTTGAGGTTTGGTTGTTGAGCACTTGATCAAAAGCTCATTTGTGTCAGGCACCTGATCAAAACTCTGAGTGGATTCCTACCAGATGGTAGAAGAGTGGATGTACCTAGGTTGGGGAACCACTCTAAATTTTTGTGTCGTCTGGTTGCCCCTTTTTCTTTTTGTTCTTGGTGTGGTTGTGGTATTTAGGTCTTGCTGTGTTATTTAGTTTTTCCTGTGCTTTCATTTATTACTCTACGATACAGTACCTGAGTTTAGGAGTACTTCTTAAAGTTCAGAGAAAAGTTTTAAAATATACCCACATACTTTATTCACCCCCCCCCCCTCTAGAGTATATCAGATCTAACTCTTACTTTCAATTGGTATCAGAGGAGGTTCTTTTGGTTGTACAAGTTAAAAACTTGAACCAAAGATCCTAAGTTAGATCTGTTCCTTAACCTTACTATATTTATACATACAGTATGGCACAGAACAAAGAATATGCAAGCACCAGACCTCCAGTGTGTAACTTGTCCAAGTTCACAATCTAGAAGGCAAGAATTAGGCTTTACATGACCTCTATTGATGAAGATATATTTAATTCTATCTTAACAGGTCCACCAGCTCCAGTGGATTCAACCTCAACTACATCAACTGACCTGAGTACAGTTCCACCCTCTGGATGGACAGATGCAAAGAAAAGGCTAAGATAGTTGATGCCAAAGCCATGAATATACTGGCTCAAACTATGTCTAATGAAATATTTCAAAAGGTTGCTGAGTGTCAATCAGCCAAGGAGATTTGGGATTCCCTGAACCAAATGGTGGATGGATCAGCAGATGAGAGGAAAGACAGAAGGTCAAATCTCATCACTCAGTATGAGAACTTCAAGAAGGATGAAGCAGAAACAGTAGAAGTAATGTACAATAGACTTAGCTCCATCATCAGTGAGCTAAAGACATTAGACAAAGAATTCACTTTAACTGAAGTGAATGACAAGATCCTAATGTGCTTTCCCAGCACATGGGACTTAAGAATCTGGCTCATTAGAGAAGCCAGAAGCATGATAGAGATTTCAACAGAATCTCTTCTAGGAAAACTAAAAGCTGATTAAAGCAAGGGAAGCAGCAGCTAAAGTGAAGACTCCTACACAAACTAGGAAGGAGCATAACATAGCTTTCAAAGCTATAGAAGACTCTGAAGTCATTCCAGTAAATGAAGAGTTGATGAGTCTCTTTGCCAAGAGATTCTTCAAGATGGATAGAAAGGACTTCAGAAGGAAACCTTCTAAATATGAAGATAAGCCAAGGTATGACAAAACACCCTCTGAAGAAGTAGTGTGTTTTGGTTGCAGGAAACCTGGGCACTTCATTTCTGAGTGTCCAGAAGCTCAGAAGAAGGAAAGAAGAAAGGAGAAGGACTCAAGGAAGAGTCACTACAACAAGCCTTCCTCAAGCAAGCAAAAGAGGAAAGACAAGGGCTTTGTTGCTAAGACATGGAGTGAATACTAACGAAAATCTGACATCCTCCAGATCCTTCAGATGAGATAAGAAAGAAGAATCAAGGAAAGCCAAAGAAATATGTCCTCATGGCTATTGAGGCATGCAGTAGCAGATCTTACTAGATGAATCAGATAATGAAATATCTCTATCAGCTGAAGATCAGGTAATAGCTTTCTTATGATTTTGAGTAAGATGAATTTAAGTTTTGAATTTAAAAATTTATGCTTAGACTTAAAAAGCTCTGAGAAGGAAATCAAACTTCTCAAGAAAAGTTAAACACACCCTAGATAACATCACTGCAGAAAATGAAAAATTAACCAAAGAACTAATGTCTGCTAATAAACAAATATCTTTCCTGAAAACTGAACTAAGAAAGATAAACTATTAGAAGATTCACTGAATGGAAAAGTCTACAATTATTAGATATCACTAGTATTGTAAATGCTAGGGACTAACAATAGCAAACTAGAACTAGGTGCCAACCTCTAGTGATCCACCCTTGATTAAGAAAAATAATCTTTCCAGACCAATAAACTTCATATCTGACAAGGGAAAGAAAAATACTGAACAGGTAAATAAAGTTAATAAGATTCTGAACAAATTGAAACCAAGAATAAACTCAATATCCAGAAGAATAACAAAAATAACAATGTTCAACAGTTATCGTCAAACTCAGATCGACGATATATGAACAGATCGTCGAACTCAGAACGACGATCTTTGAACGCAAACATCAGTAATAATCATTCTTCGATCCATGATCGACGATACGAGTATGGTTAGTCAACCAAAGATCGATGACTTTGGTACTTCAAGAATGAATACCCTCAATCTTCGAGTAGTGATCGACGATCTCATCCAACATCGTCGAGCTCAGGTCGACGATCCAACCAGAGATCGTCGAACCCAGATCTTAATAACAGAAACTTAAATTCTAACAAAAACTTTAACCCCTTCACTCAATGGATAATTCCCACCTAGGAGATACCATCCTAAAGGATATAAAGATCAACCTGAATTCTCTTACATCTCCAGCTATATTTATGTAAATCAACAAGGACCCAAGGTTACCTAGGTCAAGAACAACTGTCTTGTTTGCAGATGAAGACCTGTCCAGCATACAATCAACATTGGTATCTGGATAGTGGTTGCTCCAAGCATATGACAGGCAGCAAGCACAATCTGATTGATTACAAGTCAAAGCTAGGACCAAAGGCAATCTTTGGTGACTCCAATTGTGGCCAAACAGAAGGCTATGGCAAGGTCAAAATTGGAGCATAACTTTCATAAGAGTGGCATATGTAAGTGGACTGAAGCATAACCTCACTCTATAAGCCAACTATGTGATGAAGGTTATCAAGTATCATTCAACTCTAGTTCCTTTATTATTACTTTAAAAGAAAACCAACCTGTTTTTAATTGGAATTAGACAAGGAAACATATACCTAGTAAATTTTCATTCTGTTACTTCAGACATATGCCTGCTCAATATAGTTAGTAGTCAAAATGACTTATGGAATAAAATATTAGGACATGTAAACCATAAAAACATTGCTAGGCTATCTAAGGACAACCTTGTTAAAGGTTTACCTTCTGGCCCCTACAAGAAGGAAGGCCTCTACAGGCTTGTCAACTAGACAAGCAAACTAAATCTAGCTTCAAATCCATTAATAAGAGTGATTCACCTAGGAATTGTACTTGCTACATATGGACCTTTTTGGCCCTGTGGCTGTACAAAGCCTAGGAGGGAAATCTTATACCTTAATGGTTGTAGATGACTTTTCCAGGTTCACTTGGGTATTCTTTCTGAGATCTAAGTCAGATATCTTCAAGGTTCTTACAGATTTTCTCAGGACCATATAGATTGAGTACTTTACTCATGTTGCATTGATCAGAAGTGATCATGGTACAGAGTTTGAGTCTCTTCTTAAGCATGAGTTCTGTGAGAAGGAAGGTATCAGACACTATTTCTCAGCTCCTAGAACTCCTCAACAAAATGGGGTAGCTGAAAGGAAAAAACAGAACACTCATTGAAGTTGCAGGCACATTACTTGTAGATGCTTACATGCCCCTATCCTATTGGGCAGAGGCAGTGAGCACAGCAAACTATGTCCAGAACATAAGTTTGATACACAAACTAAAGCATAAGAATCCCTATGAATTACTCAAAGGGAAGAAACCAATAATCAACTATTTTAAAGTTTTTAGTTGTGTATGTTATATTCATAATAATGACAAAAAGCACATTAGAAAGTTTGAACCAAAGGCTGTAGTGAGAATTTTTCTAGGATATTCCCAAGTAAGTAAAGCTTATAGGGTATTTAATAAATCCACATTGAAAATAGAGGAATCTATGCATGTTATATTTGATGAGGCTAACATGTTTTATAAGGAGAAAGAAATTCTACCAAAGACTCCTTACAGGTACACAACTTATGTAAAGAATTGGATGGCTTACACTTTACTCCCAAAGTTATATCTCATCCTTCTCAACAAGTCAGTGAAGAAAGTGATGGAGAAACTGTGAAAATAGCTTAACTTCCTACAATAATAGAGGCTATTCCACAAGAGGAATTCCTTCAAAATGTTGTGGCTGAACCAACTCCACCTACTGATCTTGTCACACTAAGGATCACCCCAGATCCCAAGTGATTGGATTACATAACAGCAAGTGTACAGACAAGGCATCAACTCAACCAAGACTTGATGCATGCCTATTTCCTCTCTCAAATTGAGCCTCAATCCATAACTGATGCAGAGCAAGATCCCCATTGAATCAATGCAATGCAAGAAGAGCTCAATCAGTTTGAGAGAAGCAAGTTTGGGTTTTGTTCCAAGACCAAAAGACTACCAAGTCATTGGAACCAAATGGGTATATCATAAATAAGCTTGATGTCCAAGTGTGATAGTGAGGAACAAGGCTAGGCTTGTTGCTCAAGATATAGGCAGGAAGAAGAATTGACTATAATCAAACCTTTGCTCCAGTTGCAAGGCTAGAAGCTATAAGGATATTTCTGGCTTATGTTGCATTCAAAAGGTTCAAAGTTTATCAAATGGATGTGAAGAGTGCTTTCTTAAATGGGGAACTTAAAGAAGAAGTTTATGTTGAACAACAACCTCCAGGTTTGGTTTCTCCAACTCATCCCTCTCATGTATTTAAATTGCATAAAGCTCTCTATGGTTTAAAGCAAGCTCCAAGAGCTTGGTATGAGACCTTAGCCAGCTTTCTCTTAGAGCATCATTTTTCAAGAGGCATAGTATATAGGACTTTATTCACTAAAATGCATCATGATAAAATTTTATTAGTACAAATTTATATAGATGACATAATATTTGGGTCTACTAATCCCAAATTATGCAAAAGATTCTTTGATCTAATGCATTCTAAATTTGAGATGAGTAGTATGGGTGAGCTCTCCTACTTCTTTGGTATCCAAGTGAAGCAGCTTCCTGATGGCATCTTAATTTTTTAAGACTAAATATGCTAAAGAGCTTATCAAGAAGTTTGGGATGGCTGATGCCTCAGCAAAGAAAACACTCATGGCTACAAATACTGTAATAGACTCTGATGCACAAGGGAAACCTGTGGATCAGAAACTATATAGGGGCATTGTTAGGTCCCTACTATACCTTACAGAAGCAGACCAGATATCATGTTTACCACATGCCTTTGTGCTAGGTTCCAGGTGAACCCTAAAGAATCTCATTTAGTTTTTCTAAAAAGAATTTTGAGATATATAAAGGGTTGTCCTAGTCTAGGTCTCTGGTATCCCACTGAGTCAGAGTTTGAGTTTACTGGATACTCAGATGCTGACTTTGCTGGATGCAAAGTGGACAGAAAGAGTACCTCAGGAACTTGCCAATTCCTTGGTTTGAGGTTAGTGTCCTGGTTCTGCAACAAAACAATCATCTGTGTCCACATCAACTGCTGAAGCAGAATACATTGTAGCTGGTAGCTATTGTTCCCAGATGCTGTGGATTCAGAACAAACTCCTAAATTATGGGTTCAATTTAAATAATTCAACTCTACTGTGTGATAACACAAGTGCTATAGCCATAGCACAAAATTCAGTCCATCACAGTAGGACTAAGCATATAGATATTAAGCATCATTTCATTAAAGAGTGTGTATACAAAAACAAAATCAAACTTTTCTATATCTATACTGATTTGCAAAGAGCTTGTATTTTCACCAAACCCTTGGATGAAAGAAATCACTTGTTCTTTGTAAATCAGCTTGGAATGATCAATGGAGAAGACCTAGTTTAGTTTTTGTCTGCACTCAAAGAACTCTTCAAATTTCGTCGATTGGAGGTCGACGAACTATGAAAGGTCTTAAGATTTTTGTCGACCTGAGATCGACGAACTCTCTGTGGTAAGTGATCTTCGTCGACCTGCGATCGACGAATTACTTCAGAAAACTTTCGTCGACCAGAGATCGACGAAATGTCTTCAACCCTTCAGACTGAGATTGACGAACTGTTTAACTCTAAATTATTTCGTCGAGCTCAGAATGAAGATATTTTTATTTCTCGTGGACCGGAGTCTGTCGTTCCATATTTCGGAAAATCTTATATTTAGGTTTTCTTTGACCTCCGTCCTGCGCTTTCAGTTCCCTTTGCACTTGAACTTCATTTTCTCTCTTGCAGGTGTATTTATGGTGATTCTAGCAGGCGCTCTTGCGACAATGAGGTTTAATACCAGATTCGATGTCGATTTCAACTCCTTCCAGCACTCTGATCCAGTGTTCCTCCACATTCTGCAACTGCTGGAAGACCAAAAATTGAAAAATCTGTTGTCCATTAGAATCAAATTACCCAGCACGGAAATCAGAGAATGGGTTTATACTGCGTCTACAACCGAGGACAACACAATGACTGGATCAATAGCGGGTAATGCCATCTCTCTCACTCCCGTTGTACTAACTGAAATATTTGGATTAGAGAATGGATAAGAAGAATTAGAAATTGATAATGAGGAATATGATATGATGTTGAGTCTGATGGGTTACTCTGGCGATAACCCAAATAAACTACTGAAGAAACACCTATCTGTCGAGTTCAAATTTCTCGCAGATATTGTTGGGAAAGTCTTGCTGGGTAAGCACACTGCACACAAATATATAACCATACATCAATTTCTGGTTATGTGTGCAGTGGTAAACAAGAGTCAGGTAAACTGGGCACAGATCATCTTTGATCTTATCAAGAAAAGGAATAGTAAGAAGGAAGTAAACTTTGGAAGGATCCTAGGGATCTTCTTGACAAAAAAGGTTGTTGAATCACTGGTCTCCCAGACCACATTCATCAATGCCAGCAAAAGGCTCACATGCGCCTTGTTTGGCAGGTGGCAGAGGATAATCACAAAGTCCTCTAAGGCTTCATCCTCTCCCACCCAAGCTTTTGAAAGTACAAGGGATGTTTCAGCCACTTCCCACCCTTCTGAAGAGATCCCATCCAACATTATTCCATCCAACATTACTCTAGCCACTCCTCAATCTCAAGCTCTCCAATCTTCATCTCTGCCAGCAACACAACATAACCCAGCTTCAACTCATGTTCCAGTCTCTACTCCCCTACCTTCATTATCCCAAATTCCTCAATCTCCAACACATATTTCCTCCTCTACACCTTCCCCCCAACAAGATACACCAATGCCAACACCACCTCAATCCCCTCTTCCATCTCATCATTCTTATATCCCCCAGATCAACCTCTCCTCATTCCTATCCTTCAACTTATTATCATCTACACTGCATACTCCTTCTCCTCAACATGACTCTCCTTAGACACTCCCATTTCACCTCCACCTATCACCCCCTCAGTAACTGAAATCTCCACTCACCCAACTACTGCCCCACCATCCACTTCTCTAACTCTGGATCCATCTCTTGTCACCCCACTCATTACTCTCCTCACACACCCTACTCAAATCCCTTATAGCAGAGTCCCTTTCTCCTCTAGCTGCCTCCATATCCTCACTTGTTGCACAGATCTCTGCTCTCACCACTGCTCCCTCTTCATTTGGGGCCTAGCTTCAGTAACTACTAAGAAACCAGCAGGGGAGATACTTGATGATGAAGAAGCAGCAGTAGCAACCGCAGTAACTACAGTAGTTGAAGCAGAAGAAGGAACAGATATCACAATGACAAATCCTCAAGAGATCACTCTGTCAGCAGAAGCAGTAATAGAAATAACAGTAACAAAAGAAGTATCAGAAGTAGGAACAAACATTACAATGTCAGATACTCAAGAGATCTCTCTGCCAGAGATTCTGTTAGGAAGGGTTTACTTCATTAAATCCAAAGTGCATCTAGCAGCTTTACTGAGAATATTTGGGTCATACATTTATTTTTGCTTTCCCCCCATTCCATCATCTAAAGCAATAGTGTGTTATACCTCTCCTGCTAGCTCAGAGGTGTTAGACACTATAAAGAAAAGTTTGATAGCTCCTCCAGAAAATGAGTCTGATGATCAGACATCTAGCCCTCCTAGGCCATCCTATATCATGGATAATAGCCCTCTCCCCAATCTGGATAACATAATAGCTCAAGAAATTTCCATGGAAACTGAAGTAGCTCATGCTGAAGTTGTCCCCACTCCAGTCAATAAAGAAATCTCCAAGGATACAATAAGCCATATTGATGTTATGTATGGCAATCCTCAGTCTGATGATGATGATGATGATTCTGATTCTGATAAGGATGAAAAGAGGAAGAAAATCTCCAAGAAAAGGAAGGCTCCTCCTCCTCCTGCTCCCAAGCCTGGGAATACAAATGAAACTCCCTACTACATTTTACAAAACAAAACCCCATACAAAGGGATGCCAGCCTGGATGTGGCTTTAAAAGAATGAATAAAAAGCCAGAAAGAAAAACAGAAGATACTCTCCTCCCCCAGCTCATATATAGAAAGTACCCCCCTCCTCCTCCTCCTCCAGCTGTTGGTGCTTCAGGAACAACTCCTCAAAGTTCAGATTCTCCCTCCAAGTCTACATCTTTCACAAAAACTTATCAAAGGCAAGGAAGGCCATCTAGATATCAATCACATGGAAGCAGTCAGGAAAGAAGTACTGGTGATACAGAGCAGATAAAGGAAGTAATCCATCAGAAGCCAGAGTTCTCTCCTCCCCAACAACAAGCTGAACAAAGAAGACATTCAAAACCACACAAACCTAAAAAAATATAGTGAAGCTGCACCTCCAAAGTCACTATACACTCAGAGTAATGAAAGCTGGAAGGCAACAAACTTTCAAGCACAGTCAACTCAATTCATGCCTGCATCTCTGCTACCCTCTCAAGATGATCAAACATCTGTCAGTCAGGATGTTGATCAAAATTTCAGGATGGCTAGGCTTCAAGAATTGATTGGTGTGTCACAGATAAAGAAGGCCAGAGAAGAAGGAGAAGATCCATCAAAGTATACAACTATGTCATCATATAGAGAAAAAGAACTGGATAGGCTTCAAGTCAGCAAGAAGGTATTTAATTTTGCAGAGTATATGGCCATACACCCAGAGGCTGTAGTTCCCAAAACTTCCACCCAGACTGTGATTGGAGCATCAGATCTATACACATCAAAGAAAGAAGCTGTCAATCCCAAAAGGAAAATCATTTTCACTCAGCCTGGGGATAAAAGCAAAGAAGAAAAGCCAAGGGAAAAGAAATAGAAAAACTAGAACCTTAACTGCAATTTCGTATATTTTTGATAAACTGTGTTTTCCAGTTACAAAACTGACTATGTAAATATATCTGCTGCATTTACTATTAAATTTTATGCTAGATATATATTATGTTCTTGCTTTGTACATTTTTTTTGTATTGAGTCTGGTATTAGTGACCTCACCCAAATAGGGGGAGATTGTTGGATCCCTAGTTGGATTTGGGCTAGGTTCAGTAAGTTAGGATATGACCAAACATGTATAGATCAGGTTCATGGTTGTATCCTAGAATCTAGGTCAAGTCCTTTGAGTCAACAGTACAAAGGACCAGCCTTCAACACTGCCAGAGACTCAAGACTTAGAGAATTCAAGACTTAGAAAAAGGATTTCTACGTTCGTCGATCTCTGATAGACGAAAGTCGAGCTCAGCTAGACGAACTCAGGTACAATTCTCTAAGCTCAGCTCGACGAACTTAGCTCTCAGTTTGATGAACTCTGGACAAAGTAAAAACTACTATAAGTAAAACCTCAGTCGATGAAATAAGAACATCAGCTAGAACAACTCTATTCTCTGGTCGACTAATTCTAGATAAGGTGATTCAACACTCAACGCCAGGATGGTGAGTTAACACTCAAAGCCAGAGGACATCACACTCAATGCCAAAAAGATACTTCAACACACTACATCAGAAAAATATTCTAAGTCCAGACTGCAGATTCAGCTCGGCGATCTTGGACCCTAACTGGACTAACTCTATTATCAGGGCTCAGCTCGACGATCTTAGATTCAGCTCGATGAACAAGATGCACAGAAGAAGAAAGTTATCAAGCAACATTCAGAGGTCAACGATCTTGGATCTCAGCTCGACGAACAGCTATTCTCAGCTCGACGAACTGTTGACTCAGGTCGACGAATCCAGTCTTGGCAATTTCCCTTTTTTGTCCTTAGTACGTGGCAATAATTCCTGAGTAATTAATGCTCTAATATTCTCTGAATATTACCGTTAGACAAAAGCATTAATTATGGTCTTCATCAGAATTGTTGCCTGCCGTTTCTATAAGGGACTGTTGGGGAAACAAATCAATGCCAAAAATATTCCAAGGCCGTCAGTATTAATTGCAGAAGGAATTTCCAAATTCAAATGGACATTCGTGATTGGAAATATAAAAACAGAGATCATTACTCCTGAGTAGAACAAAAAGATACGAAGAACAGCATTCTGTGAGAGATATAGAATTTCTTGAGATTGAAAATCGATCAGTCAAGAATCAATAGCGACTAGACAAGAAGAAGAACAATTCTGAAGAAGAAGAACAACCATCCAAATCAAGTGTCTTCTTCTCAGGAACTCTCTGAAGGACTACAATACTACATCTGTCAAAATAGTTCCTGAAGTTCTTCTTGTCAAAACTGAAAGCTTGAAGGCCTATCACCCTGCAGCAAAGCTTCCATCATCCTGAACAAGCAACACCTCAGGGGGAGCTTTTGCTACCATCAAATCCATAATTCTTCTCAGTTGTTTGAATTGAGAAAGAGAATACACAATCATTCTCTCACCCCCCCACTGTAAAAAGGGTTGTCATCTCTCTTCAAAAGTGATTCCTGGTTGCACGTCTCCTGATCAAAGGACTTGAGGTTTGGTTGTTGAGCACCTGATCAAAAGCTCATTGGTGTCAGGCACCTGATCAAAACTCTGAGTGGATTCCTACTAGGGTGGTAGAAGAGTGGACGTACCTAAGTTGGGGAACCATTATAAATTCTTGTGTTGTCTGGTTTCCCCTTTTTCTTTTTGTTCCTGATGTGGTTGTGGTATTTAGGTCTTGCTGTGTTATTTAGTTTTTCCTGTGCTTTCATTTATTACTCTGTGATACAGTACCTGAGTTTAGAAGTACTTCTTATAGTTCAGAGAAAAGTTTTAAAATATACCCACATACTCTATTCACCCCCCCCCCTCTAGAGTATATCAGATCTAACTCTTACTTTCATCTCGAGGTGCTCAAAGGGGTGCCATATCGAGGTGAACAAAGGGATGCAGTTTGTGAAATTACTAAGTCGTCCAGAGGTGCTCAAAGTTATAAGACCCCATTTTTTTTCTTTTTAAACAGCGGGGTCTTAGCCCAGAACTGCCGCTTTGCGGTGGCATCGACTCACGGGAAGGCCGCCACTACAAAACGCCAATTCTGCCGGCCCTTTTCGATCGCAGAACAGTAGCATAAAGAAGTAAAAGCAAGTCCACAATAATCACATGTATATAAATAAATCTCCACGAAGGGAGAGTCCACAATAATAATAATAATCAGAGTACAAAAGGAGGGCTTATGCCCGGTACATCATATCCTCACTACAAGTCACTCGCGGAAGCAAAACTAAAACTAAGCGTCACCGTAACTGTCACTGAACTGAGAGCGCCCAAGCTAGACTGGCCCATCTCCACCGACTCCGTACTCTGTTGGTGCTGCATCTCTGGGTGCTTCTTCCTTTTTGGCCTGCCATCGCCGCCTCGCAATCCACATCTGCGTCTACGTCTTCGGCCTCCTGGCTGCTGAGCTGGTGGGATCCCACCCATTAAGGGGCATTTAACCCGTGTATGTCCCAGCTGGTGATAATGGTAACACGGACACGGGGTCAACTCTGTCAGAAACTGCAACACCCGTGACCCTTCCATATGGTACACCTAAAATGTTGTGGTTCGAAAACCGTTAGTCATAAAGACTAAGCCCTATCATCCCCTACCCCTTCCCCCATGGCTCCTAGGTACTGAGCGGAGAGGAAGAAAGGGAAGGATATGAAGGTGGAGAGTAAGTCAAAAGCAGGTGACAGCGGACCTTTGCTAGCAATTCCATAGTAAACATGATAGAAGCAGAAAGTAGGAAATGTAACCTTAACTTATGCGCGGAAGCGCATAAGCCAAGGGATCTTTTGCAGGGCTCCCTATTGGGTGCATTGGAAAATGTGTACCTGATTTGAAGAAGCCCAACTTAGCTCAATGATATACATTAAGGTGTATTTGATGTTGTTTTGAGTTGACATGTGCAGGTGAAGAAGTATTAAATAATGCAGAAAAATATTCTAAGTCCACATGTCGACACCTGAAGAAATTGTGTCGACACTTCAGAATATTTGTGTCGACACTTCAGAATATCAGTGTCGACACAGAGAAAGATAGTCGACCACATTTATGTCGACACTGGGAAGCAGTGTCGACACATAAAGAAAATCGTCGATCTCGACACTGGGAAGCAGTGTCGACACATAAAGAAAATCGTCGACCTCAGCACTGGGAAGCAGTGTCGACACAAAAGAAGATAGTCGACTAGTGAAAGATAGTCGACACAGAAGAAGATAGTCGACTAGTGAAAGATAGTCGACACAGAAGAAGATAGTCGACTAGTGAAAGATAGTCGACACAGAAGAAGATAGTCGACCAGAGAAAGATAGTCGACTCACAAAAGTAGATAGTCGACCTCAACTGTGTCGACACTGGGTGGATGTGTCGACACCTTGAGATTGAGTCGACACATATTGGCAGAAGTCGACTATGCTTGTGTCGACACCAGAAGACTGAGTCAACACATTTTGGCAGAATTGAAGATTGATGTGTCGACACCTGAAGGCTGTGTCGACACATACTGAGTTCTGAATCTACAATAACTGTGTCGACACACAGGACTTGTGTCGACACACTACAGAGTCTAGACCAAGTTATTTTCTGAAGAAGCTGTGTTGACTTAAAGGCAACTTAGTCGACATCATCAAAGACTGTGTCGACACCAAAGTCACTTATGTCGACACAGATAGACAGATTGGTCTCGACACTTTCTAACAGACTGTCTCGACATTTTGCTGTCCAAGGCTAAGGTACAAGAACTGTTTAAAGACTTGACAGCTGTGGGTTGCCACCGTTTAACTGAAGCTGTCAGACCTGTCAGAAAACAGTTAGAAACCGGATCAGCCGGTTACCATGAAGAAAGTCTATAAATAGACACATTCAGAAGGAATTAAAAAGGAAGCTAAACTAAGAAAAATAATAGAAGAAGATCTAAGAAGAAGAAACAGAAGGATTACGATCCTGTTGAAGTTTCAATTCAAGAAAGTGAAAAAGAAGATCTTCATCAGAAGGTCTAAGAAGAAGAAGTCTGAAGTATCAGTAAAGGTGTTGGATAGAGGGAGATCCAGTCATCTTGAAGAAGAAGAAGGAAGCCATCAGTGGTTTCTCAAGAAGCTGTTTGGAAATCAACTCAGCTAAGTTCAGATTCAAGAAGCTTTGAAGAAAGCTCAGATTCAGTTGATTTCATCAGCTGATCAAGAAGTGTCTTGTCATCTTCTCTCTCAACAAAGGCAAGACATCAAAATATCTTTTCTAAATTTCTGTAGGATCTGTTTACACAGATCTGAGTTGTAAGCCTGTGTTATAAAGGCTGAGTGTAGGAGAGGTAATCTCTGAGTGGTAGGGCTATTTGCCTGAGTGTAGGAGAAGGTTATTCTCTGAGTGGTAGGCCTTGAGGCAAGGCTGAGGTAGGGCTGTTGAGCCTGAGTTGTAGGAACCTATCCTGGTTCTGAGCTGTAGGATCTGAGGATCTGAGTATAGTGGAAGTTTGGCCGAATCTAGCACATTGCTAGATAGGTGAAGGGGGAAGTGGATGTACCCAGATCTTGGGGAACCACTATAAAACATTGTGCAATCTGTGATGCTTAGTTTTCTGTGAATGTTGTGCTAGATAATTTAATCTGCAATTGAATTCTGCCTAGATTTATAAACAAGAAATTAGAACCTATTCACCCCCCCCCCCTCTAGGTGTTTAGGTTGTCTTGAAAGTAAAACTATCAAGTGGTATCAGAGGGAGGTTCCTCAAAAAGGACTTAACAGTCTGAGGTAGATCTGATAGGCAGAATTTAGATTCAAAAAGATGGGTTCAGGTGAGAATCATAAGGAGCTAGGGTCTATAAAATTACCCATATGCAAGAAAGAAATTTTTGGAATTTGGAAAGAAAGAGTCAGACTGTTCATGGAGGCATCTGACCCAAGGATTTACATCACTGTACAGGAAGGCCCCTTCATTCCAATGAAGGTATCAGTTCTTGATGCTAATATCCAAACTCCAAAGAGTTATTCAGAAATGACCAAGGATGAAATCATCTTGGCAACCATGGATAAAAGAGCTCAGAACATTATTGTTAGTGCCATAGATGATTCAACATTTCAGAATCTGATTCACTGCAAGACCTCCAAAGAGATGTGGGACACATTGATTGTCTACATAGAGGGATCTGAAGAAGTAAGGCAGGATAGGAAATCTATGCTCAATCAGGAGTATGAAAGTTTTAGACAAGGAAAATCTGATAGCATAACTGAGTGCTACAAGAAATTCTATAGAATTGTGAATGAGCTTATGTCCTATGGAAGAGTCTTCAGTACTTATGAACTGAATGACAAATTCTTGAGATCCTTAACAAAGGATTGGGACACAAAGATCTGTGCCATAAGAGAAGTGGCTAAATTGGCAGAGATATCTCCTCCCCCACCTTGTTTGGAAAGTTGCTATCCTATGAAATGCAACTTATGGTGAGGAAGGAGGAGGAAAAGAATTCAAGAGGAGAGCATAGAGAAAAGACTGTGGCATTCAATGCAGAAGCCACCAGAAAGAATAGGAGGAAATCTCCATCTCCTCCTAAGGAAGTTGCAGAAGATAGTTCTGAAAATTCAGATAAGGGTTCAGAAAGCTGTGATTCAGATGCAGACTTTGTTGCATTCACAAGGCAATTCCAGAGGTTCTTGAAAAAGAAGCAATGGAAGTCTAGGCCTTCCACATCACAGCAAGATGATGACTATTATCAGAAGAAAAGGTTATCAAGGAAAGAGAAGAGCAGATTAAAGCCCAGCAAAGCCACTACTTCAAAGATTGTCTGCTATTGTTGCAATAGGCCTGGACATGTAGTGGCTGACTGTCCTGATAAGAGAAAGGAGTCTTCAGACAAGAAGAAGACTCATCAGAAAGGCAAGAAGGAGAAATCTTTTGTTGCAAAGAAAGATAGGAGTCTAACAGACCAGTCAACTTCAGAGTCAGAATCTGAAGCTGAAGCATATATTGGACTATATGCTGTGTCTGAAGAAGAGGAGTTTCTGCAGTTGCTAGACTCCATCAATGAACAAAAGGATCATCAGTGTATGGGGCTAATGGCAGGATCAGAAGAGGACATATGCCAGAATCAGTCTGGTCCCAATAAGGTACAATGTCCTTCTATTACATCTGTTTGTTGTACAAGTGAAGAATCAGCTACATCTGCATCAAGTGATGTAGATGCATCTGAATCTGAAGGAGATGTCTATCAATTGATAGACAAGTATGGGGATTTGTTGCAGGCCCTTAAGAAAAGCAAGAACCTGGTTAAATCTCAGGCTCAATAAATTGCTGAACTAAGGGTTGCTACAACTGAGTTAGAGAAAGTTATTGATCAAAAATTAAATGAAATTGCCAAGCTGAAGAATATAACTATTATTCAGATGGGCACAATTAATTACACTAATGATCAAGTGAAGAGTCTGGAGGCCAGACTTAGAGTTGAAAGGGATTTAGTGGCTAGTTACTCTAAGCCAAAATCTGTCTTACCCTTGATAGATGAATTTGTCACTCAAAAGGGTAAGGCTGGATTAGGATTTAAAGGTAACTCCAGGGCTGGCAGATTCAAGAGGAAAGGCAAAGCTCCTGTTCAGCCACTAAATCTTTCAGTCCCCATAAAGTTTAGTAAGGAGAAAGTGCCTTCTAACAAATGTGATCATGAAGATATTCAAGGTTATATTAAGACTAATGTTCTGAAGAACAAGGGTGTAAATGCAAGCAGGCCTACCTATGGTCATAAACCCAATGGTTTTAAGAAATCAGTAGGTGAAGTTGCTGCAGCACCAGCAATGAACCAAAAACAGAAATTCTTCTGACAAGGATGTATCTATATCTAGATACAATAAGTTTGAATGTTGGTGCTGTGGCAAGAGAGGCCATTTTGCACTAGACTGTTGGTATAACCCAAGTGCTATAAAGAACAATAGTCTACCTGTTAGAAGAGGTTATGGTAGCTTTATTAATGCTAACCTGAACCAAGGACCCAAGATTTACTTGGGTTCTAAGGGTAAGTAATTCTGTGTTGCAGGTGAATCCAAGTAACCATGCCCCTATATGGTACTTGGATAGTGGTTGTTCCAGGCATATGACTGGAACAAAGGGGCTGCTGAAGGAGTATTCATCTGTCAAAGATGGACCTAAAGTGATCTTTGGTGGATCTGAAAAAGGAGTCATCAAAGGGTTTGGTAACATTTCTTCTAAACTTATCACTATCACTCAAGTGGCTTATGTAAAAGGTTTGAAACATAATCTAATAAGCATAAGCCAGCTAAGTGATTTAGGATATGACATTTCATTTGTTAAAGATGGATGTCATATCAAAAGGTCAAGTGATCAAAAGATCATATTGACTGGGTATAGGAAGAGAAATGTATATTGTCTTAATTTTGAATGTGAGAATAAGGCTTCTCCCATCTGTCTTGTAGCTGATGACAATGCCTCTCATTGTGTCAAGTGGCACAAGAGATTGGCTTATCTAAACTACAAGACAATTGGTCAACTCTTTAGCAAAGAGTTAGTGAGGAATGGACCTCAAGTTAAGTGTATAAAGGAAGGGATATGCTCAGCTTGTCAAAAGGGCAAGCAGACAAAATCCTCCTTTCAAAGCCTTGAAAACAAGGATTCTGTGAGGTGTTTATACCTCTTGCATATGGATCTTTTTGGTCCTATGCCAGTTCATAGTCTAGGTAGGAAGGTCTACACTTTTGTGGTTGTAGATGACTATTCTAGATTTACATGGGTGTTCTTTCTGAGACAAAAATCTGAAACCCCAGGTGTATTACTTAATTTTGTAAAGCAAATTCAGAATGAACTGAATAGTACAGTGGTCAAAATCAGAAGTGACCATGGTACTGAGTTTCAATCTGAAAGCATAACAAAATTGTGTAAAGACTTTGGGATTTTCCAAGAGTTCTCCTCACCTAGAACACCTCAGCAAAATGGAATTGCTGAAAGAAAGAATAGAACATTAATTGAAGCTGGTAGAACTCTATTGAGTGACACCTTTCTCTCCCAGAATATTTTTGGGTTGAGGCAGTTAACACTGCTTGTCATGTAATCAATAGGGCTACTATCACCAAAAGCCACAAAATGACTCCCTATGAGATTGTGAAAGGAAGAAAACCAAATCTATCTTACTTTAGGATCTTTGGTTGCAAGTGTTATATACTTAATAATGGCAAGTCATATTTGACTAAGTTTGCTGCCAAATCCCAGGATGGGATATTTGTTGGGTACAGCACAAATAGTAAGGCCTATAGAGTCTTCAACTTGACTACTCAAGTTGTTGAAGAATCTGTGCATGTTGTGTTTGATGAAACAAGATTAATCAACTGTGAGTTGTCTTGTAGATCAAATGACTCAACAGGTATAAGCAAAAGTATGGACAAGCTTTCCATTACTGAAGTATCAAAGGAAGATGGGGCATTGGAAAATGAAGGCTTCAGTCCAGGGGGAGAACAAGACACTATAGAAGCTGATGAAAATCAAGAGAATCAGTTAAATGAAGGAGCTGGAGATGTTCAACCAGAAGGAAATCTTCCTCCAGCTACAAGACATTTAAGAGATCATCCAGCTGATCAGATAATAGGTGATCCAAGACAAAGGGTGCAAACTAGAAGCAGAAATCAAAACACAGTTCTACATTCAAGTTTCCTGTCACAAATGGAGCCTAAGAAGTTTGAAGAAGCTATTCAAGACCAGCACTGGATTGATGCCATGCAAGAGGAGCTGAATCAATTCAAAAGGTGCAATGTCTGGGAGCTTGTTCCTAAACCAAGAGGCCACAACATAATTGGCACAAAATGGATATATAGGAACAAGCTAGATGAAAGTGGAATAATAGTAAAAAATAAAGCAAGATTGGTTGCAAAAGGATACAGGCAGGAAGAAGGGATTGACTTTGATCAAACCTTTTCTCCTATAGCAAGGCTGGAGGCAATCAGAATATTCCTTGCCTATGCAGCCTATCAAGACTTCAAAGTATACCAGATGGATGTGAAGTCAGCATTTCTGAATGGTGATCTTAAAGAAGAAGTATTTGTAGAGCAACCATCAGGTTTTGTAGATCCTCTTAAACCTGATTTTGTTTATAAGCTTAGGAAAGCTCTGTATGGGTTAAAGCAAGCTCCAAGGGCTTGGTATGAAACCCTGTCTACTTTCCTTATTGAGAATAAATTCTCAAGAGGAAAAATTGACAAAACTCTATTCCTTAGGGAATCCAAAGGCAAGATCATCTTAGTTCAGATCTATGTTGATGACATAATCTTTGGATCTACTAAAAACAACCTTTGTAAAAAGTTTGCCAAACTTATGCAAGGGAAGTTTGAGATGAGCAGTATGGGGGAACTGAAATTCTTCTTGGGACTCCAAGTAAGACAGACTGATGATGGCTTGTCCATATCCCAGTCTAAGTTCACCAAAGAATTGATTAAGAAATATGGTATGGAGTCATCCTCCACCATGAGAACTCCTATGGGAACAAGTATGCCTATATGCAAAGATGATGCAGGTAAACCTGTTGATGAGACTTTGTATAGAGGAATAGTTGGCTCACTACTATATCTCACTGCTAGTAGACCAGATATTATGTATGATACATGTGTCTGTGCTAGGTACCAAGCCTGCCCTAAAGAATCTCATTATACTGCAGTTAAAAGGATTCTGAGATATCTTAAGGGCACACCTAATCTAGGCCTTTGGTACCCTAGGAATAGAGATTTTCAACTAACAGGCTATTCAGATGCAGATTTTGCAGGATGTAGAGAGGATAGGAAGAGTACTACAGGTACTTGTCAATTCCTGGGAGGAAGACTAATATCATGGAGTAGTAAGAAGCAGACTAGTGTGGCAATTTCCACAGCTGAGTCAGAGTATGTTGCTGCTAGAAGCTGCTGTGCACAGCTATTATGGATGCAGCATCAGCTAAAGGATTATGGTATTCAAGTAAGTAGAACACCTCTTTTGTGTGATTCTAAGAGTGCAATTTCTATTGCTAATAATCCTGTTTCTCATAGTAGAACTAAGCATATAGAAATAAAATACCATTTTCTTAGAGAACATGTAGAAAAAGAAGACATCTCATTGGAATTTGTGAAAACAGATTATCAAATAGCAGATGTGTTTACTAAGCCCCTAGATGAGACAAAATTCAATAAATTCAAAATTGAATTAGGTATGTTAACCATTGATTAGTGTAATCACAAAATCATCAACAATAAAGTTGAAGTGGTAACAAGACATTCAAGTGATATTAAGACACATTGAAGTAGTATAAAGTACTTTGTTGTACTTATAAGTTTGTGATGAACAAACAGAAATTGGCTAAGTAAGATGGTGTCGACACATTCAGTAATAATGTGTCGACTCAGGGTAGTAATGTCGACAAGTCAGAGATATTGTGTCGACACAGAAAATATGTGTCGACACTTAAGAATCTTATTGTCGACTTATCCAGGAATGTAGTGTCGACTTCACCAGAATAGTGATGTCGACACTTACAGATTTTGTGTCGACACTTATACTAAGAGTCGACACAGAATTTCTGATGCTCTACTATATATCTCTGGTGTCGACATAACCGCAAATTGGTGTCGACACATAGTAGACGAACTTGTAGTCGAGACAATAGAAGCTTGTGTCGACACAATCCATCTGTGTCGACACTTATAGTCTGTTTTTGGCGTCTTTTGATCTTCTTTAAACAGAAGGTATAAATAGGTCAAAAACTCATTCTGTCGACACGCTTACAAGGTTTTCGAAACACTGTGTCGACATTCTCTCTCTCTCTTTCTCTTTCTCTCATCTTTCAAGCTTTCTCGACTGATCAATGGCGCCGAAGATTGAAGACAATGTGAATGAAGGATATGAGTTGGTACGCCAGGCCTTTGCAGCTGCCCCTCCAGATGTTCTTGGGGTTATCTCTCTCCTCTCCGACTCAGGTTTAGAATTTCTGGTCTCCGAACCATCAAAGATCTGGAAGAAGGAGGTGCACAAGTTCTTTACCTCTACATCTGTAAACTCTGAAAGTCATGAGATAAAATCCACAGTTCATGGGTCACCTGTGGAGATTACACCAAGAAAGTTAAGAACAATTCTGCAATTACCTACAATTGAGAATGAAGAGGATGTCCCTGCTTCTAAATCTAGGGAGGCTCTTCAATGGTGTGGATTGGATTCCACCATGAAAATTGGAGCAACATTCAACAGGAAAGGAATGAATCAACAGGGCAAGTTCCTGTCAGAAGTAGTTGGAAAAGTTATTCTGTGCAAGCCAGGTGGACATGATAGGATTTCTGCCTATATGTTCAGCCTAATGACCAGGATTGTTTTTACAATTCCTACGGATTGGTCATCTGTAATCTTTGAGAAGATTAAGGAAGGAATCAAGAAGCCAAATCTGGCTAGGATAATGAGTATATACCTATGTAAGGAGATTCCTGAGGTTATGCAACAACAACCTGGAACTAAAATTAATCACATGAGAAGGATGGACATGAGATTGTTCACCAGATGGGATAGGGTGCTGACCAAAGAGATGCCTGAAGTGGAAAGGCAGGATTCACCTGAGAAATCCCCAGGTTATGCTACCAGTACTGGGCATCCACAAGAAGAGCAAGTAAGACTAGAGGTTGAAGATCAGCCTGCATCTACACAAGTTCAGGATGCCACAATACCTGCAGTTCAAGAAGAAGAAGTAAGTATACCAGCTCAGCAAGTTTATTCACCTACACAAACTGTATCTACTCATGACCAGGTACAGGTGCAGGGGGAGCTGGTGTATTTTCCTACAAAAGAGATTTCTAATATTTCTATTTCTGCACAGGTCCAGGGGGAGCATGTGCAAGAAGATGCTCAAATTGATCAATCTCCAAATTTGAATACTGCAAATGATCAAGCCCAGAAGGAATATACTCTGGAGGAGTTATTTCCAAATGATGAAATAGTTACTGATAGTCTGGAAGTGGAGCAAGAAATTGAGGGGGAGCCAGTGCATGTTGAGACTGTACAACATGGCACTGAAGCAGTTGTTTCTCCTCCTCTCAAAAAAAGAGTTCAAATTGATAGTACTTCTGATTCAGAGACTGAAGAAGCCAGGGTGGCTAAAAAGAGAAAACTTATGGTCTTCCAGAGAAGGAGCAAGAGCTATAAGCAGGCTCTACAGTCTACAGCACATCACACTCCTTCTGACTTTGATTATAACAAGTTCTTGGTAGATTTACAAGTGAAATTGGATGAACACAGAGTAGCTATAGAAAAATATGTTGATGAGAACAACAAGTCCCTGCAATTTGACTTAGCTCAAGATATAAAATCAATTAGGTTTGAGGTCAATATACATAAGAAGGAAATGACAGATTGCTTCCATAAGGGAGGTAATGCTGTGGTATATCTGGCAAAACAACAGCAGACTATCATCCCTAAGGTGGATGACATTGCTTTAAAGCAAAGCTATGTCTTGGAAAATCAGATTAGGATGAATGAGAATTTAACTGAATCTCATCATGAGATCATTAAGGAATTGAAGAAGATTGTTCCAGGCCTGCCTGCAGATAGAGCAAAAGAAATGGAAGAATTTGATAAGAACTTTCAAGCTGCTATTGCTTCTGTTAAGACTGCAATCACTACCTCTCAAAAGGAAATATCTGACAAGCTTCAAAAGTTAAAACCATTTTTTAAAGAGTGTGTGAATTATCTGGATGGCCAAATCAGATTTCAAAAAGAAGATCTCAGAGATCATGTTTCTAGAGAAGCCATAAAGGGGGAGAGGATGCTAGTTCATGCAGGCTCAGAGCACACCAAATGGGTGACCAATAGTATTCGAGCCACATTGGGATATCCACCATTGTGTGATGATGTTATGGTGGCTGAGTCAGGAATACAAACAAGTCTACTTGAAGGCAATCAACCTGAGGTTGCTCAAGTCATTTACCCCCCTCCAGATTATGATATGATTGATCAGCAGGTTCAAGGGATGTATAGTCCTCCAAAGGAGGTTACTAATATTGTGATTGGGAAGGTTGATAAGCCTGAGGCTATTTTGAAAGACCAGCAAGATGCTCTTCTATCTAAGAAAAGGTTTAGAGAGCAGGCTGAACTTAAGCCAGACTTTGAGCAGTGGATTCCTACTTCCAGAAATATAATACTCACTGCATGGAAGGCTGTCAAAGACCAAGTGCAGGAAAGAGGCAAGTGGTACAATGAGATGGAATGGCAGAAGTATGAAGCCAGGCAAGAGGCCATTGTACAGTTTAGAAGAAAAGCCAAGCTGGGGAGGCTGCCTCCAGATGCTCAGGAGCCAAGCAAGTACTTCCCAAAGCCCTTTCATTATTTTGAAAGGCAAAGGCTCAAGGAAGAAGCAAAGAAGAAGGCTGATCTAAAAGGCAAGAAGCCAGCTGAAGACTCTGAAGCTCCTGTGAAGGCTCAAGTTCTATCTGGCAAAGGGATTGTCATTAAAGAGCCTGATCAGTCTTAATTCTTAGTTCTTTCAAAGTGTTTTGTAATGTTTTGATTAAATCATTAGATGTAAATCTCTGTATTCGAACATTATCAAGTTATAAACAAAATGTTGTGTGAAATCATATAATGTTCATTCTGTGATGTATGGTTTTTATTTTGTTTATATTAAGTATTCCTGTTCTGTCTTATATCATCAGTTTATACTTTCTATAAATGTTGTATATCATTGGCTATAGGGTTATGACTTCTCCAAATAGGGGGAGATTGTTGGGTGCATTGGAAAATGTGTACCTGATTTGAAGAAGCCCAACTTAGCTCAATGATATACATTAAGGTGTATTTGATGTTGTTTTGAGTTGGCATGTGCAGGTGAAGAAGTATTAAATAATGCAGAAAAATATTCTAAGTCCACATGTCGACACCTGAAGAAATTGTGTCGACACTTCAGAATATTTGTGTCGACACTTCAGAATATCAGTGTCGACACAGAGAAAGATAGTCGACCAAATTTATGTCGACACTGGGAAGCAGTGTCGACACATAAAGAAAATCGTCGATCTCGACACTGGGAAGCAGTGTCGACACATAAAGAAAATCGTCGACCTCAGCACTGGGAAGCAGTGTCGACACAGAAGAAGATAGTCGACTAGTGAAAGATAGTCGACACAGAAAAAGATAGTCGACTAGTGAACGATAGTCGACACAGAAGAAGATAGTCGACTAGTGAAAGATAGTCGACACAGAAGAAGATAGTCGACCAGAGAAAGATAGTCGACTCACAAAAGTAGATAGTCGACCTCAACTATGTCGACACTGGGTGGATGTGTCGACACCTTGAGATTGAGTCGACACATATTGGCAGAAGTCGACTATGCTTGTGTCGACACCAGAAGACTGAGTCGACACATTTTGGCAGAATTGAAGATTGATGTGTCGACACCTGAAGGCTGTGTCGACACATACTGAGTTCTGAATCTACAACAACTGTGTCGACACACAGGACTTGTGTCGACATACTACAGAGTCTAGGCCAAGTTATTTTCTGAAGAAGCTGTGTCGACTTAAAGGTAACTTAGTCGACATCATCAAAGACTGTGTCGACACCAAAGTCACTTATGTCGACACAGATAGACAGATTGGTCTCGACACTTTCTAACAGACTGTCTCGACATTTTGCTGTCCAAGGCTAAGGTACAAGAACTGTTTGAAGATTTGACAGCTGTGGGTTGCCACCGTTTAACTGAAGCTATCAGACCTGTCAGAAAACAGTTAGAAACCGGATCAGCCGGTTACCATGAAGAAAGTCTATAAATAGACACATTCAAAAGGAATTAAAAAGGAAGCTAAACTAAGAAAAATAATAGAAGAAGATCTAAGAAGAAGAAACAGAAGGATTACGATCCTGTTGAAGTTTCAATTCAAGAAAGTGAAAAAGAAGATCTTCATCAGAAGGTCTAAGAAGAAGAAGTCTGAAGTATCAGTAAAGGTGTTGGATAGAGGGAGATCCAGTCATCTTGAAGAAGAAGAAGGAAGCCATCAGTGGTTTCTCAAGAAGCTGTTTGGAAATCAACTCAGCTAAGTTCAGATTCAAGAAGCTTTGAAGAAAGCTCAGATTCAATTGATTTCATCAGCTGATCAAGAAGTGTCTTGTCATCTTCTCTCTCAACAAAGGCAAGACATCAAAATATCTTTTCTAAATTTCTGTAGGATCTGTTTACACAGATCTGAGTTGTAAGCCTGTGTTATAAAGGCTGAGTGTAGGAGAGGTAATCTCTGAGTGGTAGGGCTATTTGCCTGAGTGTAGGAGAAGGTTATTCTCTGAGTGGTAGGCCTTGAGGCAAGGCTGAGGTAGGGCTGTTGAGCCTGAGTTGTAGGAACCTATCCTGGTTCTGAGCTGTAGGATCTGAGGATCTGAGTATAGTGGAAGTTTGGCCGAATCTAGCACATTGCTAGATAGGTGAAGGGGGAAAGTGGATGTACCCAGATCTTGGGGAACCACTATAAAACATTGTGCAATCTGTGATGCTTAGTTTTCTGTGAATGTTGTGCTAGATAATTTAATCTGCAATTGAATTCTGCCTAGATTTATAAACAAGAAATTAGAACCTATTCACCCCCCCCCCTCTAGGTGTTTAGGTTGTCTTGAAAGTAAAACTATCACTCCCATCGTATAAAGTATCCCATACCACTTATACGTTGGGGTGTCGGTTATCAAACAGCAAGGATGAAAGTCTACCTAGTGTCAACTATCTTCACCTATGGGGGGGATAGGTGTCTTTGCAGCGTATTTGCGGAATTAAGATCTTACCTGCACAAGAAAACAGAACAACCAAGCACAGAAAATACACAGGCAATTTATAGTGATTCCCCAATTTGGGTACGTCCACTTTCCCCCTTCGACCTATCTCCCAACCAGGGACGACTCGGTCACTTCACCAACAGGATTGAAATCCAATCCTTGCACTAACGGAAGGAACCCTTCCACACGTAGGAGTCAACACTCCCACAACCCGGGTTGCACCCAACCCTTACAACTAGAGATCAATCGGTCCGTTACAAAGAAATTGAAAATAGCTTGTAAGAAATACAAACGACATTTGGAGACTAAGGTGTCCCTCTTCGTTCGACGACGTGTTCTTGAAGTCAACGAAGAGTCCACAACCCTAGATCTCACTTGGATTGAATCTTCCCGAAACCGGCGGTGGCTTAGAGCGGCGGCAAGGTTCTCGGAATAAGCGGTGGCGACGAAGAGCTGCTGCAGTGCTATCTTGATTCAACCTTCGTAGCAAAGGAAGCAAGGTCTTCCAACGGTCACACTAGGATCGGTCGTCTCGATCGATTCGGAAGGGGAAGGATTTTCCCGATCAACGAATCAAGAGACAAGGGATCTCTGGTTAGACGCGTGAGACGCTATGCTAGCCTAAGCTTCTATCACCGAGGATCTAGAGGAGATCGAGATCGGCTTCGATGATCGACGGCGGCGGCGGAGGCGGAGACGATTCGCGATTTTAGGGTTTGTCGGCCGCTGTTTTTGTATCGCCTATGTTCTGCTCTCCACTGTTCATTCATACAAGTGTATTTATACCGTAGATCAAGAGATAACCGTTGTGGGCCCCACCCAAGCAAATACCTAGGACCGGTTCAAAATGCCGCAGGAAGTATCAGGGACCGGTCCAGGAATTTGGAAAAATTGCCAAGTCAAAATCGGCGAGAATCGTAGGTGATTCTCGACGGATCAGCGAGAATCACCTACGATTCTCGCCGAATTCTACTTGGTGAATTCTGGCAACACAGGTTGTAGGGGACGGGGAGAATCGGTGGGAATCACTTTTGATTCTCACCGAATCGTCGAGAATGCAAGGTCATTCTCGACGAATCGGCGAGAATCATAATGATTCTCGATGATTCTGCCTTAGATAATTTTCCTGTCTGTATCAAGACAGCCGGCCCAACCCGGCGAGAATCAACTAGTGATTCTCGTCGACTCGTAGTGATTCTCGACGAATCGGCGAGAATCACTTAGTGATTCTCGACGAATTATACTTAGACGAATTCTCGTCTTTCCACCCATGAGCTGGTCTTTGGCCCATCCTTACTTCTTGTCTGCTCTTGCTTTATCATAGCCCTGTACTTGAACTTAAGTACACCCCAATAGAGAGAGTACACGTAGGCCAACACACTGATCTGCTCAACGAGGGATTACGTTACACAGACCTGTATATATTGACCCACTGCACCCTGACATTGGTGTGTACTTAGCATGGAATAACTGCAAGCACAACTAGAAATATTTCATCAAATACATTGTCTATTTACCTTAGCTTGTTCAGGGGCTTCTTCAAATCAGGTGCATTGTGGATACAATACCCAACAATCTCCCCCTATTTGAAGAAGCCTAAACCCTACAAGCTAAGGTGAATCGAGCATATAGGAATGAAACTCATAAACTTAAAATTGAGTTGAGAGAGATATTCATTACCAATTACTTGAGAGCAAAACTTGGAGCCACCTTAACCTTAGCCGAGAGGGTAATCTCCCCCTTTTCGGCTTCTGCAAATCGGGGTCTGGTGCATATGACCCCATGCTCCCCCTCAGTTCTTGCACTTATGTTTTCACTTGAGTTTCTGGCAGATGCTCCCCTTAGATGCACGAGCTAGGAGCGTCTGGAGTCTTTATTCCTCATAGTTGAGCATCCCCAATTCAGTTTTGAAGAGACTGAACTTGGCCTTGTCTAAGGGCTTTGTGAAAATATCTGCAATCTGCTTGTCCGTGGGGACATAGCAGAGAGAGATGTCCTTGTTCTCCACGTGCTCCCGAATGAAGTGGTAGCGCACTTCAATATGCTTCGTTCTGCTATGCGATACTGGATTGTTTGCGATGGCAATTGCACTTGAGGAGTCGCAGTACATGGGTACTTCCTTGAACTGGAGATCATAGTCTGCTAACTGGTTCCTTATCCATAGGAGTTGTGCGCAACAGCTCCCTGCCGAGATGTACTCAAACTCTGCTGTGGAGGTTGCGACATAATTTTGCTTCTTGCTGTTCCATGAGATAAGCCTTCTTCCGAGGAATTGGCACGTCCCGGAAGTGCTTTTCCGATCATCCCTACTCCCTGCAAAATCAGCATCTGAAAAACCTATTAGCTCGACATCATTGTTTCTCGGGTACCACAAGCCAAGATTGGGAGTACCTTTAAGGTATCTAAGAATTCGCTTTGCAGTGACATAATGAGATTCCTTGGTGTTCACCTGATATCTGGCACAAACACATGTGGAGAACATGATATCCGGTCTACTAGCAGTAAGGTAGAGCAGGGATCCAATGATGCTTCTGTATTTGGTTTCATCGAAAGGTTTACCTTTCTCATCCTTATCCAGAGACATAGTGGATCCCATTGGAGTCCTCATAGAGGTTGCATTCTCCATTCCGAATTTCTTGAGGAGTTCATTTGTGAACTTCGTCTGAGAGATGAAGATTCCTTCCTCAGACTGTTTCACTTGAAGTCCCAAGAAGTACTTCAGCTCCCCCATACTGCTCATTTCAAACTTTCCTTGCATAAGTTTGGAAAACTTTTTGCAAAGATTGTTGTCCGTTGAGCCAAATATAATGTCGTCAACATAGATTTGCACCAGCAAAATCTTGCCTTTGACTTCCCTGAGAAACAATGTTTTGTCTATTTTTCCTCTAGAGAACTTGTTCTCAAGAAGAAAACTAGATAATGTCTCATACCAAGCTCGAGGAGCTTGTTTTAAGCCATATAGTGCTTTATTAAGAAAATATACATGATTAGGATAAGTAGGATTGACAAAACCTGGAGGTTGAGCGACGTATACTTCCTCTTTCAAATCTCCATTCAAGAAAGCCGATTTCACATCCATCTGATAAACTGTGAATCCTTTGTGGGAGGCATAGGCTAGGAATAGCCGGATTGCTTTGAGTCGTGCAACTGGTGCAAACGTTTGGTCAAAATCAATCCCCTCCTCCTGTCGGTAACCTTGAGCCACTAGTCTGGCCTTGTTCTTTATGATGACACCATGTTCATCCAGTTTGTTTCTGAAGATCCACTTGGTGCCAATCACATTCTGCTTTTGTGGTCTGGGCACAAGCGTCCAAACGTTGCATCTTTCGAACTGATGCAATTCATCTTGCATGGCCAAAATCCATGCAGCATCTTTGTTCGCCTCGTCGAACTTCTTTGGCTCAACCTGTGACAGGAAGCTAAAATGCAAAATCTCGTTAATAGTACCTCGGCGAGTTCTGACACCGTCTCGGGGATCTCCAATGATTTGATTTCTGGGATGATCCCTCACGTGTCTGAGCTCTAAAATTCTTGCATCAGGAGCTTCAACTATTTCTTGGGCATCTCCTCCTTCTAAAGGATTTGCCTCATTTTGAGCTTCAACTTCTCCGATCGGCGTAGATGTGGAGACCTTGACATACTTTGGAGTTGCATCTTTCTCGGGATCATCCAGTTGTAGCTTTTCGAGTCTGGCACCTGCAGCTTCAGGAAGACAACTAGAAGTCTTGCAGTTAAGCAAGCTTCCTTCATCAAATACAACATTTATTGATTCCTCTACCACTAGGGTTTTCTTGTTGAAAACTCTATAAGCCCGGCTGTGGCTACTATAGCCCATGAATATTCCTTCGAAGCATTTTTCATCAAACTTAGTACGCGGGTACTTCCCATTATTCAGTACATAACATTTGCAGCCAAAAATCCTCAGATAGGACATGGTTGGTTTCTTGCCTTTCAGTAGCTCATAAGGAGTCTTACGATGGCTCTTGTTGATCAATGCCCGGTTTTGTACATGACAGGCCGTATTGACCGCCTCGGCCCAGAAGTATTCTGGGAGAGAAGCGTCATTCAACATTGTCATGCATGCTTCTATGAGTGTTCTATTCCTCCTCTCCGCCACTCCATTTTGTTGAGGAGTGCGAGGGGAGGAGAACTCATGAAAGATACCAAGCTCTTCACAGAACTCTGTCATAGCCCTAGACTCAAACTCTGTTCCGTGGTCACTTCTGATTTTGACCACTGAGCAGTTAAGTTCATTCTGTATCTGCTTGACAAAACTGGTGAAGATGTCAAACGTATCAGACTTGCGTTTTAAAAAGAACACCCACGTAAACCGAGAGTGATCATCTACAATCACTAGCGTATACGACTTCCCTCCTAAGCTATGAACTTGCATTGGACCAAACAAGTCCATGTGCAGAAGATATAGACATCTGGAGGAATCTTTGTCTGGGATGCCCTTAAAGGTAGCCCGAGTCTGCTTGCCCATCTGACATGCAGGACATGGACTATCTTTGATGCACTTAATAATGGGAGCATCCCTTACTAAGTTTTTGGAAAACAGCATATTAATTGTCTTGTAATTAATGTGTGCCAATCTCTTGTGCCATTGTTCACAAAGAGATGCACTGCCTTTAGCAACGAGGCATACTGGGGTAGAAGAATCTAAACTAAGAAAGTCTAAACAGAAAATATTTCTGCTCCTAATGCCTGTTAATACGGTCTCCGAAGAGTCACATGATATTATCAGGCATTTATCCTTGCAGAACTTAACGTCATACCCTTTATCATATAACTGGCTTACGCTGATCAGGTTATGATTTAACCCTTCAACATAAGCTATGTTAGTGATAGAGAGTATACCGTTGGAAATCGTACCGTAACCTCTGGTGACTCCCCGATCAGATCCCCCAAATATGACTTTGGGTCCATCCTCGACTGAAGAGTACTCCCTCAGTAGGCTTCTTGTCCCGGTCATGTGACGGTAGCATCCACTGTCCAAATACCAAATAGGAGTTTTGTTGGCCTTTGGACATCCCTGCAAAACAGAATTAATTTGCCTTAGGAACCCAATCGAACTTGGGTCCTAGATTCCTTGTTAGCATACTCCCCCTCGATTGGTTAACTCTACGAGTGGTCGGCCTCGCATTGCTAACATAAGGAGTCTCGTTATACCTTGGATTAAACCAACAATCCACTGCAAAGTGACCAATTTTGCCACAGCACCAGCAGTCAAACCTGTTATACTTCCTCTTGGGCGCCTGCTTTACCTTTGAAACGTAGGGTTCAGCTGGGGCCGAAGACCTGGAGGTGGAGGCAACATGATGACCACAGTCACATGACTTCTTCACCTCTTGGCTTTTCAGTGTAACATGCTTGGCCTTAGGTGCCTGCTTCCTATTATGGCCGCTAGAAAAGTGACCATAATTTCCCAAGTGGATTTCCTCATAAGGTGCCTTGAAGACACTCTCACTGAAGTTACAGGGAAAGGTCCACCCATCATATCGGCTCTTCGGCTTTGCAACCGAGGGCCTGAAGTGATGCCCATATGTTGACTCAAAGTCATGTTGGTTACAGGGAAAGCTAGGCTTTCTGAACTCAACAGGGCTGAGTGGGGCCTTTCCTTTCTCATCAGCAGAGGCTTTCTTGGCAGCCTTATTCTTTCTCCTGTTCCTGTTTCTCCTGGATGAGGAGCTAGATACCCCTACGTGCCCCAAACCAGCTCCTTTGGCTTGAGCAGAGAAGGTATCAACTAATGGAAGAACAGTTTTTGGCATAGAGAAGCTCTTGACGATCTTCCTTTCTGCCGCAAGTAGTTCTTCCAACTTGTCGACTTCCTCCTGCTTAAGATCAAGGAGCTTGAGAGACTCTGAATGCTTTGAAGTCAGGTCCAAGTGCTCCTGTCGGAGGGAGATCAAACTGGTGATCTCTTCCCTCAGGGAAACACTCTCACCTTTAAGGAATTTTACTTCCTTCTTCTCAGCCTTCAGTCTCTTTCGACACTCCAGGAAAGTATTGAGCAGAAGCTCATACTTATCGAGGAGCTCAGCTTCACGGGCAGAAGCGCTATCCTCAGGGTCATCATCCTGAGAATCAGGATCAGAGTCAGAGTCGGAGAGAGGGGTGCGAGCTTTTACCTTCCCCGTAAATGGGGGGCAATCTCCTTCCGAGTCACAGTGACCCATTAGCCCAAAGTACGCTTCCTCGTCATCGTTGGTATCTGATGTGTCAGACTCACTCAGCGTCTTTGGCTTCTTCGCGATGTAGCTCCTCTCCTTCTTCTTGTCTTTTGAGGATCGGTGCTCCTCTCCCTTTCCCTTTTCCCTCTTGCCTTGATGGCAGTCGGCCACGACGTGTCCTGGCTTGTTGCAACCAAAGCAAATAATGTCAGATGTGCAATGTTTGTTCGGTTTGGAAACATACCTATCGGAAGAATAGTTCTTCTTCTAATCCCTTGACGAGGAGCCGTTTCTCTTTCTCTGATTCCTTAGCTTGAGGAACTTCTTGAACTCCCTTGTGATGAGGGATAAGTCTTCCTCAGACAATTCTGAGTCGGAGGAGCTTGGCTCAGAGTCTTCCTCTTCATCCCTCTTCCATGCACGGGAAGAAGTGGTACCCTTGCCCTTTCTGGATTGAATAGCTTTCAGGGCCACCATCTTTTCTTTGGCCGCGGCTTTCTCTGCTTCCTCTTCAGCCTTCCTTGTGTTCAAGTGAAGCTCATAGGACATGAGCTTCCCGAACAGAATCTGTGGATCAGTTTCTGCAAGTCTGCCAAACTCGCGGATGGCGCAGATCTTTGTGTCCCATTCCTAAGTGAGGGACCTAAGGAACTTATCATTGAGTTCACCGTCAGTGAACACTCTTCCATATCCTTTGAGTGCATTGACGATCTTGAGGAAGTTTTCGAAGGTAACTCCGATCTCCTCCTTTGGCCCTTGTCTGAAGGCCTTATATTTCTGATTGAGGAGGGATCTCCGATCGTCCCTCACTTCATCTGTGCCCTCCATTAGGACAATCAGACAGCTCCAGAGATCCTTGGCTGTCCTGCAATTGCTGAAGTTCTGCATCATGGAGTCGTCAACTGCGCTTACCAGGATGTTCTGAGCTTTCTTATCGAGTCCAAACAGCACCATTTCGTCCTTGTCCATTTCTGAAAGTTTCTTGGGTACTTTCTTGGTAGGATCAATGGTGGAGGCCTTAGTGGGAATGTAAGGTCCTTCCTCCACTATCATGAAGAGCCGGGGTCGACTGCTTCCATGTAGAATCTGATTCTTTCCTTCCAGATAGGAAAGTTCAGTCTGGTGCATACTAGGATCTTGCCGGAGTGCTTGAGTCCGTCCATGGAAGATATCGGTCTTCTTCTTGACACTGGTGGCAGGATTCTACTCAAGGTGTGAACCTTTTTGATGAGTAACCTCCCTCTGATACCACTTGAAAGTCCACCTAGTGTCAACTATCTTCACCTATGGGGTGGGGATAGGTGTCTTTACAGCGTATTTGCGGAATTAAGATCTTACCTGCACAAGAAAACAGAACAACCAAGCACAGAAAATACACAGGCAATTTATAGTGATTCCCCAATTTGGGTACGTCCACTTTCCCCCTTCGACCTATCTCCCAACCAGGGACGACTCGGTCACTTCACCAACAGGATTGAAATCCAATCCTTGCACTAACGGAAGGAACCCTTCCACACGTAGGAGTCAACACTCCCACAACCCGGGTTGCACCCAACCCTTACAACTAGAGACCAATCGGTCCGTTACAAAGAAATTGAAAATAGCTTGTAAGAAATACAAACGACGTTTGGAGACTAAGGTGTCCCTCTTCGTTCGACGACGTGTTCTTGAAGTCAACGAAGAGTCCACAACCCTAGATCTCACTTGGATTGAATCTTCCCGAAACCGGCGGCGGCTTGGAGCGGCGGCAAGGTTTTCGGAATAAGCGGCGGCGATGGAGAGCAGCTGCAGTGCTATCTTGATCCAACCTTCGTAGCAAAGGAAGCAAGGTCTTCCAACGGTCACACTAGGATCGGTCGTCTCGATCGATTCGGAAGGGGAAGGATTTTCCCGATCAACGAATCAAGAGACAAGGGATCTCTGGTTAGACGCGTGAGACGCTATGCTAGCCTAAGCTTCTATCACCGAGGATCTGGAGGAGATCGAGATCGGCTTCGATGATCAACGGCGGCAGCGGAGGCGGAGACGATTCGCGAGTTTAGGGTTTGTCGGCCGCTGTTTTTGTATCGCCTATGTTCTGCTCTCCACTGTTCATTCATACAAGTGTATTTATACTGTAGATCAAGAGATAACCGTTGTGGGCCCCACCCAAGCAAAGACCTAGGACCGGTTCAAAATGCCGCAGGAAGTATCAGGGACCGGTCCAGGAATTTGGAAAAATTGCCAAGTCAAAATCGGCGAGAATCGTAGGTGATTCTCGACGGATCGGCGAGAATCACCTACGATTCTCGCCAAATTCTACTTGGTGTATTCTGGCAACACAGGTTGTAGGGGCCGGGGAGAATCGGTGGGAATCACTTTTGATTCTCACCGAATCGTCGAGAATGCAAGGTCATTCTCGACGAATCGGCGAGAATCATAATGATTCTCGACGATTCTGCCTTAGATAATTTTCCTGTCTGTATCAAGACAGCCGGCCCAACCCGGCGAGAATCAACTAGTGATTCTCGTCGACTCGTCGAGAATCACTAGTGATTCTCGACGAATCGGCGAGAATCACTTAGTGATTCTCGACGAATTATACTTAGACGAATTCTCGTCTTTCCACCCATGAGCTGGTCTTTGGCCCATTCTTACTTCTTGTCTGCTCTTGCTTTATCATAGCCCTGTACTTGAACTTAAGTACACCCCAATAGAGAGAGTACACGTAGGCCAACACACTGATCTGCTCAACGAGGGATTACGTTACACAGACCCGTGTATATTGACCCACTACACCCTGACATTGGTGTGTACTTAGCATGGAATAACTACAAGCACAACTAGAAATATTTTATCAAATACATTGTCTATTTACCTTAGCTTGTTCAGGGGCTTCTTCAAATCAGGTGCATTGTGGATACAATACCCAACAAAGGAGTAGCAAGTAAGTAAAAGCACAAGAAATATAACCATTGATTTATAGGGATTACCCCTATAGACCAAGGGGTCGTTTTGTAGGGCCTATCGTATAAAACGTCCCATACCATCTTATACGATAGGTGGCAATGTTTATGCTTGACATGCAAATATGCTATAGAATGCACAAGCAAGTGCAACACACTCACATGACTCCATGCGCACAGACCTTTAGTTCCCCCTGTTCGGAAAGCTAGCTTCACTCCCAAGAACCTCCGTTGTGGCAAACGGAGACAGTGGGTCGGGCCCCCCACTCCTAGGCGGGTAACCACACTACCAGGCCTAGCCCTTCCGTACGCCCCTAGAAGAACACAACCTAGAGTATCTGCATACTAGTGCTGGCTATACCCACCAGGCTTTCTTTGGCTAAGTGTCCCACACCGCCGAGTCAACGTACCGTTGTCGATGTGATTGATCGCCCAGTACCGATGACCCACCACTTTTATGCACATGCAATCATGACAATTATATTTGTACAAGTTCTCATGTTACTGAGCCTCCAGCTCTCTAGGCTACCAAGCATATACCAAGTCCCCGAGCATCCCGCTCCCTGGACTTCCAAATTACAAACCAAACCATTGTCATTACTAGTAGGCCCTTAGACCACGGACCTACTCTACCCATTTCATGCCAATTCTTCTTCCTAAGTATACAAGTGTAGGTGTGAGGTAGAACTATTATTAGGGTTACTCTTGATCATTTTATTCCTAAGAGTTAAGGTTAACCTTGGACTTCCCGAGGTTTACCCGGTGAAGGGCTCGCAGTGGTACTAGGAGCTATGATGGGGTGAATCCCAAAACTCCCTTTCCAAGGCACTTATTATAATTGATTGGTTCCCTTAACCCATTCCCTTCTCACATTACAGTGGGCTAATCCTAGGGTGACTTTAACTCTTCCTCTTCTCGGGGAGGATGATCTTCCGTCGAACCCGAACACTACTAATCGTTAGTCAATCTCACACCCTACCCATCCTGACTTCCAATAATGAACTTGATTTAACTCACCCTATCCAAACCAGCAAACTACCAAAATTCCATCTCCCAAGTTCATTACCCACTCTAGTTCAGTTTCTGTAGTTTTTTACTAAACGCAGACCATCCTAAGCTTTAGGAGGGTTTCAAGGGGTGGTACTCCAAACTGTCTTCCGAATCTCATATAATATTTATTGGAGGTCTACCATGACCTAATTAGTCTAAATCCAGAAAATAATAATTTTCCTATTTCATTTGGCATTTAATTTATTTATTCTAAGATTCCAAATGCCCTAATATGAACATGAAGTAAACTAATGAGCCAACAATAAATACTCCTAAAATCAATAAAAATACTATGAGACATTTAAACAGCAATTCCAAGTTTTTAGAAATTTCAAAAGTGTTTAGGCCTACATTTCCTAATTTACCATTTTAGGCCACTTTTACTATATTATGAAGGAAGTACTGTAAATATATATTCAAAAATCCCAAGAAAATTATAGAAGCTATATAGTGACCTAAAACCATCATAAACCAGGTACCATAATTTTTTCTCCAACATTTGAACTCTGAATTTATTTTAATGTAAGATACTAATTTTCCTCACTTAATGAAGGAGGTACTGTTTTTAATCATCTAAAATTCCATATAAAATTACAGGGTGACTCTCATAATTTGAAACACCCTCTTACCAAATTTCATAATTTTCCAAATAGTAATTGGGCCTTAACTGTATTTTTGACTACATATCACAATTAGTACATTAAAGAATAAAGTTCCCAAAATAATCAGATAAAACTTCCAATAAAAATACAGAAGGTATAATATGCTATAAGATGTTCTAATCCAAGATTTCGTAACATTACAGTTAACATGAATTCCAGAATCATCAAGATAAATATCTATGGCACAATTAGAGTTGTAAATGAAGTACTATATAAATTAGCCCAAAAATCTCAACAAAATTATATTATATCTACTTGGACCATAAAATCACTCTACCCAAATTTTACTTGATTTGTAGTTCAGTTGATAGCTTAATAATTCAAATTAAGGTTGGTGATCTAAACTAGGGTTAGGGTTTGAGGTGGGCTAAAGGTCTCCAAATACCATAATATTTTTACCAGAGGAGTGTAATGGCCCTATGGTCCTCTCCACCAAATTTCAAGTCAGTCCAAGGTCATTTGACCCCATGACCTTCACAACCCTACAAATCCCCATTAAGGGACCTACCCTAGGGTTCTAGGTCTACCCTACACCAAACCACTCCAATCTCCCTTGGAAGGTGTGTCATGCCCTAAAAAGTCATTGACCAAAATATCAGCCCAAGTTGAGGTGATATGGCCACTCAAATACCAAGGGGGTGTTTGATCCTAAATTATCCTATGAGGATCAACCTAGGGTTGGACACAAACCTAATCAAAACATCTCCAAATGCGATGAAATTTTTACCAAAACCTTATGTTACACCCAGGAACCACTCACCAAACTTTGGGAGGGTTTGGAAGTCATTTAGCCATCTAATTAAATTATGCTAGGATTATTAAATTTTCCTAAAAACTATAGAAAAACATTCTCCAAAAATTCTCATTTTTGGATAGCACCTAGATATAGGTAAGATTAGGCTATAGCCCAAATTTCAAGTCATTTTGATGACTGGATTGGAGTGGGGAATTTTTCTAAAGTCAATACAGCCCTATGGATAGGCCTCACCAAAAAGTGTGCTGTGGTCTAACCAGAACTCCAAATCGAGTGAAATCAATTTTCAACTAAACTAGACTTCAAGGGCTACATTTTCTATGTTGACTACTTTTTATGTTTCAGCCCCTACGGGCAATAATTTTCAGTTTTAACCTAGTGTATAGTAAAGGGATTTAATTCCTAATTATACAATATATAATATAATAAAATGTTACTGTTCATCTTCTTCTTTAGCCCGATCCAGCAACTATAATGCTTAAAAACTATAGCTTTTCTAAAGCTATTTCCCGACCACCCAGCCATCTCCCTAGCCGGCCACCACCACCACCACCTCTGTTGAGATGAGGGCTACCGTCGGGCGGCAGCACGGCCGCCGGATAGGCAGTTTCCGGCGAACCCGACCACCATTTATTTTTGAAAAACATGGAAAAACTCACTCAATCTATATCCTTTGAGCTCGACATCTCTCCTAAGTAATTTCTAAGATCTATCCATAGAAGAAAGAGTAGAGGAGGACCTTGTTCGCGGTTTGAAGACGAGATAAACGTCGGATTGTCATGGCGCGGTGGTGGCGTTCCCGAACTTCTTCAACAGCAAGAGCAGAAATCTGAATCCTTTTGATCGAGCGTGTAACCTTCTCCTCTTACTCTAAGGAGGCTGTTATAGATCTCCAAGTGGGGAGGGGAAAGGATGAAACATTCATGGCCATGAATGTTTCTCTTAATAACGTTTCGGTTATGATGTAGGGAAGAGGAAAAGGTGGAAGATGAAATGGCTGATCCAGGTGGCGATTTTCTATTGGACCTCACTCTCTCTTTCTATTAAATAATTATGGACGGAAACGTCCCATAAATATTCCTGCTGTACATTCTCATAATCAGAATTGATTAAGACATCGGTTACTGAAATTTAAAGTCTGGCTGACGTTTCGGCCTTGGTCACGGGCGTGACACATAGGTCACGGGCGTGACAGGCCCGAATGGAAAATTCTGGGATCGACGATTGTCGAACTGAGATCATCGATCGTCGAAGGGTGGTCACGCCCTAGGTCACGGGCATGACACATGGGTCATGGGCGTGACAGGGTCAAGATGCAAATTCCGCCCTCGGCGATCGTCTCGCTGAGATCGACGATCGCCGAAGGGGGTCACGCCCTAGGTCACGGGCGTGACACCTGGGTCACGGGCATGACATGGCCATTACGCAAATTCTGCGCTTCGACGATCATCCCGCTGAGATCGACGATCGTCGAAGGGGTCACGCCCTAGGTCACGGGCGTGACACATAGGTCACGGGCGTGACAGGACCGGGTTGCAAGTTCGACGATCGTCTCACGGAGATCGACGATCGTCGAAGGAGTCACGCCCTAGGTCACGGGCTTGACACATAGGTCATGGGCGTGACAGGCCTGGGTTTCAAATTCGACGATCGTCTCACGGAGATCGACGATCGTCGAAGGAGTCACGCCCTATGTCACGGGCGTGACACATAGGTCACGGGCGTGACCAACCCGTGACTCGAAGTGTCGGTCGTTGTACTTCAATTCTTGGGCTTCTAGTGTTTTATTAAGACAAAACCATTCCCAGGGGTCTAGCCGGAAATGAGATGTTACAAAAGTGGCGCCATCCTGAGTTGAATAAAGGGATGTGGTTTGTGAAATGGCCAAGTCATCCTGAGGTGCTCAAAGGGGCACCATCCCGAGGTGAACAAAGGAATGTGGTTTGTGAAATGGCTAAGTCATCCCGAGGTTCTCAAAGGGGCGCTATCCCGAGGTGAACAAAGGGATGTGGTTTGTGAAATGGCTAAGTCATCCTGAGGTGCTCAAAGGGGCGTCATCCCGAGGTAAACAAAGGGATGTGGTTTGTGAAATGGTTAAGTCATCCCAAGGTGAACAAAGGGATGTTGTTTGTGAAATGGCTAAGCCATCCTGAGGTAAACAAAGGGATGTGATTTGTGAAATGGCATGTATGAGCATGGGTGAGCCATAACATTGCATTGCATCGTATAAGATCCTTATCATAAAAGTTTGTATGGGCACTCTTATATGATGAGTTACTTACTGTTAAGTCGAACCTTAACTTATTGTCTGTATGGGCATTCATATAAGTTGAGTTACTTTCTTGTTGTAGATTTATACGTATACACTATTGTTGATAGTAGAACTGCGAGTATAGTTGTGGTAGATACATGTTATACTCTGATGTTTACTTCATTATTGTTTAGTATTATACCACCTGCTTGTAATACTGATGTTTATATATATATATATTGTACCCTTGTTCCTTTCTCTGCCCGGTGTTGAGGAGTCGTTGGGGGAGCAGATGTGATAGCCACTTAGTCTTTATGACTAATGGTTGTTACGTCTTCCTTTTAGGAGGAAACCCTGCAGGTAGAGCAACAGCAGGTTAAGCAGTAGGGAAGCCAGGCAAGGACAACAGGGCCTGAAGTGATGATACCATCGCTACCGTTAGTGACTGATGTGAGTTCTGAGAGACACATCTTGTAGCCCTTTTAACTTATACTCTGATATTGTAGAATCCTTGGTTGCTTCGTATTTCTGTTGTACTCGTGGACTTATATACTAGTGTGTGTTTTGACTTCTGTTTTTATATTCTTTATGTTGGGTTGGCTTGGATGATATGATTAGCCAACAGGATAGGCGTCTTGTAGTACAGGTTAGCCCGTGTGCTAGCGCTACTACAAGACGACTGTTCTGGGTATAAGACTCCCCTTGTGTCGTGCCTTGTGTTCTAGGAGGGGGGGTCTAACAAATGGTATCATACTTGATACGATCCTGAACTAAAGAAGTCATCAAACAATGGTGTTACCCCCATTTGATTAGTCAGTTTGGGGACATACTGACTTAGCAGAAGCAGTGGTGTGCCCATATGTAATTCACACTAAGTATGTCCAATCTTTACCCTACGATTAGCCAACCTGACCATAAGTTCGTACCTTATGTGTAGACACCCAGCGCGTGTAGAACCAGTTGGGGGCAATCCTGCCCCTTCCACACCCACTCAGTTTCAGCAGTCAGAGCTGGGACAGACACTCGCGACTATTTTGGACATTCTTAGGTCCCAACAGACCCCGGACCTATAATTATATGATTAGAAAGGTTTAGAGTGTCAAAAGCATGGCTGGAGAGAAGTCAGCATGATCAAGAAAGTCTGGAAAGTGACAAAGTCCAAAAGCATCGAGTGACTACATATCACTCAACGCTTGAGACCAAAAAGCGTTGACTATTCAATTATCACTCAAAGCCTCATTGGAGAAGCTCAGAAATCTAGCTAATTACAGAAGCGTCGAGTAAAGGACTTACACTCAACGCTTTATCAAAGGAAATTTGTCAAGTATAGAAGCGTCGAGTGAAGGACTTACACTTGATGCCTTCTCAAAGAAAATCTGGTTAAGTTTAAATATGTCGAGTGAAGGACTTGCACTAGACGCCATCTCAGTAAAAGTTGTTAAGTATATAAGCATAAAGTGAAGGACTTACACTCGACGACTTACCACAGAAAATCTATCTAAGTACCAATGCATCGAGTGAAGGACTTACACTCGATGCCTACTAAGTAACAGGTATAAAGGACAAATGCGTCGAGTGAACAACATACACTCAACGCTTCAGAGGTATACAAAATTTGTCTAAGTACAAAAGCATCAAGTGAAGGTCATTCACTCAACGCTTCTGAAGTAAACTGTCAAAGTACAAAATAGATGGGACACAAGGCTTCATTCAACGCATGTACAGTCATTTAGGAAGAATTTTCTAAGTCTTTTGGCACCGTGTCAAATGTATTGACATCAACATAAATTCAAATAGATGCAAATCTCGCGCTAAAAGACAAAGACAATCGTATTGATAGGGCAGTGATTTCCTGGAATGTATCCACCATTAAAGTTGGCCATGCCGCTTTCCAAAATCGTGGATAGAACCGTTGCAAATGCCAGAGTATAAATGCGAAAGGGAGTTATCTTTTACAAGAACTTTTTGCAATCTCAAAAACCCTAATTCTCGTAAAAGTCGTTTAACGGAGCTAAAGTATTTTCTAGTTATCTTCAAGCCTGCAATATAAAAAAATAATCTTTCTCAATCTTGAAGAAATAGAAGAGCTCTGCAAAAGTTCAACACAACACGGGCTGAATCAAAACTAAAGAAGCTTATTCTTATTGTTATGGAGTAGAAAGATTGCATGTTGTACAGTCAAGGTAGAAGAAGGCTCGAAAATTTATTTCTGGAGTCATTTTACTCAAATCTTTATTTTCTTGTAAGATCTCACTGAGATCTGAGTGTAAGACTATTTTATAAAGGCTGAGTGTAGGAGTGTGTTCACATTGAGTTGGAGGATCCTATTTAAGATCAGAGATAAGGCTTGTGCCTGGGGTAGGATCTTTCTGTATATCTGAGGTAGGAGATCAGATGGATCTCTAAGTGGTAGGAGTTGGAAGACTCTGAGTTGTAGGGTTATTTTGCTTAAGATAGGAGACATGTGTTGTCTCTGAGGTAGTATTGAAATCAGTCTGAGGTGTAGGAGTGAAGTGCGCTCTAAGTTGTAAGATCCTGAGGGATTTGAGGTGTAAGATCAGTTTGATCTGAGTAAAGGAGGAGTTAGTCGAACCTAGCACACTGCTAGATCGGTGAAGGGTGGAAAGTGGATGTACCCTAGATAGGGGAACCACTATAAACTTTGTGTTTTCTATGATCTTGAAAGCTAACAACTAACATCAACACACATCAAGTACATAAAACAAAAAGAGTTAAAACTTCAAAAAGAAACCTATTCACCCCACACCATCCCCCCCCCCCCCCCCCCGCTCTAGGTGTTCATCTACCCTTATAAAGACTTTCATGGTGTCTCTACTTCTTTACTTTCACTATATCCCCATGTATCCAGCATGAATTTTATTTAGTGGCTTTGACTTGGGAAAATGTCATTTTCTCAAAGCTCACTTGCATGCCTAGTATAATTTCAGTAACACATAGGTCTTTAATGCTATATTATTTTATTAGACCTAACTTTACGTCATCTATTTCGGATTGATCAAATCCTAGAATTAGCATATCATCTACATACAAGCATATTATAACGACTTTATTTAATCTATGACGTATGTAAAGGCAATTATTAGAGAGACTTGACATGAATCTCATGTCCTTTACACTATAGTCAAATTTCTCATGTCATAATTTTGGTGCTTGTTTTATTCCGTATAGTGACTTGATTAACTTATAAACCTTATTTTTGTTACCTTCTACTATAAAACCTTCAGGTTGGCTCATGTAAATCTCTTTGATCAGATCTCTATTCAAGAGCGCAGTCTTAACATCCATTTGATGAATAATAAAGTTCTCAATAGATGCAATGAAAAGGAGGATCCTAACGGTTATTAGGTCACACTCGGGTGAGTATACATCAAAATAATCTACTCTGCTTACTAGTGTGAAACCTTTAGCCATAAAATGTGTTTTATACTTAGCTACGCTACCATTAGGATTTAATTTTTTTTCATAACCCACTTACACTCTATAGTTTTAGCCACTTTTGGTTTATTAACCAATGCCTAAGTGTTGTTATGAAGTAGAGAGTTCATTTATTCATCAATAGCTTCATTCCGGAGTAGTGAATCTCTTGATCTCATCGCTTTCTTATAGGTAGATGGATCAGGCTCAATGTGGTAAGTGATAAAATCACTACCAAAGGTTCTGGGAGTTCTATCTCAGATAGAAGTCCTCCTAGACTCTATGCCACTATTGACTACTGGAACTGAATAGGAGGTGCTCTATAATGATTAAATATCTTTCTCAGTAATAGTTTCTTGCATGCCTGGGAGTGACAGGTTCTTATCTTTAAGGAATTTATCTTCAAATAACACCGCATCCCTAGCATCACAAAGTAAACTTATAGACACTAAGTTAGCAGCTAGTGAGGGAATAAACTTAATATTTTTAAAGTTAAAGTCTTACTTGAGGAGAGAAGCGAGGTTGCATTCCTCACCATCAGAACGTCTGTTGTCTCACCATTTGCAATAGTTACAGACTCTTTTGCAGTAGTGAGCCATGTCATCAGATTAGCATTATTGCAAACGTGGTGCGTTGCTCCCGAATCCAAGTACCACTCAGTGCTTGCCTTTGTATTTCCAGCTATAGCAACATAGTTGGATAACTCAGCGAGACTAACCATATTGGCATGGTTGCCTTCTTGTGGTGCCCAAATCCTCTCCTTCTTAGGTAACCTACAATCAGATACACTGTGTCCCCACTTATTTCAAATGAAGTACTTGCCCTTGAACTTTTTGATCCTTTTACTAGGGTCTGCAACCTGGGGACTGTTGAGGGAAAGTTTGGTATTTCTAGGGTTAGACGCACGTTTATAGCTTGAAATCATGTTAGTCGCAGCTTCTTACTTGCTAATAGCTTCTAATACGTGTCTGGTCCTATTCTCATCCTCAATGAGTATAAAATGCTTGAGGTCATTCAAACCAACCTGCATTTTCTTGGGGTACATTTCAGTTTTAAAATTGTTCCATGTGTAAGATAAATTGTAGATTATCGTGCCAACAACAAAGCTATCCGATAAAGAAATATTTTCACTGTGCAAATAATCTACTAGTTTTTCAAATTCTATAACCTGAGGGAGAATGACTTTCTCCTCGACTAATGTGAAAGATTCAAACTTGTCCACCAAATGAGCTTTGGACAGCTCCTCCTACTTGAAGTGCTCCTCTAGTGCCTCCCAGATCTGCTTAGCAGTCTTCATCTTGATGTAAGTATTTATTAGGTTATACGATAAGAAGTTCAATAAATAGTCTTAGTAGAAGTCCTCATCAGTGATCCACTATGCCTTATCGTCAGTCCCGATAACATCAGCACAATCAGACTGAACGGTGTAGAAAATGTTCAGGTAATTAATCCCAAACTGATTGTTCAACTTCCAGTGATTAAACTCCGTTGTAGTGAACTTTTCCAATTTTCTCATCAGAATCGGAGAGGAAAAGTTGTTCCCATCATCATTTTGAGTTCACTAGGAAACTGAGGAAACGCAATGATAGGACAAAAAAATTTGTCGAGAAGGTCCTCCATGGTCTCACCAAAATCGTCGAGAAGTCTCAATAAGACACACCGAATTCGTCGAGAGGACTCTCTAAGACTCAACGAATTAGTTGAGATGGGAAATATAACACCCCAAAAATCTCAAAACTGAATTTGAGGTGCAGGCAGTTTGACACAGCCTGGGACACGGGCGTGTCCCAGGGCGTGTCGGGGGTACACGGCCTGGGACACGGGCGTGTCCCAGGGCATGTTCAGGATAGTCGACGATTGGTGGTCGACTATAGTCGAGCCTGGGACACGGCCTTGGACACGGGCGTGTCCCAGGGCATGTCACTCAAGAAAATGCCGGATTGAGTCAGAAGATTACACGGCCCGGAACCAAGCCTTGAACACGGCCGTGTCAGATTGGACACGGGCGTATCAGATGTCGTGTGCCTACCCGTGTACTGCTTGTTGGTTTTCAAGCTCGGTGAGGCAGGGGTGACACGGGCGTGTCTCATGACTGACACGGGCGTGTCAGGTTCGACACGGGCGTGTCGATGCCCGTGTTCTGGTAAAGTTCAGTCGGTACGAATATCGCGTGTGCCGCTTAAGGGTACACGGCCTGTGACACGGGCGTGTCACAGGCCGTGTCAGCCAAAAAAAGTGTGATTTTGGGAAAATCGTGGCCTTTCATTTTCTCTCTTTGGATCCAAAGGCTCAGGTGATTCCTTGCTGGCTTAAGTCACCAGAGGCTGATGAAGAGTTCATTCTTCATTTGGTTAAGAGAAGAGAGAAAGAGAGAGGAGGAAGAAGAAGGAGGAGGAGATCAAGCCACCGGCGGAGCTCCTGTGGTCCGATTCGAGATCCGAGGCCAGCGCTGTGAAGGCAAAGCTGCTGCGGTGCTTTCTCACCGGCTAGTTTTCGATGGCTCCCAAGAGATCGTCAAGGGTAACGATCTCCCTTCTTGGACATGTGAAGTCCTTCTTTTCTGCATTGCATAGGGAAAACCCTTCCCCGCGAGTGTGCGGTGGGTTGTGGCATCCCTTGGGGTAGATATGTGAAGTCCCCCTTGTTAGAGTCCAGAATTGGAGTACGGATCTAGGCATGCTGTGTGAAGCCCATCTGGACATGCTGGTTTGGATTGGTGATGCTTGTTTGCATATCGGAGAAGACTCCGTGATTATGGCTTGTTTGCCTTGTGCCTACCTGTTGCTTGGTGCAGCAGGAAGTACTGGATGAAGTCCAGGAAATGAAGAGGGTTGGATGCAACTCTTGTGGCCGTGCGTTGCCACTTTGTGTGCGGTTGAGCCGTTGGGCTGCAACTCGATGAAAAGGCAGATTGCCGAACAGGAAAGGTGAAACCGACCCGCGCCTATAAATTGTCATGGATACTTCTGTATTCGAGGTGGCACGGCGACTTGAGCAACGGGGGGTGGCTAATCCGTACCTGCATTATGTCCGTCCGACTTGGAAGCCTGGTTATAGGTTTAGTTGGAGAGCATAATGAGAGTCTTAGGCCCGCGCGCCAAAAAGACTAGAATGCTCAATACTGTGTAAACGGTGGTGTTGACCCTGGTTTTCCGGTGCACCAAGAATGTGCCCTGAGTGCACGGACTGTCGGGCCGTGTGGCCGACGGTTGTGATGGCTTGAATGTGCCTGCGCGCACATAGTTGCTATTGTTGATACCATGCTGTGCAGGGAAAGAATGCTACTGCCCCAAGAAAGGGGTAGGATTGTTATAATTGGGTCAGCTGAATGCTGACCGTTGCAATGTTTGCCACCATTTGGGTGGATTGTCCCTATGCAGGTGCTGGAGAGCCAAGTGGTAAATGAAGGGCTGGAGCCCTACTGCTGTTGTTATTGCTGCTGCGGCTAGCCCTTGAAGGCTGCAAAAAGGGTTTTGTTTGTTTTGCTTTTCCTCATGTATGGCCGGCCTGCGCGCCGATGTTTATAATCCATGTTGTATGGAAAGAGGAACTGTAAGGCCTTAAGGCCAAACCTTCACCTTTGTTGTACATTCCTTGGCGGTATATATAACTGTGGTTTATATATTGGACATTCCTGGTTAGAGTTCAATTTACAACTTAAAGCTTCCGCTAGCATGCTCTGAGTTAGGATGCGTGTATGGTTTGGTATTATCCTGTGACCTCACTATCTGTTTGTGGCATATAGTGTGGGGCCCCGGCCGGACCTTCTACTATACGTCATGTAACGGATGGGGTCGTTACATTTTGGTATCAGCTTCGTTCGGTCTTCCTCTTTCGACTTCGTGGTCGAATTCTTTTGTGGGGTGGCGAGCGCGTGTTTGTGCGCCTTGCTGTAACACTAATGAACTCTGGAATGTCCACTAAGGAATGTACAAAATCTTGTTTGAGGAATCTGCGCGTTCCTTTTCTGTTATTTTGCTTGCATGCGATCGCTAATGTGTGTCTTGTCCACCTATAGGTGACACGTAATGGTGCTGGGCAATCTGAGCCCCAGCGCTCTGATGAGAGTGCGGCACCAGCTGAGGTGCCAACACCTCCTCCATCTGCGGAAACTGTTCGCTTAGTTGTTGAGGCTCTATTTGCCATGATTCAGCCGACCGGGCAAGCGCAGCTGGCAGTCGTGCCAGTTCGTGTTGAACCCGTGCCGGTTGAGGCTGTAGATCCACGAGCAGCTGACCGACAGTTGAAGCATTTCATGAGCTTCAGTCCGCCTACGTTTACGGGACTGGGATCCCCAATGCAGGCAGAGGATTGGTTATCGCGTGTCAAGTGAATAATGACAGCGATCAGGGCGGAGGAAACTCTAAAGGTCACCTTGGCCACCTTCATGCTCAAAGGAGAGGCACGGTTGTGGTGGGACGAGGTTGAGGTACACTATTTGTCGGGCAGGCAATTAACGCAAGTATCGATTGAGGAGTTCTCTCGAATATTTCTGGCGAAGCATGTCCCAGCGGCGCAACGCATTGCTATGGAAAATGAGTTCCAACGGTTAAAGCAAGGAGAAGATAGCGTGGATACCTACTTGCATGAGTTTACCCGGTTGGGGCGGTATGCGGGAACAATCTTCGCGGATGACCAAAGGAAAACGAATAGGTTCTATGAAGGATTGCGGGATGAGTTGAGGTTCCTGCTTTCGAGTTCAGTGAACCAAGGGTTTCAGGCGTTGGTTGATACTGCATGTGCGTTGGAGAAGGACATGTGGCGGGTGCAAGGGAACAAGGGCTTGGTTGTGTCAAAGCCAGAGGTTCAAGCACCTCGCCCTAGCAAATCGTTCTACCAGAAGAAAGGGGGCAAGAGGTCCAAGCCGTCTGGGCAAGTAACTACGACCGTTGTGTCGGGGGCGACATCAAGGCCGGATTCTCGTACATGCTATAACTATGGCCGGGTGGGGCATATATCCCGTGACTGTCGGGTTGTTCAGCCCAAAGGAGAAAAGAAGACGGGTGCGTCTTATGCTGAGAAGGGCAAAGCGGTGGTTAATTCCTTTGCGTCCCAGGCACAGCCCCGAATCTATCACCTTGGCCAGCAGGAGGCGATTAAGCAAAGTGACGTCGTCACAGGTACGAGTGAATATAGATTACGTGCTTACGTGCTATTGCTTTTGGTAATGTATAGCTTGTGCATGATGTGTGTGTGCTGCAGGCTTTGTCCTGATTCGGAATAATCCTGCGAGAGCCCTGTTTGATACGGGTGCTTCGCATTCTTTTCTGTCTGCGGACTTCGTATCTCGAATTGGGGTGCCGAGTCATGTGACGGTTGATAGTACAAGGATGCTATTGTCGAATGGCTGTATGATGCTTGCGGATAGGGCTTGCGATGTGGATGTTCAAATAGGAAGTCGGGATTTCGGTTAGCGTGCAGCTGTGCTACCGTTATTAGAGTTTGATGTGATCTTTTGCATGGACTGGCTCTCGGAGCAGCGTTCCTTTATTGATTGCAACTCCAAGGAGATCACACTGGGCCAGAATACCGGACTTGTGACGAAGTTCGCTGGTATGCGAGGAGTTGGCGGGATTTTGTTGTCTGCGCTCCAAGTCATCAATGCTGTTCGGAAGGGCGCGGAGTTATTCTTCATGCTAATTCAGGCTGTTGAGCCAAAGGCCAGTATCGGTGAAGTTCTGGTTGTGTCAGAGTTTGCCGATGTGTTTCCTAAAGATCTTCCTGGGTTACCACCCCAGCGGGAGATTGACTTCTCTATTGAGTTGGTGCTAGGTGCTAAACCTGTGGCCCGCTCACCATATCACGTCACGCCAAAAGAGATGGCTGAATTGAAGGTCCAATTGCAAGAGTTGTTGGAGCAGGGATACATACGCCCATGTATGTCACCTTGGAGCGCGCCTGTTCTATTTGTGAAAAAGAAAGACGGTAGTTTGCGGTTATGTATTGACTACCGCGAATTGAATAAGCTGACGGAGAAAAACAAATATCCGATTCCATGGATTGATGACCTCTTTGATCAGCTGGCAGGATCAACGGTCTATTCCAAGTTGGATTTGAAATCGGGATATTATCAGTTGAGGATTCGGGAAGGTGACATTCCCAAGACGGCGTTTGGAACACGCTACGGTCATTATGAGTTCACGGTAATGCCGTTTGGCCTATGTAATGTGCCTTCAGTATTTATGGACCTAATGCATCGAACGTTCCGAGAGTACTTGGATTTGTTCGTGATTATGTTTATCGATGACATCTTAGTATACTCTCAGTCGGAAGAGGATCATGCAAACCATTTGCGGTTGGTCTTGCATACCCTGCGGAGGAATAAGCTTTATGCCAAGTTCTCAAAGTGTGAGTTCTGGCTCTCTTTAGTAGCCTTTTTAGGCCATGTGGTAAGTGGAGAAGGTATCGCGGTGGATCCGTTGAAGATAAGTGTCATTCGAGATTGGCCAGTGATGTCTTCAGTGGCCGAGGTCAGGAGCTTCCTTGGGCTTGCGGGCTACTATAGACGGTTTGTGGAAAACTTCTCACGGATTGCTTTACCTCTGACCACGCTAACGAGAAAAGATCAATAGTTCATTTGGACGCCGGAGTGCGCACGAGCTTTTGAAGACCTGAAAAGTCATTTGACCACGGCGCCTGTGTTGACATCGCCATGTGGTACAGTTGGCTATGAGATCTATAGTGATGCTTCCGGGAGCGGCTTAGGCTGCGTTCTTCTGCAGTTTGGTAAAGTGATTGCTTATGGCTCGCGCCAGTTGAAAGTGCATGAGCGGAATTACCCCGTCCATGATTTGGAGTTGGCGGCGGTAATCTTTGCGCTCAAGTTGTGGCGGCACTATCTTTATGGCGTTAAAGTGGACATCTATACAGATCACAAAAGCCTAAAGTACTTGTTGGGTCAGAAGGATCTGAATATGCGACAACGAAGATGGATGGAGTTCCTTGGGGACTACACCTTCGAGATTCACTATACACCCGGGAAGGGAAATGTGGTCGCTGATGCTTTGAGTCGGAAGACTCCGGTATGGGCAAGCTGGTTGCAGAGGCATGATCAGCATTTAATCCAGGAATTGGAAGCATTGGAGATATCTTGTGTTGACAAGGGTTCTTCGACCGATGCATGCTTGAACTGGACGGAGGTTCAATATGACCTTACGGACAGAGTTTGGCAAGCAACGGAGCTTGATGCAAGTCTCCAGCGCTATGCTAAAGATGGGCCGGATGACCAATTCTCTTGGGATAACGGTTTGTTACGAAGAAATGGTCGAGTGTGCGTTCCGAGTGTGGGTAAATTGAGGGAAGAGTTGATGTACGAAGCTCACTTTGCAAAGTACTCAGTTCACCCAGGAAGCACAAAGATGTACAGAGATCTGAAAAAGCTGTTCTGGTGGCCCGGACTAAAGAAAGATGTAGCACGTTATGTGGCGGAATGCCATACTTGTGCATTGGTGAAAGCGGAATGCCAGAAGCCTGGCGGTTTTCTGAAGTCGTTACCCATTCCGGAGTGGAAGTTCGATGATATTTCGATGGATTTCGTGCACGGGTTGCCGAGATCGCAACGCGGTCATGATTCAATCTGGGTGATTGTGGACCGGTTGACAAAAGTGGCGCACTTCCTTCCAACTAGAAGAGACGATTCAGTGGAAACCTTGGCCAAGCTCTATGTGGAGCAGATTGTTCGACTGCACGGTGTTCCTCGGAGCATCGTTAGTGACCGTGATGGGCGATTCACATCGAATGATTGGCGGCTAGTTCATCAAATGTTGGGTACAAAATTAGCGTTTAGTACGGCCTTTCATCCCCAAACGGATGGCCAGACTGAACGAACCAACAGGACGATGGAGGACATGCTCCGCATGTGCGCCCTAGACTTTGGTAAGAGATGGGAAGATTATATTTTCCTTGTAGAATTTGCCTATAATAATAGCTACCAAGCGAGCATCGGTATGACACCATTTGAGGCTTTGTATGGTCGTAAATGCCGTACACCGTTAGCTTGGGCAGAAGCAGGCGAATCTAAGCTGAGTGGGAAAAAGGAAGTCAAAGAAGCTACCTCGCTTATACGCTCTATTCGGGAGAGGCTATTGATAGCCCAAGATCGTCAAGCAAAGTACTACAATGCCAAACACCGGAACGTGGAGTTCGTGGTGGGTGATTGGGTATATTTGAAGATCAAACCCTTCAAAGGCGTGTCCAGGATTCGGCGTTTGAAAAAGCTAAGTCCGAGGTATCTTGGTCCATTTGAGGTGGTGGAGCGAGTTGGGGAAGCTGCTTATCGACTAGCACTTTCAGCAGACTTGGGTGGATTACATGATGTATTTCACATCTCAGTACTTCGTAAGGCTGTTAAGGATCCAGCTCAAGTAGTAGAGAATGATCGGGTACCGGTCGAGTATGGGCTAACGACGAGGGTTCGACCCATTCGGATCGAGGATCGAGCCGAGAAACAGTTGCGGAACAAAGTGATCGGGATGTTCAAGGTCCGATGGGACAATTGTGGCCGTGAAGAGCTAACATGGGAGCGAGAGCAGACCATGCGAGCTGAATTTCCCGAGCTGTTTGTGTAAACTGTAGACCGTGTACCTTTTGTTATAACAGAGTTATCAAGTTATAGCCTTGTATTTTCTTGTTTCCTTACCGTGTCAAATTTCGGGACGAAATTTTATTAAGGGGGGGAGGATTGTAACACCCCAAAAATCTCAAAACTGAATTTGAGGTGCAGGCAGTTTGATACGGCCTGGGACACGGGCGTGTCCCAGGGAGTGTCGGGGGTACACGGCCTGGGACACAGGCGTGTCCCAGGGCGTGTTCAGGATAGTCGACGATTGGTGGTCGACTATAGTCGAGCCTGGGACACGGCCTTGGACACGGGCGTGTCCCAGGGCGTGTCACTCAAGAAAATGCCGGATTGAGTCAGAAGATTACACGGCCCGGAACCAAGCCTTGAACACGGCCGTGTCAGATTGGACACGGGCGTGTCAGATGCCGTGTGCCTACCCGTGTACAACTTGTTGGTTTTCAAGCTCGGTGAGGCAGGGGTGATACGGGCGTGTCTCATGACTGACACGGGCGTGTCAGGTTCGACACGGGCGTGTCGATGCCCGTGTTCTGGTAAAGTTCAGTCGGTACGAATACCGCGTGTGCCGCTTAAGGGTACACGGCCTGTGACACGGGCGTGTCACAGGCCGTGTCAGCCAAAAAAATTGTGATTTTGGGAAAATCGTGGCCGTTCATTTTCTCTCTTTGGATCCAAAGGCTAAGGTGATTCCTTGCTGGCTTAAGTCACCAGAGGCTGATGAAGAGTTCATTCTTCATTTGGTTAAGAGAAGAGAGAAAGAGAGAGGAGGAAGAAGAAGGGGGAGGAGATCAAGCCACCGGCGGAGCTCCCGTGGTCCGATTCGAGATCCGAGGCCAGCGCTGTGAAGGCAAAGCTGCTGCGGTGCTTTCTCACCGGCTAGTTTTCGATGGCTCCCAAGAGATCGTCAAGGGTAACGATCTCCCTTCTTGGACATGTGAAGTCCTTCTTTTCTGCATTGCATAGGGAAAACCCTTCCCCGCGAGTGTGCGGTGGGTTGTGGCATCCCTTGGGGTAGATATGTGAAGTCCCCCTTGTTAGAATCCGGAATTGGAGTACGGATCTAGGCATGCTGTGTGAAGCCCATCTGGACATGCTGGTCTGGATTGGTGATGCTTGTTTGCATATCGGAGAAGACTCCGTGATTATGGCTTGTTTGCCTGGTGCCTACTTGTTGCTTGGTGCAGCAGGAAGTACTGGATGAAGTCCAGGAAATGAAGAGGGTTGGATGCAACTCTTGTGGCCGTGCGTTGCCACTTTGTGTGCGGTTGAGCCGTTGGGCTGCAACTCGATGAAAAGGCAGATTGCCGAACAGAAAAGGTGAAACCGACCCGCGCCTATAAATTGCCATGGATACTTCCGTATTCGAGGTGGCACGACGACTTGAGCAACGGAGGGTGGCTGATCCGTACCTGCGTTATGTCCGTCCGACTTGGAAGCCTGGTTATAGGTTTAGTTGGAGCGCATAATGAGAGTCTTAGGCCCGCGCGCCAAAAAGACTAGAATGCTCAATACCGTGTAAACGGTGGTGTTGACCCTGGTTTTCCGGTGCACCAAGAATGTGCCCTGAGTGCACGGACTGTCGGGCCGTGTGGCCGACGGTTGTGATTGCTTGAATGTGCCTGCGCGCACATAGTTGTTATTGTTGATACCATGCTGTGCAGGGAAAGAATGTTACTGCCCCGAGAAAGGGGTAGGATTGTTATAATTGGGTCAGCTGAATGCTGACCGTTGCCATGTTTGCCACCATTTAGGTGGATTGTCCCTATGCAGGTGCTGGAGAGCCAAGTGGTAAATGAAGGGCTGGAGCCCTACTGCTGTTGTTGCTGCTGCTGCGGCTAGCCCTTGAAGGCTGCAAAAAGGGTTTTGTTTATTTTGCTTTTCCTCATGTATGGCCGGCCTGCGCGCCGATGTTTGTAATCCATGTTGTATGGAAAGAGGAACTGTAAGGCCTTAAGGCCAAACCTTCACCTTTGTTGTACATTCCTTGGCGGTATATATAACTGTGGTTTATATATTGGACATTCCTGGTTAGAGTTCAATTTACAACTTAAAGCTTCCGCTAGCATGCTCTGAGTTAGGATGCGTGTATGGTTTGGTATTATCCTGTGACCTCACCGTCTGTTTGTGGCATATAGTGTGGGGCCCCGGCCGGACCTTTTACTATACGTCATGTAACGGATGGGGTCGTTACAGGAAATATCGAGAACTCCCAACAACATCTCTACGGTTCGTCCAAAATTCCTGGAAAGCCTCTGTGATTCGTCGAGAGGACACGAAGAATAGACGGATTTGTCGAGAACTCCCTCTACCTTTCCTGAATGCTGAGAACGCAGAGAGAAGTGACTTTTCTTCCACGAAACTGCGATTTCGACTAGAACTTCCTCCTATTCACTAGAAGAGCTTCCAGGCGGAGGTGACAGAAAATACACAGCTGCGAGAGACCTCCTTCTCCTCAATCTAGACAGGGAGCGACCTCCATTGACCAGTACGCAACAGCGGAGCAGATCTAGCGAGATTTGTCAAGAAGAGGACGAGGTTTGATAGGGAGAGGCTTTCCTTTGTCCCGATCTAGACAGCAATGACGGAATTAGCTGGCGGTGACAAAGGTCTACACTCCAAGCAGAGGATGCTCCAGAGAAAACGAGAGTAGCAGAGGCGGCGCTCTTGCTTCTTCAACCGAATGGCAGACGGGGGTTCGCAAGATTCTTAGCGGCGACGGCTCCAATGAAGAAGACGGGAAAACAAGAGGTTTTTGCGGTGTGAACTCATACGGGAGAGACGAGCAACTAGGGCAACTTTGAGATTCACTAATAATCCTGGCCAAAACCATTTGAATTCCTATGATAGGCCGATGAGATACTTAAAGCACACCAAAAAGTATGTTTATGTTTTAATGATTATCCTCCAGTTCTGGAAGGGTATTCTGATGCATCATGGTGTTTGGAAATAAACGACAACACTAGAAGGGGCAGCTGTAGTCTGGAAGTTCAAGAGAAAATCATGCATTGCACTCTTTTCTATGGAATCTGAACTCTATGCTCTATCCTCAGTAGGAGAAGAAGCAGCGTGGATAAAAATTTTGGTTATGGACATTCCACTAATGAGCCTTAAATTAAGTTCTGTTATAGTACTGAGTTCTTTAGCAGTTTACTGCGACAATACAACTACTAAAATGATTGCTACGAACACTTTGTTCAACGACAAATGAAGGAAATTAAGGTTAAAACAAGTCTAGTTGACCTCCCTCACAAGTCAAGGGATTATGACCCGAATTAAGGTGAAGTCAAAAGATAATATTGCATATGCTTTGATAAATGACTTAAATAGAGATCTCATAATCAAAATATTGGGGGAGATGTGATTAAAATTCATATTAATACAAAAATTTTCTCCTATGTTTATATTTTAATAGTAAAAACCTATAGTCACAATATTCAAGAATCTAATAACAAACTGAAAATATCAAAAGATTTCTTGATGAAAACCCAAGATGATTAGATGTTAGTCATTCCACATTTGATGATTTAACACCATTCTCATTGTAAGTTGATTTGAGAATTATTCAATTGTGAATAGAAAGTCATTGTAAAAGTTAATCTAAACATTAATGATCATATCACATTTTTTCACAGTTGATAATGTTGCAAATGATGTTGTGTCAAATCATATGATAAGGTGCATAGTGATCCTTAATGAGTAAGATAGCAATGTGTGATTTATTAAAATCATAACTTAACTGTTCCTAATTAGACTGGATAAAGATGCTGACAATGTTACTTCATTACTGCTATAATTACTAAGCTTATTTAGATAGAGCTAATTTACTTTAAACGTTACTATATATGTTCATGAATTCATGGAGTCTAAAACTCATTAAATTTCTCGCAGACACTAGCTAAGAGGGAGGATAGAAAGTAAATTTTGATATAGATTGGGATGATGTACTCTCTGAGTAGAATTGTTATATATTTTGATTCATTGCCCTTAATATTTTTCAGACTTATATTCCTGAATAGCACTTTTATGTTTGAATGTTTATTTTTCTGATTGAAAACTCCTATTATGCTTAACTGTGCTAACTCTTTTAGAAAATGTGTAAAGTCGGAAACTTTGGTACTATCTACTTTCTGCACTCTGAAATGTAAACGTCATGTCACAAATATAAGAGAAGATTGTTAATATATATTCGGACATGTAACGGGTTTGGAGGCTTAACGGGTCGGTTCAGATACAGAGATATCTGATACCCGTAGATACTCCTATGGTCTGTCTACATAAACCTAAGATAGGTTCCACTTTGACCATAACTCAGGATGCTTCGAGCAACCTATCAGAATCAGCCATGTTGATGGCCTTTCTCGACAGAGTCGACTTCGGATTGATGCCCTAGAGCAAAAAAATGTGGTATCCGGCTTCAGATTGATGCCCTAGAGCAAACAAATGTGGTATCCAGCTTCAGATTGATGCCCTAGAGACAAAAAAACAATTTGTGCTTTAGATTGATGCCCTAGCTCAAGAAAAGTCTAAGAAATGGGCTCCTGTGAGATGTGGAAGAGGGGCAAACGCAAAATGTGGAAGTTTTTGTCGGCAACTGCCTTTCAGAGCAGGTCTCCAAACAAAAAATGTGAAAGGAAAGACCTTCCAGAGGAGTTCGCTGAACCCAATAAGGACTTCTCCGGTAGTTTCCGGTGGATGGCGAGGGGCGGAAGGGGGAGAGCGCGGGTCTCGCAGAGCAGCGGGGTTCGAGGTTCGGGAATCGGGAGAAATGAAAAGGGGAAGTTTTAGGCCTGCTATTAGAGGTCATTTCTTATCTTATTATGTGTTTTTTTATAGTATATGGGGATACGAATAGCTACATATGGGCTGGCAATATAAATGATCAAATAAAAATCATGTAACCTATGATTCACTGATTGTTGAAAGACTCATCACTACTCAAGTTCTTACAACCATTCCAATTGCTGCTGTTATGGAGATCCGTGGATGCGACGAAATACGACACATTTGCGGAAACGCGGCTGTCGAATTTTCAGCTGGAGGTATTGTTCGAGATAGGGCTGAGCATATTATTCGAAACTCGAAAATCGCTCGAAAATCGTTCGAAAATTGAGCCGAATCGGAATCGGTTAAAATTGATTCGACTCAATTTGAGTCGATTCAATTTGACTCGAATCTAATTTCGAGTCGATTTCGAGCCAGCCCTGAATCGCTCGAAATATGATTCGAATCAACTCGAATTAATTAAAAAATATATGTATTTATTAATATATTCTTATTTTAAGATTAAAAATAACAAAATTTAAACATAAATAAAAAGAATAAAGGCTTTAAGTGTTTCATTTGCTAAATTTATAAGTTGCCCAATTTTATTTTGCACAAATTAGGGAAAAAAATGAAATATTGCTAAATTTCGAGCCGGCTCGATTCGATTTCGAGCCGGCTCGATTCGATTTCGAGCCGGCTCGGAATCGAGCCATTTCGAGTCGAGCCGACTCGACTCGAAATCAATTTCAATTTCGAGTCGATTTCGAGTCGAAAATTTCAATTTCGAGCCGAGCCAAAATCGTTCGAACTCGACTCGATATCAGCCCTAGTTCGAGACTCGGATACTCTGATATCTGTTTGCAAGACTCGGACCTACGCGGGATGAAATAATCCAGCTCGCAGCCATTACAGTCATCTTTCACCACCTCAAAAAAGGAAGTTGGACGGCGAAACGTGGGGGTTAATTAATTATTATAATTTAATTAAAAATTAACAATGAAATCCAAGAGCACCAGTAGACGATGTTGACTTGGATTCGCCGAGTGAGTGGCTGTGCTTTTTTTAACGCTCGTTTCTGATTCTGAAGGGGACAGGTGCGCAATAATACTCTGAACCCAGTCTTCCCAATTCTGTCTCTCCTCCACCTCGCCCGCCGCAATGTTCTTCACCTCCGGCGCTCTGCTGTCCTTCTTCCTCCTACTCTGTCTAGCGCTAATCCATGAAACCCAAGAAGCTACCTCATCTTACATCGACTACCAAGCACTCAACAAAACGGAAATTATCAACTATAACTCGCAGTCTACGGACATAGGTGTGGGCTCTAATCTCTCCACCAACGCCGCCGCCTCCTGGCTCTCCTCCTCCGGCCGCTTCTCCTTCGGCTTCTATTCCCAGGGAAAGGGATTATTCTTAGTAGGCATAAAGCTTATCATTAATTCTACAGCATCCATGGTGGTTTGGACGGCCAGGCTAGATCTGAAGCCCTTTTCCAAGTACGCGACTCTTATATTCACCGCCGACGGGTTTCTCCTTAATCCGAACAGTGTAGGGGATCCGCCCTTTTTCCTCTTCAACTTCTCCTCATCGGCCTCCTCCGCCGCCATGCTTGATAACGGCAACTTCATCGTCTTCAGCTCAAACTCCTCCGCCATTTCACAGACCTCGGCCGTCTCCCTGAACGAAGGCAAGAACACCTCGGCCAATCCCCCATCCTGCTCTACCAAGGGGTCGTCTTATTCAAGATGCCGTCAAGGCAATCCCTATGACCGGGACTGCAGCAGATTTACTTTTTGCAGGGCTAGCTCAAACTCTACCAATATCATCTGGAGGAGCTTCGATTACCCGACCGACACCATTCTAGGGAGCCAGTTCCTTCCGTGCGGCCACAACCTCACCTCCAGTGCCGCCAGGAACAATAACCCATCAATCGAGGCTCACGTCCTCAGTATGCAGTGCGATGGTAACCTCGTCATCTACCCTGTTAACTCATCCGCCGCGATCTGGGCTTCTGTAACTTCCGGATACTACTACCGGAGCCTCGTCCTTGACGAAAACGGTCATCTCTACTTGCAAAATGACTTGGGCAGCCCCAAGGATCTCTCCGGGTATAATCCCCAAAACGTAAAAGCAGATATGATCTATGCCGCGAAGCTCGACGCGGACAACATTTTCCGGCTGTACGCGGTTAACCTCGACACCAACACCAGCACCGAGGTGAACGATATTCCCTATTACAAGAACAAGTGCTACGACCCAGAAATCTGCGGCGTGAACAGCTTCTGCTTGGTCGTCAACGACGCCCCCAAATGTCAATGCGCGCCCGGCTTTACTTACATTCAGGCTAGCGCGGAGAGAGCCGGGTGCCAGAGGAGCGGAGTGCTGCCTAGATGTAATACCACAGGTGGCGCCGTCACTGTCTCCATGGAAAAGGTGGAGCACGTAGTCGGGCTGGATGAGTTGGCATATCTTGTTGTCTTCGCCGCGACCGACGACGACTGCAGCAGTAAGTGCTTGGACGACTGCGACTGTTACGCCACCGTTTTTCGAGAGAAGCAGTGCTCCAAGCTCAAGATGCCGCTGTCCGGCGGGAGGATCGACACGGGCGATGACACGGGCGGCGTCGCCTTCGTGAAGCTGGGAGTTGAAGCAGGCTCCAGCCATACCGGGAGCAACAAAACGAAGCGAGAGGTCCGCGTCGTAGCAATTATAGTCACTGCTTTGGTCTCCGGCATTATTTGCCTGGCGGTGATAGCCTCCTGCGGCGGCGCCTATTGGCTCCTCTTCGGTAGGTTCCGAGAGCAATGGGAGAAATGGGAGCTGGCCTTCTCGGAGGAGATCGCGCCCCGCTACTTCAACTACAACGAGCTCCTGTGCGGCCCAGCAACGTCAAGGAGTGAGCTGGGGAAAGGCGCCCATGGCACAGTGTTCAAGGTTAAACTCCCCATGGGCGGTATTTCGGTTGCCGTGAAGATGCTACACGGAACGGAGAATGATGCAGAGAAAGACTTCAGGACGGAGATGAGTCTCATCGGGAGGGCTCGCCACGCCAACCTAGTCCGCCTACTCGGCTTCTGCCATGACGGCCCTTCCCGTCTCTTGGTCTACGAGTACATGTGCCGGAATTCTCTGGCCAAATGCATCTTTGAGGGCCAGAGAGACCGGCATGGCTGGGCCCGGCGGGTCGGGCTGCTGCTCGGCGCGGCCCGGGGAATTCACTACCTGCATCGTGAGTGCGAGACCAAGATCATCCACCGCGACATTAAGCCGGAGAACATCTTGATCTCTGAAGACTGGACAGCCAAAATCTCTGATTTCGGGCTCGCCAAGTTTGTGTTTGCGAGCCAAACTAACGCGGCTACCAGGACCGTCGCGGTCGGGACAAATGGATATATCGCGCCCGAGTGTCAGCGAGGTGACGAAACATCGGGCACTGTCATGTTCACGGAGAAGGCGGACGTGTACAGTTATGGCGTGGTGATTCTCGAAACAGTCTGCAGCAATAGGAGGAAAAGATCAGATGGATCAGATCTCTGTGATTTGGCTCGCAAATGCTACGATGCAGGCGAGATATGGATGCTGGTGGGCAGTGAATTAGTGGTTGCATCGGAGCTTGGGAGGATAGTGAAGATGGGCAATGAGGAGGTGAAGGAATCTGAGATTGAGAGGGTGGTGAAGATTGGGATATTGTGCGTTCAGGAGGCGCCGCTCGCCAGGCCATCCATGGAAGATGTGGTGATGATGCTAGAGGGGGACTTGGATGTTCCAAACCTGCCGCCGGTGGCATCGCCAGAGAAGGGAGTTTCACTGTGAAGCGATCTAGCTATAATTATTGGTTTCCTGTGTCGTTTTCGTCTTTTATATTTGACGGTGATGTAATATTGTACCGTAAAGTATGTTTGACAGTTCAGTTATGAAGATAATTTATATAGAGTAATTACAACTGCAAACATTCTTTTGCTTGGCTATGAGCAAATCATGATTAGATGCAAATTCAAAATGTTTAAGTGTAAATCTAAATGTTAGGTGCACACAAAAAAATGTGCATTCGTCCATAAGTCCATGTTAATTAGTACAAAATATGAGTCATTTTTTGCAATGCTGTAAGTATTTTTCTTGGCTTAATTTTGGATAAGTACATTTCATGAACAATGGTTTGCTCATTTGAATCTAACCTTCCAGCAAATGAATAAGCTTCTTGGTGCATGATCTCATGGTTGTGAACTCCATATATAACTTTCAGCCTCCACTCATAAATTTATATTTTTTGTCACACTACAACAAATATGTCAATTAGGAACAAAAATTATGAAGACATTATAATTTGTTGCTAATTGACTACAAATTTAGCTATGTAAATGATTTTTGTCTTTTGATACAAGATTATCAACGAATATTTTTGTTGATGATTTAGAATCAAATATATTTGTTGCAAAATATCATATGATAGTTAGGAAGGATTTATTTTGTGCTCAAAATTCGTTGGTGAATAGTGAATTGTGAATAATCTCCCCCCTCCCCCAAATGTATGGAGGGAAAATAAAAAATTCCCCCCAAAATTTTAACACCAATTTATAAATATATATTTACTTTATCATCAGCCCCAATTCATTTTCACGAACACCCGGTTCTATCCCGCGCCGCCCTCGCTCCTCCAATCGCCTTCCCGGCGTCGTCCTCCTCCCGCCAACCTCCTGTCGCACTCCGTTCGCCCCACTCCAAGCATCATCTTCCCATTGCCCTACTCCGGCCAGTCGCCCTCCTCCCGTTGCTCTGCTCCTGTTACAGCGCGTGCCCTAGATAGATCGCCCAGCTTGCCGGAAAATTATCTCCAGTGCCGCCATTCTTAGTTGGACGATCTCCCAAGGTAAGATTTGATGTTATGTGCAAACTATTTCTGGGTTTGAATTCTCCCGTTTCTCCCATTTCACCACTTCAATTTCATGCAAACTATTTCTGACTTAAGAAGTTGGAATCTGCCATCCCTTCTTCATAGACCAGTTTTTGAAGATGTCCTCCGTTTATATATTTGTAGTTTCAGTTGCCAACTTCTTATTTCATCAGGTTCTCTCTTTTAAAATTTTGTTTGATTTCTGATGTAATTGATAAAATTATTTGGGTCCTTATGAATGAAATAGGAGTTTGTCCGCATGTATATTTCTAACAAAATGATGAGTATCTTCACTTCTGATTAATTTATTTTGTTATCACTTAGTTTAATCGGTCATTATTGCTAGGAGTATCATTCCTTTTAATTCTGTACTTTAGTAGGAATATGAACGCACTCATTGTATGTGAGAAAAGAAGCTTCAAACTACATTATAGCATCAAATGTTGAATTATTTCAAAACAAGACAGTAAAATTTTGGCTATGATACATCCACCTCAAACCTGCTCATGAAGTCATATTCCAGCATATGAACAACACAATTTATTCACCTCATTTAATTATGCATAAATCCTTCTTTTACATTTAAGGCACAATCGACCATATGAATAACACAATGTATGCACCTCATATAATTATGCAATAAAAAATCGAAAGATGGTCTAAAGAAAAATCTCTATTTGAGAAAGACACATTCTAGAGCATATAAACACAATGCACTCACGTCATATAATTATGGATAAAATGCCTTCTTTTTCAATTAAGAATGACAAATTCCAGGATGTGAACAACACAATGTATTCGCGACCCTCATATAATTATAAAGAAATGTATTCTTTTTCAAATAATGAAGATACATTAATCCACCATAGAAACAACACAATGTTTTCACCTCATATAATTATGCATACATTACCTTCATCTTCAATCAATAAAATTATGCTCCCTATAAAAGGTAAAAATGATACAAAAAATAGCTCTTTTCATGACAAGTTTTTAAACATTACCTCTGGACACAAAGGTTGTAAGAAAAGATCCTTCTCTGTGATTTTTCGAGATGTCTTACATTGGGAGACTATTTTAGCACCATTGTCATTGACCCTAAATCCCTCTCAATTCTTTATAGCCTGAAAAGAGATTACCACAAATAAATACAAAATTCATATATATTATGGATCACACAGGAATAAGGATAGTAGAAGTACCTCTATACGGCCCCTCCAACCACATTCACTAGATCTGAAGCATGACCACAAGGCCAGTTTTCTAAAACATGGGATAGTGATGTAATGTGAATATCACATGATAGTCGAATACAAATCAAAATACATGTAATTAGTAGTCAATAAAATATAAATTACCCATTTCCACAAATTTAAAATCTGTTACAAGCTAGCATGCGCAAAACTATAATCCACTAGTTTTACTTAAGATGTTATAATTACATATATTTACTTCACATATATATATAGATATATTTAGTCTTTAATATGTTTCAATGGTGGTGTCAATTGGTAAGATGTTATAATTGCATATATTTACTTCATGTATATATAGATATATTTGAAAATTATATTACAGCTTTATGTGATGTTTAATTGAAGTTGATGGCTTGCATACATGTTTATAATAAATATGTAGTGAATAATAGTTTTGTATGTTGTATATGAAGAATAACAATCATGCATTCAGATAAGAGATGGATTAAAAATCGTGTTTGTCCAGGAGGATATGGTATTACAGATGAGTACAGAATGGGGGTGAGGGGATTTATAGAATTGTGCCAACAATATCCCGAATATATGGATCAAGGAAAAATTCGATGCCCATGCATGTTGTGATTGTAGAAGCTTGAAATTTATTGTGCCTGATATGGTTAATTTTCACCTTATCTCTAGAGGATTTTAACATAATTATATTAATTGGGTCAGGCAAGGGGAACCACCTTGGGATGAACCATCCATTAAAGTCTCTACTATTCATATGCATGAGCAGATTATGTTTGAGCAAAGAGTCATGGAAGAACAACAAGATTCTTTTAGGGATATGGCTGTTGATGTCGCTGGTCTAGAATTTAATTGGAATATTAGGGATGAACCACAAGATCCTAACCCGATGACAAAGAATTTTTTTGACATGAAGGATGCTGCTGATAGTCCTCTTTGGCCAGGTTGTGAGAATTATTCAGTGTTGTCACCATTGACAGAACTCTTAAATATCAAGTCTGAGTCAAATTTAAGCGTGAAACATTTTAATCAATTTTTAAAGGTGTTTGGTTGGATGTTGCCTAAGGGCCATAAGTTACCTGATAGCTTTTATTCATGCAAGAAGATGGTTGCTCCACGAGGTCTTGGACTTCAAAAGATTGATGCATGCGAAAACGATTGTATGCTGTATTGAAAGCGTGATGAAGTGTTACAAGAATGTCGGATATGTCACCACCCTAGGTTTAAGCCTAGGAATAAATGTGGGAAAAGAAAGCGTAAATCTATACCATTTAAACAATTGAGTTATTTACCACTTACGGCAAGACTACAAAGGTTGTATATGTCTAAAGTCACTGCAGAACATATGAGATGGCACAAGGAAAACATTAGTGAGGAGGGAAAATTATGCCATCCGAGAGACGGCGAAGCTTGGAAGCACTTTGATCGAACTGAATCTATATTTTCTGCCGAGCCACGAAATGTTAGACTTGGGCTTTCTACTGATGGTTTCAATCCACATAATCAAGGATCTAAACCTTATTCTTGTTGGCCGATTATTCTCACACCTTACAATTTACCTCCATGGATGTGTATGGATAGAACTTATTTGTTTCTTACCTTACTCGTGCCGGGTCCAAAGAGTCCAGGTAATAGCTTAGATGTATATTTACAACCTTTGATAGATGAGTTGAATACACTATGGAGTTCTGGGGTTGAAACTTATGACATCTCTACAAAACAAAATTTTTTGATGAGGGAAGCACTAATGTGGACAATCAGTGACTTTCCTACATATGGAATGTTGTCAGGTTGGAGTACACATGGTAAACTAGCATGTCCATATTGCATGAATCATATCAAGTCATTTAGACTCAAACATGGTAGGAAACCATGTTTTTTTGATTGTCATCGTTTATTTTTGCCTTTAGATCATCCTTATAGATATCAAAAAGACAACTTCACTAAGGGAAGGATTGAGACAGATACACCTATCATTCACTTAATAGGTCATGAGCTTGAGGCAATAGTTGCAACATTACCATGCATTGAATTGGGTAAGACAAAGGACAAGTATAGATTGGAAGGGTTTGGTGAATCCCATAATTGGTTGAAAAGAAATATTTTTTTTGGACTTGCCATATTGGAAAACAAATTTAATATGTCATAATCTTGATGTAATGCACATTGAAAAAAATGTGTTTGATAATGTATTTAACACTATTATGGATGTAAAAGGTAAGACCAAAGATAATGTTAAAGCTCGTCTTGACCTCCAGAATATATCTAAGCGTCGAGATCTTGAGCTTAATGAGATGAATGGAAAATATTTTAAACCTAAGGCAAGTTATGCATTATCTAAGGATGAAAAGGAAATTGTTTTGAGATGGATAAAAAACTTGAGACTTCCAGATGGGTATGCATCCAAATTAGGCAGCTGTGTTAATTTGGATGATTGTAGTATGTATGGAATGAAGAGTCACGACTGTCATGTTTTTATGGAGAGATTGCTTCCTCTTGTATTTCGAGATTTATTACCAGAATTTATATGGAATGCCTTGACTGAATTATCACAATTTTTTAGAGACTTGTGTTAAGCTATTCTGTATGAATCAAATATGAAAAAAAATGAAGGAGAACATAGTCATAATATTATGCAAGCTTGAGAAGATATTTCCTCCAGCTTTTTTTGATTCAATGGAGCATTTGCAAATACATTTGCCATACGAAGCTAGGGTTGGTGGGCCTGTTCAATATCGATGGATGTATCCTTTTGAGAGGTAAAATCCTTTAACTTGTTTTTTTTATTTCAAAAAATATATGTGTATATTAATTTTATATCCACAGGTGTTTAAACACATTGAAACGTAAGGTAAAGAATAAGGCACGTATTGAAGGATCAATTTTGGAAGCTTACTTGATCGAAGAAACTTCAACCTTTTGCTCTCATTTCTTTGCTCCTAATGTGGAAACAAGAACTACAATTATTGGGCGTAATGATAATATGATCAATCAAGTTGAACCATATGGTCACATATCTATGTTTAATTCTTCTAGTAGACTCTTTAGCCCAAAAGATCACAAGCGCATTTTAACTTAAACTGAAAAGGCTGCATGCACAATCTATATAATGTTGAATTGTCCAGAGATAGCTGAATATGTTGAGTAAGTAACATCATAATTACTATTTCTTCATAACATTCGTTGTTATTTAAAATTTATCACAAGGTATGCTTTGCAGACTTTATGATGTTAAACAACGAGATCAAATACCAAATCTAACTCCTAAGGCATTAGGAGTAATGCGGGATAAAGAGTTTGCCAAATGGTTTGAAGAATATGTAAGTTGATATATTATTATAAGTTATGTGATTATTTACTATATATTGTTCGTGCTAAGATCAAAAAAATCATTTTTTGCTTAATAGGTTGAGAATCCAGTCAACCAAATAACGGACAATGAAATAAAAGTCTTTGCACGCGGATTTAGTAGCATTGCCAAAACTTGGAATGGGTGTATAGTGAATGGATATAGATTCCATACACTCGAGTACGGAGAAACAAAATCTACAATGAACAGTGGCGTCTATGTTAATGGAAGCTATTATGATGATTCTATTGAAGACTATTATGGAGAAATGATGGAAATTCTTGAGCTGAGTTTCTTAGGGCCCGTTGCTAATACTATAGTGATGTTAAGTGTAAATGGTTTGATACCGGAAAACGAGGAACAAAGGTTCATCCAAGATATAAGATTATTGATATTAATAATGATCGTAGCATGACCGAAGATAACTCCTTTGTGCTTGCTTCCCAATGTCATCAAGTATATTACACATCATATCCTTGGAGAAAGAAATCACTTAATTGTCATTGGCATACTGTTTTTAAGGTTAAAGCAAGAAGCACATATGTGATAAATTATACTCACATGCATTGTCAACAAACACCACCAAAGGAATTCTACAAAGAGGCATCAACTAATAATCCAACCCATATTGTATTAGATGATGTTCCTATTCTAAGCAATATTCATTATCAAGCGGGAGAAGTATGCCTAGATGAATTACAACAATCAAGGAGGGATGTTGAAAAAAATGTTGATTCTGATGAATTAAATGAAGTGAACTCATCGGAGGATGAAGACATTTGATCATTTGTGCTTGATCCAAGCTTTCTTGTTCTTTTTTTGTTAGTATTCATATTTTGCTGATCTTCTATTCTATTCACTGATTAAGAGTGCAATTTCACTATTTAAGAGCACCATTTCACTATTTCACTCTATTTATGCAAATATCTTCTATTTCTTCTACTGTCAAAGTACCTGCAATGAATATCTCTATCATGTCTACTATATTGTTCACCATGTTGTATTAGATGATGTTTACCCTCCATGAAGATAGGAATATATTGTTCTATTTCAAACATTTTTTGCTCTAAATGTTGTTGTATATTATTTCTAGCATCTCAAATAAGATTTACACCATTCTTCGAGCATGATGAGAACTAGAGGAAGGGGAGGTAGATTATTATCTAAAAGAAGCAGCGAAGATCCTTTTCTAAGTCTTTTAATGCAAGATGTGAATCATCAATCGACCTCTGATTCCGACTTACAAGATGAGGAGCATGATATATCTAAAAAGTGAGTATTGAACAAGTAATATCGGAAGAGGTGAATATTGAACATGTCATATCTGTAGAGGTGAATAATGCTCAACATGATTGCTTGGATCCTCCTTTGGACCAAATAGAGTCGACTAATTCAGATTGCAAAGATGAGGTTGAGCGTGATGAAGCCGAACGAGAGATATTGATCATCGTTGGAAAATGGTAAATTTTGTCTTTATAATTCAATTTTTTCTATTCATAATATTCTAATATATTTTTTATATTTGTAGTTTCATTAGTATTACAGCACCTAGGTCTATATTGAACTGTTTAAGAGGTTGGTTCAACGGAGTTTGGCTCACATTTAGTAAAATTCCAGATGATGTAAAACAAAACTTCTTCAATATATTCAAGGTAAATCTTCTATTTCTTTCTTGATTTATTTGTCAAATTAATGTTCATAACTTCAAATTTTATGATAATTGTAGGAGAAATTTACTTAGTGTGCTCCAACAACAGAACAAAAAATCTATAAAATTTGGAAGAGTTATTTTAGTAGAATAATGACTTCAGAGATAAGACGCATTTGAAGAGTTACAAAGTCAAAGTCTGCACCTCCGCCGACATGGATACGAATTTTTTTTTGAAGAATTATGGAATATATGGGTAGCTGATAAATACAAAGATCTTCAAGAAAATAATCGTATAAATATAATGTCTGATAGAGATGGCCTCGGGGTAGTTAAAAGTACAGCGGGATCTATTTCCATTCGACATCATGCTTTTAAAATGGTAAGTGATTAAATCTTTGGACATTGTAGCTTTTTATTTGAATTTTTAATAGTGGCATTCAAAATCTTCTATTTTCATTCCAAATAATGCTTTTAGAAAGAGCATAGTATTTCACATCCAAGTCCTAACATATGTCCACATATACTATACATCATTTTTCATGATCATGGAAGGCCTAGGCAGGACCATAAATAAGATCGAGGGTAGAAACAGTAATATGTAAGCTCAGAAGTAGTAATTTTTAGATCTGAAATAGTGACTGTGGTCATTCAAAGAATCCTCTTTGAAGTGCGTCATGATTTAAACAGTAAAACGTGAGCTCAGAAGTAGTACTTTGAAGTGCTTCATGTTTTAAACTTCGTGCACAATCTATTCCAGCCCAGATCACTATAATTCAAATATTAAAGTCACTTCCACATCATGAATGTGCAATGTATAAAAGCTAAATAGAAAATTTATTTCAAAAATTGTTCCAAATCAGACCAAAGAGAATCTAACAAGCAATTCATATAATGAAATAGAAAAGATTAAACTCTAGATATATTGATGAGACCAGTAAATACATTAGATCAGGAAGTTTTTCATAGTTGGTTGGTTATTAATTTTTAATTTATATATTATATGATACATCCTATTAAGGTGTAATTTTGTATACTTATAATAATGATTATTTATCTACAAATTCATCTCACATGATATTAGATTTAGATCATGTGTATTACTTTGTGTTAGAAACGAACCAAAAACAAGCCGGAACGGGTATAACTGAAATTTTATTATCAGAAAAAGGTGTCTATTACAAAGGTATGCCCTCCCTTATATAGAATGGAGGAGAGAAGAGAGAATACAAATAAGAAATGTGGGACTAAAAATTTACAGGACTAAGCGGACTATACAGATCAAACCGCACAGGCCGCGCGGTTAGACAGAAGGGCTAACCGCACGGCTACCACCAGAGAGAGAGAGAGAGACCGCCAGGGGAGACCGCCAGACCGTTCGGCAACCAGACAGCAACAGCACAGCAACCAAACCGCTGAGGGAGACCGCCAGACCGCGCGGTCTCCAACTCGCCAAGACAGACCGCCCGGTCACACTTCAACACTCCCCCTCAAGCTGGAGCATATATATCGATCATGCCCAGCTTGTCACAAATATGCAGGAACGAGGCGGATACTGGCTTGGTGAAGATGTCAGCCAGCTCTTTCTCAGAAGTAACAAATGGAGTGCAAATTTGTTCCTTTAAAATCTCTTCACGAATGAAATGACAATCGACCTCAATATGCTTGGTTCTTTCATGAAAGACTGGATTTTTGGAGATGTATATAACAGCCTTATTGTCACAGAACATAGGTAGAGGATGGTTGTAGACCTCTCCTAAATCCAGCATGAGAGCCCGAAGCCACTTTAACTCACAAGTGGTCGATGCCATACTCCGATACTCTGCTTCAGCACTGGACCTGGAGACAACAGACTGCTTCTTGCTCTTCCAGCTTACCAGATTTCCCCCAACAAAAGTGCAGAAACCGGAGGTGGACTTGCGATCCCCTTTGTCATCAGCGTAACTCGCATCTGAGTATGCTTCAACCCTCAGATGACCATTCTTCTGAAAGAGCAATCCTTTCCCAGGGGCTGCTTTGACGTACTCCAAGATCCGCAAGGTGGACTGTAGATGGCACTCCCTGGGTGCTTGCATGAATTGACTCACCTTGCCCACAGCATAGGAAATATCGGGCCTGGTCACGGTGAGGTATATGAGCTTACCAACAAGTCGCCTGTACCGCGTAGTATCTGAAAGAAGAGGCGAATCATCTGTCCAGGTTTTGTCTTCTCCAACAACCATGGGACACCGGGCAAGTTTAGCCCCAGTCAATCCTGCTTCTTTTAAAAGATCAAGGGCATACTTACGCTGAGAGAGGACTAAGGAGTTGGGCTTCCGAGAGATTTCAATCCCCAAAAAGTACTTCGGAGAGCCCATGTCTTTTGTGACTAGATGTTGACGAAGGTGCCGCTTTGTCAAGGCTACCCCTTCCTGATCATCGCCAGTGAGAAGAATGTCATCAACATAAACTGCAAGAACCACCAGTCCCGAGGAGGTTTTGCGAACAAATAGAGAGTGATCAGCAGAGCTGCGCACAAAACCAACGGCCGCCACGATGCCGCTGAACTTGTCAAACCAAGCCCGAGGGCTCTGCTTTAGGCCATAAATTGCCTTCTGCAGCCGGCATACTCATGTCTCCCCCTGAGCAACATACCCAGGAGGTTGCTCCATGTAGACGGCCTCCTGAAGATCACCGTAAAGAAAGGCATTTTTTACATCCAGCTGGGAAATGGGCCAGTCTTTATTGACCGCCACAGAGAGAAGAACCCGTATAGTGCTGAGACGAGCCACGGGAGAGAAGGTGTCAAAGTAATCAACTCCATAGGTCTGAGTAAAGCCCTTAGCCACAAGGCGAGCTTTATAACGGTCCACAGTGCCATCCGGGGCAAATTTCACCACAAAGACCCAGCGACAGCCAACGACATCAGTACCGAAGGGAGGAGGAACAAGAGTCCAGGTACCCCGCTCTGTTAGGGTGGCCATTTCCTCATCCATGGCCATCTTCCAGTGAGGAATAGCAAGGGCCTCCTGGTAAGAGCGGGGCGTGGCAGTGGCAGAGATAGCTAGAGCAAAGGCCCTGCGAGAAGGGGTAAGACGATCATATGAAACAACAGCAGTAAGGGGGTGTAGGGTACACGTCCGCACCCCTTTGCGAAGAGCTACAGGAAGATCCAGGTCAGCAAGTTCCTCGGCATCCGGAGCATCCGTGGCAGAGAGAGCTGGCCCGGGAGTAGAGAGCGACGGCGGCGGAGATGCGGGAGACGGCGGTGGAGTGGGAGGAGTGGACGGAGATGGAGTAGGGGTGAATATCGTAGTAGGAGACGAGGGAACAAAGGGAACAGCAGGAGAATCAGAAGATGGGAGAGGAGGAGAGGAGTCATCCGAGAAGTAGGAGGTATTCTCGAAGAAGGTGACGTCAGCAGAAACGAACTGCTTACGAAGGATGGGATCAAAGCAACAATACCCTTTCTGAGTGGTGGAGTATCCCAGAAAGATACATTTGGTGGAGCGAGGGGATAGCTTATCACGGGTGGCAGAGGGGGTATGCACAAAAGCAGTGCATCCAAATATTTGGAGAGGGAGGGAAAACGGCTCCTTGCCCGGATACAAAATGGAGAATGGGGTTTTTCCGTGAAGAACGGTGGAGGGAATGCGATTGATGAGGTAACAGGCAAGGAGAACAGCATAGCCCCAATAGGAGCGAGGAACATACATCTGGGTCATCAAAGAACGAGCGACATCAAGAAGATGACGGTTTTTGCGTTCTGCCACACCATTTTGTTGTGAAGTATAGACACAACTAGTTTGATGAATAAGCCCATATTACATGCAGAAGACAGAAAAATCATGACTGATATATTCTTTGGCATTATCAGATCGAAGAACTTTAATAGAAACATCAAACTGAGTCTTGATCATGAGATAGAAGGATGTCCATACAGAGAATAATTCAGAGCGATCTTTTAATAGATACACCCACGTACAGCGAGAGAAATCATCAATGAATGTGACAAAATATGAACTACCCCGACCAACGGTAGGAGTAGGAGAAGGACCCCAAATATCGGAGTGGATGAGATCAAACGGACGGGTGGATCCACGAACGTGCTTTGGAGGGAAGGAGGAGCGGTGATGCTTGCCAAGCTGACAGGCTTCACAGTTGAGCGGAGGACTTTGTGGAGGAAGGTGGGGCAGAAGTTGACGAAGAAGATGAGGAGGAGCATGACCAAGGCGGAGATGCCATTGGAGAAGATCTGTGGAGGTGGAGGAGAAGGTGGAGAAAGCAGAAATGTTGTCCAGGAAGTATAGGCCGCCACTCTCAGTCCCAGTAGCAATCGTCCGTTGGGAGGCCGGATCCTGAAAAGAGCAATTAGTAGAAGTAAAAGTAACAGAATATTGTAATTGCTTGCAGAGAGAGGTAACAGATAATAGGTTGCATGGGAACTTGGGCACGTAGAGAGTATCCTCCAAACGAAGAGACGGAGAGACATGGACTATCCCCGTCCCATGAACCGATGAAGAAGAGCCGTCAGCGAGAGTAACCAGGGGCAACCGACCATGTGTTTCTAGGAGAGAAAAACACTGGGGATTGCCGGTCATATGATTAGTAGCACCGGTGTCGATCAGCCATTTTCCTTGAGTAACAACGTGGGCACTACCAGAAGACGTGACCACCGAGGCGAGCGACTCTGAGGAGTATATGGAAGCCATGACAGGAGGAACAAAAGAACTGCAGCGGTCACGGTGACAGCACACCAGCGGCAAGAAGGGCCACGACCAAGATGCAGAGCAAGGCAAAAGGGAAGCACAAGCCGCGCGACACAAAAGGAGGTCGCGGCGACTAACAAGCAGGACCGGCTAAAGGAAGAGCCGCACAAAGGAAAAACAAGCCGCTACGACTAAGAGACAGGTCGCGGGGACAAGAGAGGGCAGCGAAGGAAGAAGGGCAGAGAGGCCGCCTAAATAAGGAAGAACGCACGCGAACAGAGAGAAATCGCGCGGATAGGAAGAAAAGATCTGCAGCGGTCACGATGGCAGACACCAGCGGCCAGAAAAGCCACGACCAAGCCGCAGAACCAAACAGAAGGAGAGAAGTCGGGCGGCTAGCAGACAGACCGCGCGAACAGAAGTGGAGGATATCAGGAGGCAAAAGGCAAATAAGGCAAAAGAGGCCGCGGAGACAGGTCGCGGTGACTAGAGAAGAGAAGGAGGGAGCGGCGACTAGAATAGGTCGCAAGAAAGAAGCAAGCAACAGATACAGGCCGCGCAAACAGGGCGCAAGCAAACAGGCGGAAGAAACAAGCCGAGGAAAATAGGCCGCGAGAAACAGGTCGCGCGGACAGAAGCAAAGGAGCAACAAGGCAACAGGTCGCGCACACAGAGGGCAATGACAAAGAAGGCAAGAAGCCGCGCGAACAAGGCGGAAGCAGGCGAAGGAAACAGGTCGCGAGAAACAGGTCGCGAGAAAACAAGCGGAAGAAAGCCGCGCGAACAGGGCGGACAAAATCAGGAGCCAATGAAACCTCGCTCTGATACCATGTTAGAAACGAACCAAAAACAAGCCGGAACGGGTATAACTGAAATTTTATTATCAGAAAAAGGTGTCTATTACAAAGGTATGCCCTCCCTTATATAGAATGGAGGAGAGAAGAGAGAATACAAATAAGAGATGTGGGACTAAAAATTTACAGGACTAAGTGGACTATACAGATCAAACCGCACAGGCCGCGCGGTTAGACAGAAGGGCTAACCGCACGGCTACCACCAGAGAGAGAGAGAGAGACCGCCAGGGGAGACCGCCAGACCGTTCGGCAACCAGACAGCAACAGCACAGCAACCAAACCGCTGAGGGAGACCGCCAGACCGCGCGGTCTCCAACTCGCCAAGACAGACCGCCCGGTCACACTTCAACACTTTGTGCTAGCAAATAATAAAACATTTGAGCAGATGAACATGGTTTACTTGCTGCAGAATTATGGAAATTTGATTGCAATTAATAAAAAAAATGCTTACTCTTCTTTAGGAAATCTTGTGAAAGCTCGCATTTTGAACGAAAACTTCCTTGGCGATTTGGCTAGTGACATACTCGACATGTGTTCCTCCCTTGATAGTGTTGATGGAATTCAGAAAACTCACCTGTTGAATGTCATATAAAATGAAAATCATCACTTATTTGTCTTAATGGAAGATGAAAATGATAAAATAATGAGTTCTTCCGGCAAGAAACCTGTTGAAATTGCCCATCGCTGAGGCTTACACATATCTCCCACCTGTCATTGACTTTCTCTGGAGTATTTTTCGGTCAAGCCATGTCTGTCTCACTAGTTTGAATATATTTCTTGTTCTCTCTAATCATCATCTATGTTAAATACAATGCAGACTCATGCTAATGCGGGGTTACCGGTTCCTCATGAAAAGGTTTTCAACAGAACTCATAGAACCAAAAAAGGGCGAGGACCATTTGTCGATAAGAAATCAAAGAAAACTTTTGTAAGTATTTTTTCCATTAGTTTTTAGTAAATGCTAATATTTTAATTCTTAATGTCATTATTGCTTATAGTTTTTAATTTATTTTCTTTATAGGAGTCTTACACCCTTAAGTTAAATGAGAAGCAAGCTCAAAGTAATGATACAACGATATTGGCTTCTACCAATGCTTCTTCGACATATTATCCGGATTTATGGATTGAGGCTTCTGGTGGTCTTAAAAATGGACGTTGTTATGGATTTGGCAATTCATACGATGAGAGTGTCATCTTTGGTACGAGTTCAAGGACCAATGCCCAAATTGTAATTGAGAAGTACAAGGATCGTGTTGAAGAATTAGAGAAACTTCAAATGGAGATGAATAATAATTTTTAACAAAGGGTAGATAATGTTGTTAAAGATATTGTTAAAAATGCTGTTTCTACTGCCTTAGAGGTGCATGGAATTTATCAAGGCCATCACTTTTCTTCTGGACATTATTCCTCTCCTAGATCATATACTTCTACTCAATTCTCTGCTCCAGGTTCCGGTTATTTTTCAGCTCCAGTTTCCGGCTACTATGCAACTCCCAACTATTTTCAAATACCAAGTCATCATCCGCAAGCTCAATATCAAGCTCCAAATCAAGATTCTTCTCTAGTTCAACGTCAATCTTTTGACAACGGTCATTGTCCAGATCAGCTGATTCCACGCTCATAGTTACATTATATTTTGTTTTGTTTAAATTTTGATACATGTTATTATATTTTGGTGGAATTAGTTTTGATCAAAGTTTGTTAATATGCCAATTTTTGTGTATATATGTTGGTTGTCAATTTGGCTATCTAATGACAAGTTATGCATGACATTGATCATATTGATGACAAATTTATATTGGTTATTTTGTTAGATGTATTATTATTTAATAATTGAATAATTATGCAAGAAATTTTTTTAATTTTAATTGTTGTTAAAAATATGAAAATAATAAATTATTATTAATTCAATCATGAAAAAGTTTTTTGTGTGTTTGACATTTATTAGCAACAAATTTTGTAACAATTTTATTACTAGCTAATATTAGCATCAAAAATATTTGATGATGATTAGGTTCAAATGTTTTGGTAGGTAGTCTTCCTTGTTAATTTAGATAGCCAAAAATTCGTTGTTGATTATTTGTTGTTGATTAGCAAGGAAAATCACCCTTGCTAAATTTAACTAGGCTCAAATTAACTATGAATTGGTTTTGTTCCTAAATTCCTTCCTAATATAAATTAGCAACAAATTTCATCATTTAGCAAAGAATTCTCCACCTTGCTATTTGATGTTTTTGTTGTAGTGTCATTTAAGCGAGAACTTGCATCCACACCTCTTTGAACTTGATTTTCTCAAAAAATTTCTAATCCAACCTCTATTACGTTGTTTTTCCTGATAATACCTAGCTCTGTCGCTCCCAAGGATAACTCTATGTTTAAACATGCTTGTAAATTTGCCTGCACTTTGTATGGTAATGACAAAACTCAAACTCATATCAATGCTTCGTGCCCAATATCACTACAAGAAAACTTATTTTTAGTGTCGAAAACTTAGTGCCAAAATATAGTTCTTCCAAAAAAAAGGTCTTCAATGATAGAATAAAATATGCAGTCACTAAAGACATCTTTAGTGATAAAATATAAATTCTGTCACTAAAGTAAATTTTCTAAACTATTTAGTGACAAAAAATATATCACTTAATAATTTTATCTGTGATCTGAATAATCAATCACAATTGACTAAACTTTTTGAAACTTCTCCCTCCTAAACAAAAACATTTCCTCCACAAATCAAAATAAGCGAAAAAACCTAAAAGGTAATTATTCGAGAAACTTACCTAAATCTCATGCTTGGCCTCCTGAATGCATGCACCTCCTCGCAAAATCGTGATCCCACTCCCTGAAAAACATGTGAGAGACCTTCTCGATCCCTCTCATGATCACCCCCACCTCCTCCTCATGCTTGGTCTTTGCAACAAATTCCCCAACTCTTATCCCGTATGCTCTGCCGCTCGCGCCTCGCCCCAGAGCTGCTCGCAGCGACTCCTACCATTCTCGCCAGTTCCAGCATCCTCGCAAGAATATTTTATAGAATATCATCATCCTTCATCTCAGACTGCGTTTCTTGGTAAGGCCTATCCTCTCCCTCTTTTCAATCGGTCATTAAACCCTTGATTTCTGCCATTATTTTCCCATTTTGATCAAAATTTCAGGCATTTCTTATAATCTTCATATCCCTCTCCGCTCATGAAATTTTCATTGCAGATCTTAGTGTTGTAGCATGTGTTCCATACTTCTTTATTTGAAAATAACAAATCTCGAATGTATTTAAACATAATATTTTTATGGTGTGCAAATTTAACAACTATCATATTCTTATGTATTTGACTTGGAGACGTGAAGACAGATTCAGGAAAATGAGGTATCGCTGGCGATAGCATTATTGCCGAGCAATAGCCTAGATGACGTCAGTGTGACGACGACCATGTTCTACATGATCCAGATACGACCCACAATATTCAATGGTATCGCCTGGCGATATTGACAGTGCCGTATGATAGCCTCATATTTGTACATAATCTCTATATTCCCGACATGGTTATCATGACGCGGGACACGTTGCCGATTGAGGATATATTGACAGGCGATAACTACCTATTGTCGGGTGATAACAGAAAATCTATATAAGCTCTGGATTTTAGGAAATTGAAGTTACACACCTCCTGGAGCATTCATTCCCGTGCACTCAGAGCCTTTCATCTCCAAATCCAGAAAAACTCCCAAGTTCCCTAAAAAGTTCACGAGCGAAGAAGAGACCGTTCATGTGCTTTAACTTCGGCAATCTTCGCGAGGCTTCACTATCTTCTTCAGAGCTCAAGTATGGAGGGAGTTTTTCGATTTTCGATTTATTTCATGTAATCTTTTTATTATTCATTTTAATCGGTAAAGAACTAGTCGTCTTGTGAGTGACGACTAGGCCCTTGTGTGATTTAGGGGGAATTCGCCGTCTGGTGTGCAACGGCTAGGTCGTGGAGAGATTTAGGGGGTGGCTAGAGGCTATATCAAGGGAGAGATAGGCTATAGCCGGTCGGTCTTTAGGAGGATAGGTGAATTCACAAAAAAAGATTTTTACTTTTGATGGCCGCGGAACAGAGACCGACTGTGGTTGGTTCGAAATGGTCAGATTCCGCGGGCTGGTTAGAAGATCGAGTTTTCTAACGAGAGGAGGCAAGTGCACCTATCGCAAGTAGTACTCGGTATTCGGGAAAATACCGAGGTCATATTATTCTCGGGGACGCGTTGATTATATCTACTCTTCTAGGAACACTATTATCTTACTATCAGTAAGGTGGGATTTTTTTAATCTAATTAAAATGGAAAGAAAGAGAGCTGAATTTTGCTAAGTTAGTTCGATGACGGGTTAAAGCTCGGCATCGAATCAGATTAAGACTAAAATAATTGTCAACAATTATTAAACTTTTTTTTATTTAATAAAAGGCACTTGGCCGTGGGGGTTCCAAAAATATGAGCGCACTTATCTCTAGGAATATTGCTCACCTAAACATTAAGACTATTCGACCAATCGTTAGACCGATGAAGGATTCCTCTTAATGCCCGCTTTATGCTAAGAACCCCACTATTGGGTGGGGAACCCAATCCGGCAGGACTACGCTTCTCCTCTTTCGAGGGGGCGTACGCAGTTCTCTTTACCCAAGGGGGATCGGTCCATACGTGCAGCCTCTCGGCGTCGCGTATGGATAACTGAAATAGAGCCCACACATCGATTATGTGGTCCTATGCGTCGTTAACTCGGGGTAAACCTTAAGTCCTTAAATTAAAATAAAAATAAAGTTTTTTAATTATTTCAAATCATTTTATATGTCCCAATGCTCTTCGATGTCGAAGGCTAATAGAGATTAGCCACTCATCGGTATGGGGACGACTTTATGTTTTTAGGTGAAGCGTGAGTGTTAAACTAAGCACTGAACGATTATAAGAGAAAACACAAAAAATAGGATAATTAGATAAATTGAAGGCTAATTGGTGCAGGCACTCACGCACACTTCAAAACCATAAAAAAAATTAAATAAAGCAAGCCCTACTCAAATGAGTAGGCGGAAATAAATGCACACACGCACACACTCTTCTTAATTGAAGAAAGCGATAAATAAAGCGTCAAAATTATCTCCTACACGCACGCACTCTACATAATTGAGAAAGCGATAAAATTGCAAGTCCCGGCTCAAATGAGTGGGCGGGGGTAAATTTATCTCATACACGCACACACTCTACTTGAAAGTAAACACACACACGCACTCTACAGAAAAGTAAACACACGCACACACACAAAGTTTTCCTACTCAAGTGAGTAGGAAGAAAATGAAAGCAGTAAAAAGACAAGCCCCACTCAAACGAGTGGGCGGAAAATGATAGCAGAGCGCCATTTAACTCTTAACGAGTAGGCGAAAATAAATGCATATGCACACACTCTACAGAAATTAAAACAAAGCTGTATATTCTAACTCGTACACGCACGCACCCTTGCAAAAAATAAGAAAAGCGAAGTGCTCAGAAAATTAAAACGACTGCATTTCTACCGCTAGAATGCGGTAGAAATGCATAAAAAGTGAAAATAAAAATTAATCGGAGCGAAAAGTTTTGCAAATAAATGCAAAATGAAAGTTGGCGAAAAATTAGAACGACTGCATTTCTACCGCTAGAATGCGGTAGAAATGCATAAAAAATGAAAATAAAAATTAAAGGGACTAAAAAGTTTTGAAATTAAAAAGCTAAAATGAAGTTGACGAAAAATTATAAGGATGATTTTTTTCATTCTTAAGTTTTATAAAAGCTCCTAAAAAGTGAAAATAAAACTAAAAAAAGACGAAAAGGTTTACAATCCTAAAGAGCCTAAGTTGAATAAAATCAAAATGAGCACTTTTTAGTTGTTTTTATAAACCCTTAAGAATGAAAAATAAGGAAAAAAGGAAAAGCTAAACCTAAACAAGTGCGGATTATGAAAATAAAACGGACATTACAACGGCTAGAAATGCCGATAAATCCTAAATCTAACTAAGTTATCGAAGCTATAAAAATGAAAACATAAAAGAAACACAAAAAGATGAATGAAAAATTGCTTAAGTAGGCGCATTCAAATGGATTTTTCATACTAAGAAAGAGAGAAAAATTTCAAATTTTATTAAAGCAAACACCCTAATACAAAATAAGAGAGAGAGAGGGGGGAGAAATTCTCCTTACATAAGCATGAAATCCAAATGGGCAGCACCTCCCCTAAGCAAAGTGGTCAAAAAAAGTGGACAAGAAAAGCTTCCTGGAAGCTCTTATTTATAAGCAAATTTTCGGGTTGGTCACGCCCGTGACTAGGGCGTGATAGGGGGCGTATCGATACTGTACATGAGCTGATCGGGTGACTTGACTGAAAAGTTGACTTCGGCTGAAAACGTGGCGGTCACGCCCTCAGTCACGGGCGTGACATGTGTCAGTCACGGGCGTGACTGGGGCGTGTCAGGGAGGTCGATCTGGGCACGGTCCGGCCGCAAAGTCGTGCGCGTCACGTCGGGCTAGGTGGCGAAGTCACGCCCATGTCGCACCTTGACACGGGCGTGTCTTGGGGCGTGTCGAGCTCGGTTTGATGATCGCCGATCGTCGAGCTGGCACCTGTGGTCGGCGATCGTCGAGGGCGTGACACGGGCGTGTCGGTCATGTGACACGGGCATGTCAGTCAACATTTTGACTTTTTCTAGAATTTTTCTGGAATAAAAATAAAGCTAAGTTAGAAATAATATTTACAAAAATAAGAAATTTATTGAATAAAACTAATAAAAAAGACAAAAATAAACAAAATTGACAAAAATAAAATACGAAAATATAGGTTATATTTACAACTCATCAAATACCCCCATACTTAAGCTTTTGCTATTCCAGAGCAAAAGTTTGAGGTGAACTTATAAGGAATAAAAAAAACTCTAAGTTCTGCTACCGCTAATTAATTATAAGAGAGATCAAATAAAAATATACGGGGTATAAGAGTTAAGTCCTAAAATTATTTAGATGATTTAAATAGGGCAAAAGTTTTGGCCAAAAGACTTCTTGATGTAATCAAATAGAAAGCAATAATTGTATTGGTTAGATTAACAGAAAATAGTTTGGACTTATACGAACTTTAGCTTATAGGAGTGTTATCGGAAATAATGCAATTTACGAATTATGCTCTCAAAAAGATTTTTGAATTAATTCTAGAGTCATGAAATTGGCTAAGGGGGGTTGATGTTGGTTTATGAAGATGCTTGGATTTTGAGGCGAGGTTATTTTTTTTTCTCGAACCTCCATTTTTTTTTATTTGGATGTTAAAGGAAAACGAAATCTTATTTTCCTTAACATAAATTTTTTTTCTTCTTCATAAAAATAACCCAATGTATATGTGTTGGAGTAATGAATTTTATCCTCTTACTCCGTAACGTATAATCTTTTAATTTATTGGGTGCCTATGTTTACGGAATGAAATCTTATTCCCATTGACATAAGATCTTTTTTTTTCTTTTCGGGGAAATATTTTTATCATATCGAGTAGGTTATGATAGGTATGGGGAGAAAAGTGAACAAGATTTTTAATTAAAAAATAATTGAGAGCAACCTTTATAAATTGTACGTTCCAATTTTTCAGAAAGCTAAAAGCAAGCATAATTGAATTCTATAGTCGTTATTTTCTAACATGGTACATATGCTCCTATCTATGAAAAATTAGAAGTAGTGCCTAAAACGAGTCCCCTGTTTTTAACAAAGTATAATAAATTCTTTAAAACTTAACCCCGGCTATTTAGATTTTTCAATCTATAATTAACAAACAAATAGTGAACAAAGAATTGATCAAATTTGCATATAAATAAACTCAAAACGAAAGTTTTGGATAGCAAGAAACTTAAGAATAAGATGTTTGATTTATTTGTTTCATAACTTACATAAATTTTTTTTTGAAATTTTTTTTTTGAAGTTATGCTCTTTTTTTTTGTATTTTTGTATTTATATCTTTAATATATACATACTAAAAAGAAAGAAAAAAAATGCGAAAATAAATTTTTTTTGGATTTTTAAGTTTTGTGAATTTTTTTGTATTTTTATGTTTTGTGAATTTTTTTTTTGTATTTTTAATGAAATTTTCATTCTATTTACAAAAATTTGGGAAAAAGAAAAAATATTTACAAGGATGAGAGGGAAAAAGGGAGAGGGGAAAGAGAAAGAATATTTACAAAAAGTACTTATAAAAATTATTTATAAAAATATTTACAAGAATATTTACAAAAATATAAACTAGGTTGCCGCGAGATGACTCGTTATGTGGATGGCTCGATGAGCCGGATCTCGCGGACAAAGTCAAAAATAAGTAAAAGTTTCAAAAATGAAACTTCAAAATTTTTTAATTTTTTTTTTTTTTTGATTTTTTATATATATTTTTTGTTTTTTAAGTTTTGTTTTTTTTTTTAAATTTTTTTTTGTTTTGTTTTGTTTTTGTAAAAAAATAAGAAAGTACGAAAATACGAAAACACCCCCATACTTAGATCCAACATTATCCTCAATGTTGTATGCTAAGCATGAGGAACAAGACAGCAGGTATATGTACAAAAAAAAGGAAAAAGAGGGGGGCAGAAAACGTCCCTGATCCGCGCTCGGGGAAGCCCATTAGAAACCCTGCATTTATTAGAAAAATAGAAAACATAATAAATAAAGATGTAAAAAAGATAGACGTGGGGTGCCTCCCAGGAGCGCTTTGTTTATAGTCGCGTAGCTTGACTATAGTGGCGGGTTTATAAGTCGAGGAGGGATATGGTTTTGCTATACTCGATCACAGGGTCGCCCGCTATGTAAGTCTTTAATCGATGATCGTTTACTTTAAACGAGCCTTTTTCCGGGTGGGAGACGAGTACGGTCCCATATGGAAAAACTTCTTCAACTAAGAAGGGACCGGACCAACGGGATTTGAGTTTGCCAGGAAAAAGTTTAAGACGAGAATTATAAAGAAGGACTAGATCGCCCGGAGAAAAATTTTTGGGGGTTTAAATTTTTCGATCGTGATAGAACTTAGAACGCTCCTTATAGAACTTATTGCTCTCGTAAGCGTTCGCACGCCATTCATCGAGCTCGTTTAGTTGTAGTTTTCTATTCTGAGCGGCTAAGTTAGAGTCGAGGTTTAAGAGTTTTAATGCCCAAAGTGCGCGGTGCTCCAGTTTTACGGGTAAATGGCACGCTTTGCCATAGACTAATCGAAACGGAGTACAACCGGTAGTGGTTTTGTACGCAGTACGATACGCCCATAATGCGTCGTCAAGCTTAACGGACCAATCTTTCCTATTAAGTGAAACAGTTTTTTCCAATATGCGTTTTATCTCTCGATTGACTACCTCAACTTGGCCACTTGTTTGCGGGTGGTAGGGGGTGGCAAGCTTGTGTGTGACTCCGTATTTAGCTAACGTCTTAGCCACTAGAGCGTTACAGAAATGCGTTCCCCTATCACTAACAATAGCGCGAGGCGTGCCGAAGCGAGAAAATAATTTTTTTAGAAATGTAACGACGACTCGCGCATCGTTGGTGGGGAGAGCTTGCGCTTCCGCCCACCGTGATACGTAGTCGACCGCCACTAAAATATATGAATTTTTATAAGAAGGAGGTAGGGGGCCAACAAAATCTATGCCCCATAAATCGAAGACTTCGCATTCTAAAAACATATTTTGGGGCATCTCGTCTCGTCGTGAGATGTTACCCAACCGCTGACAGCTATCGTATGCGCGCACAAAATTGTGCGCATCTTTGAAGAGAGTGGGCTAAAAGTAGCCCGCCTCTAGCGCCTTCCTAGCAGTCCGATTGGCTTGATAGTGCCCCCCGGCTGGACCCTCGTGGCAGTGCCTCAATATTTGTTTGCACTCCACTCCCGCGACGCATCTTCGAACCGCTTGGTCCGCGCAGATACGGAAAAGAAATGGGTCATCCCAAAAGAAATTTTTCAAGTCGGAAAAGAATTTCTTCTTTTGATGACTTGAAAATCTTTTGGAAGTACCCGCACAACTAAGTAGTTCGCAAAATCTGTGAACCAAGGCGAAGATGACGAAGACAAACGAATGGCGAGAAGGCGTTCCTCGGGGAATCTGTCATTTATTTCAGATTCGACGAGCGCTTCCGCACCCAGATTTTCTAAACAGGAGAGGTGGTCTGCCGCTAGATTCTCCGCGCCCTTCTTATCCCGGATCTCCAAGTCAAATTCTTGAAGGAGGAGAATCCAGCGAAGAAGGCGGGGCTTCGCGTCGGTTTTAGCTAATAGATATTTAAGGGCGGAGTGATCGGTAAAAACGATAACTTTAGATAGCGTAAGATACGAGCGAAACTTATCGAAAGCGAAAACGACGGCTAAGAGTTCCTTTTCCGTCGTCGTGTAATTCACTTGTGCGGAAGTGAGCATCTTGCTAGCGTAATAAATAGGATGAAAATGTTTTTCTACGCGTTGGCCAAGAATGGCGCCTAAGGCAATATCACTAGTGTCACACATGATTTCGAACGGAAGGGACCAATTAGGGGCCACTAGAATTGGAGAATTGATAAGTTTTTGTTTTATAAAATTAAAAGCAGACTCGCAATCGCTACTAAAGACAAAAGGTGATTCCTTTTCCAAGAGGTAAGTAAGCGGCTTTGTTATTTTTGAAAAATCTTGAATGAAATGCCTATAAAAGCCCGCGTGGCCTAAGAAACTCCTAATAGATTTTATGTTAGTCGGCTGAGGAAGTTTTTCTATGATTTCTACTTTGGCCTTATCGACCTCTATCCCCTTAATCGAAATCTTATGGCCGAGGACCAAACCTCCTCGAACCATAAAGTTACACTTTTCCCAATTTAAAACAAGATGCGTATCCTCGCATCGCTGGAGGACACGATCGAGATTACGAAGACAATCCGGGAATGAGCATCCGAATACAAAAAAGTCATCCATAAATACTTCCATAATATCTTCTACTAGCTCGCCAAAGATTGCCAGCATACATCTTTGGAATGTAGCCAGCGCATTGCACAGGCCAAATGGCATTCTTCGATAGGCGAAGGTGCCAAAGGGGCAAGTAAAAGTTGTTTTCTCTTGGTCTTCGGGGGAAATGGGGATTTGGAAAAACCCCGATAAACCGTCGAGAAAACAATAAAAAGGATGACCGGAAAGACGCTCAAGAATTTGGTCAAGGAACGGTAGTGGAAAATGGTCTTTGCGGGTGGCATCATTAAGTTTGCGATAATCGATGACCACACGCCAACCCGTAATAGTACGAGTTGGGACGAGCTCGTTATGCTCATTCACCACTACGGTTAGACCGCCCTTCTTGGGCACGACATGAATGGGACTAACCCATGCAATATCAGAAATGGGATAAATAATCCCCGCATCTAATAATTTAATTATTTCAGCTTTCACGATGTCTTTCATGTTTGGGTTAAGACGTCGCTGTGGCTGAATGGTTTTGCGGCAATTATCGTTTAAGAAAATTTTGTGAGTGCAGAAAGAAGGGTTAATCCCCTTTAGGTCAGAAATTTGCCATGCAATTGCGTGGCGATGTTTAAGCAAAACCTCCAATAAATCGGAGGTCTCCAAAAAGGCGTATTTTAGGGATTCGGGTAATGGTTTGAGTTCTAGGATGGGCGGTTCTTCTAGTGAGGTTTTAGTGCTAATGTCTTTTGAACCAATTGGTTCAAAAGGCATATTAGTAGACACGTCCTCATCGCAATAAAAATTTTCGAGCGAAAAAAAATTTTTGTTTAAAAACTCGGACTCGAAAACCGGAGAAGAACAATCTCTATAAAAAGAATCTAAAGAGTAGCAGAAATCGTCGCTCGGCGACGAGTCTTCCATAGAGGAGTTAATAGAAAAAGTAACTTGGTCGTCTCCTACCCGAAGGAGAAGCTGACCATTACTTACATCGATTAACGCACGTGAGGTCGCTAGGAAAGGGCGACCAAGTATTATTGGTACGTTGGCGTCTTCCTCGATGTCCAAGATGACGAAGTCCACCGGGAAGGTGAACTTGTCTACTCGGACAAGGACATCCTCAACAACCCCGATGGGGAACCTAACCGAGCGATCCGCTAGTTGGATGCGCATATTGGTAGGAGCAGGAGTACCCAAACCTAAACGCAGGAAGAGCGAGAACGGCATCAAATTAATGCTCGCGCCTAAGTCTGCCAAGGCGTATTTTACTAATACATCGCCAAAAAGGCACGGGATGGAGAACCGTCCCGGGTCGTTTTATTTTGAGGGTAATTTACTAGTAAGAGCCGCCGAGCAGACAGCATTGAGAGATATATGCGAAATATCCTCGAGTTTGCATTTATTAGAAAGTAGTTCTTTTAAAAATTTCGCATATTTAGGCATTTGCGAGATAGCCTCGCAAAAAGGAACATTAATATGAATTTGCTTAAGTAATAAAATAAATTTTTCATATTGCGCGTTTACTCGCTCGTTATCTAACTTATGCGGGTAGGGCAACGCCTTGTTTAAAATAGTTTTGTCGTTAAAAATTGGTAAGGGTTGCGTAATCGAAGAAGAGGGAAGAGGGGTCGGAGGTGAAATATGTACCTGAGGATCGATCCGTTTTGGATCGACCACCTCCTTATCGCTACGGAGGGTTATAGCGTTGGCAGTTTCCCGTGGATTGGGCTCCGTGTTCCCTGGCAGTGCCCCCAGAGCGCGTTCCGACATAAGTCGCGCCAGCTGTCCAACCTGGATTTCTAAATTTTTTAGCGATCCGGTGATGTTCCGGATATTGGACTCGTTGGACGCGACATAACGATTAAAATTTTCCTCCACTGGGGACGGCTTCATAGGAGGGGGAGGAGGAAACGTTGGCGCAAAAGGAGGGGGAGGGGGACGCTGCGCGTTGTTCGGGTTGCTCCAGGAGAAATTCGGATGGTTCCTCTAACCCGGATTATAGTGGCTACTATAAAGGTTGTTTTAAAAGGAGGGACGCACCGGATTTCCCATATAGTCCACGAATTCGTCGACTACGCAGACGTTAGAGGGGGGAAGAAAACAAGGCAGAGTGGAGGAGGCAACAGACATCTCCGCCACCTGCTTAGTTAGCCTTTCCACTTGGAGGGCTAGCTGAGCAGTGGCATCCACTTCAAAAATGCCCGCCTGCTTAGGGCGCTCCCGCGGGACATTCCACTGGTAGGCGTTCACCGCCATTTCCTCGAAAAGGGCCTGGGCGGCCTCGGGGGTCTTATTGTTCAGAGTGCCCCCGGCAGCCGCGTAAATCATTTGACGCGTCTGACTGTTCAGTCCATTATAAAAAATTTGTACCTGCAACCACGTTGGCAGAGCATGGTGCGGGCACCGGCGGAGAAACTCCTTAAAGCATTCCCAAGTCTCGTAAAGAGACTCAGAGTCATTTTGGACGAACGAAGATATGTCCGCCCGCAGTCTTGTAGTTTTCGCGGGCGGAAAATACTTCGTAAGGAATTTCTCTGCCAACTCCGCCCAGGACGTGATGGATCCCCGCGGGAGGGAGAGTAACCACGCCTTAGCCTTGGACTTAAGAGAGAAGGGAAAAAGGCGCAAACGAATGGCGTCATCAGTGACGCCATTAATTTTAAAAGTATCGCAAATCTCAAGAAAATTAGACAAGTGGTTATTGGGGTCCTCATCCGGCAGTCCGTCGAACTGCACAGCATTTTGGATCATTTGAATAACACTCGACTTAATTTCAAAATTATTGTTGGCCACAGCGGGCCGAACAATACTCGATCCCGTATCATCCAAGTTGGGTCGAGCGTAGTAAGACATAGTACGCTCGGCCGGTTGGGCATTATTTGGGTCGGCCATAGAAGAAGAAGAGGGTTCTCCGATAGATTCTGCGGGGTCTAAAAAGGGAATTCGACGGAGAGATCGGATACGTGCAAGAGAGCGGACGATCTCGGGGTCGAATTCAAGATTTTCAGAACTCGAAGGTTGTCCACGGGTCATACACCCTAAAAAAACGAAAGGGGGAAGGATTTTTTTTTGTATAAGTTTTTTATTTGAAAATAAAGTAAAATTAATAGAGTCCCGGATTCAATATAACAACCGTGCTCCCCAGCAACGGCGCCAAAAACTTGATGGCCGCGGAACAGAGACCGACTGTGGTTGGTTCGAAATGGTCAGATTCCGCGAGCCGGTTAGAAGATCGAGTTTTCTAATGAGAGGAGGCAAGTGCACCTATCGCAAGTAGTACTCGGTATTCGGGAAAATACCGAGGTCGTATTATTCTCGGGGACGCGTTGATTATATCTACTCTTCCAGGAACACTATTATCTTACTATCAGTAAGGTGGGATTTTTTTAGTCTAATTAAAACGGAAAGAAAGAGAGCTGAATTTTGCTAAGTTAGTTCGATGACGGGTTAACGCTCGACATCGAATCGGATTAAGACTAAAATAATTCTCAACAATTATTAAACTTTGTTTTTAATTTAATAAAAGGCACTTGGCCGTGGGGGTTCAAAAAATATGAGCGCACTTATCTCTAGGAATATTGCTCACCTAAACATTAAGACTATTCGACCGATCGTTAGACCGACGAAGGATTCCTCTTAATGCCCGCTTTACGCTAAGAACCCCGCTATTGGGTGGGGAACCCAATCCGGCAGGACTACGCTTCTCCTCTTTCGAGGGGGCGTACGCAGTTCTCTTTACCCAAGGGGGATCGGTCCATACGTGCAGCCTCTCGGCGTCGCGTATGGATAACGGAAATAGAGCCCACACATCGATTATGTGGTCCTATGCGTCGTTAACCCGGGGTAAACCTTAAGTCCTTAAATAAAAATAAAAATAAAGTTTTTTAATTATTTCAAATCATTTTATATGTCCCAATGCTCTTCGATGCCGAAGGCTAATAGAGATTAGCCACTCATCGGTATGGGGACGGCTTTATGTTTTTAGGTGAAGCGTGAGTGTTAAACTAAGCACTGAACGATTATAAGAGAAAACACAAAAAATAGGACAATTAGATAAATTGAAGGCTAATTGGTGCAGGCACTCACACACACTTCAAAACCATAAAGAAAATTAAATAAAGCAAGCCCTACTCAAATGAGTAGGCGGAAATAAATGCACACACGCACACACTCTTCTTAATTGAAGAAAGCAATAAATAAAGCGTCAAAATTATCTCCTACATGCACGCACTCTACATAATTGAGAAAGCGATAAAATTGCAAGTCCCGGCTCAAATGAGTGGGCGGGGGTAAATTTATCTCATACATGCACGCACTCTACTTGAAAGTAAACACACACACGCACTCTACAGAAAAGTAAACACACGCACACACACAAAGTTTTCCTACTCAAGTGAGTAGGAAGAAAATGAAAGCAGTAAAAAGACAAGCCCCACTCAAACGAGTGGGCGGAAAATGAAAGCAGAGCGCCATTTAACTCTTAACGAGTAGGCGAAAATAAATGCATACGCACACACTCTACAGAAATTAAAACAAAGCTGTAAATTCTAACTCGTACACGCACCCTTGCAAAAAATAAGAAAAGCGAAGTGCTCAGAAAATTAAAACGACTGCATTTCTACCGCTAGAATGCGGTAGAAATGCATAAAAAGTGAAAATAAAAATTAACCGGAGCGAAAAGTTTTGCAAATAAACGCAAAATGAAAGTTGACGAAAAATTAGAACGACTGCATTTCTACTGCTAGAATGCGGTAGAAATACATAAAAAATGAAAATAAAAATTAAAGGGACTAAAAAGTTTTGAAATTAAAAAGCTAAAATGAAGTTGACGAAAAATTATAAGGATGATTTTTTTCATTCTTAAGTTTTGTAAAAGCTCCTAAAAAATGAAAATAAAACTAAAAAAAGACGAAAAGGTTTACAATCCTAAAGAGCCTAAGTTGAATAAAATCAAAATGAGCACTTTTTAGTTGTTTTTATAAACCCTTAAGAATGAAAAATAAGGAAAAAAGGAAAAGCTAAACCTAAACATATGCGGATTATGAAAATAAAACGGACATTACAACGGCTAGAAATGCCGATAAATCCTAAATCTAACTAAGTTATCGAAGCTATAAAAATGAAAACATAAAAGAAACACAAAAAGATGAACGAAAAATTGCTTAAGTAGGCGCATTCAAATGGATTTTTCATACTAAGGAAGAGAGAAAATTTCAAATTTTATTAAAGCAAACACCCTAATACAAACTAAGAGAGAGAGAGGGGGGAGAAATTCTCCTTACATAAGCATGGAATCCAAATGGGCAGCACCTCCCCTAAGCAAGGTGGTCAAAAAAAGTGGACAAGAAAAGCTTCCTGGAAGCTCTTATTTATAGGCAAATTTTCAGGTTGGTCACGCCCGTGACTAGGGCGTGATAGGGGGGCGTGTCGATACTGTACATAAGCTGATCGGGTGACTTGATTGAAAAGTTGACTTCGGCTGAAAACATGGCAGTCACGCCCTCGGTCACGGGCGTGACATGTGTCAGTCACGGGCGTGACTGGGGCGTGTCGGGGAGGTCGATCTGGGCGCGGTCCGGCCGCAAAGTCGCGCGCGTCACGTCGGGCCAGGTGGCGAAGTCACGCCCGTGTCGCACCTTGACACGGGCGTGTCTTGGGGCGTCTCGAGCTCAGTTTGATGATCGCCGATCGTCGAGCTGGCACCTGTGGTCGGCGATCGTCGAGGGTGTGACACGGGCGTGTCGGTCATGTGACACGAGCGTGTCAGTCAACCTTTTGACTTTTTCTGGAATTTTTCTGGAATTTTTCTGGAATAAAAATAAAGCTAAGTTAGAAATAATATTTACAAAAATAAGCAATTTATTGAATAAAACTAATAAAAAAGACAAAAATAAACAAAATTGACAAAAATAAAATACGAAAATATAGGTATATTTACAACTCATCAACTTTTAGCAATGATTTCAAGCTCTATTAAAATTGTTGGGTCCATTTCTCACAATGTCCTAGATTTGAAGAAAGTGTACATGACAATGACATACACATGTTTATATTTGATGCATACCCTAAGTTCTATGTATGCAAGGGGTTACTTGTTACACTGATTAGACAGATTTTCTAAGTAACAATGACAGGTGGACACATAGAAGAATACTAAAAAGATAGAAATCTATCTAAGTTCACAGACGTTAATTGAAGATAGTTCACTCAACGTTAGATGACCTTAAGCATTGAGTAAAGACTAGACAGTCAAAGCCTCAGCATTGCCAAGGCAGAAATCAGGTTAAGTTAAGAAGCGTTGAGTGAAGACAGCTCACTCAACGCTCAGAGACAGAAGCATTGAGTAAAGCTCAAGCAGTCAAAGCCGTAGAGAATCAATCAAGAAATCTGGCTAAGTCCAGAAGCATTGAGTGAAAATAGTTCACTCATTGCCTTGCAGAAAAAAGCGTCGACAGAACATAGTTCAGTCAGAGCTGCAGTATTGATTGATAAAAAATTATGTCTAAGTCCAGAAGCATTGAGTGAAGGCAGTTCACTCAAAGCCAACTCAACAGAAATTCAACTAAGTACAGAAGCATCGAGTAAAGGTTGTTCACTCAACACCTCAGCAAGATGGTGGGCAAAGGAAGAAAGCATTGAGTGTAGAAGCTTCACTCGACGCCTTTATACAGAGAAAAATGGCTAAGTCCAAATGCGTTAAGTGATGAAGGTTCACTCAACGCCTAATCTGTTAGTCGGCTAAAAATCTATATTCGTTGAGTGATGACTAATCACTCAACGCCTGGTGTTTGCAAAATAATTGACTTAGTATTTTGACATTGAGTGACATCAACGCTTATGCTGAATTGTCTGAATTTGACTAAGTCAATAGGTGCTGACGTCAGCAGAAATTCAAATGTTGTGGGAAGTCTTCAGTACACGACAAATGGAGCCGCTTGCCTTTTGTAGAACATTTAATGTAAAAGTAGAGTTGCAGCTACCAAATCCAGGTGGGCCCAATGCTCAAAGAGCCGTTGGACGGCGGGATAGAAAAGACGAGATCAAAGAAGAACAAATCAACTTTTGGAAAGTGTTGAACATCATCTTCTTCCTCTCAACTGAGTTACAGAGCTCGAAGAAATAATTTCATTCTTCTGATCAAAAAGTTCAAGAAAGATAGCTATTTGATCTACTCAACTTCAACATCAAGTTCATAGAGCTTTCTCTTTGAGGTATAAGAAGCAACAAGGCAAGCTCTTGTTGTAGTTACTTTACAGTTCCAGCACGCCCAATCTTGAAGATATATTCTTGGAGCTATGAAGGAGGCAGGATTAAGGTTTCTCAGTTAAGAAATAGGAAGACATATAGATAATTTCTCTATTGTTCTACATCATCAACAAACAACATTCCAACTATAGGATCTTTTAGAAGATCTGAGCTGTAGAGCTTTTGAGCCTGAGTTGTAGGATTCTTGTGGTGAATCTGAGTTGTAGGATCCATCTGAGGTAGGGATGTGTGCCTGAGCTGTAGGAGAGTTTCTCTCTGAGGTAGGATCCATTGTGGATCTGAGTTGTAGGGCTATGCTCCTAGCTTGAGCTGTAGGACTTTGAGAAAAGTCTGAGGTAGGTGATCTGTGAATCACCGAGCTGTAGGAGTATTGCTTGCTCTGAGTAGTAGGGACTTGGGCCTGAGTGTAAGACTTAGAGGGATCTGAGAAATCCTGAGGGATTTGAGTTATAAGCTCATTGAGCTGAGTTCTGAGGAGTTGCCTTATCTAACACTCTGTTAGAAAGGTGGGAGGGATAGTAGATGTACACATAATCTGGGGAACCACTATAAACTTGTTGTGTGTTTGTTATCCAATCTTGAAAGCTAAGTTAAAATAAATCACAACACACCAAAGAATAGAAAAACTTTAAAAAGACCAAAAACCTATTCACCCCCCCTTTGGTGATTAGCTACTCTTGAAACTAAAGACTTTCAAGTGGTATCAGAGGAAGGTTACTCAAAAAGGACTTAACAGTTTGAGTTGATCTCCAAAAGTAGCTAAGATTATTCTTATGATTTCAAGAAAGAACCATAAGGAGTTAGGCTCCACGAAGCTTCTAATCTATAGGAAGGAGAACTTTGGTATCTGGAAGGAAATAGTCAGATTATTTATGGAGGCATCAAACCCCAGGATCTTCATAATTGTACAGAAAGGACCCTTCATCCCCATGAAGGTTTCAGTTCTAGATTCCACCATCCAGACACCTAAGAAATATTCTAAAATGACCAAGGATGAGGTCATTCTGACTAGCATAGACAAAAGGGCACATAATATAATTGTCAGTGCCTTTGATGATTATACATTCCAAAATCTTGTACACTACAAGACTTCCAAGGAAAAGTGGGACACTCTGGTTATCTATATTGAAGGCATAGAAGAAGTCGGGGATGCCAGGAAATCCCTGCTTTACCAAAAGTATGAAGCCTTCAGGCAGACCAAGAAAGACATTATAGATGAATGCTATGAAAAATTCTTTAGAGTGGTGAATGAGATGAGGACCTATGGGAGAGTCTTCAGTAACTATGAGCTAAATGAAAAATTCCTCAGATCTCTAACCAGAACACTAAGACCTATTCCATCAGAGAGGTGGCTAAACTAGCTGAAACTCCTCCACACACACTATTTGGAAAGCTGTTTTCCTATGAGATGCAGCTATCTGCCAGGAAGGAAGAGGAGTCCACCAGCAGAATTCAAGTCAAGTAAAATACTGTGGCCTTCAAGGCTGAGGGCTCCAAGAAGAGCAAGGAGATGATTGCCTCTCGCCCAAGAAGTCCTGCTGATTTAGACAGCACTGAGTCTAGCTCATTTGACAACAACATGTCAGATAAGAAGTTTGCTGCCTTCTTCAGGTAGTTCTAGAAATGATGAAGAGAAAGTAGTGGAGGAACATAACTTCCTCCTCTTCACATCACAAGAAGGATCATCACCAGTCTAACAAGAAGTTCTCCAAGGGTGACAAGTATAATTCTAAACCCAGTAAATAATTTTCTTCTAAAATTATTTGTTATTGCTGCAGCAAGCTAGACATGTCATAGCTGACTGTCATGTTAAGAGAAAGGATAATGGTGAGAAGAAGCATCACCACCAACACAATAGTAAGAAGGAAAGGTCCTTCATTGCCAAAAGGAGAAGAGCTAGAGTTAGAGTAACTCAGCTTCTTCAGATTCTAAAGAATAAGAAGCCTACATAGGGTTGTTTGCTGCTATTACTTATAAAGATGAAGACTATCCTGCTGCAAGGATTGGTATCAGGGCCCCTCTATCACACTCAGAAAGTGATGCTGAGGTGGATGAAGATGACAGTGGTTGCTATGGTCTCATGGCCATGACAGATAAAGAATCCAGCCAGGATTAGCCTGGTACAGATAAGGTATATTCACTGTCCAGCTCCTCTTCTAGTTTAGAATATGAGACTAGTCCCAATTCTGATGCATCTTTATCCTATGATGAAGATGAGTCAGAATCTGAGGAAGATGTCAATCAATTGATTGAAAAGTATGATGCCTTTCAGGATGCTTTGAAGAAAAGTAAGAGGTTGACCAAGAAACAAGCTGAGGAGATCATCTCCTAATAACTAGCTGCTTCCTTACAGTCTGACTCAGCATCTTTGCTGGAACAAAAGATGAGGGAATTAAGCCAATTGAATGCCATCACAATCATCTAGATTGTTACCATCAACCACAATAACACAATCATTGTTGATCTTGAAGATAAGCTCCAAAGGGAGAAAAAGATTATGGCTAAATATTCAAAGCCCAATACCGTGTTGCCCCTAATAGACTCCTTCTCCTCTTAAAAGGACAAGAGGGGTTTAGGATTCAAGGGGAACCCTAGAGTTTATCATTCCAAAGGGAAATACAAAGCTCCAATTCAGCCTCCCATCTATTTTAAGAAAGTAGTGTTACCATCAAACATGTATGACCAAGAAAGTATCTATGGTCACTAGTTGAATGGAAGATCCACAAGTGTGAACAAAAATGTTCACAGCTACAGTGGAAGGTATGACAAGGGGATGAGTGCTTTTAAGTCACCACATGAGAAAATTCAGATGGCCTATCATGTACCATTTGTCTTTACTACCCCGACCTACTCACTTAGAAATAAATCAGTGGCCTGTGATCAAGCTCTTCAAGCAAACTCTCAGACCATAGGTAAGTCAGTCAAAAAGCCTGACTTGGCTATCTCTGATGCCATCAACAACTTATCTACTGTAAAGAAAACTGCTGTTAGTGGTACTCAAAGTAAGCTAAGTAAATCTGCTGATAGACTTCCTTTTAGTCAGATCCTTGCTAATAGAAACTTGAAGAGGACTGTTGCTATCCCTTCTGAACAGATTGCTATTGGCATGCCCACAAGTGTAGTTCAGAAGAGGAAATACAATATCCATAAGTGTTGGTGCTGTAGTAAAGTGGGTCACATTGTCATTGATTGCTGACACAATCTAAATGTGCCTAGGGCAAGTGTTAGTCTTTCTGTCAGAAAAGCTGCAGGTAGACATGTTCAATTTCAGACTAACATACACCAAGGACCCAAACCCTATTGGGGTCCTAAGGTTACCTAAATTATGTTTTATAGGATAGTACAAGTACCCATACTCCTATATAGTACTTAGACAGTGGATGTTCTAGGCACATGACTGGAACAAGATGTCACTTGAAGGACTACACTCCTGTGAAGAATGGAACTAAAGTTATCTTTAGAGGTTCAGATAGAGGAGTCACTAAGGGATATGGTATGATTGCCAATGACATAGTCTCAATATCAAAAGTGGCTTATATGGAAGGGTTGCAACACAACCTGATTTGCATAAGCCAACTATGTGATCTTGGCTATGTCCTTGTATTCCACAAGGATTAGTGCCAAATTTTGAGGTCAAGTGATCAAGTGGTAATCTTGACAGACAATAGGAGTGGAAATGATTATTGTTTAAACTTTATATATTTAAGTAAAGACCCTCTAATATGTCTAGTTGTTAATGAGAAAGTCTCATATTGTGTGCAATGGCACAAAAGACTAGCTCACTTGAATTATAAGACTATCAGTAAGCTCTTTAGTGAAGAGTTAGTCAGGAATGATCCTAAAATGAAATGCACCAAGGAGGGCATTTTCTAGGCAAGGATACCAAAGCTTCTTTTAAAAGTATTGGGGCCAAGGACTCTGTGAGGTGTTTATACCTCTTGCATATGGACTTGTTTGGTCCTATGCCAGTTCATAGTTTAGGCAGGAAAGTCTACACACTTGTTATAGTTGATGACTTCTCCAAGTTTGCTTGGGTCTTCTTCTTGAAGAAAAAGTCTGAAAACCTTGACATCTTCAGGACCTTTGTCAAACAAATTCAGAATGAATTGGGCAGTTATGTGGTCAAAATTAGAAGTAACCATGACACTGGATTTCAATCTAATGGCATGACTAAGTGATGTTTTTAGTTGTCTACCTAAATCACATAGAGGGGAGGTGAATAGGTGAGGTCTGCATCTTTTTGCGGAATAAAAATTTGAGCGAGCAAAGCATAAAAAACAAGCACACACAACACAGAGAACACCAGATCTATAGTGGTTCCCCAATCTTGGGTGCGTCCACTCTCCACCTCACCGATCTAGCAACACGCTTGTTAAAGCCAAAACTTGACCTCAACGAAAGTTTGAAAATAGGGGCGCAGCCAATACCTTCTCCTCCCAAACTCCGACCTTTGACTGGTTGTGAAGGATCAAGAACTGACCCAAAGCCTCAGCAGGGAGTTCCCACCTCTTACCCAGAAGATCTCTAAGAGCTTCCCCTCCAAAGCCAAAAGCTGGGCTTGGAGCTCCTCAGAAAGCACTAGAAGATCTTTGAGAAAATATGAAAAAAGCCCTTTCTAAAGAGCTCCTGTGGGTCTATTTATAGTCTTTGCTGACATGAAACTACTAAAATACCCTGGGTCAGGTCTGCCAACAGCTAAAATCCGCTGTTCTGAAGGGTTATACGTAGACTACCAAGGGCAAATGTGTAAAATCACCTGGGGATAAAAAGGTAAACCACCTTGCAACTAAACCGGTCCTCGACCAACCACTGAATCAGTGCCTGACCCCTTGCCGAACTGGCGCTTGGCAAGAGCACCGTCTCGCGGGCAGGAGCTCCCTCCTATGGGCTAGTCTCGCCTAGAGAGTTGGTTCTTATCTTGCGAGTGACCTTCTCGCAGGGGCAGTCTTGCCTAGCAAGCGGCTCTCGCCTGGGCCCCTAGGCCCCTCTTGCCTAGCGAGCCACTCTTGCCGGGTGAGTGGCCCTTTTCCTAGGACCCACTTGCCTAGCAAACCGACTCTTAGTTTGGGATCCCCTCGCCTACCGAGCAGCCCTCTTTCCCTTGAGCCTTCTGCTCCTGCGACCCGGAGGTTGTACACAATCCCCACTCTTTTCGAGGTTGCCTCAAGCTCGGAAAGAAAGTCCAACCAAGGCTTGTGTCATTAAAGTATATTTATGAGGGAATATTTTGGGGGGCCCTCCACTAGAACCTATAAATATAGGATTCCCACCCCGCGTAGAGAATTCCCCCTTTCCACACTTCGTACTTCTTTAGATCTACTGCAATCATGTCTCATAGCCAGAGCTTCTGCGAACGCATTGCGATTGTGCATAAGCAGAATAAGGCCAACGTGGCCGCTCCGACCCCAGCTATGGTTCGCACCCCCCTCCTTACCATCATCATCGTCTCGCCCGAAGAAGGTAAAAACAACTTGCCCCTCCTCGACAGAGGATCCCTCTCGCATCTCCCTGGAAATCCACACCCCTCCTCCTCCCGCGTATCCCAGAAAGAAAAAGGTGAATTTTCACCTTTATCCCTATTTCTCCTTGTTTCACATCTTCTCATTTACTATTTACTTTATCAGGGAGACCTCACACCTCAACACCGACTAGAAAGTCTGCGGGATGACACCGTCGTCCACCGCCAAAACTTTGACTCGCCTCAGCCATCCACTCCTCCATCTACTCCTCCAAGCGCGAGGAAGGATGGCCCTTCTCAGGTTGCTGGGACCTCTCGCTATCCTGGTAAAAAACCTTCCCTCTCACTCCTCTATCCCGCTTGCTACTCCCATACCCTCCTACAAGAGCCCCTCTCACACTGCCCCTTGGCTTCTTGTGTAGGCACCCAGGTTGACTCGCCCGCGAAAGAACTTTCTAGGCAGCTCATCATCTCCGCCTCCTCCCATAGATGAGATAGAAGACTACCTGGGTGAACCCATGGACCCGCTAGAGATGAAGCGTAGTGTTGGGTCCGGCGTCCCTTCACTTGACCCGTGGCGCTCTGCTACTTATTTAAGAAATTAAGTAGCGCCATTTCCAACAGTCTGGGCTTTTGGAATAGTTGGGTATACACTTGATCCTACATTTGGTATCAGAGGAGGTCACGGGTTCAAGATCGGGGGGCGCTATTAAATCCCGATTTTCCCCTTCTATATGTGTGGGTTTTGTGGGTCAGACAACTATGGACATGTGGTAACCCCACCTATGAGCCGTGTGGGCCATGTGGTAACCCCACCTCTAAGCCGACGGGTTGTGCTGGACACTGAGGGGGGGGGGGATTGTTGAAAGTATCTAGTATCAACCTAATCCACCTATATGGGGGGGGAATAGGTGTCGTGTAGTCTTTTGCGGAATTAAACTAACCTGCACAAGTACACAAACAACACACAGAAAACACAAAGAATTATAGTGGTTCCCTGATTTGGGTACGTCCACTTTCCCCCTTCGACCTATCTCCCACCAAGGGATGACTCAGTCACTTCTCCAAATGGATTGAAATCCAATCCTCACACTAGGAGCAACGCTCCCCTAACCACGGAAGGAACCCTTCCAATAACGGAATCACAACTCCACCACAACGGGTTGCACCCAACCGTTACAAATAGGAATGAAAATTCCTTTACAACAAAATTGAATGTAAATAAAAATACAAACAATGCTTTATGGAGATTCCGATGTCCTTCTTCGTTCGTTGAAGCTTGCACGAAAAGTACGAAGAGTCCACAATCGGATTTCTCACTTGGAATGGATCTTGTCAATATCGGCGGCGGCAAGCAAGTGCGGCGGTGATGCTTTGTAAATCCAAACTTATTGACAAAGCAAGCTAGGTCTTCGAATGATCTCAGTCGGATCAAATGTCTCAACCGATTCGGAAGGGAGAACAAGTCTCGTTAAACGAATCAGAAGACAAGAGATCTCGAGAGAGACACGTGAGACCGACTGTTATCCTCGGTGCTGTCATCGAGCGATCAGAGACAAGCTGAGATCAGCGGAGGTGACAACTTCTGATCGGCGGCGTGTGTGCGGGCGGAGCTCGCGATTCGCTAGGTCACGGCGTCGGCTTCTCGTTTCGTATTTTGGTGTGTGTAGAGTTTCAAAATACGCATGTATTTATACCAGGAGCCAACCCTAAGAGCCGTTGAGGGGCCCACGAGGAAAAGCCCTAGCCTCAGCCAAAACAGCGCACGATGGCTCGGTTCGGCCCAGCGAGCGGCGAGAATCTGCCTAAGGCAAAATCGGCGGGAGTCGTTGGTGATTCCCGTCGATGTCGGCGGGAATCACTCCCGACTCCCGTCGATTCTGCCTTGGCAGAATTTCTGACTTTGCTGGCCGGAAGTAGTCAGCGGGAGTCACTTAGTGATTCCCGTCGAAGTCGGCGGGAATCACTAACGACTCCCATTGATTCTTACTTGGAAGAATTTTCCTCCTTCCTTTTTTTTGATAGCTTGGTCTTTGATCCATCCTTGCTCCTTCTTCTGCTCTTGATCTATCTTGACCCTGTACTTGAAAATAAGTATACACCAATAGAAAGAGCACACGTGAATCAACACACTGATCTACATAACGAGAGATTACGTTGCGCAGACCCGTGTATATTGACCAACTACACTCTAACAATGGTGTGTACTTAGCATGGAATAGCTGCAAGCACAACTTGATAGAATTGTCAAATACATTATCAATTCAACTTAGCTTGTTCAGGCTCTTCTTCAAATCAAGTCAATTTTGGATGCAATACCCAACAATCTCCCCCTATTTGAAGAAGCCTAAACCCTACAAGCTAAGGTGAATAGAATAGATGGAAATGAAAATCATAAAATGAAAATTCAGTTGAGTGTGGAATTCATTACCATTTTCCTGAGAGCAACATAGCCTTAGCCGAGGTGATCTCCCCCTATCTAAGAGCAATATAGCCTTTATGGCCTACTTAGCATTATCAACCACCTTAGCCTTGGCCGAGAGGGTAATCTCCCCCTTTTCGGCTTATGCAAACCTGGGACTTCACTTGGAGCAAAATGCTCACCCTCAGTTCTTGCATCCGTGCCCAATCTTGGGTTCCTAGCAGATGCTTCCCCTTGATCCAAGAGCCTTGAGCCTTTCAGTCTTCAATCTTCAAAGTTCAGCATGCCGAGTTCAGTTTTGAAGAAATTGAACTTGGCCTTGTCTAGAGGCTTCGTGAAGATATCTGCAATCTGTTTATCTGTGGGGACATAGCAGAGAGATATATCTTTGTTCTGCACATGCTCCCGAATGAAGTGGTAGCGCACTTCAATATCCTTTGTTCTGCTGTGCGACACTGGATTGTTCGCAATTGTAATTGCGCTCGAGGAGTCGCAATACATGGGAACTTCTCTGAACTGTAAGTCATAATCTTTGATTTGATTTCTGATCCATAGAAGTTGTGCACAACAACTGCCTGCTGAGTTGTAATCAGATTCAGCCGTAGAGGTTGCGACACAGTTCTGCTTTTTACTACTCCACGATATAAGCCTTCTTCTGAGGAATTGGCACGTCCCGGAAGTGCTTTTCCTATCATCCCTGCTTCTTGTAAAGTCAGCATCTGAAAAGCCTATCAGCTCGACGTCATTGTTTCTTGGGTACCACAAGCCAAGATTTGGTGTACCTTTAAGGTATCTAAGAATCAGCTTTGCAGTGATATAATGAGATTCCTTAGTGTTCACCTGATATCTGGCACAAACGCATGTGGAAAACATAATATCCAGTCTACTAGCAATAAGGTAGAGCAGGGATCCAATTATGCTTCTGTACTTGGTTTCATCAAAAGGTTTCCCTTTCTAATCCTTGTCCAGAGACACAATGGATCCCATTAGAGTCCTCATAAAGGTTGCACTCTCCATTCCGAATTTCTTGAGGAGTTCATTTGTGAACTTCGTCTGAGAGATGAAAATTCCATCCTCAAACTGTTTCACTTGAATTCCCAAGAAACATTTCAGCTCTCCCATACTGCTCATTTCAAACTTCCCTTGCATAAGTTTGGAAAATTTCTTGCACAGGTTGTTGTACGTTGAGCCGAATATTATGTCATTGACATAGATTTGCACTAGCAAAATCTTGCCTTTGACTTCCCTAAGAAACAATTTCTTATCTATTTTTCCTCTCGAGAACTTGTTCTCAAGAAGAAAACTAGACAGAGTCTCATACCAAGCTCGAGGAGCTTGTTTTAAGTCATATAATGCTTTATTAAGAAAGTAAACATGATTAGGGAGAGTTGGATTAACAAAACCTGGGGGTTGCGCGACGTATACTTCCTCTTTTAATTCTCCATTCAGGAAAGCAGACTTCACGTACATCTGATAGACAGTGAATCCTTTGTGAGAGGTATACGCCAGGAACAACCTGATTACCTCGAGCCTTGCAACTGGTGCAAGGGTTTGGTCGAAGTCAATCCCCTCCTCTTGTCTATATCCTTGAGCCACCAGTCTAGCTTTGTTCTTGATGATGACACCGTATTCATCCAGTTTGTTTCTGAAGATCCACTTAGTGCCGATCACATTCTATTTCTTTGGTCTAGGAACTAGCGTCCAGACGTTGCATCATTTGAATGTATGAAGTTCATCTTGCATGGCCAATATCAGTGACGTATCTTTGTTCGCTTCGTCGAACTTTTTTGGCTCAACCAGTGATAGAAAACTAAGGTGCAGAATCTCGTTAATTGTACCTCTGCGAGTTCTGACACCATCCTGAGGATCTCATATGATCTGATCTCTTGGGTGATCCCTCACGTATCTGAGCTCTAAGAGTCTGGCATCTGGAGCTCCTACAGCTTCTCGGGCTCCTCCCTCTTCTGGGAGAATCTCCCCACCTTGACCGTCATCTTTTCCAGTTGGTGTTAAGGTGGAGACCTTGACATACTTGGGAGCTTCATTTTTAGCAGTCTCATCTAAACTTAGTTGTTCAAGCCTTGCACCTGCATCTTCAAGAATGCCACTAGAAGAATTGCTGTGAAGCAAGCTTCCTTCATCAAATACAACATTAATTGACTCTTCTACCACTAGGGTTTTCTTATTGAAAACCCTATATGCCCGACTATGGCTACTATAGCCCACGAAGATGCCTTCGAAGCATTTCTCTCCGAATTTAGTACGTGGGTACTTCCCATTATTGAGTAAATAACATCTGCAGCCAAAAATCCTTAGATAGGACATGGTCGGTTTCCTGCCTTTCAAAAGCTCATAAGGCATCTTACGATGGTTCTTGTTGATCAAGGTTTTGTTTTGCACATGGCAAGCTGTATTGACAGCCTCTGCCCAGAAGTACTCTAGAAGAGAAGCGTCATTCAACATTATCGTACATGCTTCAATGAGCGTTCTATTCCTCCTCTCCGTAACTCCGTTTTACTGAGGAGTACGCGGGGAGGAAAACTCATGAAAGATACCATGTTCTTCACAGAATTCTGTCACTGCCCCAGACTCGAATTCTGTTCCATGGTCACTTCTGATTTTGACCACGGAGCAGTTAAGTTCGTTATGAATCTTCTTGACAAAATTAGTGAAGATGTCAAACGTATCTGACTTTCGTTTCAAGAAGAACACCCACGTAAAATGAGAGTGATCATCAATAATCACTAGCGTATATGATTTGCCTCCTAAGCTATGAACTTGCACTGGACCAAACAAGTCCATATGCAAAAGATAAAGACATCTGGAAGAGTCTTTGTCTGCAATGCCCTTAAAGGTAGCCCGAGTCTGTTTGCCCTTCTGGCATGCAGGACAAGGGCTATCTTTGATGCACTTAATAGTAGGGGCATCCCTTACTAAGTTTTAGAAAACAACATATTAATAGTTTTGAAATTAATATGTGCTAATATCTTGTGCCATTATTCACAGAGAGATGTACTGTCTTTTGCTACTAGGTAAACGGGGGTAGAAGAGTCTATGCTAAGAAAATCTAAGTAGAAAATATTTCTGCTCCTAATGCCAGTTAATACCGTCTCTAAAGAGGCACACAATATTATCAGGCAGTTTTCCTTGCAGAACTTAACGTCGTATCCTTTATCACACAACTGGCTTACACTGATCAGGTTATGGTTTAACCCTTCAACATAAGCTACGTCTGTGATAGAGAATACACCGTTGGATATCATACCATAACCCTTGGTGACTCGTCGATCTGATCCTCCAAAGATGACTTTGGGTCCATTTTCGACTGGGGAGTAATCACGCAACAAGCTTCTTGTCCCGGTCATATGCCGGGAACATCAACTGTCCAAGTACCAGATTGGCGTTTTGGTGGCCTTTGGACATACCAGCAAAATAGAATTAGTTTCCCTTAGGAACCCAATCAGACATGGGTCCTAGATTCCTTGTTAGCATACTCCCCCTCAGGTGGTTAACCCTACGAGTGGTCGGCCTCACATTACTAACATGAGGAGTCTCATTGTTTCTTGGATTAAACCAGCAATCCACGTAAAAGTGACCAACTTTGCCACAACACCAATAGTCAAACCTGTTGTACCGTTTCCTAGGCTCCTGCTTCACCCTTGGAACGGTGGGTCCAGCCGGGGCCTTGGATCTGGAGGTGAAGGCATCATGATGACAACAGTCACACGATTTCTTCACTTCCTATTCCTTCTGTATAACAGGATTGGCCTTTGGTGTCTGCTTCCTATTATGGCCGCTAGAGAAGTGGCCATAATTCTCCACTTGGATTTCCTCATAAGGTGCCTTGAATAAACTCTCACTGTAGTTGCGGGGGAAGGTCCATCCATCATACCGGCTCTTGGGCTTTTCAACCGAGGGCTGGAAGAGGTGGCCATAGGTTGACTCAAATTCATGCTCATTGCAGGGAAAACTAGGCTTTCAGAATGAAATATGACCGAGTGGGGCCTTTCCCTTTTCTACAGTAGAGGCCATCTTAGTAGCCTTATTTTTCCTCTGATTTCTGTTTCTCCTGGATGATTTACCAGGCTCAGCCACATGCCCTAAGCCAGCCCCCTTAGCCTGAGCAGAGAGTTCATTAACCAGAGGAAGAACGGTCTTGGGCATAGAGAAGCTTTTGACAATCTTCCTCTCGGCCGCAAGCTGTTCTTCCAGCTTGTTAATTTCTTCTTGCTTTTGGTCAAGGAGCCTTAGAGAATCTGAGTGCTCAGAAGTCAGGTCCAGGTGTTCCTGTCAAAGAGATATCAAGCCAGTGATCTCTTCTCTTAGGGACACTCCCTCAGTCTTAAGGAATTTGACTTCCTTTTTATAAACGCTCGACCTCTTTCGACATTCTTCAAATGTATTGAGCAGGAGCTCATACTTTTCGAGGAGTTCAGCTTCACGGGTAGATGGGCTGTCCTCGTGATCATCTTCAGGAGACTTAGAGTCAGAGTCAGAGTCAGAGAGGGGGTGCGATCATTTACCTTCCCAGTAAATGGGGGACAATATCCATCTGATTCGGAAAGACCCATTAGCCCGAAGTAGGCTTCCCCATCATCACTGGAGTCTGATGAGTCAGATTCACTCAGTGTCTTTGGCTTCTTGGCAATATAGCTCCTCTCCTTCTTCTTATCTCGAGAGGACTTGTGCTCCTCTCCTTTCCCCTTATATCTCTTGCTTTGGTGGCAGTCAGCAATGACGTGGCCTGGCTTATTGCACCCAAAGAACATAATATTAGCAGAACGATGTTTGTTTTGTTTAGAATTATACCTATCAGAAGAGTAATTCTTCTTCTAAAGTCTGGAGGAGGAGCCATCTCCTTTTCTCTGATTCCTCATCTTGAGGAACTTCTTGAACTCTCGAGTGATGAAAGAGAATTCTTCTTCAGATTGCTCTGAGCCGGATGAGCATGGCTCAGAGTCTTCTTCCTCAGCCTTTCTCCGAGAGGGGACGAGGCCGCACCCTTGCCTTTCCTTGAGCTATTAGCTTTCAGGGCCACAGTCTTTTCTTTTGCTATAGCCTTATCAGCCTCCTCTTCAGCTTTTCTGATGTTCAGCTGAAGCTCGTAGGACATTAGCTTCCCTGGCAGAATCTGAGGACCAGTTTCTGCCAGTTTACCAAACTCTCTGACTGTGCAGATCTTGGTGTCCCATTCCTTAGTCAGGGATCTAAGGATTTTGTCATTTAGTTCACCATCGGTGAACACTCTGCCATAACCCTTCAGGGCATTAACGATCTTCAGGAAGTTCTCGAATGTCACTGTGATTTCTTCCTTGGGACCTTGCCTGATGGCCTCATACTTCTGGTTCAGAAGGGATCTTCGATCATCCCTTACTTTATCTGTGTCCTCCATCAGAATGATCAGGCAGTGCCAGATGTCCTTGACAGTCTTGCAGTTGCTGAAATTCTGCATCATTGAATCATCGACGATGCTCACTAAAATGTTTTGAGCTTTCTTGTCTAGATCGACAAGCACCATCTCATCCTTATCCATTCCGGAGAGCCTCTTGGGCACCATCTTGGTCGAATCAATGGTGGAGGCCTTAGTGGGGATATGAGGGCCCTCCTTCACTATCATGAAGAGTCGGGGATCGACTGCTTCCATGTAGAACCTGATCCTTTCCTTTCAGATGGTAAAATTCAGCTTGGTGCATACTAGAATCTTTCCTGTATACTTGAGTCCGTCCATGCCTGAGATCTTCTTTCTTCTTGACACTAGACACAGGATCTGACTCAAGGTATTAACCTTATTGATGAGTAACCTCCCTCTTATACCACTTGAAAGTATCTAGTGTCAACCTAATCCACATATAAGGGGGGGGGGGAATAGGTGTCATGCAGTCTTTTGCGTAATTAAACTAACCTGCACAAGTATACAAACAAAACACAGAAAACACACAAAGAATTATAGTGGTTCCCCAATTTAGGTATGTCCACTTTCCCCCTTCGACCTATCTCCCACCAAGGGACGACTCGGTCAATTCTCCAAACGGATTGAAATCCAATCCTCACACTAGGAGCAACGCTCCCCTAACCACGGAAGGAACCCTTCCAACAATAGAATCACAACTCCACCACAACGGGTTGCACCCAACCATTATAAATAGGAATGAAAATTCCTTTACAACAAAATTGAATGTAAATAAAAATACAAACAATGCTTTTTGGAGATTCCGATGTCCTTCTTCGTTCGTTGAAGCTTGCACAAAAAGTACGAAGAGTCCACAACCGGATTTCTCACTTGGAATGGATCCTGTCAAGATCGGCGACGGCAAGCAAGTACGGCGGCGATGCTTTGTAAATCCAAACTTCTTGACGAAGCAAGCTAGGTCTTCGAACGATCTAAGTCGGATAAAACGTCTCAAATGATTAGGAAGGGAGAACCAGTCTCGTTCAACGAATCGGAAGAGAAGAGATCTCTAGAGAGACACGTGAGACCGGATGCTTGCCTCGGTACTGTCGTCGAGCAATAAGAGACAAGCTGAGATCAGCGGCGGCGACAACTTTCGATCGACGACGTGCGTGTGGGTGGAGCTCGCGATGCGCTAGGTCATGGCGTCAGCTTCTCGTTTCGTATTTTGGTGTGTGTAGAGTTTAAAAATACGCATGTATTTATACCAGGAGCCAACCCTAAGAGCCGCTGTGGGGCCCACAAGGAAAAGCCCTAGCCTCGGCCGAAACAGCACACGGCGGCTCGGTTTGGTCCAGTGAGCGGCGAGAATCTGCCTAAGGAAAAATCGGCGGGAGTCGTTGGTGATTCCCGTCGATGTCGGCGGGAATCACTCCCGACTCCCATCGATTCTGCCTTTGTAGAATTTCTGACTTTGCCGGCCGGAAGTAGTCGGCGGGAGTCACTTAGTGATTCCCATCAAAGTCGGCGGGAATCACTAACGACTCCCGTCGATTCATACTTTGAAGAATTTTCCTCCTTCCTTCTTTTGATAGCTTTGTCTTTGATCCATCCTTGCTCCTTCTTCTGCTCTTGATCTACCTTGACCCTGTACTTGAAAATAAGTACACACCAATAGAGAGAGCACACGTGAATCAACACACTGATCTACACAACGAGGGATTACGTTGCGCAGACCCGTGTATATTGACCCACTACACTCTGACATTGGTGTATACTTAGCATGGAATAGCTGCAAGCACAACTTGATAGAATTGTCAAATACATTGTCAATTCAACTTAGCTTGTTCAGGCTCTTCTTCAAATCAGGTCTATTGTGGATGCAATACCATGCAATTGTTGGGTCCGGCATTCCTTCACTTGACCCGTGGCGCTCTGATACTTATTTAAGAAATTAAGTAGCACCCTTTACAACGGTCCGGGATTTTGGAATAGTTGGGTATGCGCTTGATCCTGCACGTAGGACAGCCGAGATGTTCCGGAAGCACGTGCGCCTTATCCAGGAGCTTGAACAGGACAAGCCGGCTGCTGATAGGAGAATCGAATGACTGGATATTGAGTGAGCTCGCTTGTCTTCTGAGGTTGACACCGGGATCGAGGCCGATGGAGCCGACCCTCAGGCCATTATAAGCGAGGTCGACCTACAGCTCCGTCTCGCGCGCCGTTAACTTGACGCCGGTCGCTCCTTCCACATGTCCGACAGGCCCCCCCTGCACGGGGCTCGCGGTGGCCGCTGGAAATGGCGCAAGCATTGAAGACCTCCTGGCTCATCTCGCTTACTTTAGTAGTCTCACTTTCTTTTTCATCCATAAAGCTTGTAATAATTCTGTAATATATATTATGCTACCATCTCGCTAGTAGCTTTGGATCTGCGAACATGGAGCCCGCCTTGTGCGGGATGGGACAATTAAGTATTTATTGCTTCTTATTTATCTTAATGCTAGTTTTAACTTCTTTTTAATCCTCCTTTGCTATTTATTTATTTATTCTGTCTTGCCGAGGAAGCTCGCGATGGGCCACACATGAATCGAGGCTAAGAGAGAGAGTGTGAAACGTCGGCCGATTCTCCCCCTTCTTTCATATATTTTCCTGCCCATTTTTGTCAATTCTCTCTCTGACTACGTCCACTATAAACACCCCCTCTCCCTGGATCATAGGGATATCTGCGCTCTCACCCATGTTGCATCCCAGCTCTCATCCCCCCAGCTTCTTCCATCTCGCCTGTCGCTCTCGCCTTTTGTTCTTCTCGCCCCTTCCTCCCTCGGCCGTCTCGCTATTCTCCTTCTTACTACTCCTTTTTAATCGCCTCGCCCCCATCCATCTTGCCTAGAATGGGGAAGAAAAAGTTGACAAAGGCGAGGGGCGCACCCGCTGTGGGAAACGGTTTACAGACCACGAATTCCCTCTCGACAGGCTTCCTGACGAGGACTATAGCAAATTTGTCCGCGAGTTCATGAGGGAAGGGTTCGAATCGCAGCCCCCCAAGGTCGGCGAGGTGATCAACACCTACTACCCGGGAGAACTAACCTTCCCCGTCTCGCACTTCGAGACGGGGTTGAGACTGCCCCTCTGGACGGAGGTAAAACTGGTCTTGAAATATTTCGGCGCCATCCCCGTGCAACTTAACCCGAACGCCATTTCAGTGTTAATCGCTTTTGCCAACTACATGCGCCAGGAGCGCATCGAGTTTAGCTTGACGGTCTTCTGCAAGCTCTTTATCTACCACGCCAACGCCAACAACGTCTCATACTTTATGGGGCAAGGGCTCAAGGTGTGCGAGACGCCAAATAAGAACCATTATTGGCTCACCAGGTTTGTGTTCGTCCGCGACAACTTCGGGGGCGTCCCACTCGCGCCTGTGTTGCCCCCCGAGATATTTTATGTATCCCGACAGGTGGGCGGCACTGAGAAGCTGCTGTACGATTTCTTCGTCGGCAAAAACTTTGAGGTCCACTTCTTGCGGCGGGGCCTTGACTCGCTACTTCCTGTGCTCCCCGGCGAAGGTACTCTTGTTTTCCACTTATCTTGCGTTTATTGTTCTTCATCTCGCCACCTCATCACCTTATTGCTTGCTTTCTAGGAGAGCGCAACGTTCCCGTCCACCCTCCTTACAGGAGAAATTACAAGCCGTCCAAGGGCCTCGCTCTCGCTAGTATGGAGGCGGTGGCGGTGAAGGAGTCTCGGGCTCCTGCACCCCAGAAGAGGTCTGCAGAAGACGCTGCTCCGTCTCGCTCCAGACCTCCTAAAAAGAAGATGAAGAAAGCCATGGCCTTCCCTAAGGAAAAAAGGGAGAAGGCCCCGAAGGAGAGGAAGGAGATGTCAGGGTCCCTGAGCCCCATCTCCGTAGGGGAGTCCTAGTCACCCTGCTCGCACCCTCGTTATGCCGTCTCACCTATCCGCGAGATGGCCCTGTCCGCCCAGCTTGCTGCTACTTCTGGCCGACTGGCCCCCTCGCCGTCTCGCGAAGCCGCTTCATCCAGCCTCCCAGACCCTTCCTCCCACCAGAACTATAACATCGGTCCCACGGTACCAGATGCCATCGGTGACCCAGTCCTCATATGGGAGAAGGACGGGAATAGGGTGTCCATCTCCACCCTCCTTCCTGAATGGAAGGAGCAGGATGCTTCTACAAGCCACGCCTTCTCTCTAGGCTATGACTTGTATGGAGGTCCAGAAGCCGATTCCGTTGAGAAGGAGTCTTCACGGGACCTGGTGCTGAAGACCTCCCATTCCTAGCTCCACGCCTTAGAGCTCTTGCACTGCCTCTCGCGCCGCCTAGTATTCAATAATAAAAAGAGGAAGGAGACTGAGGATGGGCTGGAGGCAGATCGTGAGAGGTTGGGAGACCTTGAAAAGAGGCTGGCGGTTTCTGAGGCCCTTCTCGCCAAAAGCCAGGGTGGTGTGGTAAGTTCTATCCTTTACCCATGATTAGTTTCTCTTCAACACACCCTTTACTAACTAAAGATCATCTCATAGGATGCCGAGACAGCGGAGCGGATGCACCTGCGCATGGCGGCCATGGAGGAGGAAAATAAGGATTTGAAAACTCAGGTCGCCTGCCTCCGAGACATCGCGCAGTCGTTGTCTCGCCGCGGAACCCTCCATGCACCTCCGCCCCACTATTCTCTGGATGAAGTCAAGGAACAGTGCCGAGACGCCAGTATCAAGGTAGCGGAGCTTATTTTGAAGATGATGAAAGAGCTGGGGGTTGTTAAGGAATTCCGAGACGGTGACCGTTAGTGATTTAGTCCCCGAGCTTTACGGCGTGGAGAGTGAAGATTCTTCTTCCAACGAGGGGAAATGAACTAATGCCGGGGAGATCCAGGACCCCCCTCCTCTTTTTTTGCTTCTGTATAATTTTACTTAGTTCCTTTTCGAGTTTCTTTTTGTGATCAACGTTTGAAAGCGTATTCATAACACTGTAATGGATAGTCATATTGATCAAATGGATAAACTCGTCTTGTTACTTTATTCTATATTATATTTTTGCGAAACAACTCTTTGGCTTGCTTCTGTTCGCGAGACGGTGCTAATCACCCGTCTCGCCGCCTCGCTTTTCCTTTTTTTATCTTTGCTTTATTTTGTTTACTGCGAGACAACCCTTTGATGCACCCATGCCTGCGAGATGGGACTACAATCTTTCATACCTCTTCACCGAAGAGTCGACTTTTTCCAAAGCGCGAGTCGTTACCTCCCCCCTCACATTTGTGCACAAGACCAATTGATTTAACCCGCTCGTCTCTCCTCAAGACACTTCCGATGTGAGTGGATTTCAGTGATTTAAATTGTTCCTTTATCATTAGGCCAAGCCTTCTGTCCCCCGCGAGTGCCCACTCGCCATAGGCGAGATCATCTCAGAGACCGCCCGCTGGGGGTGCTTTTACTCACACTGCTCCAACCCTTGTCTCCCACAACTTTATTTTCCATGAACTTAAGTAGGGGTCCATCTTAAAGAGGTCTCCCCAACTATTCTGCCACCGAGTGAACCTACAACCCTGCCAGCTTGATGAGAGCATGGGGAGCAGGTCTACCTGGGGCCGAGCCAGGCTCGGGGTAGAGCAATCATCCAAGCCGAAGTATCTCAAAGAACACATCCAAGACCAAGTCCTTTCCCCCCAGGTGTGCCTACCGCCCTGCCCAGCTAATGAGAGCCGAGAAGCGAGTCTACCCGGGGCCGAGCATCACTCAGGGTCCCTTACCCCCACAGGCAAGCCTTCAGACCTACCAGCTAGTGAGAGCCTATGTAGAGGGTCTACCTAGGGCTGAGCCAGTCTCGGGGTACTGTGATCATCCAAGTCGAAGTATCTCAAAGAACACATCCAAGAACAAATCCTTTCCCCCAAGGTGTGCATATCGCCCTGGCCAGCTAATAAGAGCCTGAGCAGTGAGTCTACCCGGGGCCGAGCAGCACTCGGGGTCCCTTACCCCCACAGGCGAGCCTTTGGACCTGCCAGCTAGTGAGAGCCTGCGTAGCGGGTCTACCTGGGGATGAGTCAGGCTCGGGGTAGTGCAATCATCTAAGCCGAAGTATCTCAAAGAACACATCCAAGACCAAGTCCTTTCCCCCCAAGTGTGCCTATAGCCTTGCCCAGCTAATGAGAGCCTGAGTAGCGAGTCTACCCGGGGCCGAGTAGAACTCGGGGTCCCTTACCCCCACAGGCGAGTCTTCGGACATGCTAGCTAGTGAGAGCCTGCACAACAGTTCTACCTGGGGCAGAGCCAGGCTCGGGGTAGTGCAATCATCCAAGCCGAAGTATCTCAAAGAACACATCCAAGACCAAGTCCTTTCCCCCTAGGTGTGCCTACTGCCCTGCCCAACTAATGAGAGCCTAAGCAGCGAGTCTACCCGGGGCCGAGTAGCACTCGGGGTCCCTTACCCCCACAGGCGAGCCTTCAAACCAGCCAGCTAGTGAGAGCCTGCGCAGCGAGTCTACCTTGGGCCGAGCTAGGCTCGGGGTAGTGCAATCATCCAAGTCTAAGTATCTCAAAGAACACATCCAAGACCAAGTCATTTCCCCTAGGTGTGCCTACCGCCCTGCCTAGCTAATGAGAGCTTGAGCAGCGAGTCTTAAAGATTTGGTCTATAAAGCCTAAACACCTAGAGGGGGGTGAATAGGTTCAAATCCTTTTTAACAACTTAAGCAATTAAAAGTGTTAAACACAACACAACTATTATAACACAAAGAATAACAATCACAGAAATTTCACAGCACAACACACAATGGTTTATAGTGGTTCCCCAATTTATGTGTACGTCCACTCTTCCCCTTCACCTATCTAGTAGAGTACTGGATTCGGCTAAACTTCCTTGCACTATCTCAGATCCTCAGATCTTAAAACTCAGAACCCAACTGGTTTGTACAGCTTAGACTTCTTCAAGTCCTACAACTCAGAATCTTCCCAAGAATCCTACCTCAGAAAACAACCCTATCTCAGCCTTAACCACCAGGCCTACAACTCAGATCAACAAGATCCTACCTCAGGAACTCAGCCCTACCTCAGCCTTTATATGTTTAGGCTTACAACTCAGAGAGACAACTCGCCTACACTCAGATCTACAAGAGATCTTACACAAAAATTGATTGTTTAAAATAATAAATACTTCACCCAGATAGAAAGAGAATGAGGTGAAGACTTTCTTGATAAGTTCCTGATAGAACTGACTTCTTACGATCCAACCTGTCTTAGCTTCTTCAAAGCTTCTTGAATCTGAACAAAGTAAGGTTGCTCTTCAAATGAAGTTGGAGATGATCTTCAATCCAGCTTCCTTCTTGTATTTAGAATTAGATCTGAACTCCTCTTGCAGACTTGTTCAGGATCTGCCTTCTTCTTCTTCTTCTGTGTTTGTCTCTTAGTACGCCGTTCACTCTTCACTATCTTTTCTATTCACCGTATTTTTGTTTGTGATAGAATAGGTCTTTATATAGAACCCATCCAAGGTTACCGATAGATCTGGTACATAACGACCTTCTGACAGCTCTGACAGATGTGATAGCTTTTTTACTTATGACAGCTGTCAGGTCTTCAGTCTTGATACCTGACCCCTTCTTGAACTTTTGTCACAACAGAGACTTGTCTGGATAACACTTCAAATGTCTCAAAATAAATAGACCAAGTGTGTACATAAGTCTTGATGATGTCGACACAACTCCTAATATGTCAACACAATCATTCTTTAACTTCTCGACACAACTTCTGTTGGATGTGTCGACATAAGTCCTGTGTATCAACACAACTGCTTCTAGTCTCGACATAGCTTCTGTTGACAGATTTCTTGAGTGTGTGTCAACACAAGTCCTGTGTGTCGACACAACTGCTTCTAGTCTCGACACAGCTTCTATTAATAGATTTCTTGAGTGTGTGTCGACACAAGTCCTGTGTGTCGACATAACTTCTTCTAGTCTCGACACAGCTTCTGTTGACAGATTTTTTGAGTGTGTGTCGACACAAGTCCTGTGTGTCGACACAACTGCTTCTGACAAAATTTCTATGTGTCAACACAAGTCCTGTGTGTCGACACAATCTGGCTTCTGGTGTCGACACATTTTCCTCACAAGTGTCGACACTTGTACTTAGAATATTTTCCTACATTTCTTTATCCTGCACATTGAAACTCAACATCCCATCAAATACACATTGATGTATATAATTGAGTTAAGCGAGGCTTCTCCAAATCTGGTACACAGTTTCATGTGTACCCAACAATCTCTCCCTATTTGGAGAAGTCATAACCCTTAGTCATTGATATACACCACTTATAATAAAATAAAGATTAAGAAGTATATAATCATTACACAGACAGGGTAACTCATAATGCAGAAACATCATGAAATATCATCACAAAAAATGATAAAATTCATTAATCAGAAATTAGTTTTTGATTTACTAGATTTTTAGAACAGAAAATTACACAGTTCTAAAAGTAGCCTATCTATCCCTAAGATTGATCAGGCTCCTTGATAACTATTCCTTTGCTAGATTGAATCTTAGCTTGCACCTTGGATTCTGTGTCATCAGCTGGCTTCTTCCCTGTCAGATCTTTCTTTTTAAGCTCTTCTGCCTTAATCTTCTGCCATTCAAAGTAATGATAAGGCTTTGGGAAGTACTTGCTAGGCTCCACAGAATTAGCAGGTAACTTCCCAGCTTTGATATCCCTTCTGAACTAATGTATGACATCTTGCCTTTTCTTATATTTACCCCACTTTTGTTCAGAATACCATTTGCCTCTATCATGCATATTATATTTCACAGCTTTCCAAGCAGTAAGAATGATATTTCTGGAGGTTGGACTCCATTGTTCAAAATCAGCCTTTAATTCAGCCTGCTCTCTGAATCTTTTCTTAGATAATTGAGCTTCTTTCTGAGCATCCCTAGCTTTTTGAGCTTCTAGCTCTCTTTATAAAGAAGCTTCAGACATTTCAACTTTTTCAAAAATAACATTATGTGCCTCCTATGGAGGGCTATATATTTGATGTACAGCCTGCTATACAGCTTCAAAATCAGATGGAGGATAGATGAATTGAGCAACTTCCTACTGAACCCCTTCAATGTAAGTAGGATGAATACCAGATTCAGCAGTATTATCATCATCACAAAGGGGTGGATATCCAAGAGTAGCTCTAATGGTATTGGTTACTCATTTGGAATGATCTGAGCTTGCTTTGACTAACACTTTCCCCCCTTTATGACTTCTCTGGCCACATGATCTCTTAGATCATCCTTCTGAAACCTTACTTGATCAGCCAGATAATCTATTCCCTCTTTGTAATAGAGTCTGAACTTCTGCAGTTGATCAGAAATAGCCTTCTGAGATGCCAGAATTGCTGTTTGTACAACAGCTAGATCTTCTTTGATCTGGTTAGGTACTTCAGTTTTCACATTAGAAGCAATACCTCCCATTTTTTTGAGAATAACATTATGTGAGTCTGTGAGATTTTCATTCATTCTGAATTGATTTTCTAGAATATATCCTTGTTTATCTGCAATGTCAGCTATTTGAGTTTTCATGTCCTATTATTGTGTGGCCAAGTATACTACAGCATTACCTCCCTTATGGAAGCAATCTGTCATCTCCTTCTTATGCAAATTTACTTCAAATCTGATAGACTTGATATCCTCGGCCAGCTGGAACCGCATTTCTTTGTGTGACTCATCCATATATTTCTCCAGAGCAAGTCTTTACTCATCCATTTTCAATTGCAGTTTCACCAAAAGTTAACTAAAGTCTATTCTTGGAGCAGATGTTTGAGGGACAGTCTGCAAGACTTTCTTATAGCCTATTCTCCTCTTCCTGAGTGCCACCAGCTTCCTTTTCTTGGCCCTGGTGGCTTCTTCATCTTTAGAAGAATTTGATGAACTTTCTATAGCCACAGTTTCCTTAGGACTTGAGGCATTTAGTGGCATCTCCCCCTCAGTCCTTGCCATCTCCCCCTCAGGTTGAGCTCCTTGTAAATCAGGAAATAACTCCTCCAGAGTTACCTCCTACTGCATTTGAATAGGAGGAATAATGTTCTCTTTTTCACAAATGCTTCTCTTTGGACATCAAGATCCTTTTCCAGGGTTTTATCTAAACTAGAGGAGTGGAGTTGCTCAGCTATATCTGGATCTGACATATGCATATCCTGTGCTTCTTTCTCAGTGATGACTGTTGCAACATTGTTGATTTCTGAGACTATGTCCATAATAGTATCAGTTGCATTCTCACTATCAAGTGAAACTTCAGCAATACCTCCCCCTTGGGCTGGCTGCTGTGATTGTTCAGGTTCTTGAACAATTATAATCTTACTGTTGTCTCCCTCTGGAGTGGAGACCATCTGTTTTTCTGGTAGTTTAGTGCTCTCCCCTTGGGGTTGAGCCTCTTTAGCTGGTGTTAGTGTAGGTGATTTTCTTGGTTGCTCTTCATCTGTGCTGAAGTCAACCTGCTCTTCAGAATCACTAGAAGATTCTGCTGCCTCGGTGGTAGTTTTCTTTTTCTTATCCTTCTTTATTTGTTTCTGTGGGGTAGAAACATCTTTTGTCAGAACACTATCCCATCTAAATAGTATTCTCAGATCCATTCTCCTCATGTGATTAATCTTAGTTCCTGGAGTTTGATTCATCACTTCTGGAATGGTGGAAGCCAGAAACAGGCTTAGTATTCTACCTAGATTGGGCTTCTTGGCACTTTCTTTGATCTTGTCAAATATTATAGCAGACCAGTCTGTTTCACCTTGAATATAACTCTGGTCATGAGTTTGAACATATAGGCGGAAATCCTATCATGTCCTCCTATTTTGCATAGAATAACCTTGCCTATTATCTCGGACAGGAACTTATCTTGCGAATTCATTCCCTTCCTGATCATTGAAGATCCAATCTTGGTAGTGGGATCCATTCCACACCATTGGAGTGCATCCCTTGTCATGGATGATGCGATATCATCTTCTTCCTTAATCTTGGGAAGCTGAAGTGACTTTCTTATATTCTTCGGTGAGAGTTTTACTGTAGTACCATTTATAGTGGACTTTATCCTATTTTCCTTAGAATCCATTATTGCTGACGAGTAAAATTCAAGAACCTTCTTCTTCCAGATCCTTGTAGGTTCTGAGACCAAGTATTCCAATCCATTTTCAGTGATTAGGGTAATCACGACCTTGATTTCTAGGGAGGCAGTCTCGAACGCCTTGCGTACCAGTTCATATCCCTCATTAACCTTGTCTTCTTATTGTGGCGCCATGAGTGAAAGAGAGAGAAGAGTGTTGGAACACCCTATTACTAATTGGGCAAGGATAACTATGTTTTTAGGAAAATAGTTTGACCTAGATATATAGTTGAAAAGGTCAAGTTAGAATGAGTCTAGGGCTTAGAACTTAGGTTTGAAGCTGCCCCCAGGACCATTCAATGATCAAGACTTAGAGCTGAGACAAAGACAATTTTCATCGAGCTCAGGTCGACGAAACGTCGAACTCCGTTCGACGATCTCTGAGCTCAACTCTGCTAAGTCGTCGAGCTCAGGTCGACGATCTGCCTTCAGCTTATTTCCAAGTCACTGAGCTCCGGTCGATGATCTTCGAGCTCAGTTCGACGTTTTCTGTCTGATGTTCAATCCAATCTCTGAGCTCAGTTCGACGATCGTAGAGCTCAGATCGACGTTTTTCTGAGAGATCGATGACTTTAAGGATTCAAATTCAGTCAGCTTTTGGAATGTTTTTCAAATTCTCTCAGCATTTATTTCAAGAGATTTGTTAGCCGTTTTCATTAATTCTGGAGCAAGTTTCAAGGGATTTCTCAGGGAATGTTTATTGGACTTTCCTCCAGAAGACAAAATATTTATGGAAGACATTTATGACTGCTAACGACTATCTTGGATAGAGGATCATCAGAGAATAATATACACAACAGCAGATCAAGAGAAATACAACTTACTCTTTACACACAAACACTCAATACAAACATACACATAGTCAGATCAACAGAGAGAAAATTCAAGTGATCAATCCTGAAGAGTTAGATTGAAAATTAGCATACTGAAAAGTGTTCATAGCTTCAACATCAAAGAATCCAGACAACTTATATTTCAGCCTCTGCTGAAATCATCTTCTGCTGGAGATCTGAAGCTTCTGAAGGCCTATCACCCTAGCAAAGCTCTCACTCCTGAACCATCTACATCTCAGGGGGAGCTTTGACAACACAATCAATCCACTAAGTCTTCTCTCAGTGATTGAGACAGAGAAGACAACTCCACCTCTTCCTTTTTCTTTTCCTGCTGTAAAAGGGTTATCAAAACTCCCTTTAAAAGTCTTGAATCTGGTTCTGAGAGCCTTGTCAAAACTCAGTGGTGGCAAGACACCGTATCAAAAAATCTAGATTTTGTTTTTGCTCACCTTATCAAAAGCTCATTGGTGCCAGGACACCTGATCAACTCATCCTGAGTGGATTCCTACCAAGGGTGGTAGAAGAGTGGATGTACCCAGGTTTAGTGGGGAACCACTATAGCTTCTTGTGTTTGGTTGCTTGTGTGTATTCTTTGCTGTGTGCTGTGAATCTTTTGTTTTCTTTTATTATATCTTTTGTTTTATTACTGTAGCACAATACACATACTATATCAACTTAACTCTTCCTCTGCAAAGTTTTATTTTGAAAAATTATTTTAACAAACTCTATTCACCCCCTCTAGAGTCAGATTAATCTTATCCTCCACTTTCAATTTGTATCAGAGGGAGGTTGGTTATTCAATAACTAGATCTTCACTAGGTTGGTTGTTCATACAGGCTAACACCTGAACCAAAAGATCCTTGATAAGATCAATCCTTTAAGAGGGTTATTTTCATTATATTTAGTTTTATATAAAGACATTGCACAGAACAAAGATTATGCAAGCACCAGGCCTCCAGTGTGCAATCTATCCAAGTTTGCACTTTGGAAAGCTAGGATTAAACTTTATATGAATTCTATTGATGAAGATATATTTAATTCTGTTTTGACAGTGTGCCCAAGTCCACCAGCAAGCTCAAGTATAAATACTGTTCCACCTCCTTCAGGAATAGATGGTGAAATAAAGAAGTGGAAGACTGCAGATGCCAAGGCCATGAATATCTTAGCTCAAACAATGTCTAATGAGATATTTCAGAAGGTAGCTGAATGCAACTCAGCCAAAGAAATTTGGGACAAACTTTCTGAGATTGTCTCAGGATCTGCTGATGAGAGAAAAGACAGAAGATCCCATCTCATATCCCAATATGAGAACTTCAAGAAAGGAGAAGCTGAGTCAGTTGCAGACATGTACAACAAATTAAGTCTGATTGTCAATGAGTTTAAGACTCTGGATAAAGAAATCTCATTGACTAAGCTGAATGACAAAATCCTAATGTGTTTCCCCAGCACTTGGGATTCAAGAATCTGGCCAATCAAAGATGCCAGAAGTCTAAATGAGATTACCACTGAAGCTCTCCCGAGCAAGCTCAAATCTTATAAGCTGCTCATTAAAAATAGAGAAGAAGAACAGAAGGCTGCCTCACCAGCCACAAGGAAAGAAAAGACAATAGCCTTCAAAGCTATTGAGGACCTGCCTGCAGAAAAGGTCACAGAAAATGAGGAGCTACTCAGCTTATTGGCCAAAAGATTCTACAAAATGGCCAGAAAAGACTTCAGAAAGAGATCATACAAGGGATATGAAAAGCCAAGGTATGATAAATCAAATAATAACAAAGAAATTATATGTTTTGGTTGCAGGAAACCAGGCCATATTATGCCTGACTGTCTAGAAAACAAAAACAAGGACAAGAAAGATAGAAGAGAAAGAAGAAAGGAGAAAGACTTTAAGAAAAACAGCTCAGACAAACCCTCCTCCAGCAAAAAAAACATACAAGGAAGGGATTTGTTGCTGAGATATGGAGTGAAACTGAAGAGGATTCTGAAGCTTCATCCAACTACAGTGATGATGAGGATGATGCTGATGAAAAGGAATTTTGCATGATGGCTATCATTGCCTCTAAAACAGATTCAGAAGCAGAAGAGTCAGAGTCAGATTCAAAAATTCAACTAGAAGAAGACCAGGTAATCAATTCATTTGATTTCAGTTCTGAGGACTTTAAACATGAGTTTAAAGTACTATGCCTAGATCTATTAGAGTCTGAGAAGGAAATCTTTTCCCTTAGAAAACAACTGTCTGAGTATAGCACTTTAAAATCAGAGAACCTCAAACTCTCTGAAGAGTTAGAATGCTATAGGGAGCAGATAGCTTCACTGAAAAGTGAACTATCCAAGGCCAAGAAGTTTGAAGAATCCCTTAATGGGAGAAGCATCAAACTGATGGATATCACAAGCACAGTGAACTCTAGACTTAATAGTACACTGGGCTTGGGAGCTTCATCCAGCCAGCCTATAGTTTTGACAACTCCAATCAAATTTATCTCTGATAAAGGGAAGGAAGTTATAGAGGTAGCTAGGAAGAATGCAGATTTGCCAAATAAAGTTATTGTTCAACAGAATACGTCGAACAGAGCTCGACGATCGTCGAATGGCGCTCGACGATCCAAGAAAAAATCGTCAAACTCAGCTCGACAACACCTGAACTCTGAACTCCAGGACAGTCGATCTTCGAACAGAGCTCAACGATCTGACCCAAGATCGTCGAACTCAGCTCGACGATCGTCGAACAGAGATCAGGGCTTTGAACAATCTTTCAAAGGTACATCTAGATTCAATCCTAGAAGTCCTACATCCCAAGGTTTCAACCCCTATACTGAATGGATAGTACCTCCTAGGAGATACCATCCTGAAGGTTATAAGAGTCAACCTGGGATGTCTTTCATTTCTGAATTTAAGGGATATCAACCTAGGCCCAAGGTAAACTGGGTCAAAAACATATAAGCTGTTTATGTGCAGGAAAAGACCTATCCAACATCAAACCAACAATGGTATCTGGATAGTGGGTTCTCAAAGCACATGACAGGGAATAAGGACAACTTCACATCCTTTAAAGCCAAGCTTGGACCCAAAGTAATTTTTGGTGATTCAAACTTTGGAACAACAAAAGGATATGGTGCAGTCCAAATTGGAACAGTCACCTTCAAGAAAGTAGCTTATGTTGAAGGACTCAAGCACAACTTGATAAGTATCAGTCAACTTTGTGATAAAGGATATCAAGTGACTTTCAACAAAGCTATATGCAAGGTCAAGTCAGAAGACAACATAACTGTGTTGATAGGTAACAGAGAAGATAACATTTACTCAGTAGATTTTCATTCATCTAAAGTAGATATCTGCCTGTTCAATTCCATATCTAGACCTAATATACTATGACATAAGAGACTAGGACATATTAACCTTAGAACCATTGCTAGGCTATCTAAGGATAACCTTGTTAGGGGACTACCTTCTGGCCCCTACAAGAAGGAAGGACTTTGCAACCCTTGTCAATTAGGCAAGCAAACTAAAAACAATTTTAAGTCACTTAACAAGAGTGATTCACCTAGGATTTTGTATCTGTTACACATGGATCTTTTTGGACCCATTACAGTACAAAGCCTAGGAGGGAAATCCTACACTTTAGTGGTTGTAGATGACTTCTCAAGATTCCCATGGGTGTTCTTTCTGAGGAAGAAGTCTGATAACTTTAAGTATTTGACAGAGTTTCTCAAATGTATACAGAGTGAGTTCAATACTCATATTGCCCTGATCAGAAGTGATCATGGGACAGAGTTTGATTTTCTTCTTATGCAAGAGTTCTGTCAGAGTGAAGGGATCAGACATACATTCTCAGCTCCTAGAACTCCTTAACAAAATGGGGTAGCAGAAAGGAAAAATAGAACCTTAATTGAATCTGCAACTACATTATTGTCAGATGCTCACCTTCCTCTATCCTTTTGGGCTGAGGCAGTGAACACCTCTAACTATGTACTGAATATAAGTTTGATACATAAACTGAAGGGCAATACTCCCTATGAATTACTCAAAGGGAAGAAACGTAAAGTAGATTACTTCAAAATTTTTGGTTGCATTTGTTATATTCACAACAATGACAAGAGATATATAGCAAAATTTCAAACAAAAGCTGATGAAGGAGTGTTTCTGGGATACTCCATGATCAGTATAGCTTATAGGGTTTATAATAAAACTACTCAAAAAATGGAAGAATCTGTCCATATTTCCTTTGATGAAACTAATATGTCTTTCAAGGAGAAGAATGCTTCTACCATAGAACATTTGCAGGTACATTCTCTAGCTGAAGACTTGGACAGATTGCAAGTTACTCAAAAAGATGAAAGTAGTGAAGATGAAGAAGCTGCTCAACATCTGGAAGAAAATCTCCTTGAAGAGCCAATTGCTATTCCACAAGAGGAAACAACAACACAGGTTGGTGAACAATCAACAACCCCTATTGATTTAGTAACATCAAGAGATCTTCCAATCTCCAAAGTGATTGGAAACATCTCAGCTTGTGTGCAAACCAGAAATCAGGTCAACCAAAACCTGATGCACACTTGCTTTCTCTCTCAAATTGAACCTCAATCCATTCAAGATGCAGAGCAAGATCCACACTGGATCATTGCAATGCAAGAGGAGTTGCATCAATTTGAAAGAAACAATGTTTGGGAACTAGTGCCTAAGCCAAAGGATCATTCCATTGTTGGAACAAAATGGGTGTTCAGAAACAAATTGGATGATCAAGGAATTATTGTAAGGAACAAGGCAAGGCTAGTTGCTCAAGGATATTCTCAAGAAGAGGGGATAGACTATGACCAGACCTTTGCACCAGTTGCAAGGTTAGAGGCCATAAGAATCTTCCTGGCTTATGCTGCTCACAAAGGATTCAAAGTCTACCAAATGGATGTGAAGAGTGCTTTTCTCAATGGGGAGATCAAAGAAGAAGTCTATGTCAGACAACCCCCAGGTTTTGTCTCTCCAACTCATCCTGATTATGTTTTCAAACTGCATAAAGCATTATATGGTCTAAAGCAAGCTCCTAGAGCATGGTATGAGGCCCTAGCATGCTTTCTTCTGGAAAATGATTTTATAAGGGGTAGAGTAGACCAAACTCTTTTTATTAGAACCCATAAGTCCCATACCCTACTAGTACAAATATATGTAGATTACATCATCTTTGGTTCTACTGATTCAAACTTGTGCAAAAAGTTTTCCAAGCTTATGCACTCTAAATTTGAAATGAGTAGCATGGGTGAGCTATCCTTCTTCTTAGGATTGCAAGTCAAACAACATGCTGAAGGCATATTTATTTCTCAAACCAAGTATGCAAAAGAGCTGGTTAAGAAATTTGATATGTCTGATGCATCATGCATGAAAACACCCATGCCTACCAATGCTGTATTGGATGCTGATGAACATGGGAAACCAGTTGATCAGACAATATATAGAGCAATGATTGGCTCTTTATTGTACCTTATAGCTAGTAGGCCTGATATAATGTTTGCTACATGTATATGTGCTAGATTCCAAGTTAGCCCTAGAGAGTCACACTTAACTTTAGTAAAGAGGATTCTTAGGTATGTTAAAAGCTGTCCAAATCTAGGTCTCTGGTATCCAAAAGATTCAGCATTTGACTTAACTGGATTTTCAGATGTTGATTATGCTGGATGCAGAATAGACAGGAAAAGCACCAGTGGAACTTGTCAGTTTCTTGGTGATAGACTTGTCTCATGGTTTTGTAAGAAACAAACATCTGTGTCAACTTCAACTGCTGAAGCTGAATATATGGCTGTAGGTAGTTGTTGTTCACAAATTTTGTGGATTCAAAATCAACTCCTAGACTATGGTTACAACTTAGAGAAGTCTAAAATATTTTGTGAAAACACCAGTTCTATTTCCATTGCACAAAATCAAGTCCTCCATAATAGGACAAAATACATAGAAATTAGGCATCATTTTCTAAGGGATAATGTTGAGAAAAATAAAATTGAACTTCAATATATCCCAACTGATTTGCAAAGAGGAGATATTTTCACCAAGCCTTTGGATGAAAAGAAACATAACTTCTTCCTCAATCAGTTAGGAATGCTAGATGGAGGCTGTCTAAAATAAATTCCAAGATTTTAAAATCTAAAAACAGACCAAGATTAGGCTAAAAACTCATTTCTCTTTGTGTCTGTAAGATAGTTTCTGTCTCTGAACTGCGCTCTACGTTTTCCCCAGAAATCATCGAACGATGATCGACGGTTTCCCAAAAATTGTCGAACGCAGATCGACGTTTTCTGAATCGTCGACCTGAGTTCAGCGCCGCCTGATAGCTTTAAGCTATCCTTCCTTCTGTTAAGCGGTCGTCGAGCAGAGCTCGACGCTCGTCAATATCGTCGAACGGAGATCGACGACATTGAAACCTCTTTGTATTCCATTAGAAGCCCAAATCGTCAAACAGAGTTCAACAATTCTTCTTTTCGGCGTTGAACCCTAATATAAAAATCATTTTTCAGCCGTTGTTCTCCTTTGCGCGTTCATAGTTTCTGCAGAAAAACTCTTTTTCCCTCCAAACTCTTACTGCACTTGGTCGTGTTTGTTCAATCTTTACAGGTACAAATGGCGGTGTCGGTTGCCGCTCTTTCCAAAATGAAGTTTGATACAGGTTTTGACATAGATATGAACTCCTTCGATGGCAGTGATCAGAGGTTCAAAGATATTCTGAATTTTTTCCGAGAACAGCAGTTAGTTCAGTTTATGACCACCATAATAAAGATTGCGGCAGATGAAATAAAGGAATGGGTTTTTACTGCATCCAATGAAAATGAAAATACTATAGTCGGCACGATCAATGGGACTCAGGTACCATTGTCCTCTATTCTTCTGACTAAAGTATTCACCTTAAGTACTGGAGATGACTCTATTAATTTGTCTGGAGAAGAATTTGATTCCATGTTAGATAGAATGGGTCATTCTGCTGTACACCCTAATAAGCTGTTGAAAAAGAATCTATCATTAGAATTTCAATTTTTGGCTGATGTTGTGGGGAAAGTGCTTCTGGCAAAGAACTCAGCTCATGATACCATCTCAAGGTATCAGCTCTGTTTAATGGGAGCAATAGTTGGCAAGAAACATCTTGATTGGGGAACTATCTTCTTTGATTTGATCAAGAAGAAAATTAACAAAAGTTGTGTCTTTTTTGGGAGGATTCTAGGGGTTTTCCTGCATTTAGGTGCCCTGAATTACTGGTTTCAAATGGGATGCACATCAATGCATCCAAAAGGCTCACCTGTGCCCTTTTCAGTAAGTGGGACAGGCAGATTATCAACCCCAACAGGGCTGCTGCAGCAACATCTTCTTCAGGCACAAGGACTACTACAGTCACTTCCCCTCAGGTCTCTGCCCCAGCAGAAGATTTGCCTGCTTCCTCCTCTGCTCCTCCTTCTCCACCTCCCATTGTTTCTGCCTTATCTTCCTCATCAACCATCCAATCAGCCATCTCCTCCCCCATCACAATTTCATCACCTATTTCATCTCCTCCAGCCACCACCTCAGAACCAATACACCCTCTGTACTACTATCCACCCATTGATTCTTCCATTCCATCTTTCAACATTTTGGATGACTCCTTCATGGATGATTCCCCCTCCTCATCTCTTGAGCCTCCATCATCCTCCTCATACCAACAGCTCCTCCATGACATACTTGCTCAACCATTTTTCTCACCATCCATCTCCACACCCATATCATCTATCTCCTCAATCCCAATATCTCAACCATCAATCCCTATACCTCCTACCACCACACCATACAACATTTTGCCAGCAACATCAACTCCTACCTCTACTCAAGCCCATCTTGAGCATGTAGATCTTCATGCACTGGCAGACAGGATGTATAAGCTGCTAGCCCCCAGACTATCCTCATTGCTGGAGACCACAATGGCTCCACTTCTGAAACATGTTCAGGAGCTGTCTGACAGGCTATCTTCTTTCCTCTCTTCTCAGGCAATCCCTTCCTATGGGTGCCTTGATCCAGTTCCTACTGAATCAAGGCAGGGGGAGATGCCTCATGAAGCTGATAAAGTGCCTGCTGCTGCTCCAGTTCTAGTATTTACAGTGGACCTCAGGTCACTGTTGAGTGCTTTTGATTCTCTTCACAAAAGATATTTACCAGTTCAGCAAGTTGAAGATCTTACTAAGGCCATTGTGCCTATTTCAGAATATGATCCCAGTCTGATTGCATCATATGTCAACTCTTTTAAGGCTGAGGATGTTATTGCTTCTGTTTGTACTGCTGTTGCTACTGCTGGATCTACTGACATTGAAATGCTGCCTGCTGATATTGATAATACTGCTGATGAAGAATTGGCTAAATATTTGGAAGTACAAGTATCTGAGACTCCTGCTAGTTCATCTGCTCCTGCTGAGAGTACTGCTGTGATTACTACTATTGTATCAACACCTCCTGCCCCTGTTGATACTGTGAAATCAAAAGTTCAAGAGTATTACATCAAAAGTATAGATGATTTGTATGACAGACCACAGAGTTCTGAAAGTGATCAATTCAATACAGAATCTGATGACTCTGCTGGCACTATTGTTAGGAAAAGGAAAGCTAGAAGTAAGGCCATGATGAAGGTCCCTCCTGCAAAGGCCAAGGATGTTAATGACATACCCTATTATATTCTACATGACTACCAGATAACTGAATCTTGGATGCAGTATTCTAAAAACCAGCTAAAGGCCATGAGGAAAAGAAGAAAGTTGGATAAGTATGAGAAAGGTTCATCCCAGTTTCAGCCTCCTCCTCCTCCTCCTCCAGATTCAGGATCAGGTGGAGGCTTAGCTTCTCAAACCTCTACTCCAAAGCAAAGCTCCTCCCAATCTTCACAGAGATATCATCCCAGAGGGCAATATCAAAGAGATTATCAGTCTAGAAGGGGACAATACAGAGGTAATCAGAGAGAACACAGGATTCAATCAAGACAACAAAGGGAAGGACAAAGACATATGGACTCAACTCAAGGTCCTTTCCCTTATAAACTCAGAGAAACTGTTGATATAAGGACTTCTACTGCTTCAGAAACTATTAATAGATATGAACCTGCAATCCCTTTTGAAGATCCAGAGAATAATCCTTTATCATGGACTGTTAGGATGAAAGAACTTGCTGCCTTAGATCAGTTGAAGAAGGCCAGATAGCAAGGAAAAGACACTTCCAACATCACTACCTTGTTAGAGCAATGGAAGGTAGAACTGGAAAGATATGCTTCAAGGAAGTTCTTTGACCCAGTGGATTACATGAAACTGCATCCTGAGGCTGTGGTTCCCAGGCCAAGATCTCAAACCTCCTTAGGTGCAGATGATGACAGAAGATCAAAGAAAGAGGCTCTCAATCCCAACATGTTGTAGTAGTAAATCTTGTAGTAACCAAATCTTGTAGTAGTAAATCTTTGTGTTAATCAAAATCTTAGCTTATTAAACATTTTATGTGTGGTTAAAAAGGATTGTAATTGTTTGCCTTATCTTCTGTTCAACATTATTGTTTTTAAAAATGTGTTTTTATGTGTGATATTTCACATATAATATTCTATTGTATTCTTATATATTTATCATTATTTTTGTGGTATCATGTTGTATATCATTGAATTGGGGTTATGACTTCTCCAAAAAGAGGGAGATTGTTGAGTACATTGGTTACAATGTATTTATTTAAAGAAGTCATTTCAGCTCAATGATATACACATAAGTTATATTTAGATGGATATTAAGTTCATGTATGACGGAAAATAAAGCTCAGTACAAAAGCGTCGATACATTCAGGACTAGTGTCAACACACATTGAATAAGTTATGTCGAGACAAAGAGAAGCTGTGTCGACACTAAGGACAACTGTGTCGACACAATCTATTCAAGCTGTGTCGAGACTGAAGACAACTGTGTCGACACTCAGGACTAGTGTCGACACACTTCACAAGTTGTGTTGTAACTGTAAGTAAGCTGTGTCGACACACAAGACTTGTGTCAACATATTCCACATAAGTTGTGTCGAGATAAGTTTAAGATCAATGTCGACACATTCAGATGTATGTAGACACCACTATGATGCGGTTTATGGCAAGTGTACCGTTCCCACAAGTAATATAAAATGGGCGAATTTTCCCAAGTATCGATCTCTCAATGAACACAGTAAGGTGGAGTTAATTTTGAGGAGGACTTGAGATTGAAGTCCTTAGGTCAGTGTTTATGAAGGGGGTTTTGATTGTGTGCGGAAAAAGAGAGAAAAACACTAGTAAAGTACTCCTATGTTATGTCGATATGCAATGCATTGCCATGCGGATGGAAAACTACACGGTCCACTATGCACAGAATCGCTAGGCAGATAGACGAGTAGGCTTGCAGATGAGGTGGTGAGAACAGCAGAAAAAGAAAGTAAAACACTAATAAGCTACTCCTATGCAACACCGATATGCGATGCTTCGCTAGGAGGATGGAAAACTACACGGGCTGCTATACACCAAATCTCTAGGCGGATGGATGAGTGGGATTGCGTATGAGGTGGTGAGAACGACTGAATGAGGGTCATGAGCACCTCTTTGCTACGCACGCCACTAGCAATTGCTAGTGCGGCACTATGTGGTGGAGGATGGATAATGGCGCACCTAAAGAAAATAACTTGAATATAAAATCACATAGACATGATTGTACACAAACGTATATCAAGTTAAATACACTTCATCAAATACAAAGAGATCAAAATACACTATCAACAACAAAAGAAGAAGAGAGTGCAAAATAGACCAGATCTGAAGTGTTGCTGAGGATTCACGGAAGGAATCGTCGGGTTGTCAATCCGCGTCCTAGCTCGGTCCTCAACTGTGTCCAGGGTAGAGGAGGTTGTCACTAACTCCCAATGGACCTGTCTTCTTCGTGTCATGATCTGGAGGAGGATAATACAAACTACTCTGAGCTTGATGGTGAAAGCTAGGTCAAACCCTTCTTGAAGCTCAAGGATGAAGGAGCAAGCCGAGAGGAAGATCCGGCTTGAATTTGTCGTTGAAAGCTTGCCCGAAGCCCCTCCCTATGGTAGAGGAAGAAGGAGATCGGCGAAACCCTCCTCGGAGACAAAAATGGCAGAGAAAAAGTCAAGTATTCTGAATTAGGGCAGAACCTGCGAATTTATAGATTGTAGAAATTATAATGCACACGATCAGTGGTACACGACCAGTGGTCGTGCGCACTATTTCCAGTGATCGTGCGTATTAGCATGGCAGAACCTGGTAAAAATTAGAATCAATACACACAATCAATGGCGCACGACCAGTGGTCGTGTGCACTTTGTCCTGTGATAGTGCGTTTGCCCAAGAAAAAACTTGGAAAAATGGAGAATAGCGCGCACAATCAGTGGCGCACGACCAGTGGTCGTGCGCTAAAGCTCCACTGATCGTGCGCAGTGTTCCTGTACCGTTTTGGGTCCGATGAACTGACCGCACATGACCAGTGATCGTGCACTAAAAATTCCACTGATCGTGCGCATGTAAACATGCACTATTAGTGGACCTTAGGCTAAAAAAATTCCCAAACAATCCCGGAACACTCACACATCCATTGTACCAGCAGGAAAAACAAACCACTGATATGTGCAGACATTCTAGGAAATCACAATAAGAAGTACAATCCATAAAAGTAACAAAAATACACAACCACAGGCCTAAGAGTGCACTTCCTATGGAAATAAAGATAAGATGAAATATATACGATAACGAACTAAAAGTGAAGTGCATGTGAAAGAAAACTAGCCCAGATGAGTCAGAAAATCAGTATATAAATAGGACTCATCACACCCCTAGACTTACCTGTTTGACCGTCCCGAGCAAACAAAATCTATGTAGATAGGGAAAATAAACTAGCTAACATAGAAATTGAGATACAGAGTACCATGCGAAGTCATATGCTTGCGCATGTAAAATATAATAGAGGAAATTTCTATATAAACAAAATAGTTTATACTTTTCACAATGCATATCTATATTTTATTACTACTCAAGAATGGAATCACGGTGAATCTTCCGGTCAAGCGTAGGGAGAAAGTAGGCAGGCCACTCAGGAGAGCATTGCTAAAGACTGGGGCTCAGGATCACCTCCAAAGAAATCCATCAATGTCGGGGACCATACACTTGCCCGTTCACACTCTCTCCATGGTACTAGTTCGACTCAAGCGTGAATCCATAAGACTTTAGGTGAAAAGATGGGGCTTGGGTTTCGGTGAGGTAAACAATGATACATATGAAGGCTATGCACCTAACCTAAAAGGCCTTGCATAAAAAAGAATCTATCCGCTAACCAAAATACATGCGGGTACACCATACCCCCAGGCTTAATTTTTTTAAAATATGGGTGTGTGCACTGCCTACTCCAAATATAATCTCATCTCAAATAGAATTTCAATTATACTTTTTCTTTTCACTTTTCTTTTTCACAATTCATTTTTATATATTTTTTCAAATCATCTTTTTATTTTAACAATTTCAAGAAATAAAAACTTTGGAGCACATCAACATATTCACAAGGAATATCACCACATCAAAACCTTAAAATGAAAATGTAAAACACTAAAGCTCGACTTGGGTGTGCGACTAGGATCGGCTATGAGGCTTTGGTGAAATAATGGTGGAGCTGAATCAAAAGAAGGGGTAGGCACAATGGGGCTAGCGAGGATAAGACGTTAGGAACAGTACAAAGCTCAACCGTACAAAAATGATGGCCTACATCATGCTCACGCTTGACTAACCATGCACCAATGCTTCGAGAGTAGCTTGGGGCAAGTTCTTAGCCACCGAGAAAGATGATCCTTCCTCCCGACTCGAGCAAAATGAGTCAAGTGACGGCTACACACATCCCTACACTAGCGTTCGATTCACACTGAATTCACCAATTTTTGAGTAGAATAAAAAGTCTTTAAACAATTAGAAAAATATAAAACTATAAGCATACAGAAAAATTAAATCTACTCCAATTTCTACACGAGACGAGAGCACTCGACTAAGAGCACTGCAGGAGACAACATTTTACTCCGTCTCACAATCCTATGCCACCACAATAATGTTCCCAAATCATATAAAAGAAACATGTTTAACTTGCAGCACACTAATAGCTAAGCATGCACTCATGTGGGTGCAGTGGTGTGCGATGCAATGAACTAATCAAAATAAAATATTAAAAGCTTCTAGTATGCAAATGAAATGTGTGCGTGCAAAAGGTAACAAATACTAGCTCTCCCCTAGACTAAAACTAAGTTATACAACATATGATATAGAAATTTAAATCAGATAGAGACGAGGGAAGAGGTTACACAATGCTCAGCCAGTGAGCATAACAGAAGATGTGTGAAAAATAGAAGCAGGCCCACCAAATGAAGAATCACAACCCCGCCAATACGAATTTGCCATGAATACCTGAAGTGGTGAGCTCCTCAAAAACAAAAGAAAATTAGGCAAAATACAAAGAAATACTAAAACTAAGATAGACATGAAAAATAAAAATGCAGGAAATGTAAGATAACTACTAGGGTTATTGTCCTCCCAGCACGACATATTAAATTCTATACATTTCTAGCTAATGGGCCTATGAAAAGAAAAGTGCACAGGTAACTATTCCATTATCTATTGAGGTAGCGAGTATCGATAGGGAGATAGACCAGTTACCCCTCTTCCTAAATAATAATACCTGTCTAACATAGGTAGAGGAAATAAGAAATAAGAAGAGGAGGAGCACTGGTCCTTACTCTTCTCACCACAAAATAAATCCTTGCCCAGCAAGGTATCGTCTACAGGGAGACGGTAGGAGGAGAAAGCAATTAATGGAGCTTCCTCAACAGAGGAGGAATAAACCTCCTTGTGAAAGAGGATGATATCATCCATTGATCAAGATGAAAGCTCCAATTCTTCCTGAAGCACCTGCGAAGACTCTACCCACACAGGCTCAGATACAGAAAGGGGATCAAGAAATAAAGGAGATAAAAAACTAAAATAATCAAAAACAAGGGAAGTGGTCCCGGTCTCACTCCCAGCAGGATCCAAACATAGATCATCATCGGTGTCATATGAGTCATAGCAAGGGGAATCTGAGAGCTTGAGGTCCTCAGTGGTAGGATGGACCGCCTCATCCAATAAGGAGGTGCAAATCTCCGCATCAGAATAGATCTCCACATCACCCCACCTCAGTGCGTCATCATGTTCCAAGGTTTCATACTCTCAATTGGAGAGAATAAAGTCCTCATCCCACATTAACGCATCCTCAGGCTCAGAATCACTATCCAGCATAACATCATCAACCAACTCACTAAAAAATGGAGTAGATAATTCTTGCAAAGAAAGTGGTGGAACAACAACTTCAGATAAAATATGTGAGGGTTCCTTCGGGGGTGAATCCAAAAGAGGGGAAGAATGCATAGGGAGAGACGGCACCACAATGTCGTCACACCGATCAGCAGAAAGTATGATGGGTATATCCGCAGCAGTTCCCCATAGACAAGGTGGTACTGTGAATATATCATCAAAATCAGAAGGGGCAGCCAATTGAGAGGTGGATGGAACGAATCGGATACCCGATTCATCCTCCTCCTCTAACTGGCACGGAAATTTTGAGCAATCTTACAACACATGCTCGGTGCTACGACAACACAAACACCATTTTCCATTACTCCTCAGTCCTGGTGGGACTGGAGAGGAATAAGAAAAAGGTAAAGATGTAGAAGAGAAGTGACCATAAGACTTGGGTATGGTGAATAAAGTACAATAAGAGGACGGTGCTCCATAAACTGAACTACGACAATTATGCTCACTATCTTCAGTGGGTCACTAATCACTACCATGCCTATAATCCCCGCACCATCTGCAACGGATATTTATATAAGAAAACATGGTGCAACAAGAAAGAATACACCAACAGAAATATTCTAAGAAAAAATTAACTACACACTAGCAGATAAAAGAAAAGGAATGTCTGCAGCTGAAAAATTAAAACTAGAAAAGGAACAAAGAAAAATAAGCAACAAATTCTAAAAACAAAAGCAAAGAAGAAACATGAAATGAACAAATGGATAAGAGCTTCTATCTCTTATCTCCCTCTCCAAAAACTCTCACGACCGTGTTTCCCGTCAACGACGCCAAAAACTTGATGTGGTTTACGGCAAGTGTACCAGTTGCACATGTAATATAAAATAAGCGAATTTTCCCAAGTAACGATCTCTCAAGGAATACAGTAAGGTGGAGTTAATTTTAAGAAGGACTTGAGATTGAAGTACTAAGGTCATTGTTCACGAAGGGGGTTTTGATTGTCTGCGGAAAAATAAAGTAAAAAACTAATAAACTACTCCTATGCAATGCCGATATGCAATGCTTCGCCGGGCGGATGGAAAATTACACAGGCTGCTATACACCGAATCGCTGGGTGGATGGACGAGTAGGCTTGCGGATGAGGTGGTGAGAACGGCAGAAAAAGAAAGTAAAACACTAATAAGCTACTCCTATGCAATACCGCTATGCGATGTTTCGCCAGGCAGATGGAAAACAATACGAGCCGCTATGCACCAAATCGATAGGCGGATGGATGAGTAGGCTTGCGGATGAGGTGGTGAGAATGGCGGAATGAGGGTCGTGAGCACCTCTTCGCTATGCACGCAACTAGCAATTGCTAGTGCGGCACTGTGTGGTGGAGGATGGATAATAGCTCACCTCAAGCAAATAATGTGAATACAAAATCACACAAACATGATTGTACACAAACATATATAAAGTTAAACACACTTCATCAAATACAAAGATATCAAACTACACTATCAACAACAAAAGAAGAAGAGAGTGCAAAATCGACCGGATCCGAAGTTTTGCTGAGGATTCACAGAAGGAATCGCTGGGTTATCAATCCGCGTCCTAGCGGTCCTCAACTGTGTCTGGGGTAGAGGAGGCTGTCACTAACTCCCAATGGACCCATCTTCTTCGTGTCACGATCCAGTGGAGGATGACATAAAATCCTCTAAGCTTGAAGGTGAAAGCTAGGTCAAACCCTTCTTGAAGCTCAAGGATGAAGGAGGAGGCAGAGAGGAAGCTCCGGCTTGAATTTTCCATTGAAAGCTTCCCCGGAGCCCCTCCCTATGACGGAGGAAGAAGGAGATCGATTGAACCCTCCTCGGAGACGAAAATGGCAGAGAAAAAGTCAAGTATTCGGAATAAGGGCGGAACCTGCGAATTTATAGATTACCGAAATTATAATGCACCCGATCAGTGGCACACGACCAGTGGTCGTGCACACTATGTCAAGTGATAGTACGTATTGGCAGGGCAAAACCTGGTAAAAATTGGATTCAATGCACATGATCTGTGGTGCACGACCAGTGGTCGTGCACACTGTGTCCTGTGATAGTGTGTTTGCCCCAGACAGAACTTAGAAAAATGGATAATAGCGTGCATGATCAGTGGCGCATGACCAGTGGTCGTGCACTAAAGATTTAATGATCGTGCACAATGTTCCTATACCATTTAGGGTTTGATGAACCAACAGCGCACGACCAACGATCGTGTGCTAAGGATTCCACTGACTGTGCGCGTGTAAAAACTCACGATCAGTTGCCCTTAGGCTAAAAACATTCCCAAACAATCCCGAAACACTCACACGCCCATAAATGTAACAAAAGAAGTACAATAAGAAATCACAATAAGAAGTACAATCCATAAATCTAACAAAAATACACAACCACGGGCCTAAGAGTGCACTTCCTATGGAAATAAAGATAAGATGAAATATACATGATAACGAACTAAAAGTGAAGTGCATGTGAAAGAAAAATGGCCCAGATGAGTCCAAAAATCAGTATATAAATAGGACTCATCACACTACAAAAGCAGTGTCGACACCCCGGACTTGTGTCGACGCATTCAATTGTCAAGTTGTCAACTCTTCAAGCAGTGTATCCTATGTATTGAAATATAGTCGTACGTACTGACAACTATTAGAACTGTCAGATGCAAGTTATTAACCGGATCATCCGGTTACACATATCAGAGCCTATTTAAAGGGATCTAGTCTTCAGAAGAAAAAGAGAACAACAAGCACAATTTTGTGAAGACAGATATTTGAAGCATCAGCTACAATTTAGAAGCTGTAGAGAGGTCTGATCAAGAATCAACTTCAACATTCTCCTGCCTAGATCTACCCTAATTTTTACTTCAAGAAGCTTTAAAAATCTAAGAAGGGTTGGATCTGATCTATCTTGTCAAGATCAAAGGAATCAAATTCATCAAGATCAGATCAAGAAGCTGTTACTCATATCTCTCTTGTTGGGTGACATTTTCTGAATCAATTTTCTTTTACCTACTTTCATTGCGTAAGATCTACCTATAGATCTGAGTGGAGGAGAATTATACTCTTTATGTTATAAGCCTGTATTATAAAGGCTGAGGTAGGGCTGGGGTTGCCTGAGGTAGGAGAAGTTGGTAATTCTCTGAGGTGTAGGTAGGGTAGGAGTTGCCCGAGAAGTAGGTGTGAGGATTCATTCTGATGTAAAGTTCTTGGGAAGAACTTGAGGTGTAGGATCTTGGTGATCTAAGTGGTAAGACTTGTAAAGTCTCTGTTGTAGGAATAAGCTGGGTTCTGAGCTGTAAGATCTAAGGATCTGAGTAAAAGAAAGAGAAGGAGTTGGGCTGAATCTAGTTCATTGCTAGATAGGCAAAGGGGGAAAGTGGTTGTTACCATAATTTGGGGAACCACTATAAATCTGTGTGCATTGTGCTATATTTGCTGAATTATTGTGCTGGTTAATTTTTCTAATTATTGTTAAGTTTTTCTTGATTATCTGACTGTGTTAATCAACTTAAATAAAGTAGTACTCTGATTATTAAAAAGGGTACCCATAATTTAAATTGGACCTATTCACCCCCCTCTAGGTCATTATCAATCCTAAAGTAAACAGTGAAAAAATGAGAAGAAAAGCGAACAAGAGCTAAATAACCGCAAATTTTATTGCTCCAAAATAGTAAGTAATACATAGGTGTGCCCCCTTATTTATAGAAAATGGGAGAGATGAGAGAGTACAATATACAATGTGGGACTAAATACAAGTAGGGCGGACTGAGTGGTTTGACATACCCAAACTGCTCACTATACAAGACATAACCTTACAACCTCAGGACACAAGTGAGAGGTCGTCAGTCAAGCTGCTAAGCCGCACCTGCGGATAGCCAATAATTCGTAGTACGGTAGACCATGACGCTGAAGCTGCGGCTTGACACTAGACTGCGTACCGAGGGTTGCCACCAGACCGCTGAGAGGATAACCTTAGATCAGAGCTTCATGACTAAACAAGACCTCTTCGGCTTTACTAAAATAGCATCCAAACAATTCGCTGAGGACTTCCACTAGAAGACCGGCAGAACAGGCCTCGGTGTCTAGTTCACCTAACCGCCCGAACTAAGTTCTAACACAAACAGTCCGCTGAGGCTACCTATTAAAAGACTGGCTGGACAGACCGCGGTGGCTTGTTCGGCTAATTGCTCGAACTAAGCTCCAACACTCCCCCTCAAGCTGGAGCATATATGTCAGCCATGCCCAGCTTGCAACAAACCTCTGTGAACGAAGTAACCGGTTTCATGAATTAATCTTCCAGCTCTTTATCAGAAGTAATGAAAGGTGTGCATATCTGATTCTTTAGAATCTCTTCTCTAATAAAGTGGCAATCAACCTCGATATGCTTCGATCTCTCATGAAAGACCGAATTTTTCGAAATGTATATAGCTGCTTTATTGTCACAGAACGGCGGTATGGGGTGATCATAAAACTCTCCCAAATCAAGTAAGAGAGTTCGGAGCAATTTTAGCTCACAAGCAGTCAATACCATGCATCTATATTCGGCTTCTGCACTCGATCTAGCAACCACAACCTGCTTCTTACTCTTCCAACTGACTAGATTTCCTCCAACAAAGGTGCAGAAACCTGATATTGACTTCCTGTCTCCCTTATCATCTGCGTAGCTCGCGTCAGAATAAGCCTCTACTTTTAAATGTCCTCTTTTCAGGAACAAGAGCCCTTTACCATGTGCACCTTTCACGTATTCGAGAATCTTTAGAGCTGACTATATATGATACTCTCTAGGGGCTTGCATAAACTGGCTTACTTTTCTAACTGCATAGAAGATGTCTGGTCTAGTAACAATCAGATAGATGAGTTTACCAACAAGACATCTGTACCTCGTGACATCTTCAAGAAGAGGAGAAGACTCACTCCAGCATTTGTTATCTCCAACATCTATAGGAGACTGAGCAGGTTTAGTTCCAAAAAGACCTGTCTCTTGTAAAAGATCCAGAGCATACTTCCTCTGTGAGAGAACGATAGAACCAGGTTTTCGAGATATCTCAATCCCCAAGAATTACTTAGGAGACCCCATATCCTTGGTAACAAAATGCCGGAGCAGATGCTACTTTGTCATATCAACACCTTTCCTAGATTCCCCAGTAAGAAGTATATCATCCACATACACTGCAAGAATAACCAGCCCAGACGAAGTTTTCTGAATAAACAAAGAGTGATCTGCAGCACTTCGAACAAATCCAACAACAGAAATAACCTCATTAAACTTTTCAAACCAGGCTCTCAGACTCTGTTAACGACCATAGATGGCTTTCTTCAACTAACACACCTGAGACTCCCTCTGAGCAACATACCCAGGAGGTTGCTCCATATAGACTATCTCGTTCAAATCTCCATAAAGTAAGGCATTCTTGACATCTAACTGAGACATTTCCCAATCTCTGTTCATAGCCACGGAGAAGAGAACGTGGATCGTAGTAATCCGGGCAATAGGAGAGAACGTATCAAAGAAATCCACACCATAAGTCTGCGTAAATCCTTTGGCCACTAGAAGGGCTTTGTAATGATCAACAGTACCATAAGAAAGGTACTTGATGACAAAGACCCAACAACGGCCAACCACATCATAACCAGGAGAAGTATGCATAAGAGACCAAGTGCCCCGTTTGATTAGAGTTTTCATCTCCTCATCCATAACAACGTTCCAATGTGGAATAACCAAAGCATCATGATAAGATGCTAGAAGAACAGTAGACAAGAGGGCAGAAGCAAAACTCTGTTCCCGAGGAGACAATCTAGTGTACGATACCACACTAGCAAGAGGATGCTGAGTGCATGATCGAACACCTTTCCTGAGAGTTATTGGAAGATCAAGGTCAGCCATATCTACTTGCGTAGGTCCAACCGAAGGAGAGGAAGGCAAACTAGAAACCATGTGCAGCGGCTCAATAGCGGAAGCAGGACGAGTTGGAGAGTCACAAGAAGAAGAAGAAAGAATAGCAGAGGCCGAGCAAGGTGCAGAAATTAGAGGAGAGGGAACTGAAACATCAGAAGGAGTAAGAATGGAGGAGGACGGAGAAAAGTATGGAACAGTCTTAAAGAAGGTGACATCAGCAGGGATATACTGTCGACGAAGAACAAGATCATAACACCGATATCCTTTCTGAGTCAGACAATAGCCCAAAAAGATACATTTAACAGAGCGGGGTGACAACTTGTCACGAGTAGAAGAATGGGAATTAACAAATGCAGTACATCCAAAGAAACGAGGTGGTAAAGGAAAAGGATTCGCATCAGGATGCAGGATAGAAAAGGGAGTCTTCCCACCAACAATAGAGGAGGGAACATGATTAATAAGAAAGCAAGAAAGAAGAACCGCATGTCCCCAATAAGATTGGGAACATGCATCTGACTCAAAAGGCTTCGAGCCACATCAAGCAGATGACGATTCTTCCGTTCAGCTACACCATTTTGTTGCGATGTATAAGGACAAGTGGTTTGATGAACAATACCATGATTAATACAAAACGACATAAACTGGTGACTAAGGTACTCCTTAGCATTATCAGACTGAAGGATTTTAATAGAAGTAGCAAACTGTGTATGAATCTCATATAAAAAGTAGTGAAAATAGAATAAAATTCAGAATGTTCATGCAACAAATATAACAAAGTAGAGCAGGAAAAATCATCAATAAATGTCACAAAATATAAGTTACCCATACCAACAGTCTGAGTAGGAGCAGGACCCCATATATCAGAATGGATAATATCAAACGGATGAGAAGAACTGTGTCCTTTGTTGGCATGAAAAGTATAACGATGATGTTTCCCAAACTAGCAAGCATCACACTGAAGAGAAGAATCGCCCCGAGGTAAATCAGGCAGTTGCTGATAGAGGATACAAGGAGGAGGATGTCCAAGACGAAGATGCCACTGAAGGAAAGAAGAGGAGGCAGATAAAGCAGAAGAAGTATCAAGATAGAACAAGCCGCCGCTTTTAGTCTAAGTAGCTATCATCTCCTTGGACTGAGGAACCTGAAAGGCACAAGTAGAAGCAGTAAAAATTGCTTCACAGTCAAAATGTTTAAAAAGAGAAGTAACATAGAGGAGATTGCAGGGAAAGTTGGGAACATAGAGAGTGTCTCGAAGCATAAGAAAAGAAGTAACATGCACAGTGCAAGACCCATGAACTGGGGACGGTGAACCATCGACAATAAGAATAGGAGGTAAGTGTGTAATCGTTGTAAGAGAAGAAAAAAGCTGAGAATTTCCGATCATATGAGTGGTAGCACCAGAGTCAATAAGCCACCTACCCGTGGGTAGCTAACTGAGCAGCACTCGAAGTGGCAAGAGACAGATTAGACTTCTTGGCAGAATTAACAGAAGTAGGACGAAGATGAGGGTGTTTGACCCAACAACAATCAACCAAGTGACCAGTCTTTCCACAATGAGAACATCGATATTTGGAAGAACCATATTCGCAAGTTCGGCCAGCCCGAACACCAGAATCATCATGATGGGCAGAATGAGCAACAAGATCAGGAAAGGGAGAAGGAAACAAAGGACACTGAAGCAGAGTAGTAACAGCAGAAATCCATGCAGCAGTGGCATCAAGAGTCGGAGTGTCTGCTTCTTCGAGAATCTATTGGCGAATCAGATCATAGGAGTCAGGAAGACGAAGTAAGTAACAAACTACAAGGAGCTCCTAAAAATGTTTTTGTTGCTTAGCAAGATCAGCAGAAAAGGGGCGATGTTGAAGAAGTTCAGCCCCAAGGCTCTTCACCTCCTGATACGCTGCAGCAGGGGTCATAACAGGACGAGCAAAGAGGTCAGCATACAAAGTGTAGATACGCGAAGTCTTAGCCCCTTTAGAATATAAAGTAGCCAGATGAGTCCACGCGTCTTTGACCATTTGATCATGGTGAATGACAGGAAGACACTCGTCAGACAAACTGTTGGCTAACCAAGTATGGACTAAGGCATCAGAAGCGTCCCAATAATCATAAGCAGCAGAGCAAACAGGAGGAGGGTCATCAGTCAAGTGTGAGAGCTTATGTTGAGAACGTAAAAGGAAGAAAAAAGACACACTCCAGTCAAGATAATTCAGGCCCGTAAGCTTGGACAACGTACCCAAATTACCCGAAGAAGAAACAGAGAGAGAAGTATGAGGGAAAGGAGCAGGGAAAGTTGCAGAAGATGACGGAGTTTCCATGAAGAAGGTAAGCAAGTCGCGCGGACAAAGCAGAAACCGCAAAAGGAAACCAGAGAATAAGCCGCGCAAATCAGAAAGAGAAACTGCCCGGTCTCGGTGATCACACACCAGATGCAAGGGAAATGATGTGACCTAAGGGCAAAGAAGCCGCACAAAAGAAAAAAGAGCACGAGATCACGCGAATAAGGGGAAACCACACTACCAAATAGAAAGAAAGGGAGGGAAGAAGCCGGACAAAACCGAAAGAATGGAGGGACAAAAAAGAGACAGCCCACGCGGTTTCAAAAAACAAACCGCTAGAAGAGCAAAAGGATTTTGGAGAAAAAGGACCAGTTTCTCTCTGATACCAAGTGAAAAAATAAGGAGAAAAGCGAACAAGAGGTAAATAACAACAAATATTATTACTCCAAAATAGTAAGTAATACATAGGTGTGCCCCTTTATTTATAGAAAACGGGGGAGATGAGAGAGTACAATACACAATGTGGGACTAAATACAAGTCGGGCGGACTGAGCAGTTTGACATACCCAAATCGCTCACTATACAAGCCATAACCTTACAACCTCAGGACACAAGTGAAAGGCTGCCAGTCAAGCCGCTAAGCCGCACCTGCGGATAGCCAACAATTTGCCGTGCGGTAAACCATTATGCTGAAGCTGCGACTTGACACCAGACCGTGTACTGCGGGTTGCCACCAGACCGCTGAGAGGATAAGCCTGGACCAGAGCTTCACGACTAAACAAGACCTCTACGGCTTCTATAAAAACAGCATCCAAACAATCTACTGAGGACTTCCACTAGAAGACCGGCAGAACAGGCCGCGGTTGCTAGTTCGGCTAATTGCCTGAACTGGGTTATAAAACAAACAGTCCGCTGAGGCTACCTGCTAGAAGACTTGCTGGACAGACCGCGACAGCTTGTTCGGCTAACTGTTGAACTATGTTCCAACATAAACATTTACAGCTAGGATTTCGTCAAACTCAGCTCAGAGAAAGAATTGAGTTCATTAATCTTTGATCCACGAAAGTCGAGCTTAGTTCAGCAATCTTTGAACGACTTTTTCTATCTCTTAGAAAACTGCTTTTCTCGGGATTTATTCTGTCTCTAAGCTTCTGAAGGTTTAAACCAATCACTCTAGGTTTGCTGACTTGACCTAGACTCTGATAAAGACTTTTGACCCTAGACTATACAATGTGGGCCATTTGAGAGTCCTAATAGTGAACCTAGCCCAAATCAACCCTAAACAGGTGGGGTTCCAACATTTTATATGCAAAAGTACTGAATGGACAGGTAAATGTGGTTTTCTTTTGGTCCTCGGGTGAAATGGGAATTTGAAAGTATCTCGAGAGGCCGTCGAGGAAATAGTAGGAGTGACCTGAAAGGCATTCTAAAATTTTGTCAATAAATGGTAATGGGAAATGGTCTTTTCGGGTTCCATCATTGAGTTTATGATAATCTTTGCACATCCCCTAACCAGTAACAGTACAGATTGGAATCAACACATTATTTTCAGTCATGTCCATCGTTACACCGTCTTTCTTGTTAACAACTTGTACTGGGCTAACCTAAGTAGAGCTAGAAATAGGATAGATGATTCCCGCATCTAAGAGTTTGATAACCTCAGTCTTCATGACTTATTTAATATTTGGATTTATTCTTCATTGGCGCTGTGTTGAATTGCAGGATTTATCTTCTAAGAATATCTTATGTGTTTAGAAGGAGGGGTTTGATAAACTTAGCCAACACGTTGATCCCCTTGATATCAGATACCTACCATGCAATAATATTGTTGTGATTACTTAGAATAAGAGTCAAATCAGAAATTTCTGAGCCGCTTAGATCAGAAGAGACGATTATGGGAAGTTTGGAATTCTTTTTAAAAAAGAGATATTTTAAATGAGGGCGAAGTTGCATTAACTCTAAGGTGGGTGGTTCCTTGTAGGAGGTTTTAACCTTAAGGTTTTCTAAGTGCAATGGCTCGGGTGGTGCAGAGCGAGAGACCTCTTCTAAATGGAATAGCCCGGTAGGATTAGGACTGTCACATGACTGTTGACCTAGGTTGACTTGTGCCCCCTTTGGGTGCACTAGGTGAGATCACCATGTCATGTTGGGTACAAGGGTCAACATGTCATGCCACATGTCATGCCCTAACACACTCTTGGTTTCTAGTGGGATTAGGGATTTTACAACTACATGCATTGTAGGGTGAGTGGCTCACGGTGTATGGCCACCATTCGAGCTTTGATCATGGCTCAGGTGGCGACGGAGGTGCTCTAGAGGTGGGGAGGTGCATGTATCGCATCTAAAGAATGGGGAAGGGGGTTTGTATCCACCTAAGGAAGGGGTGCTTGGGAGGGTTCGGGAAAATCTACCATTACAGGGCGGCAGCGACGGGCTTGATCTGCGTGGTTTCTAGCAGGGGTTGCTCCGGCGAGGGTAGCGAAAAGTTTGGCTGGTTGGGTGGTGTTCTTAAATGTGATTTTTTGGGATTAGCCTAAAATCTCATACACAAACAAACGACAAACATAATATTGGGTCTAGATATAGATTAATACAATAATGATCATATCATACCTATATTCAAAGGTTGATCAATAGAAATTTCACTTTCATCCTTTCCTAATTTCAATGAAACACTCATAAGAGTATTATCTTTCTTAAGGTTTTCAAATGAAAATCTTTTAAGAACATCATGAATATATTTAGATTGATAAATAAAAATACCATCATGTTTTTGTGTATTTTAAAATTCCAGAAAATAAGTAAGTTCTCCTACCATACATATTTCAAATTCATTTTTCATAACTAAAATAACTTATTACACAACTCTTCATTAGTGGCTCCAAATATAATATCATCCACATAAATTTATAAACGACTAAATCATTATCAACATGCTTAATGAAGAGTGTACTATCTGCATATCCTATTTTATAATCATTTTTAGCAAATATAAAGTTAATCTTTTATACTAAGCATGAGGCACTTATTTTAAACCATAAAGCTCATTTTCTAATTTATAAACATGATCAGGAAATTGTTCATTTGCAAATCCAGGGGGTTGTTCTACATAAACTTCATCCTTAATATACACGTTCAAAATGCAGTTTTAACATCCATTTGAAATAATTTAAATCTTTTAAAAATAACAAATGCAAGAAAAATTCTAACTACTTCAAGACGTGCTACGGGTGCAAAAGTTTCATCAAAATCTACCCTTCAATTTGCGCATATCCTTTTGTTACCAATCTAGCTTTGTTCCATATAATCCTAGATTCATTATCTAATTTATTTTTTAAAATCAATTTAACACCTACTATAGGATGATCAGAAGGTCTCTTTATAAGTTTCAAAACCTTATTACATTCAAATTGATTTAATTCATCAATCATAGCTAAAACCCGAAATTTGTCATTTAAAGTGGTTGAAACATATTTTGGTTCTATTTCGAATACAAAAAATAGTTTTGAAAATAAATCATGTAAAGAAGAGTGAGTATTAACCCTTTTTGATGGTTCTCTAATGACTAATTCCTTTGGATTATTTTTTGTAAATCTGAGTTCACTTAGAGGCACATATTCTTCCATATCATATTCTCTTTCCCCTTTTCTTCTTCTTCGTTTACAAGAAACTCTTCATCTTCATGTTCCAAAAGAGTAAGGGGTTTTGCTTTATTTCATGTAGGATTAGAATCTACACAAGAAACAAACTCATCAAACCTAACATGAATAGATTCTTCAACTATTTCTGTCCATTTATTATAAACTCTATGTTGGGTATTATACACAATAACCTTGATTTTAAGAAGTGTCCCTTGAACTAAGTTGAATTGAGTTTGTATTTGATGTTGGTTTTAGTTATGTGTGGTGCAGGTCTTAATTTCCAAGTATAAACCATTGTCAGGTTACAATGGGTCTCCAAACATGGTTCTATACAATGTAATTCCTTATTGTATAGAACATCATGTTGACCCATGTGTAATCTCTCTAATGGGGTATACTTTATCTAGCATCACAAAGGAATTTGTTGTTCAAAAGTTGCAAAATTTGGCTAAGTCTTTTCATCAAGTGATCTCGCGAGGTCACATTAAATTCATCGAGAACTCATGTATGCACTTGTAGAATTAATCGAGTGATCTCGGGAGTACTTGAGAGATCACTAAGAACTGTTGTCCAGAATGGCTAAGTTAAAACAACTTAGACCTATCGTATATACTCAACGAATTCATCGAGTACTTAAGTGAGTACTCGTGAAATTCATCGAGTACTCTCGAGAAGTCATGGTAATTGCCTTAAGGTTCTATGGAAAGTTTGAACACTTAGCCAGTTCCAGTAAATTCATTGTGTACTCAACAAAATACGTTGAGTACTCCCGAGATATTTCATCTAATTCGTCGAACAGTCTCGTGAAGTCCAAACATCTCAAAAAAGATCTCTCTCAAGTGTTTTAGACTGGTTCGTCGAGTTGTTTGGAGAGTTCACGTGATGTCTCAATGAATTTGGACTTAAACAGTTTTCATTCAATTTTTCGTGTTCATTTTGAAATATTTCAAGAATTAGGGATTCCGCCATGTACAGTACACGTGGACGGTAGAAGTAAGTTCGAAATCAAGCCGTTAGTGAGAAATTGCATATATATAGTCAAGGAATATAATAGAAAACCCTAAACATTATTCTTAATGCAAATTGCTAAAAACGATCAGGAATTCAAATTCGATTTCACATAGAACTCCATCGTCGATAGCTCTCCCAATCTACGATTCCTCTTGCAAATAAAAGACTCGATTGATCTCAATGTTGGGAATATTACCCTTCAATGTTCCATGAATTTGAAGATGCATCACCATCAATGCTAAGTATATAAATGTATTTGATGTATTCCTTAAGTTCAGAGTATGCAGGTTGTCTAATATACCATGATTAGATAGGATTTTAGGGTCATAATACTAGTTGGACTCAAGAAGAGTTGTTGGCAAAGCAGAAATCTGGCTATGTCTAGAAGCATCGAGTGAAGGCAGTTCACTCGACTTAAGAAGAGCAAAAGCATTGAGGAAACTACATATAGTCAAAGTCGTGATGTTGATGACTAGAAATCTGGCTAAGTCTAGAAGCGTTGAGTTAAGGCAGTTTACTCAACACCAACTCAAAAAGATATCTGGCTAAGGATAGAAGTATTGAGTGAAGGCAGATCGCTCAACACCCACTCAACAAGATATCTGGATAAGGACAGAAGCATTGAGTGAAGGAAGTTCACTCAATGCCTCAGTCAAGAAGATTTGTTACTGGACAGATAAAAAATCCACCAAGTCTAGAAGTATTGAGTGAACTCAACTCACTCATTGCCAGAAGAGCAGAAGCATTGACAGAAGCTCAAGCATTCAAAGCCTCATAAGGAGCAGATAGAAAATCTGTCTAAGTTCAGAAGCATTGAGTGAAGGTAGTTCACTCAACACCTACTCAACAGACAATTCAACTAAGTACAGAAGAATCGAGTGATGAAGGCTCACTCGACGCCTAATCAGTTAAGACTATAAAAGATAGAATGAGCTGAGGGATGAAGGCTAACTCAATGCACTCAATGCATGGAGATGCAGAATTCTACTAAGTACTTTATTATTGAGTGGGAAGGCTTCATGATTGTTAAAACTCGCGGCGCCTTGGGTTGGTTGGTGTATAGAGTTGTTTATTTAGCTTGAAAGGCTGGGCACGCAGATTCATTTGATATAAAAAAAGGTTTAAACCGAGTTTTAACAAAAGGAGGCAAGTGCACCTATCACGTGTAGTACAGGATATTCCGGTGGGGAATATCGGGGTCATATTGTTCTCGGGGACGGGTTGACTATTTCTACTCTTTCCCTTGAGGGACTATTATTTTACCGATAATATTTTGTCGTGTGATTATTTAATTATCTAAGGCGGATATATATAAAAATTGGATAAAATAAAAGCAGATGAAGCCGATGAAGAAATAGCGCATTGGTACTGAAGGAATTTTAACTAAAATAACTTTTAATAACTAGAGATCCTAAATTTCAAATTAATTAAAGGGCGACTTGGATGTGGAGGCTCCAATGCATTCCAAACAAACATAAGGAGAGAAAATATACAAATTTTATTAAGCTAAAAAAAAGATTTACAAAGAATGCTAAAACAAACTAAGAGAGGGAGGGAGAAAGTTCTCCTTACATAGAATGAAAATCCACTAAGGCAGCCCACTTACAGCAAAATGGTTCAAAAAAAGTGAACACTTGATCTTACAAAAAAGAACTATTTATAAACAAAAAAATCGGAGGTGACATGCCCTTGTCACGTGCGTGACAGGGGGGCGTGTCATGCTGGCTTGTTGAAGAAATCAAAATTTTGGTGACTGGTCAATTTTTGGAAGCTTTTGGAATGGGACACGTGCTGGTCATGGGTGTAACAAGGATGTCACGGGCGTGTCAGCAAGGTATGCCTGGTGGAGGTGTTGAGCTGGGTTCGATGAAAGTCGAACTGGGATCGACAAATGTCTATCGGGATTGACACGGGCAAGTCAAATTTTTCACAGGCGTGACATGCAAAGCATCGAGTGTTGAGGCATCGAGCGTTGAGTGGTTGCTGGCTTGATTTCGTAGAGCACAATTTGGCAGAATTTCATCGAGCGCTGCTCGACGAATCATTGAGCGCTGAGCTAGGCTGGACAAACATCAATCGGGTTTGACTCGGGTGTGTCATTCGAGACACGGGTATGACATACAAAGTATCGAGGTGGGATCGTCGAACTGAATGCATCGAGCGTCGAGTGGAGCGACATAGAGCGTGCCGAGTTCTGAATACGGGCGTGTAAGATTTGATACAGGCGTTTCTTGATCATTTCTTAGCAGACATCACTTTTCTACTAGAATGAAAGTTACACGCCCACGTAATAGGCGTGACCAATTTTACACGGGCATGTACTTTGAAATTTTGACAATTTTCTGAAAAATTCCAGAAAATAAAAAGAAGCTAAGTTAGAATATATGTACAAAAAAGAAACAATTTATTGAACGAAAATAACTAAAAATAACAAAAAAATAAACTAAAACTACATAAATAAACTATGTAAAAATACGAATATTTACAACTTATCAAATACCCCATACTTAAGCTTTTGTTATTCCAGAGCAAAAGTTTGAGATGAACTTATAAGAAATTGAAAAAATTCTAAATTTAGCTACTGCTTAAATTAATTAAAAGAAAGATCAAAATAAACATCCAGAGTATAAGAGTTAAGTCCTAAATTATGACAAAAATTTGAATAGAGGAAGAGTTTTAGCTATAAACTTCTCGATATAATCAAATATATTGCAAAATTTGTATTTATTAGGTTTACAAAAATAGACTGGAATCATACAAACTTTAGCTTGTAAGAATTAAAGGAAATAATGTAATTAAAAATTATGCTCTCAAATTTTTTTTAAAATTAAGTCTAGAATTATCGAAATTGGCTAAGGGTTTTGTTTTGGTTTATGAAGAGGGATTGGGTTAGAGGTGAGGTAATTTTTTATCAAACCTCTAATAATTTATTTAAAAGTTAAGGAAAATGGAATCATATTTTCCTAACATAATTTTTTTTTGAATTAACTTCATATTAACCCAATGTATATGTATAGGAGTAATGAATTTTTTCTCTTACTCCATAACATATAATCTTTTTTAAAATATTGGATGCCTATGTTTACGGAATGAAATCTTATTCCCATTGGCATAGCTTCTTTTAAGGATAAAAGGGGATTAAATCATGCCAAGTAAGACATGAAAAAAAAGGAAGATAGGTTTCATTTTCAGAAAACTAGATTTTAATAAAAAAAATTTGAGAGCAACTTTGATAAATTGAATGTTCCTATATTTCAAAAAAAAGCTTGGAGTAAACATTTTTGAAGTCTAAGGTTGTTATGTTTTAACAAAATACACGTGCAATTATTTAGATAAAGTAGAAGTAGTGCTGAAAAATAAGTCCCTTATATAAATAAAAAATATTAAAGAATAAGAAATTCTTTAAAACTTAACTCAGGATACTTAAATCTATCAATCTCTAATTAACAAACAAATAGTAAATAAAGGATTAATAAAATTAACTTACAAATAAAACTCGAAATAAAATTTTTGGAAAGCAAGGAGGTTAAGAATGGTGTATTCGATTTATTTGTTTCATAATAAAAATTTTTGAGTATTTAAAGTTATTATCTTTTTTTTTGTAATTTTGATTTATTACCTTTTTTTTTTTGAATTTTTATATTTTTCTTAATTATTTTGTGATTTTTAAATAAATATTTACAAGAGAGGAAAGAGAAACTATTTACAAAGATGAGAGAGAAAAAGGAGGGGAAAGACAATATTTACAAAAAATATTTGCAAAGTAAAAAAAACTTTTTTTTGGAAATTTTTTAAAATTTTTTTTTATTATTATTTTTGATGATGGAAACCAAAATTTTTTTTGGAGTTTTCATATTTTTTTATTTTTTGTGATATTTAATGATTGCAGAAAAAAATAAAAGTGTAGGAAATGAAAATATAGGAAACACCCCCATACTTAATTCCAACATTGTCCTCAATGTTGCAATATGTATGCAGAATCAAAAAGAAATGAATGACAAGTATGTACATAAAAAAGAAGATAGGAGAGAGGAAACTTCCCTGAAATGCATTCGGAGAGGTCCATTAAGAAACCCTACAAAAGTTAAAATAAAAGCAAAAAGATAAACATGAGGTGCCTCCCAGGAGCGCTTTGGTTATAGTCGTGTAGTTTGACTATTTAGGTGGGGGTTATAATTATAGGCGGGGTTATGGGAGTTAGAAAATTATTTTAAGGGTGGTTATACAATTAGTTTTTTTGGTTTTTTGAGATATTATTTTTTTTTTCATTTTTTTGGATTTTAGTTTTTCTAAAATAAAAGAGGAAAGAAAAGAAACAGGCGGCCGACCTTTATTTTTAAAATATATATACTATATATTTATACTATATAATAATTTTATTCTTAAGTAGAAATAAAAAATGTTAAGATAGAGGGGAAAAATAATTTTTTTTTTATTTTTTAAAGAGGTTTTTAAGTACAAAAAATTTTATGTTTTTATAAAGAGAAGGGAAAGCCTTGTTTTTTTAGTTTTTTCTTTATTTTTTAGTTTTTTAAAAAATTTAATTTTTAGGAAACAACGTCATTTCATTTTTTAGCGATAAATATATATATGAAATAATAAAAAACAAAAGGGTAAAAGTAATAGGCTCTAGAAATTCAAAATAATAACTCGAAAAGTCCCCGGCAATGGCGCTAAAATCTTTATGGTTAAAACTCGCAGCTCCCCGGGTGGGTTGGTTTATAGAGTGGTTTATTTAGCTTGAAAGGTAGGGCACGCGGATTTATTTAATATAAAAAAGGTTTAAACTGAGTTTAAATGAAAGGAGGCAAGTGCACCTATCATGTATAGTACATGATATTCTGGTGGGGAATATCAGGGTCATATTGTTCTTGGGAACGGGTTGACTATTTCTACTCTTTCCCTAGAGGGACTATTATTTTACCGATAATATTTTGTCGGGTGATTATTTATTTATCTAAGGCGAATATACATAAAAATGGCATAAAATAAAATTAGATAAAGCTGATGAAGAAATAGCACATCGGTATTGAAGGAATTTGAACTAAAATAACTTTTAATAACTAGAGATACTAAATTTCAAATTAATTAAAGGGCAACTTGGCCGTGGAGGATCCAAAAGAATAAGCTCACCTATCTTTAGGGCTATCGCTCACCTGAACATTAAGACTATTCGACCAAACGCTTGTCCGACAAAGGATTCCTCTTAATGCCCGCATTACGCTAAGAACCCCGCTATTGGGTGGGGAACCCAATCCGGTAGAATTACGCTTCTCCTCTCTCGAGGTTATGCACGCAATTCTCTTTACCCAAGGGTGATCGGTCTATACGCACGACCTCTCGGCTAGCTAGCGTGTGAACAACGGAAATAGAGCCCACACATCAATGTGTGGTCCTACGCGTCGTATATCCGGGGCAATCCTTAAGTGCTTTAATTAAAGAGAAAAAGATGACCTTTAATTATTTAAAGCGATTTTATCTGTCCCATTGCACTTCGATACTGACGGCTAAGAGCGATTAGCCACTCATCGAAATGGCGATAGCTATTGAAAAGAAAATGTATAATTGAAATGCAAGTCCTACTCAAACGAGTAGGCGGGAAATAACAAGTCCTACTCAAACAAGTGGCAGGAATTGACAAGTCCTACTCGAATGAGTAGGCGGGAAATAAAAAATGTAAATAACAAGTCCTACTCAAACAAGTAGGCGGGAAATGAAAGTGAGTCCTACTCGAACGAGTAGGTGGGAAATAAATGCACACACGCACACACTCTACATAATTTGAAGAAAGCGATAAATGGCTAACTCCTACACACGCGCACTCTACGTAATTGAAGAAAGTAATAAAAAAAAGCAAAAAAATCTAACTCCTACACGCACACACTCTACGTAATAGAAAAGAGCAAAGTGCTCCAAAAATTAAAATGACAACATTTTCATTCTTATAATTTTATAAAAGAGCTTTAAAAGTGGAAATAAATTAAAAAGGAACAAAAATTTTTACGAAAATAAAAACTAAGTTAAAGAAAATAAAACAAAAAAACTTTAAAAATGTTTTTATAAACTCATAAGAATGAAAAACATAAAAACATAAAAAATAAACTCATACACTCAAACACTCATAAATAAAAAAGGAGAAACAAAGATTAAAGATCACTGAAATCTAGGCACTCCCATGCATTCCAAACAAACATGAGGAGAGAAAATATACAAATTTTATTAAGCTAAAAAAAGAGTTACAAAGAAAGTTAAAACAAACTAAGAGAGGGAGGGAGAAAGTTCTCCTTACATAGCATGGAAATCCACCAAGGCAGCCCACTTACAGTAAAATGGTTCAAAAAAAGTGAACATTTGATCTTACAAAAAAGATCTATTTATAAGCAAAAAAATCGGAGGTGACACGCCCTGGTCATGGGGGTGAAAGGGGGGCGTGTCATGCTATCTTGTTGAAGAAATCAAAATTTTGGTGACTTGTCAATTTCTGGAAGTTCTAGAATAGGACACGTGTTGGTCACGGGCATGACAGGGATGTCACGGGCGTGTCAGCAAGGTATGCCTGGTGGAGGTATTGAGCTGGGTTTGACCAACGTCTAACTGGGATCAACGAACGTCGATTGTAATTGACATGGGTGTGTCAGATTTGTCACGGGCGTGATATGCAAAGCGTCGAGTGTTGAGGCTTCGAGCATCGAGTGGTTGCTGGCTTCATTTCGTCGAGCGTAATTTGGCAAAATTTTGTCGAGCGCTGAGCTAGGCTGGACAAATGTCGATCGGGATTTACACGGGCATGTCAATCGGGACACGAGCATGACTTACAAAGCGTCGAGCTGGGATCTTCGAACTGAATGCATCCCGAGTGGAGCGATACGGGGCATGTCGAGTTCTGAACACGGGCGTGTTAGATTTGATACGGGCGTGTCTTGATCATTCCTTTGCAGGCATCACTTTTCAACTGGAATCAAAGTTACACGCCCAGATCATGGGCATGACCAATTTGACACGGGCGTGTACTTTGAAATTTTGACAATTTTCTGAAAAATTCCACAAAATAAAAAGAAGATAAGTTAGAATATATATACAAAAAAGAAACAATTTATTGAACAAAAATAACTAAAAAAAAAAAAAACTAAAACTACATAAATAAACTATATAAAAATACGAATATTTACAACTTATCAATTCACTTAATGTCTGAGCTTTCTGTCAGGAATTTACTAAGTCCAGAAGAGCTGAGTCAAGCTGACATCAGCAAAAATTCAAATATCGCGAGATTTGCTTGCTAGAAGACAAAAGACACCGCTTACCTTTTGTACAACATTTAATGCAAAAGTTGTGTTGTAGTTGCCCATTCCATGGGTATATACTGTGCATAGAGTCATTGGATTTACGGGAAATAAAAAGCGAGTTCCGAGAAAGAAGAATAAGAACTTTAGCTTTTTGACTTTTGGAAGAGGAGATTTTTTCTGGATCATCTTCTTCCTCTCGACAAATTTGAAGAGCTTGCTCTCACTATTGGCCTGAAAAGTTCAGACAGTGTGCTGTTTGAAGTCACATCTTCAACAATAAGATCAGAAAGTTCACTATCTGAGTTAGAAGAAGGAGTAGAGCAAACCTAAGATGCTATTTATCTTCAAGTCCACTGCATTCAACTCACCTACTCAAAAGGCCCTAAGAAACAATGCTTTGTAGGTTATTTCACAGCACAAGAAGAACAACTTTGAAGATCTATTCTTAGTGTTGTAAGGAAGATAGGATTGAGTATTCTCAGTTTAGTAAGAAGTATACTCAGAGATTACTTCTCTGGAGTCAATCATCAAAAACATCCAACACATCATCTGTAGGATCATAATAGATCTGAGTTGTAAGCCTGATATATAAAGGCTGAGTGGTAGGATCCTTGTGTGGATCTGAGGTAGGGTCTGCGTTCCTGAGTTGTAGGAGATTTATTCTCTGAAGTAGGATCCTGTGGTGGATCATTGTGTAGGGCTAACCTCTTAGCCTGAGTGTAGGACTCTGGACAAAGTCTGAGGTAGGTGATCTGGTGCGTAATACTGAGCTATAGGAGATTATAACTCTTAGTGTAGTGCCTTGGGCCTGAGGTAGGACTTGGAGGAGTCTGAAAGATCCTGAGGGATCTATGTTGTAAGCTCATTGAGTTGAGATTGGAGAAGTTGGCCTTGTCTAACACACTGTTAAAAAGGTGGGAGGGACAGTGGATGTACCCATACCTTAGGGAACTAGTATAAATACTCTGTGTGTTATTGTGTGTTCTTGAAAGCAAACCTAAAACTAAATTACAACAAAACAAAGAATAAAGATAGTCATTAAAAGACATAAAAACCAATTCACCCCTAGGTGTTTAGGTACTCTTGAAACAAATACTTTCAGGTGGTATAAGAGGGAGGTTCTTCAAATAGGACTTAATAGTCTGAATAGTTCTCCAAGGGTAGCTAAGGATTATCTTAATGGATTTAGGAGAGAACCATAAGGAGTTGATCTCCATGAAGCTTCCAATCAATAGAAAGGAGATTTTTTTTATTTGGAAACAGAGAGTCAGGCTATTCATGAAAGCATTTGACCCTAGGATCTTCATAAATATCCAAGAAGGACCTTTCATCCCCATAAAGGTATCAGTCTTTGATGCCAAAGTCTAGAAACCAAAGAAGTACACTGAGATGACCAACGATGAGGTCATCCTGGAAACTATGGATAAGTGGGAACAAAATATAATTGTTAGTGCCATAAATGACTCCACATTCCAGAATCTCTTCCACAACAAGATAGCCAAGGAAATATGGGACACCCTGATTATATATATGGAGGGCACTGAAGAAGTTAGGTATGACAGGAAATTGCTACTTAATCAGGAATATAAGGCCTTCAGGCAAAGCAGCAAGAACATCATAGTTGATTGCTATGAAAAGTTTTTCAGAGTGGTCAATGAGCTGAGGACCTATGGGAGGGTCTTCAGCAATTATGAGCTGAATGATAACTTCTTAAGATCTCTAACCAGAGATTAGGACACAAAGATTTGTGTTATCAGAAAAGCAGCCAAGCTTGCAGAAACTTCTCCTCACACCTTATTTTGAAAGCTACTTTTATATGAGATGCAGCTATTTGCCAGAAAGTAGGAGGAGACCACCATCAGGTCCCATGCCAAGGTGAGGACAGTGGACTTTAAGACTGAGAGCTTTAAGAAGAGCAAGGAGAGTGAAAGTCTTTAATTTCAGGGTAGCTAGCAACCTTGGAGGTGAATAGGTCTGTTTAGCTCTTTTGAGAGACTTTTTGTATCACTTGATTGTTTCTTTAAGCTATCTGCTTTTAGTGATCTAGATATTGTCCTTAGCACCTGTTATTAAGAAAACAAAAGCAAACATAGAAAAGCACACAAGTAATTTATGGGTACATCCACTCTCCTACCACCTTACTAACTTCCTGTTAGTCAAGGCACTTCTCCGAACCAATGATCCAAGGATCTTACACCATAGATAAATTAGGATCTCTCAGTCTCCTCCAAGACTTACACCTCAGCCACAAAGGCCTACACTCAGTGATACAAGTATCACCTAGCTCAAGCACTTAAGCCCTACCACTCAGGCTATGGAGGATAACCCTACCTCAAAGCAAGCTTGCACATACAACTCAGAGAGATACACTCTCCTATAGTTCGGGCAATACTGCCGTACTTCTCAGTGAGTAACACACTCTTACCTCAGAGAGATTCACTCTCCTACAGCTCAGGAAAATTTGCCCTACCTCAGAACCAAAGGTCCTATAACTGAGATTCAGAAGGATCCTACAAAGAGAAAAAGTTTAATTAACTTTGACACAGAAATTTCTTTGTGTCAACCACTTGAACAGAAAACTTTCTGCTCCTACTCTCCTCACAGAAGGGAAAGGATTTGCTGGAGGAACTCAGAAGAAAACTTCTGAACTAGCTGCTAAAGGCTAAAGATCTTTTGATCATGAGTCTTCAAACAACCCACTAAACCTGCAAAAATATGAAGGTTCTTCTTTCTTAAGAAAAGATTCTGAATCTCCTGTGGCAGTTGGAGACTTGCACAGCTCACGAAACTTTTCTTGCTTGAGAACTTCAAGCTTTTTCACGTGCAGCAATGGCGAAGATGATAAAGACAACTACTCTCCTTTTTGAATAATGTATGCCCTAAAAGTATTTTTTGTCCTGGCCCTATCTCTTCCTTTTGTAGTTCACCGATCAATGACTCTTAGAGATCGGTGGGCCCCACCTGCAGCTTCCAGCTGCGCCTGGCCTTAAAGAAAGAAGACGTACAGTAGCTTCACGACAAGTTTTGTCGTGTAGTGTAGCTTCCTAGTGTCTGATTTGATCTTAGTTCACTTTGTCAATTTTGCTGACGTCAGCACCTGTGGACTAAGCCAAAATCGAGCATCAGAGAATAGGCATTGAGATAGTAAGCATCACTCAATGCCAAAACACTTAGACAGATTCACTGTCTCTTTTCGTTGAGTGAGTCACCTTCACTCAATGCCAAATTACTTAGAATATTAAGACTGATTCTAGGCATTTAGTGATTCAGCTCCACTCAACACCAATCTTGCTTTACCAGCTTTCAGTTACTTGGCATTGAGTGAGTAAGCATCACTCAATGCCAAACACCTTAGACAAAATTCTGTCTATACTAGTCATTGACAGCGTTGAGTCAGTAACCTCCACTCAACGCTTTTGTCTTAACCAAATTTATGCTTATTAACCAACATAAGCGTTGAGAGCATTGAGTGAACATGCCTCACCCAACGCTTTCTACCTTAGCCAACTTTCTGTATTTAGTAGCATGGCCTTGAGTTAGTTAACTTCACTCAACGCCTGTGGACTTAGCCATATTTTAGCTCATTCCAACTTAAGGCTTTTACTGCTGTAGCTTATCTCACAGCCTTTTGTTGTATGGCATTGAGTAAGTTGACTTTACTCAGCCCCTGTGGACTTGGCCATTTTCTCAGCTTGCCACTGCTTTGGCTTTGACTGTATAGGCTTCACTCAACGCTATAAGCCATCTAGCATTGAGTGACTGATCTTCACTTAATGCATATGGACTTAGACAGTTTTATGTCATCCCACACCATAGGTAAGTGTTTACCTGACATAGCCACTTAGGCTACCTGACCTAACTTAGTCATCTGCAAACATTTGTATGTCATTGATAATATTGTCTTCACTCAAATCCAGGATATTGATGGTAATGGACCCAACAATCTCCCCCTATTTGAGGAAGTCAAAAACTCTTAAAGCCAAGACAATGACATAGACAGAACCATGCAGCACAAGGCATAATAAAAGAAACTGAAATAATTAAGAAGTGATCTATAGTTACCACACTTCCCTGCTTGCAGAATACATTACTGCATCTGCCATCAGCTGCCCTTGAATTGTTGCTGCCTTGCTGCTGTCTTGCTTATCTGATCATCTGATCATCTTATCCTCTCCCCCTTTTTGACTGCAGTAAATAGCGGGAAGGATGCACCTGATAAATTGATTATGTTATCACCTGCTCCACCTTAGTTAGGCAGCATTGCTTGACTTGCTCCCCCTCAATATGAGAATCTTCATTTCTTTAAAGGATCATCTTATCTGCATAAAGCCAAATAGTTTGCAACTAGAGGTGAAGAGCAATTGAAGTTGTACTAAGTTTAACATACGCAACTCAAATTTGAAGGTGTAAAACTTGGCTTCATCTAGTGGCTTTGTGAAGATGTCAGGCACTTGCTTGTCTATTGGAACAAACTCAAGGGTGATGTCTTAACATTCCACATACTCCCTAATGAAAAGATATCAAATCTCTATATGTTTAGTCCTGCTATGGGAGACAGGATTCCTAGCAATAGATATTGCACTAGTAGAATCATAGAATAAAGGAGTTCTACTTATCTGGAGGTTGTAGTCTTGAAGCTAGTACTGGATCCACAGTAAATGAGCACAACAGCTTCCTGCTGAGATGTACTCTGACTCTGCAGTTGATATTGCTACACTAGTTTGTTTCTTGCTGCTCCAAGATACCAGTCTCCCTCCCAAGAACTGACAGGTGCCAGATGTGCTCTTCATATCATCTTTGCAGCCTGTAAAATCTGCATTTGAATAGCCAGTTAGTTTAAACTCCCCATTCCTAGGGTACCAAAGGCCAAGATCTGGAGTTCCCTTAAGATACCTCAAGATTCTCTTAGATGCAGAGTAGTGAGATTATTTAGGGACACTCTGATACCTAGCACAATCACCTGTAACATACATGATGTCTGGCCTACTTTCAATCAAATATAGGAGGGAGCCAATTATCCCTCCGTACAAAGTTTCATCAACATCTTTCCCTACTTCATCTTTGCCTACAGGCATACTTGACCCCATGGGAGTTCTCATGGTGGAGGAATTCTCCATGCCAAATTTCTTGATTAACTCCCCAGTGAACTTAGACTGGGATATGGGCAAGTCATCATCAGTCTGTCTTACTTGGAGGCCCAAGAAGAACATAAGTTCACCCATACTGCTCATCTCAAACTTCCTCTGCATGAGTTTTGCAAACTTTTTGTTGAGGTTATCATCAGTAGATCCAAAGATGATGTCATCTACATAAATCTTGACTAGGATGATCATACCCTTAAATTCCCTTAGGAATAGGGTCTTGTCTATATTTCCCCTTGATAATTTGTTCTCTATGAGGAAACTATACAATGTCTCATACCATGCTATAGGGGCTTTCTTCAGCCCAAATAGAGCTTTCTTAAGTATATCAACAAAATTAGGTGAGTTAGGAACTACAAAACCTGGAGGCTGCTCAACATAGACTTCTTCTTTTAAGTCATCATTTAGGAAGGCTGACTTCACATCCATTTGGTTAACCTTGAATCCCTTGTGTGCTGCATATGCAAGAAATAACCTGATGGCCTCCAATATTGCTAAAGGGGCAATATTTTAATCAAAAACAATCCCTTCTTCTTTCATGTACCCCTTAGCTACTAATCTGGTCTTGTTGTTAATTATAATGCTATTTTCATCAATCTTGTTTCGGTAGATCCACTTGACTCCAATGACATTATGACCATGAGGTCTGGGAACTAGTTTCTAGACCCTGCATCTCTTGAACTGGTTCAGTTCTTCCGGCATAGCTCTAATCCAAGGTTGGTCTATGTTGGCCTCTTCAAACTTCTTGGGCTACACTTAGGATAGAAAGCTTGAATACATGGTTGTGTTTTGACTTCTGCTCCATGTCAATACTCCATGACTCGCCTCACCAATGATTTGGTGTGTTGGATGATCTCTCATATGTTTGACTACATGTGGTAGTCTTCTTTCAGTAGTAGGGGCATCTTCTTGTTGATCTTCATCCTCTCCCAGTGTGCCCGATAAATATTCTGGAGAATCCATATCATCTTGGATGACTGGTGATGCTTCCTTGATGGTCATCTTGTCCATCATCTGTTCTGTACCTGCAGTACTATAAGAGGAACTAGGCAGTCTATTGTTAATCATGGTAGACTCATCAAAGACTACATGAACTGATTCTTCTACAACTTGGCTTTTCAAGTTGTAGATCCTATAGACTTTTTTATGATTGATGTACCCAACAAATATTCCATCATAGATTTTGGCAGCAAACTAATTCACATAGGACTTGCCATTGTGAAGCACAAATCATTTACTACCAAATATCTGAGATAGCCCTGATTTTGTTTCCTGCCCTTCAAGATCTCATAGGGAGTCTTCTTGTGGACTTTAGTGATAGAGGCTCTATTGAGGACATGATATGTAGTATTTATTGCCTCAGCCAAGAAATATTTTGGGAGAGATATGTCACTCAACAGTGTTCTACCATCCTCTATGAGAGTCCTATTTTTCCTCTCAACTATCCCATTTTGCTGGGGTTTTCCAAGAGAGGAGAATTCTTGATGAATCTAATGCTCTTTACAGAACTTTGTCATGCAATCAGACTGAAATTCTATCCCATGGCAACTTCTGATTTTGACCACAGAACAGTCAAGCTCATTCTGAATTTTCTTGACAAATCTCACAAAGACATCAAGGGTTTCATCCTTCTTCTTAAGAAAGAACACCAAAGTAAACTTGGAATAGTCATCAACTACAATAAGGGTGTAGACTTTCCTACCAAGACTGTGAATTGGCATTGAACCAAATAGGTCCAAGTGCAAGAGGTATAAGCACTTTAGAGAGTCTTTGGTCCCAATACCCTTGAAGGAGACTTTTGTCTGCTTACTCTTTTGGCAAGAAGAACAAATGCCCTCTAAAAGTGAGGATAGATACAACTCTAGAGGGGGGTGAATAGAGTATTAAAAAATTTGAGCTTCTACTCAACTCCCTTAGAGTTAGTTTGCGGAAAGAGTTTATAGATATTTGAAACCCTAGAGCCTAACACAAAGTGTGGTGCACAAGAGAAAGCTAACTGTAATTATAGTTTCAGCTTTAGTCCTATCACAGCAACTAGGAGTCCTAGTTAGTTCTAATCACAGCCACAGTGCAATAATTAAAGTAAGCAACACATGAAATACAAGAGGTTTATAGTGGTTCCCTCTAAATAGGTACATCAACTCTTCTACCACCCTGGTAGAAATCCACTACAGGTTTTTGTTCAGGTGCCCTGCCACCAACTGATCTGGTTCAGGTAGATCAAGTAGACCCTTTGAGCTTTTGATCAGGAGCTCAAAATCCAACACAGGTTTTTGATCAGGTGCCCTGCCACAAAGGTTCACTTTTGAAGGGAGTAATAACCCTTTGTACAGGAGGGTGAGAGAGTTAGAATGTCTTCTCTATTATAAAACAAGATTAGAGAAGCAAGTTGATTGCACAGAGCTAGAAATCTCTAAGGAATCATGGCTCCCCCTGGCTTAGAGAATATCCAGGAAGAAGTCTTGCTTCAGGGTGCAGGAACTCTTCTGAACTCTTGACAGATATAATCTGTTGTCTTGAAGTTCTTTGAAGGAGCAGCTTGAAGATGACTCTTGATGAGAAATGGTTGTTCTTCTTCAATCAGCTTTTCTTTCTTCTTTTTCTTCTTGTTAAGGCACTGAATGTGAATGTTTCTGGAAGTAGGATGAACTCAAGATTTGAAGAAGAATGCTGAAGAAAGTAGTTCTTCTCAGTTGAATATGAAATGATCTGAGAGATGTATCTTCTTCTTTTGAATCTGTATATGAATATCTGTGTCAACCAGACTTGGTGTCTGTGAGTATATCTCTCTATCTATGTATCTGTGTGTGTTCAAACTTCTTTCAAAAGAGCTCTTTATATATTAGCCTTTGTAACGGCTTTAATTCTTTGTCTTCTTCTGAGATCTGTAATCTGGGCTGCAAATAGCACAATACAAAAATATATCCTGCAGAAAGACATCCTATAAAGGGATAAAGCTTTCTGAGAAGATGCATATCCAATCTGATAAAAGAATACTAGAGAAAGTCACATCAGACCAAACTCTTTACGGCCAGAGAAGACTTTTCTGTCTAGCGGCTATAAAGGAAAGCATGACAGATAAAGCATAAAGATATGTCATCTAATAAGACAAAAGACTTTGTCAGAGTAGAGCTTGACTTATGCAAAAAGAATGGGGCAAAGATTGCCTGGAGATTTAAGCATAAAATCAATGAAACAATCTTTAATAAAAATATGCCAGATAAATAAGAAATAAATCACAGAAGAAAAGGAATATAATATCTCTAAAAGCAGACAAACGAACGTCGAATGATCCAAAGAGATCGTCGACCGAACAACAGAGATCGTCGAACGAACCACAGAGATCGTCAACCTAACCATAGAGATCGTCGACCGAACTACAGAGCAGATAGTTGACCTATCAGAACAGATAGTCAAGCTATAAGATAGTTTGAGCTATCAAGACAAATAGTCGAACTATCACAAAAGATAGTTGAGCTAAAGATAGTTAAACTATCACAGATATAGACGATCTACTGACAGACGATAGTCGACCAACTGATAGACGATAGTCGATCGGTTGATAGACGAAAGTCGAGCGGCGTTCGACTATAGTCGAACCAAAAACAACTTAGCCAGATTTTCATCTGGATAAGCAACAACTCTACAACTGAGGGAATCTAACCTAACAACTAACCTTTGACCATAGATAAGCCTTGGGTTAAGAATCTAATTAAGAGGACTTAATACAAATCAAAACTAGGGTACCAACAATCTCCCCCTATTTGGGTCAAGTCTCTCAAAATAACAAACAACAACAAGTGCTCTAAAATAGATATAAAAACAACATTAACCTGTTAGGATCAAAGGTGTATCATATCATAAATAAGCATCAATTGTATCAAACAAATAATCAAACAGACAGCAAATAAAATAAACAACTCAAACAGCGTCAGAATTTGATTTAGAAACAGAAGAACCAAGAAGGAATGAAATTTTCCAGAAGGGATCTGGAGCATCTTTCTTTGATGTCTTCAAGTCTTTTTCTCCAATGATCTTGGATTCTCCTACTCTTGGCACAACAGCTTCTAGATGCTTTTCCATATACTTTGAAGCATCAAAAATCTCAGGTCTGACTTGGAATCTGTCTAGTTCCTTTTTCCTGAACTTTGACATTGTAGTTAAGCCTATTGCATCTTTGCCTTCAGCTCTTACTTGTCATATCTGGGCTGATCCAACTAATTCAAGAAATCTGGCCATCCTGAAACCAGGATTAAGCTCTTGGCTTTCATTTTCATTATCATCAGCTGGATCAAGAGGTTTTATGGTCTTGAATTGAGTAGAGAGGTCTAACAAGCTTGTAGCTGACTCTTTGTTTTCTTGAATAACAAGAGAAGATGGAGGAGCAAATTCTGCATATTTCTTACTGGATTTTTCAGAGTAAATTATCCTTTTTCCTTTTGAATCTGTTTGTTTTTCTGAATTGGTTTTCTGAAAGGTATACTTTTCTTTTCCTTGGGAGGTGAAGCTTTTCTCTTGGGTAAAGGAGGAGGAGAAAAAGTTGGTCTTTGATGAATCATTTCCTTAACTTGTTCTTTTGATTCAGCCTCTTGTCCTTGTTGTCCTGACTGGGATTTGCCTTGGAAACCTGGATTACTTCTTCTTTGATGAGCTTGAGAGGGAGTGAATCTAGCAGAAGGAGCTGAGGGATTGGCAAAAACATTTCCAGAGGCTCCTGCACTAGGAGGAGGAGGAGGACCTCTAGGATTCCACCTTGGAGTTGGAGAGTCATATCTTTTGCTTTTCTTTCTCTTCTTCTATTGGTTCCTGGACAGTCCCATCCAATGTTGGTATTCTTTTGATTTGGGATCAATCCCTTTCAATATGTAGTATGGGATATCATGATCTGGATTTGATGGAGGAGGAGCAACAACCTTCCTCTTCCTTTTAGCAATTTTCTTCTTCTTTGAACCTTCTGAATCATCAGAATCATCCTCATCATCAGAGTAAGATGACCGAGGTTGGTCATAAGGGTCTAAGGCATCTTGATCAGCCATTTCTTTTACTTTTAGGGCAGCTTTCTCTCTTTCTTCTTCTAAGGCATCCTGTGCCAGAAGAGTATCAAGGTCTAGTCCTGGGGTGTCATCCCAGACTGTAGATCTTTCTTCTTGTTCATCTGTAACTTTCTCTTGCTCAACTGTAACTATCTTGAGGACCAGTTCTTCTGGAGCTTGCTCAGCTTCAGGTTCTTCTATTGCAGTAGATTCTGGAGCTGGTTCTTGAATAAGTTGATCTTCTTGAACTTGATCTGTAGCCAAAGGGAGACAAAAATATTCTAAATGGGTTAGAAACATTCCTTCAAGATACTCACAAGTTAACATGTAAGTTAACAGGTCAATAAATTTAGATAAAGAATTACCTGCAGGATTTCCTAACTCCCATAAGTCATCTAGAAAGGAGGTGATGACTCCTTCAAGGTATAGGGCAACAATGGGAGTGGAGGATTCTTCAACAAACTTTACAAGCAAATTTTGCTTCCATGATAACATCAGCTAGCCTCTGTCCTGAGACTTGAGCTACTTGAACAACTGCTGGAGGAGAGACTAGGGGAAGTCCTGAGACATCTTCCTGAAATATCTCCCCATGCCTGATTTTAGTGGGTACTGAACTCAGGCCCCTAAGTGAAGAGGGCTCAGCAGAGTTGGAGAGGGCATTGATGGATGATGTAAGGGAAGAAATGGAAAAGACAAGTGGGGCAATTGCTGCTTCAATCATGGATTTGATTGAAGGAGTAATTAGCTCCAAGATGCTGGCTATAAATGCTGGTGTGATTTCAAAAGAAGTGGATGGGGGAATAACAACAGATGGAAGATAATTAGGGATGATGTTCTCCTGATGAGATGCAGATGCATGAGCTGGTGATGGAGATACAGATGTATGAAGATCAATATGATCTTGATGTGAAATTGGTGACTGAGGTGGAGTTGGTAGAGTCTCACAAGCCAATAGATCAAAACTAAGATATGAAATCCCAGCAAGATGTGAAGGGGGTGGAGATGCTGGTGGTGATGCATGAAGAATAGTTGAAGAATTCAGTGGAAGAGAAGCAGTGGATATAGATGGCACTTCAGTAGAAGTGGATGGTAATACAGTAGATGTTGATGGCAATGCAGTAGATATGGATGGCAATGCAGTAGAAGGTGGAATGGGGGGAATGGAGGAGCCTTCTTCAAGTAGGTGGGGAGTGACTGGTACAGTCCTGGTGCTCTCAGATGTAACAGGAGCAACCCCAGCAGGTGAGGGCTTCTGAATATTCCTTCTCCACTTTATGAACAAAGTGGGATCCATCTCTTGGTTGCATTTATAGAAGTAGAAACTGTTCCCAACAGTTGGGGATATTTCTCTCTCAGAAAAATCCCAATTACCCTTCCAAGGCTTACCTCTTTCTTAGAATTCTTCTTCCTGATCAAATCAAAAACTATTCCTGCCCAATTGATTACTTTCTTGTTGACAAGTGCACACATCAAGGCAAACTGCTGCCTGGTAATATTGTCATGAGCAGAGTGCTTACCCAATAGCACTTTTCCAACTAGTTCTGCTAAGAACTTAATCCTCATCGGAAACTTTACTTTTAGTAACTTAGAAGGAATGACTTTGGCATGACCTAGCTCGACGAGCATCCTTCCATACTCTTGAGTATCTTGGTCATACTCCACTTGACCATTAATCAAATCAAAAATCTCAGTCAAGACGACAGGAGTCAAAGTTACCTCCTCGCCGCCGATGGTCCCGGTCATCGATTCGTCGCTGGACGACGAAGTGTAGACCCATTCTTTAATCTCTGGAATATTAATCTTAATCCTTACGAACATCATCTTCTCTAGTCCTTGATCCTTGCACAGCTGGAGTATCTCTAGAATCTCAGCATCGCAGGCGCTGAACGAATCAAAGTCCACGCTGAACCTGGCATCAAACTTCATCACCGTCAGAAGAGCTAGAGCAATCGCCATCGACTTGGTCGGATAAGACGAGAGAAACAAAGAGCAAAGAGCGCGGGGCAGAGCTCAAGTCAAACCTTACTGAAAGTGAGATAAAGATCTATCTAAACTCTAGAGGGGGGGGGGGGGTGAATAGAGTATTTTTAAAATAGCTTTACAATTTAAACAAATAAAACAATTAAGATTTAATTTATGTATAGGTGTAAGGTGTCTTACTAGATAAATCAGAATTAAGACAGCAAAAAGAAGAATCACAGCACACAATAAAGAAAATACTCAAGCAACCAGAAGACACAAGGAACTATAGTGGTTCCCCAAAAACCTGGGTACATCCACTCTTCTACCACCCTTGGTAGTAATCCACTCAGGATGAGTTGATCAGGTGTCCTGACACCAATGAGCTTTTGATAAGGTGCTCAAAAACCAAACTAGATTTTTTGATCAGGTGTCTTGCCACCACTGAGTTTTGACAAGGCTCTCAGAACCAAACTCAGAACTTTTGAAGGGAGTTTTGATAACCCTTTTACAGCAGGAAAAGAAAAAGTAAAGAGGTGAAGTTGTCTTCTCTGTTCTCAAATCAAATGCGAGAAGACTAGTGGATTGTTGATGATGTCAAAGCTCCCCCTGAGATGTAGAATGGTTCAGGAGTGAGAGCTTTGCTTCAGGGTGATAGGTCTTCAGAAGCTTCAGATCTCCAGCAGAGGATGATTCCAGCAGATGCTGAAATATTTGGTGTCTGGAGTTCTTGATGTTGAAGCTATGATCACTTTTCAGTAAGCCAAAAGAATTATTCTACTAGTTCTTCAGAAAAATGATCACTTGTTGTCTGTCACTGTTAATTTTTTGTTGTTGTGCTGTTTTTTCTATCTTGTTGACTGAAGACAAAAAGGAGGATCTTATTCTTTGAAAAATTCCTTATCAAAGATAGCCGTTGGCAATCATAACTGTCTTCTATAAAAGTCTTGTCTTCTAGAGGAAAGTCCCATGTAACATTCCAAAAAGAATTCCTTGAAACTTGCTCCAGAATAAAGAAAAACGGCTGGCAGATCTCTTGAAATAAAAGCTGAGAGAATTTGAAAAACATTCCAAAAACTGACAGAATTTGAATCCTCAAAGTCGTCAATCTCTCAGGAAAAACGTCGACCTGAGCTCGAAGATCGTCGACCAGAGCTCAGCGATCTGAAGAATAAACTGAGGAGAGATCGTCGACCTGAGCTCGAAGAATGTCGACCAGAGCTCAGCGATCTGAAGAATAAACTGAGGAGAGATCGTCGACCTGAGCTCGAAGAACGTCGACCAGAGCTCAGCGATCTGAAGAATAAACTGAGGAGAGATCGTCGACCTGAGCTCGAAGAACGTCGACCAGAGCTCGACGATTTGAGCAAAGTTGAGTCAGAGAGCATCGAACGGAGTTCGACGTTCCGTCGACCTAAGCTCGACGATAATTGTCTTTGCCTCAGCTTGAAGTCTGATTCCTTGAATGATCCTGGGGGCAGCTCAAACCTAAATTCTAAGCCCTAGATACATTGTAATGTTGACCTTTAAAACTATACAACTAGGTCAAACTGGTTTCCTAAGACAAACATAGTGATCCTTACCCAAATTAGTAATAGGGTGTTCCAACAATCTCCCCCTATTTGGGTTAGGATTACTATTTACAGACAAAAATAGGAAATAAATAAGCATACATACAAAACAAAAGCTAAACCAATCAATGCAAGAAAATGTCATAGCAGCATTGCAGATCACAGATAAAATATCAGCAAATATTCAGAGGTGGATGTTTGTTCAGCTTACACAAATCACTTCTTCTCAGTTCCCCTTTTAAACAAGATTTCCCTGTTAGGATTGAGGGCTTCTTTCTTTGATATTCTGTCATCTTCTGCACCTAAGGAAGTTTGAGATCTAGGCCTTGGAACTATAGCCTCAGGATGCAGCTTCATATAATCTTCTGGATTAAAGAATTTCCTTGAAGCATATCTCTCTAGTTCTTTCTTTCTTTGATCTGATAGGGTTGTAATGTTGGAAATGTCTTTTCCTTGCTCTCTGGCCTTTTTCATTTGATCTAGAGTAGCAAGCTCTTTCATTCTGGCAGTCCATGACAAAGGGTTGTTCTCAGGATCCTCAAATGGAACAGGAGGTTCATATCTGTTGATAGACTCAGAATCAGTGTGAGGAGTCCTGGAGACAACTATATCTTTTAGCCTATAAGGGAAAGGACCTGAAGTAGATTCAATATGACCTTGTCCTTCCCTTTGATGTCTAGAATATGTTCTGTAATCTCTTTGCCTTCCTCTAGACTGATATCTCTTAGATTGATATCCTCTTTGAAATTGTTCTCTTGGTTGATGATCCTGAGAAGGTTGGGAAGAGCTTTGCTTTGAAGCAGAGGATGGAAGAGCTGAGCCTCCACCAGATCCTGAGTCTGGAGGAGGAGGAGGAGGTTGAAATTTAGAAGATCCTTTTTCATATCTAGCCAATTTTCTTCTTCTCTTCATAGCTTTCAATTGATTTTTAGAGAATTGCATCCATGACTCAGAGATTGGGCAATCATGCAAAATATAATATGGAATATCATTTGCATCTTTGGCTTGAGCAGGAGGAACTTTCATCATGGCCTTGCTTCTGGCCTTCCTTTTCTTGGTAATGGTACCCGAAGAGTCATCAGAATCAGTGTGAAACTGATCACTTTCTGAGCTTTGGGGTCTATCATATAAATCATCAATGCTCTTAATATATTTCTCTTATAATTTCAATTGATCTGGAGTCAGGGTAGGAGCAGCAACATCAGAAATTTGAGCAGAAGCAGCATCAGGAGTTGGAGCAGAAATAGCAGCAGGTTCTTCTAGATAAGTAGCAAGTTCTTGAGCAGCAGTAACCTCAATAACAGAAATCATGTCAATATCTTCTGATACACTTGTAGAAACAGCAGTAGCAGTAGAGATGGAAGCAGCAACATCCACAGCTTTGAAAGAATTTACATATGAGGCAATTAGGCTGGGATCACAAACAGAGATAGGCACAATGGCCTTAGTCAAATCTTCAACTTGTTCAACTGGCAGAGAACTGAAGAAAGCAAGATCAAAAACTGAAAGCAATTTCTGGAGATCCACTGCAAAAGTTGGAGAAGGAACTGCTTCACAAGGCATCTCCCCCTGCCTGGATTCAGTGGCAGCTGGATCAAGGCACCCAGAAGAAGTAATTGCCTGAGAGGAGATGAAGGAGGAGAGCTTGGTAGACAGCTCCTGAACATGTGTCAGGAGTGGAGCCAGGGTGGTCTCCAGTAATGAGGTTAGCTTGGGAGCTAGCAGCTCATATAACCTGTCTGCCAGGGCTGAGAGATCTACATGCTCAAGAGGGGCTTGAGTATAGGTAGGAGAGAAAGTTGCTGGAATTATGTTGACTGGAGCTGATGGAATGGAGAATGTGGATGTAGGAGGTGAAGGAATGGACGGTCTAGGGGTAGGAAGTGTTGAGATTGATGTAATTTGGTTGGGGAAGGATGAGATGGTAGGGGAAAAAGATGGTTGAGAGAGGATGTCTTGAAGCATTTGTTGGAATGAGGAAGCAGAGGGAAGCTCAGGAGGAGTTGAAGGAGGATCATCCATGAAGGAGTCATCTAAGAGAGAATATGATGAAGAGGTGGCAGGAGGATAGTAGTATAAGGGATGGAATTGCTCTGAGGTAGATGCTAGAGAAGGTGAGATTGGTGATGAGATTGTAATGGGTAATGAGAGGGCTATGGTGGTTATTGGTGGTGAGGATGAGATGGCTGGGGTAGAGACAGCTGGAGGAGGAGAAGAAGCAGGCAAAACTTCTGTAGGGGCAGATACCTAAGGAGGAGTGACTAAGGCAGTCCTTGTGCCTGAAGCAGGAGTTGATGCAGTAGCCCTGTTGGGGTTAATAATCTGCCTGTCCCACCTGCTGAAGAGGGCACAGGTAAGTCTCTTGGATGCATTGATGTGCATCCCACTTGAGGTCAACAGCTCAGGGAACCTAGAGTGCATGAAAACCCCCAAGATCCTCCCAAAGCTTACACAGCTTTTGCTCAGCTTCTTTTTGATCAAATTGAAGAAGATGGACCCCTAGTCCAGATGTTTCTTGTCAACCATAGCTCCCATTAGACAGAACTGATGTCTGGAAATGGTGTCATGGGCTGAGTGCTTCGCCAGAAGCACCTTTCCCACAACATCAGCCAGAAATTGATATTCAATCGACAAATTCTTTTTCAGCAATTTTTTAGGGTTCTCAGCAGAGTGACCCATTTTATCTAACATTGCATCAGACTCTTCTTCAGATAATTCAATAGAGTCATTTCCAGTGCTGAGGTTGAACACTTCTATTAGTATGGCGGGGGATAATGGTACCTGAGTCCCTTTGATAGAGCTGACTACAGAATTCTCATTCTCAGTTGAGGCAGAAAAACACCATTCCTTTATCTCGTCTGTGGCGATCTTCATCCTGATGGACATTATCTGAACTAACTGTTATTCTCGAAGCAGATTTAAAATGTCCTTGAATCTCTGGTCGCTTCCATCGAAAGAGTTCATGTCGATGTCGAATCCTGTGTCAAATTTCATTTTTGAAAGGGCAGCAACAGTCAGAGCCATCTGTACCTGCAAAGATTGAACAAACACGACCAAGTGTAGAAGGTTTGGAGGGAAAAAAAATTGCAGAGAGTATGAAGGCATAAACGACGAGCGGAGGCTGAATAATGATTTTATATTAAGGTTCGACGCGAAAAAGGAAGGATCGTCGACCTCAGATCGATGATCAGGACTCCTAAGGGAAGCTGAAAGGTCTTCAACATCGTAGATCTCAGTTAGACGATCTAGTGAGCGTCGAGCTCAGTTCGACGATCAAAGACCTGAAAGAGATAGTATACAACTATCTGGCAAGCTCTGAACTTAGGTCGACGTTCAGTAAAAACGTCGAACTCCGTTCGATGATTTCTGGGAAAAACGTCGAGCTCAGTTCAGAGACAGAAACTATCCTACAGACACAAAAGGAGATGATTTTTTAGCCTAATCTTGGTTTTTTTTAGCTTTTCAAAATCTTGTAATTTAGTTTAGGCTTCCTCCATCTAACATGCCTAACTGATTTAGGAAGAAATTGTGTTTCTTTTCATCCAGAGGCTTGGTGAAAATATCTCCCCTTTGCAAATCAGTAGGGATATATTGAAGTTTAATTTTGTTCTTCTCTACATTATCCCTTAGAAAATGATACCTAATCTCTGTGTTTTGTCCTACTATGGAGGACTGGATTTTGTGCAATGGAAATAGCACTGGTGTTGTCACAAAATATTTTTGACTTCTCTATGTTGTAATCATAGTCTAGGAGTTGGTTTTGTATCCACAATATTTGTGAACAACAACTGCCTGCAGCCATATATTCAGCTTCAGCAGTTGAGGTTGACACAGATGTTTGTTTCTTACAATACCAAGAGACAAGTCTATCACCAAGGAACTGACAAGTTCCACTGGTGCTTTTCCTGTCTATTCTGCATCCAGCATAATCAGCATCTGAGAATCCAGTTAAGTCAAATGCTGAGTCTTTTGGATACCAGAGTCCTAGATTTGGACAGCTTTTAACATACCTAAGAATCCTCTTAACTAAGGTTAAGTGTGACTCTCTAGGGCTAACTTGAAATCTAGCACATATACATGTAGCAAACATTATGTCAGGCCTACTGGCTGTAAGGTACAATAGAGAGCCAATCATTGCTCTATATGTTGTCTGATCAAATGGTTTCCCATGTTCATCAGCATCCAGTACAGCATTGGTAGGCAAGGGTGTTTTCATACATGATGCATCAGACATACCAAATTTCTTAACCAGCTCTTTGCATACTTGGTTTGAGAAATAAATATGCCTTCAGCATGTTGTTTGACTTGCAATCCTAAGAAGAAGGATAGCTCACCCATGCTACTCATTTCAAATTTAGAGTGCATAAGCTTGGAAAACTTTTTGCACATGTTTGAATCAGTAGAACCAAATATAATATCATCTACATAGATTTGTACTAGTAGGGTATGGGACTTATGGGTTCTAATAAAAAGAGTTTGGTCTACTCTCCCCCTAACAAAATCATTTTTCAGCAGAAAACATGCTAGGGTCTCATACCATGCTCTAGGAGCTTGCTTGAGACCATATAATGCTTTGTGAAGTTTAAAAACATAATCAGGATGGGTTAGAGAGATAAAACCTGGAGGTTGTCTGACATAGACTTCTTCTTTGATCTCCCCATTGAGAAAAGCACTCTTGACATCCATTTGATAGACTTTGAATCCCTTGTGAGCAGCATAAGCCAGAAAGATTCTTATGGCTTCCAATCTTGCAACAGGTGCAAAGGTCTTGTCATAGTCTATCCCTTCTTCCTGAGAGTACCCTTGAGCAAATAGCCTTGCTTTATTCCTTATAATGATTCCTTGATCATCCAGCTTATTTCTGAACACCCATTTGGTTCCAACAATGGGATGATCTTTTGGCTTGGGCACTAGTTCCCAAACTTTATTTCTTTCAAATTGATGCAACTCCTCTTGCATTGCAATAATCCAGTGTGGATCTTGTTCTGCATCTTGAATGGTTTGAGGTTCAATTTGAGAGAGGAAGCAAGTGTGCATCAGGTTCTGGTTGACCTGATTTCTAGTTTGCACACCAGCTGAGATGTCTCCAATTACTTGAGAAATTGGATGATCTCTTGTTGTTACTAGATCAACAGGGGGTGTTGATGGTTCACCAACCTGTGTTGTTGTGTCCTCTTGTGGTACAACATTTGGTTCTTCAAGAAGATTTTCTTCCTGATGGTGAGTAGCTTCTTCATCTTCACTACTATCATCCTTTTGTGTAACTTGTAATCTGTTCATGTCTTCAGCTAGAGAGTGCACCTGCAAATGTTCTATGGTAGAAGCATTCTTCTCCTTGAAAGACATGTTAGCTTCATCAAAAGTAATATGGACAGATTCTTCTATTTTTTGAGTAGTTTTATTATAAACCCTATAAGCTTTACTGATCATGGAGTATCCCAGAAACACTCCTTCATCAGCTTTAGCTTGGAATTTTGCTAGATATTTCTTGTCATTATTATGGATAAAACAAGTGCAACCAAAAACTTTAAAATAGCCTATTTTAGGTTTCTTCCCTTTGAGCAATTCATAGGGAGTCTTGCCCTTTAGTTTATGTATCAGGATTCTATTCAACACATAGTTGGAGGTGTTCACTGCCTCAGCCCAAAAGGAAAGAGGTAGGTGAGCATCTGCCAATAATGTAGTTGCAGATTCAATGAGTGTTCTATTTTTCCTTTCAGCTACCCCATTTTGTTAAGGAGTTCTAGGAGCTGAGAAAGTATGCCTGATCCCTTCACTTTGACAGAACTCTTGCATGAGAAGAGAATCAAACTCTGTCTCATGATCACTTCTGATCAGGGCAATGTGAATGTTGAACTCAATCTGAATGCATTTGAGAAAATCTGTCAAACATTTAAAGTTATCATACTTCTTCCTCAGAAAGAATACCCATGTGAATCTTGAGAAGTCATCTACAACTACTAAAGTATAGGACTTCCCTCCTAAGCTTTGTACTGTAATGGGTCCAAAAAGATCCATGTGTAACAGATACAAAATCCTAGTTGAATCACTCTTATTAATTGATTTAAAACTACTTTTAGTTTGCTTGCCTAATTGACAAGCCTTGTAGAGTCCTTCCTTCTTGTAGGGGCCAGAAGGTAGTCCTCTGACAAGGTTGCCCTTGGATAGCCTAGCAATGGTTCTAAGGTTAACATGTCCTAGTCTCTTATGCCGTAGAATATTAGGTCTAGATATGGAATTAAACAGGCAAATATCTACCTTAGATGAATGAAAGTCTACTAAGTAAATATTACCTTTCCTGTTACCTGTCAACACCGATGGCACATTAGTCATCCCGAACGACATGACCGTAAACTCGAAATGCCCATATCTTGTGTTGAACGCTATCTTTGAGACAACACTTTCCTTGATTCTCATCTGATAGTAACCAGACTTAATTTCCAACTTTAAGTACACCGATGACCCACCCAGCTGATCAAACAGATCGTCAATACTTGGGACCGGGTACTTGATCTCTTTTAACAACTTGCTCAGTTTTTCATAAACGATTCAGAGCCGCAAACTCCCGTCCTTCTTCTACACGAAGAGGGCCGGCGTGCTCCAAGATGACAAACTTGGACGCACAAAAACCTTGATCCATACCCTCATCAAATTGAACTTTCAGTTCTGCCAACTCATTAGGCGTTAGCCTATAAGGAGAGCATGATCCAGATTTGGCACCTGACGCCAGCTCACTCGCGAAATCGATTGTTCGCTACGGGGGGGGGGGGGGGGGGGGGGGACTCCAGGGAAACTCATCAGGATATTCGGATACACCCGAGATACTACCCAATGTAGGCTTAGGCTTCAAAGCCTCCCATGGTTACAGAATCTCTTTTCGCACGCATTGAACATCCGTAACGCCACAACACATCCAATTCGTCCTTTGCCATCGAAGAAGGTACTTCAATACATGATATAAACCCCTTGGACAAAAGGTGCGCGAAGCTCTCGTATCGAACAATGCTCTCGCTGGATTGCCAATAATCCAAACAAAGCCTAGAACCTCCAGTCCTAAGCTAACACGCAAAAGGTAGCAGGTATAAGAAGCTAAATTGCTATTAATTAAACCATACCTGATTTCCCGACGGTCGGCCACATGACCTCCTGCTGGCCAAGGATGTTCACTCCCAGTTGTGCCGGAGTAAATAGCGGTGCGGTAGACGCCACCGCCTTTCCTTTCTCCTCCAAGATTGCCCCCGACTTCTTTTTGGACATTGGGCGTCTGAACCAACAGTCCCGGGCATAGTGCCCCGGCTTTCCACAAACAAAGCATTCATCCAGGGTTTGGACTGTAGTCGCTTCGGATGTGCTAGAGGAAGGGACTAGACCCGACCTCCTAGCCTTCTTGTACCACCTACGGTACCCAGATTTTGAGGTTGTCCGCTTGACCACCGAATCTCCGACTGTTCCTGCCGAAACTTTCCTTGTCTTCTGAGCACTCTCCCAACACTCTCTGGCGAGGTGCCCTTTCTTGCCACAAGAATAACATTTGACGGTAGTTTGGGTAGTAGATGACCCAGCCTCTTCTCTCGGCATCTTTCGATACGCAGTCCTTATAGGATCCGTAAGGTTTGGTACCCTACTCACCGGTACTCGGTGAGTTTCCCCCAACTCCACTTCCAACGCTCTGGCCGATTCCACCAAGGCTCGGAATCCCAATAACTTTGGTCCTAGCAGTAGGATACGCAACTCGCTGCGCAGACCGTTATAAAATCTATCCACTATAGATTGCTCGCTTTCCCATTCAAAGCCTGGGTAGTGCCTTACCATAAGGAACGTCTGCAAATATGCGTCCACCGAATGCGCTCCCTGCGCCATAGTCATGCTCCTCTGCTGCTCTACTTGACCCCCAAATGCCCTTTGCTCCAGCATACCACCCGATGTTGGGGCCATCTCAGGGACAAATGGTTGCACATTACTCCCATGATGTGCGTTGCTCACAGCGAACACCACTTCAACCACCCTTCTTATGGTTTCCAAAGACGTAGGGGTCTCCAGCACATCGCTGGGTGCATTGCTTTTCTCAGAAAGTGCGCATTCAGACTGCCACGCGCCACTCTCGGGCACCTACAGTCGAACAGAACACCAATAAGGGACCGGCCAAAATTGCAAAAAGCAATTATAGGAACACGCAGGTTCCCCAAACATGTGTATTTTCATTCCTAAGTGGACATTCATGGGTTCTTTTCATGTTATAACGATGACGCACATACATGTGCTCACCACCCCTTAAAGTGAATTCGTCCACGAATTCATTTAAGCTTGACCGAAACCAGTAGTCTGATACCAATTTATGTGCTATATGCTATCGGAGTGGCGCAGCGGAAGCGTGGTGGGCCCATAACCCACAGGTCGGAGGATCGAAACCTCCCTCTGATACCAATTTGTAACACCCCTATCCGTCGCATAGCATATGAAAGTTAGGTGATAAGATCTAACAGCCTCTAGAGGGGGGGGGGGGTGAATAGAGTAAGTTCAAATAAATTGATATATTTAAAACCTTTAGATTTACTTAGTGTAGGTAGTGAGTGATGCAAACAGATAAATATATTTAAAGTAAAATCACACAGCACACAAGCAAGAAGAAAAGCAATCCACAGAAGACACAAGGAAATTTATAGTGGTTCCCCAAACTTGGGTAGTCCACTCTTCTATCACCCCTTGATAGGAATCCACTGCAGGATGCTTGATCAGGTGTCCTGGGCACCACCAGATTTTTTGATAAGGTGTCTTGCCACCACTGATTTTGACAAGGTCTCAGCTAACTAAAAGGTAACTTTTGAAGGGAGTTAAAACCCTGTACAGAAGAGGTAAGGTAAGAAGGGTTGAGTTTGCTTCTCTGTCAACAATCAGAGAGAAGCTAGTGGATGTAGATGTTGTCAATGCTCCCCCTGAGATATAGAAGTTCAGGTAGAAGAAGCTTTGCACAAGGGTGACAGGCTCTTCACTGCTTGTCCTTCTTCAGCAATAGATGACTCAGAAACTGAGTGTTTGATGTCTGAAGGTAGAAAGCAAATTGAGAAGAGTTGAATGCAGAGGCAGAAGAGGTTTCAGAGAATGTTGATCAAGATGTTTCTCTGAGTGTAGTTCTTCTCTGTAAATTCTCTGCAGACCGATTTCTTGAGAGAGAGATGAAGATAGATGTTCTCTGTGTTATCAGAATGAATGTTCTTTATGTTCTCCTTGTCTCTCTCGAATAGATCTCTGAGTAATGGGATTATTACTTTCTTTGATTGATAGCCGTTGGCAGGGCATTTAATGTATTCCATAACTGTCCATGCTTAGAAGGAAAGCCTTAATTGATTTCCATTGAAAATTCCTTGAGATATGGAGCAATTAAGTCTTGAAACGGCCAGGGGATCTCTTGCAATAACTGCTTGAAAAATCTCTCATTTGAATTTCAAATGTCGACAGACGGGAGAACATAAAACGTCGAACTCATCCTGAAGCGTCGATCTGAGCTCGACTGACCGTCGATCAGAGAGTAAAATTGAAGCAGAGAGATACACGCCAAAACGTCGACCAGAACTCGACGTTACGTCGAACTGAGAACGACGCTGCGTCGAGCTGCGATCGACTGTGCGTCGAGCAGCGGTCGACTATGCGTCGAGCTGAGCAGAACTAAATCTCAAATAACCTAAGTTCTAAACTCACACTCAATGACCTATGCTATACAATTAGGTCAACATCCTTAGCATAGTTATCCTGACCCAAATATAAAAAGGGTGTTCCAACAATCTCCCCCTATTTGGATTAGGATTACTATTCACATGAATTTAAGGAAATTAAAAATGCATACAGACATTTGAAATACTGAAAATCAAGAACACAGATGGAAGCAGGAGCAGATAAGCAACTATCAAAGATGTTTATGGCAGTAGCATAGAAGATAAGCCATCTTACATTTACTTCTTCTTAGTCTCTTCTTCAAAGCCTTTCTTGAATTTGATTTCCCTTTGAGGGTTGGCAATGTCTTTCTTTGATCTGTAATCTTCAGAAGTCCCCAATGAAGTTATGCTCTTTCCAGAGGGAGGAACAGCAGCAGGATGTAACTCCATGTATCTATCAGCATCAAAGAATTTGCTAGAATGATATTTGTCTAATTCCTGTCTTCTTTGGTCTGACATTGTGCTTATGTTGGATGTGTCCAGTCCCCTTTCTTTGTTCTTCTTAATTAGGTCTAGGGCAGCAAGCTCAGCCATCCTAGCCTTCCATGCAGTAGGGTTGTTAACTGGATCATCATATGGAATAGGAGGCTCATACTTATTACTTTGATCTGAAGGAATAGGTTTCTGCCTTACACCCTCATTGAGCTTAAAGGGAAAGGGACCAGTGGTTGAAGCAATGGTCTTTCCTTCCCTTTGATAAGGTTGGGGTCTGGCTTGACCTCTAGCTTGATTACCTCTAGAAGATCCTTTGGATTGATTTCCTCTTGATTGATAACCTCTAGATTGGCCACCTCCTTGTCCTCTCCTTGACTGATAAGTCTTGCCTTGGAAGGAGGATGTTGGAGGTTTGCTTACTGGGTTAGCACTGCCTCCTGCACCTGGAGAAGGAGGAGGTGGAGGAGGAGGAAAGTCAAAAGACTTGGAATCTCCTTTCTTGAACTTCTTTTTCTTTCTCATTGCCTTGAGCTGATTTTTAGAGAACTACATCCATGGCTCAGTAATCTTGCATTTGTGCTGTATGTAATAAGGGATGTCATGGTCAGTAGCCCTTTCCATTGGAACTCTCTTTAGAGCTTTGCTTCTAGCTTTCCTCTTTTTAGCAATAGTTGCAGAAGAGTCATCAGAGCTAGTTGCAAACTCATCAGAGGAGCTGCTTTGGATATGATCATAGGGATCATAATAATCATCTTTTGATGCACTTTCTGAAACAGGAGGAGGAGCATCTGCCAGTGTAGATGACTTATCTAGCACTGCAGGGAAAGAAATGGTTTCAGGAGCAGCAGGCACTGAATCAGCTAAGTCACTCAAGACTTCAGAAATCACAGCCTCAACAGAAATGGCTGGATAACTTTCACTAGCAGGAGCTGAGGCTACCACTGCATCAGAAACAGAAGAAATAAAAGAACTGGCAGGAGCAATAGCTACCACTGCCTCAGAAACAACAACTTCAGCAGGAGCAAGGGCTTCCACTGCATCAGAGGTGTTAAGAACCTTATCAACAGTCATGTTATCAACAGACTGATCATCATCAATAATATCAACAGAATCAGAACAAATATGAGCAACAGACTCATTTGCAGGAGCATCAGCTACCACTGCATCATCTTCAAGAATCATCTTATCACAACCAACAACAGCAGCAGCAAAGGGAATGATGGCCCTGGACAGATCTTCAGCAAGCAGTAACTTGTGAGAGCTGAAGGATTTTCTGAAAAATGATGCTGGTACTGTCACAATAGAATCTTTAACTGGAGGTGGACTGAATTCTCTATCTGCAATCTGAACATCTGAAACAAGCATCTCTTCACAATCAACAGAAGGCAGCTCTTCTTCTACCAAAATCTCCCCCTGCCTAGATTCAGTAGCAACTGATTCTAGGCCCCTAGAAGAAGGGCCAGCCACAGCAGGAGAGAGGGAAGAGAGCTTTGAAGAAATAGAGTCCAAAGATCTGATTATTGGAGCTAGGGAAGCATCCAATAAGGAGGACAACCTTGGAGCCAAGAGCTCATAGAGCTTATTAGCCAAGGGAAGCAGATCTACTTGCTCAGACTGTTGAGCAGAGGTAGAGGGGAGAGAAACAGATGCAGCAGGAGAAGATGATGGTATAGAAGGAAGAGGAATGGAGGGTTCAATAATGGAGGACATGATGAGGTCTGAGAATGAGGGCTCAGCAATGTTATCATGTGAATCATCCAAGAAGGAATCATCTTGATTGATCTCAATGTCCATTGGAGGGAAGTAATGAAGAGGATCAAATACTTCAGAAGTGGTGGTAATGGATGGAGGAAGAGAAGATGCAATAGTGTCAATGGATGATGTTTGCAAAGGGGATGAGAGCTGAGAAGTTGATGGAGTGAAGGTGGTTGGAAAGCTGAATGAAGGAGAGATGGTGATTGATGGCCTGGCTTCTTCTACTAGGTCAGTTGACTGAGGGTGAGTGGCCACAACAGCCCTTGTTTCAGTAGAGGATTTCATTGCTGCAGCAGCCTTGGGATTTACAATCTTCCTGTCCCATTTTCCAATCAGGGCACAGGTCAACCTCTTTGAAGCATTAATGTGCTTGGAGGTTACCAGAAGCTGTGGGCAGACATGATGAAGCAACAATCCCAAAGTCCTTCCAAAATGAACATAGGTCTTATTGACCTTTTTCTTCACTAAATCAAACAGTAATTCTCCCCAATTTAGGTGCTTTTTATCTAGGAGGGCAGCCATGATGCAGAATTGTTGCCTGGTAATAGCATCATGTGCTGTCCTCTTAGCACAGATGACCTTGCCTACCACATCATCTAAAAGCCTAAATTCAATGGCAAGATCCACTTTCAGCAATTTGGAGGCATTCTCAGAAGAATGACCCATTCTGTCTAGCATTGCAGCATACTCCTCATTTGACAATTCCAAGCTGTCATTTCCATTCTCTAATTCAAAAGCTTCAGTAAAAGTAGCAGGAGATATTGATACCTGAGTTCCAGAAATAGAACCAGTAATAGTGCTCTCATCTGTATTAGCTGCTGTATATATCCACTCTTTAATTTCAGTCTCTGCCATGGGCATTCTTGTTGACATAAACTTCACTAGTTTCTGTTCTTTAAATAGCTCCAGGATATCCAGAAAATTCTGTGAGGAACCTTCAAAGGAATCCAAGTCGATGTCGAAACCATAATCGAACTTCATTGCCGTCAATATGTTTGCTGGAATCGCCATTATCTGCAGAATACCTCTCAAGAACAAGTGTAAAAGCTTTGGAGGGAGAATGTAGTTGCAGGAAATACGAAAGCGCAAATGACATCGACGCCGAGAAGATGATTTTATACTAGGGTTCGATGCAGAAAAGGAAATAACGTCGAGCTTAGTTCGACGCTAAGAGGCTCTAGGGGAAACGAAGAGACTCGATGGCGTTCAGCTGAGTTCGACGTTCGCCGTTTTGAAGGTCGACGATCGACGCTATTAGGGATGCTGAACGTCGAGCTCTGGTCGACGTCAATTAACGTCGTCGACCGAAATAGAAACTTAACAAACTCTAGACAGAGTCGATCTCTGGTCGACGCAAAAGATGAGGTCGACGGTCGACGCTATATAGCGGTCGACGGTCAGTCGATCTCCGGTCGACGTTTTCAAGTGAAAAGCGTCGAGCGTCGAGCAGAGTTCAGACAGAACCTCTAGATCTAATAGCCTCTAGATCCTTAAGGAAGAGATACATTTGCCTAGATTTTGTTATTTTTATGGTTTCAAAATCTTGTAAATTAATTTATGCTATCTCCATCTATCATTCCCAACTGATTAAGGAAGAAGAAGTGTTTCTTTTCATCCAAAGGTTTGGTGAAAATATCTCCCCTTTGTAAATCAGTAGAAATATACTCTAGTGCTATTTTATTCTTTTCTACATTATCCCTTAAGAAATGATGTCTGATCTCTATGTGCTTTGTCCTACTATGGAGAACTGGATTTTGAGCAATACAAATTGCACTAGTATTATCACAAAGAATTTTTGACTTCTCTAAGTTGTAACCATAGTCTAGGAGCTGGTTTTGAATCCACAATATCTGTGAGCAGCAACTTCCTGCAGCCATGTATTCAGCTTCAGCAGTTGATGTAGACACAGATGTTTGCTTTTTGCAAAACCAGGAGACAAGTCTATCACCCAGGAATTGACAAGTTCCACTGGTGCTTTTCCTGTCTACTCTACATCCAGCATAATCAGCATCTGAAAATCCAGTGAGATCAAATCCTGAATCATGTGGATACCAGAGACCTAGATTTGGACAACTTTTTACATATCTAAGAATTCTCTTAACTAATGTGAGGTGTGACTCTCTAGGGCTCACTTGGAACCTAGCACATACACATGTAGCAAACATAATATCTGGTCTGCTAGCTGTAAGATATAAAAGAGAGCCAATTATTGCTCTAAAATTAGTCTGATCAACTGGTTTACCAGATTCATCAGCATCTAAGACAGCATTAGTAGGCATAGGTGTTTTCATAGAAGACGCATCTGACATACCAAATTTCTTAACCAATTCTTTTGCATACTTGGTTTGAGAGATGAATATGCCATCAGCATGTTGTTTGATTTGCAATCCTAAGAAAAAGGAAAGCTCACCCATGCTACTCATTTCAAACTTTGAGTGCATAAGTTGTGAGAACTTTTTGCATAAGCTTGTATCAGTAGACCCAAATATTATATCATCTACATATATTTGTACTAGTAGGATATGGGACTTATGGGTTCTAATAAAAAGAGTTTGGTCTACTCTACCCCTTTTAAAATCATTCTCAAGCAAAAAGGAGGCTAAGGTCTCATACCATGCTCTTGGAGCTTGCTTGAGGCCATATAAAGCCTTATGTAATTTGAAAACATGTTCAGGAAGGGTTGAAGAGATAAAACCTGGAGGTTGCTTGACATAGACTTCTTCCTTGATGTCTCCATTGAGAAATGCACTTTTAACATCCATTTGGAAAACTTTGAACTTCTTGTGTGCAGCATAAGCAAGGAAAATTCTTATGGCCTCCAACCTTGCAACTGGTGCAAAGGTTTGGTCATAATCAATCCCTTCTTCTTGACAATAGCCTTGAGCAACAAGCCTTGCCTTGTTTCTCACAATGATCCCTTGATCATCTAGCTTATTCCTGAAAACCCACTTAGTTCCAACAATTTGATGGTTTCTTGGTTTTGGAACCAATTCCCATACTTTGTTCCTTTCAAACTGGTTTAGTTCCTCTTGCATTGCAATGATCCAGTTTGGATCTTGCTCTGCATCTTGAATAGTTTGAGGCTCTATTTGGGAGAGAAAACAGGTGTGCATCAGATGTTGATTTATCTGATTTCTGGTTTGCACACCTTCTGAAATTTCTCCAATCACTTGGGAGATTGGATGATCTCTTATTGTTACTAAATCAACAGTGGGTGTTGATTGTTCACCAACCTGTGTTGTTGTTTCCTCTTGTGGAACAACAACTGGCTCTCCATTTGGTTCTGAAATTTGATCTGTATCTTCACTCTTATTGCTAGCAGCTTCTTGTTGAGTTGTTGAAGATAGATTTCCCTCATCCATGATGGTTAACTGATTAATATTTTCAGCTAATGATTGTACCTGTAAGTGATCTATGGTAGAAGAATTCTTCTCCTTATAAGACATATTAGATTCATCAAAGGTAATATGCATGGACTCTTCAATTTTATGAGATGATTTGTTATACACCCTATAAGCTTTGCTGTTCAAAGAGTATCCCAGAAACACTCCTTCATCAGCCTTAGCTTCAAATTTTGCTAAATATCTCTTGTCATTATTGTGAATGAAACAAATGCAACCAAAAATTTTGAAAAATCTAACTTTAGGTTTCTTCCCTTTGAGCAATTCATAAGGAGTCTTATCCTTTAGTTTATGTATCAGGCTTCTATTCAAAACATAATTGGAGGTGTTCACAGCCTCTGCCCAAAAGGTTAGAGGAAGATGAGCATCTGTCAATAATGTTGTGGCTGATTCAATTAAGGTTCTATTTTTCCTTTCAACTACCCCATTTTGTTGAGGAGTTCTAGGAGCTGAGAAAGTGTGCCTGATCCCTTCATTCTGAAAGAACTCTTGCATAAGAAGAGAATCAAACTCTGTCCCATGATCACTTCTGATCAGGGCTATATGAGTATTGAACTCAATCTGTATGCTCTTGAGAAAATCTGTCAAAATTTTGAAGTTATCAGACTTCTTTCTTAGGAAGAACACCCAAGTGAATCTTGAGAAGTCATCTACAATCACTAAGGCATAAGATTTCCCCCCTAGACTTTGTACTGTAGTAGGTCCAAAAAGGTCCATGTGCAACAGATACAAAACCCTAGGTGAATCACTCTTGTTAAGTGATTTGAAACTATTTTTAGTTTGCTTTCCTAGTTGGCAAGCCTTGCAGAGTCCTTCCTTCTTGTAGGGACCAGAAGGTAGTCCTCTAACAAGGTTGAGTTTAGACAACCTAGCAATAGTTCTAAGGTTAACATGTCCTAATCTTTTATGCCAAAGCTCATTTGGCTTACTAAGGGAATTAAAAAGGCATATGTCTACTTTAGAAGAATTAAAATCTACTAGGTATATGTTATCTTGCCTATTTCCAATCAACACAATATTATTATCTAGAGCAATATTACATACTAGATCAGTGAACCAAACCTGATAACCAGCATCACAAAGTTGACTGATGCTGATTAAGTTGTGCTTCAGTCCTTCCACATAGGCTACCTTCTTGAAAGTGATTGAGCCTATTTTGACTTGACCATATCCCTTGGTTTGTCCAAAATTGGAGTCACCAAAGATTACTCTTGGTCCAAGCTTTGCTTTGAAGGATGAAAGATTGCTTTTGGTTCCTGTCATATGTTTGGAGCAACCACTATCCAGGTACCAATGCTGGTTCACCACTGGATAGCTCTTCATCTGCACATGTAACAGCTTAGTTGTTTTTCACCCAGTTCACCTTGGGTTGAGGTTGATAACCAATGAAATCAGAAATGAATGACATTTCAGGCTGACTCTTATAGCCTTCAGGATGATATCTCCTAGGAGGAATCACCCATTCAGCATAAGGGTTAGGCTGAGATGTAGGATACTTGATATTCAATTTAGATTTATCCTGTGCAGACAACCCAGAACTCTGAGCTCTGTTCGACGCACGTCGACCTAAGTTCGACGCTGAAGTTTCAGGACGTCGAGCTCCATTCGACGCTTGAACAGGCCTACTTTCAGGGACAACAGCAAGTCGACCTGAGTTCGACGTGTGTCGACCTGAGTTCGACGCTTCAGCAAGGTGTTGCTGATTCTTGTTAGAACGGCGTCGAGCTCTGGTCGAAGGACGTCGAGCTCTGTTCGACGTTTTCTGTTGAACTTGAAGTTGCTTAGGTAGATAAGAATTTTTTCTGGCTACTACCATAATTCCTTTACCCTTATTACTGGTAAATTTTATGGGAGTTGTTAGCACTATAGGTTGGCTTGGAGAGGCACCCAAACCTAGTGAACCACTCATTCTTGAGTTCACTGTGCTTGTGATGTCTATTAGCTTGAGGCTCCTCCCATTGAGAGTTTCCTCTAGCTGTTTAGCCTTGGATAGCTCACTCTTTAGTGAAGCTATCTCCTCCCTACAGCACTCTAACTCATCAGAGAGCTTGAGATTATTTGCACTTAATGTGCTGTAATCAGACAGTTGACTTCTAAGAGAATCATTTGTCTTCTCTGCTATCAGCAAGTCTATGCACATTGATTTAAATCTAAACTTGAAATCATCAGAAGAAAAATCAAATGAGTCAAGTACCTGATCTTCACTCAATTCCTGATCAGTCACATATTCAGATTCATGCTCTGAATCTGAGCTGCTTTGTGATGCATTGATTGCCATCATGCAGAATCCTTTTTCTGTGGCATCATACTCATCATCACTTGTGCTGGATGATTCTTCAGAATCTTCAGTATCACTCCAAGTTTCTGCAACAAATCCTTTCCTTGTATTTTTGGTGTTGTTGGAAGAGGATTTCTCATACTATTTCTTTGAATCTTTCTCTCTTTTCTTGTCTTTTCTTTCTCTCTTATCTTTCTTGTCTTTGCCTTGATTCTCAGGACAGTTTGGTGCAATGTGTCCTGGGTTCCTGCAGCCATAGCAAATAATTTCTTTATTATTAGATCTATCATACCTTGGCTTGTCTTGGTCCTTAGAAGACCATTTTCTGAAATTCTTCCTAGCCATCTTGTTGAATCTTTTGGCTAGTAGGCTTAGAAGTTCTTCATTGACTATCTCCTTCTCTTTAGGTACTTCCTCTGAAGCTTTGAGAGCTATTGTCTTCTCCACTTTGGGTGCAGGAGAAGATGTGTTTTGCTCCCCTTCTCTTGTCTTGACAAATTGCTCATAGGACTTGAGCTTGCCTAAGAGAGCTTCAGTGGATAGCTCAATTTGACTTCTGCCATCTTTGATTGGCCAGATTCTTGAATCCCAAGTGCTAGGTAGGCACATGAGAATTTTATCATTTATCTCAGTGAGAGATATATCCTTGTCCAGAGTTTTCAACTCACTGACAATGAGACTGAATCTGTTGTACATGTCAGCCACAGATTCAACTGGAGCCATTTTGAAGTTCTCATACTGTGTTATCAGTTGAGCTCTTCTATCCTTTCTTTCATCAGCTGAACCTGAGACTATTTCAGTTAATTTGTCCCAGATTTCCTTGGCAGAATTGCATTCAGCAACTTTTTGGAATATGTCATCAGACATAGTTTGTGCCAATATGTTCATTGCTTTTGCATCAGCAACTTTCCACTTCTTTATATCAGTGTCTGTTCCTGCAGGAGGTGGAACAGCTGAAGTACTTGTTGAAGTAGGAGGTCTTGGACATTCTGTTAAGACACAATTAAAGATATCTTTATCAAAAGAATTCATGTAAAGTTTTATCCTTGCTTTCCAGAGTCCAAACTTGGAAAGATTGCACACTGGAGGTCTTGTGCTTGCATACTCCTTGTTTTGTGCCATGAGTTTTATAAAAACAATTTATAACAAAACAAAATAAAGTAACCACTCTATAGGGTTTGATCTTATCAAAGATCTTTGTGGTCCAGGTGTTAGCCTGAAGTAAAGACCAACCTCCCTCTGATACCAATTGAAAGTTAGGTGATAAGATCTAACAGCCTCTAGAGGGGGGGTGAATAGAGTAAGTTCAAATAAATTGATATATTTAAAACCTTTAGATTTACTTAGTGTAGGTAGTGAGTGATGCAAACAGATAAATATATTTAAAGTAAAATCACACAGCACACAAGCAAGAAGAAAAGCAATCCACAGAAGACACAAGGAAATTTATAGTGGTTCCCCAAACTTGGGTAGTCCACTCTTCTATCACCCCTTGATAGGAATCCACTGCAGGATGCTTGATCAGGTGTCCTGGGCACCACCAGATTTTTTGATAAGGTGTCTTGCCACCACTGATTTTGACAAGGTCTCAGCTAACCAAAAGGTAACTTTTGAAGGGAGTTAAAACCCTGTACAGAAGAGGTAAGGTAAGAAGGGTTGAGTTTGCTTCTCTGTCAACAATCAGAGAGAAGCTAGTGGATGTAGATGTTGTCAATGCTCCCCCTGAGATATAGAAGTTCAGGTAGAAGAAGCTTTGCACAAGGGTGACAGGCTCTTCACTGCTTGTCCTTCTTCAGCAATAGATGACTCAGAAACTGAGTGTTTGATGTCTGAAGGTAGAAAGCAAATTGAGAAGAGTTGAATGCAGAGGCAGAAGAGGTTTCAGAGAATGTTGATCAAGATGTTTCTCTGAGTGTAGTTCTTCTCTGTAAATTCTCTGCAGACCGATTTCTTGAGAGAGAGATGAAGAAAGATGTTCTCTGTGTTATCAGAATGAATGTTCTTTATGTTCTCCTTGTCTCTCTCGAATAGATCTCTGAGTAATGGGATTATTACTTTCTTTGATTGATAGCCGTTGGCAGGGCATTTAATGTATTCCATAACTGTCCATGCTTAGAAGGAAAGCCTTAATTGATTTCCATTGAAAATTCCTTGAGATATGGAGCAATTAAGTCTTGAAACGGCCAGGGGATCTCTTGCAATAACTGCTTGAAAAATCTCTCATTTGAATTTCAAATGTCGACAGACGGGAGAACATAAAACGTCGAACTCATCCTGAAGCGTCGATCTGAGCTCGACTGACCGTCGATCAGAGAGTAAAATTGAAGCAGAGAGATACACGCCAAAACGTCGACCAGAACTCGACGTTACGTCGAACTGAGAACGACGCTGCGTCGAGCTGCGATCGACTGTGCGTCGAGCAGCGGTCGACTATGCGTCGAGCTGAGCAGAACTAAATCTCAAATAACCTAAGTTCTAAACTCACACTCAATGACCTATGCTATACAATTAGGTCAACATCCTTAGCATAGTTATCCTGACCCAAATATAAAAAGGGTGTTCCAACAGCATATAGCAGTAGGTCCGGCCGGGGCCCGACGCCATATACTACGGACAGACCGGTTGGTTACGCGTTGAAACCATTCAAGCAATCACAACGTCCTACACAACACCTAGCGGAAGCAATTTATTAGAGTTGCAAAGAATAAAGAACCCTGCCAAGCATGAATGTCCACTACTCAAACCCATAGGAATGTATAATACACAAAACGGAAGATATAGCCTTAAGGCTTTACAAGAGTTGCTTAAATACAAGTGTCTTCCAAACCTCGGCACGCAGGCCGGCCACACATGAGTACAAGAGGTAAAACACTCAAAACAAGGCCTTCGAGGGCCAGCACAGCAACTTGGGCTTTAGCCCGCTAATTACCTCTCAGCTCCGCAGCACCTGCAAGAAACAACCCACCGCACGGTGGTAAACAAAGGCAACGGTCAGCAATGCTGACCAAATTATAACGATTCCGCCCCCAAACCGGGGCGGCAAAGCTTCTTCCCTGCACTTATTAGCAAAACACGCAACACAGCCAAACAAGCATCTCAACATAGGTGCACGCTCTCACGGACGTACACCCCGTGCTCTCAGGGCACTTACTCGGCAAAGCCAGTCCGAACCCCGTCCGGTCCTCGACTCCACCACCACCCCCAGGATGGAAATCTTTGTGAGCATTTAGTCTTCTCAGCCGCAGCCTAGACTCGATCTCCAAATCTCGGTAAGTCCCACGTAAACTTTAGGTCGCTTTAACCGAGCAGGTGGAGTGGGTAGAGGGCTACTAGTCCGTTGCTCACTCCGCCACTGCCATTCGGCCCTTTGGCGCGGACTAAGCTTTCCCCAGTCCCAATTAACGATCAAACACGGTACATAGCCCCGCTAAGTACCCGGTTGGCTCCCAGGCCACCGTTATGACAGAACTACATTTCCGTCCAAGATTTCCGGGTGCACCTCGGGTTTCATCCCCAAGGCTCCCTGCTGCAATCCAATCATGATACATAGCCCCGCTATGTTCCCGGCTGGCACCCAGGCCACCGAGATGGCAGAACTTCGTTTCCGCCCAGATTTCCGGGTGCACCTCGGGGTTAATCCCCAAGATTCCCTGATGCATTCTACCGCATAGCAACCCGAAAACAACCACAACGCTTGGAGTCTTCTCCGGCTAAAATATGCATAGCAAAACATCACCGATCTGGAACACACGTCCGGGTAGGCTTCACACAACATGCCTATGTCCGTACTACGATTCCGGACTCTAACAAGGGGGACTTTACATATCTACCCCAAGGAATACCACGATCTCGCCGCACACTCGCGGGAGAGGGGTTTTCCCATGCAAAGGAAGAAGAGCTTCACATGCTCAAGAAGAGAATCATTACCCTTTCGCTTTTCCGCGGCGCCATCGAAAACTATGCAGTTGGAAAGCACCACAACGGCGTCACCTCCGCGGATCTGGACTCGGATCGCGATTCGGAGCTCCGAAGCTCCTCCGGCGGCCGGATCTTGGTCTCCTCCTCCAAACTTGCTCTCCCCTCTCTCTAAACTCTTAGAGAGAGATTGGCTAAGGGAAATGAGGATTCCCAACCCTAAATCCCGGATAAAACCCTCAGGAACAGCCCCCCACCGTTGGATCCAAAGCCAAGGAAACGAACAGTCAAGATTAGATCTGAAATCCCAAAAACTGGGCCGAACACGGGTTCACACACGGCCGTGTAGCTCATTCGCCATCTCGACACAAACTGAAAACCAGCACACGGCCTTTGACACGGCCTCCGACACGCCCGTGTCGCCTGCGACACGCCCGTGTCGGGACCCGTGTCACGCCCGCTGTGTGCAAATTATCAACACTTCGCAGTCAGAGAGGTACACGGCTTGGAGACACGACATCAGACACGCCCGTGTCAAACTAGACACGCCCGTGTTCGTGCCCGTGTCATTTCCCGTGTACCCAACCGCACAGCCCAGGTGTGACTCGGCCTGGGACACGCCCGTGTCCTAGGCCGTGTTCCACCACACGACCATCGTCGATCTGCACTGGTCGACGACACGGCCAGCTCGACGGCTCGAGCTCGACACGCCCGACACGGCCTCCGACACGCCCGTGTCGGGGCCCGTGTCACCTGCACCAAAAATCTGAATTGGCCAAATTTGATCCCCGTCGCTCCTAGAACATTTTGGGGTGTTACAAAAGCGTTGAGATGGCTCAACACGGCATTGAGTGAGCAGCCCTCATTCACTGTCAAAACCAGACAGGATCTGGTGTTGAGTGTGCCTCACTCTCTCAGCGCCAGACAGAATCCGGCATTGAGTGAGCATCACTCTCTCAACGCCAGACAGAATCTGGCGTTGAGTGAGCATCACTCTCTCAATGCCAGACAGACTCTAGCATTGAGTGAGCATCACTCTCTCAACGCCAGACAGACAATTGCATTGAGTGAACATCACTGTCAACACCAGACAGAATTTGGCGTTGAGTGAGCATCACTCTCTCAACGCCAGACAGAATCTGGCGTTGAGTGAGCATCACTCTCTCAATGCCAGACATATAGCCGCTACTCACCGAAGGCTGGCGTTGAGTGGACTTGGTCCACTCAATGCTAAAATAGACAACTATCCAAAAGTATTGGCTGCGGCATTGAGTGAGTCCACCTCACTCAATGCCTAAACAGCCATGGCGTTAAGTGAGGTCGACCCACTCAACGCCAAAAATACTTAGCCACAAGGAAAAATAAACAAAAAGGCTAAGACGTTGAGTGTGTGCACCACACTCAACGCCAAGCCCAAACAGACCAGGCATTGATTGTATGCACCACACTCAACGCCAAGCCCAAATAGACCAGGCGATGAGTGTGTGCACCACACTCAACGCCAAGCCCAAACAGAACTTTTGCAAAAATTAAATCTAATGCTACCTAACCTACCCAGCTACGGCCACCATACAGGAAGGTCAAATCCAACACTCATCTTCACTACTCTCAGCACCCGAATTGGGCAAACCTTAAAAGCAAGGAAGGATTAAGAAATAGGCTATTAGAATGAAAATTCTGAATAGGAGAAATTTCTATAGGCTTAAGCAAGTATCAACCATAATTTAAAACAAAGCTGGACATTAAGTAAAAGTAAACCTGGAATGTATACTTGATAGTAAAAAAGACAATGATGAAGAAATTCTATTTGGCAAGGGCAAAGAGCGCCACTTGCCTCGATTTTCAGCAAAGCTTGGTCGGCCCCTTCTCTCACTCTCGGATCTAGCCGCAAAGTACTAAGCCAAGAAATCTGGAGATTTTGGGAGGAAGAAGGGTCAAGCCAAGAATTTTAAACCACTAAAATGATTACGAAAACTAGAAAACTTACCGTAGGAACGTAGATCTAAGCGAGAGCAATCCAGATCCGCTTTCGAAATCAAATTCTCTCCACAAACACTTCCGGAATCGCCGTCTGAAGGGTAGCAGGTCTGGCGTTTTCTCCGTTTCGCATGAACAGACAGTCGGTTCTTCGGAGAAGACAGTGAACAACCACTGTTTTAATTAAAGGCTGACTATATATAAGCAGCCGCTAAATTACGTCCATATTTCTGCCTAGCAACCACCGCCTGCCACCAATAAGATCTCACTCAAACCGCAACCACCCTTTCGAGCCTAGTACAAACCGCCAACCAAAAACAAAATTAATAAAAACATATCACTAGCCGCCAGCAATGCTGCCACCTTCCTAAATAAATAATAATATACTAATTAAATAGTATTATTTTACATAAAATACAAAACAATGCGAAAATAGAACGTCCTCAAAATTCGACGAAATTCTCACCGTAGCTAAATATCCATGCCACGAACACAACGGCGAAGTCAAAATCAATTTTCGACGAATATAACTCGGGTTATCTCCACCCTAAACCAAAACACAAGCATCCCCCGAGAGGCCTCACCGGGCCACCCAAAATGACCCGTCTTGCTAGGGAATCTTGCCAATAGGCTACAAAATAGGCCACTCAGTCCTAAGGAGCTAAGACCACACTCCACGGATGGCACAAGCCAAGAAAATGCGTTAATGTAACGCCAAAAGATAATTAAATAATCGTAGAAAAATCGGGGGTGTTACAAGGAGATACAACCTTCATGAATGTTTATGTTGTGGTAAAGTGGGATACTTTTCCATAGATTGTTAGCATAACCCTAGTGTGTCAAGGGAAAAGATAAGTCTTCCTGTCTGGAGAGGTATAGGTAGAAATGTTCAGTTTCAAGCAAACAAGAACTATGGACCCAATCCCTTGTGGGGTCCTAAGGTAAACTAAACTTTGTTTGCAGGATAGTCCAAGTACCCATACACCAATATGGTACTTGGACAGTGGATGTTCCGACATATGACTGGAACAAGGAGCCATCTAAAGGAATATACTCTAGTGAAGAATGTACTTAAGGTAATCTTTGGAGGTTTAGACAGAGGAGTTACCAAGGGCTATGGTATGATCACCAATGGCATAGTCTTAATCACCAAAGTGGCTAATGTGGATTGGTTTCAACACAACCTAACAAACATAAGCCAACTATGTGATCTTGGCTATGTTATTGTCTTCCACAAGGTTGAGTGTTTTATCAAAAGGTCAAGTGACCAAGAGGTCATGTTGAAAGAAACTAGGAGTGGAAATATTTAATGTTTAAACATTTTATGTTTATGTTCTAACACTCCAGTATCTTTGGTAGCAAGTGAGAAAGTCTCCTACTATGTGAAATGGTATAAGAGGCTTGCTCACTTGAACTATAAGTCAATTAGCAAGCTCTTCAGTGAAGGTCTAGTAAGAATTGGACCCAATTTAAAATGCACTAAGGAGGGAATTTGCTCTGCTTGTCAAAAGGGAAAGAATACAAAAGCATCCTTTAAGAGCATTGGGGCCAGTGATTCAGTGAGGTTTTTGTACCTCCTACATATAGACTTGTTTGGTCCTATGCCAGTTCATAGTCTAGGTAGGAAATTATATACAATTGTGATAGTTGATGACTATTCCAAATATGCTTGGGGTTTTCTTTTTAAAGAAAAAGAATGAAACCCTACACATCTTTATGACCTTTGTTAGGCAAGTTCAAAATGAATAAAACAGTTCTGTGGTCTAAATCAGAGTGACCATGGTACTGAATTTCAGTATAAAGACATGACAAAGTTCTGTGAAGAACTAGGGATTTGTCAGGAGTTTTCTTCTCCAAGAATACCCCAGCAAAATGAGATAGTTGAGAGGAAAAACATGACTCTCATAGAGGCTAGCAGGACACTACTCAGTGACACTTCTCTCCCAAAAACTTCTGGGCTGAGGCAGTGAACACTGCTTGTCATGTCATGAATAGAGCCTCTATCAACAAGTATCACCAGAAGACTCCCTATGAGATTATGAAAGGTAGAAAACAAAATATAGCCTATCTCAAGATCTTTGGTTGCAAGTGCTTTGTGCTTAATAATGGGAAGTCCTACCTGACTAAGTTTGTCTCAAATCCTATTAAGGGATATTTGTTGGGTATAACAATCATAGCAAAGTTTATGGAGTCTATAACTTGAAAAATAAAGTTGTAGAAGAATTTGTGAATGTATTCTTTGATGAATCATCAATGATTAACAATGAGCTGCCTAGCTCCTCTAGATCTATAGGTGTAGAGTTTAATATTGATAAACTAACCATAAGGGACACTTCTCCAACTAACCTAGAAGAAGATAATGGTGTGTGCATTCCTAAAGAAGGACAAAGTACACAGGATATGGCTGAAGACCAGCAGGATCCAGCCATTGAAGTTCATGATGCTGAAGAAAGAATGCCTCCTACTATTAGGCATTTGAGGGATCATCCTATAAATCAGATCATTGGAGATTCTAGCCAAGGAGTTGCAATAAGAAGAAGAAGAATCAACATTGCTATGTACTCCAGTTTTCTATCTCAAATTGAACATAAAAGGTTTGAAGATGCCAACATAGATCCATTTTGGATTGTGGTTATGCAAGAAGAACTGAACCAGTTCAAGAGATGCAAGGTCTGGAAGCTTGTTCCTAGACCACAAGGACATAACATCATTTGAACCAAGTGGATCTACAGGAATAAGCTTGATGAAAATGGTGTTATAATAAAGAATAAATCTAGACTGGTGGTCAAGGGATACAGATAATAGGAAGGTATTGATTTTGATCAAACTTTTGCACCTGTAGCTAGGTTGGAAGCCGTCAAACTATTCCTTGCATATGCTGCACATAAAGGATTCAAGGTCTACCAAATGGATGTGAAGTCATCTTTCTTAAATGGTGACCTAAAATAAGAGGTCTATGTTAAGCAACCCTCGGGTTTTGTTAATTCTAACTTTCCTGATTATGTATTTAGGCTAAGAAAATCTTTATATGGGTTGAAGCAAGCCCCTAGGGCATGGTATGAAACTCTGTCTAGCTTTCTCATTGAGAACAAATTCTCAAGGGGAAGGATAGACAATTCATTATTCCTTAGGGAAGTCAACGGTAAGATCATTCTAGTCCAAATTTATGTAGATGACATAATATTTTGGTCTATTGATGTTGGCCTCTGCAAAAAGTTTGCCAAACTTATGGAAGGGCAGTTTGAGATGAGCAGTATGGATGAACTCAAGTATTTCTTGCGCCTCCAAGTTAGACAATCAGAGAATGGACTATCCATCTCCAAGTCTAAGTTCACCAAGGATTTGATTAAAAAAATTGGAATGGAGAGTGCCTTCATAATGAAAACTCCTATGGGGTCAAGTGTGTTAATAGATAAAGATGAAACAGGGAAACCTATTGATTAAACCATGTATAGAGGCATAATTGTCTCCCTTCTCTACCTTACAACTAGTAGGCTAGATATTATGTATGATACATGTGTTTGTACTAGATACCAGGCAAGCCCTAAGGAATCTCACTATTCTACAGCTAAAAGAATTTTGAGATATCTCAAGGGCATGCCTGATCTTGGACTGTGGTACCCTAGGAATAATGACTTTGAACTAACTGGGTATTCAGATACAGACTTTGCAGGTTGTAGAGAAGACATGAAAAACACCTCTGGCACCTGTCAGTTTTTAGGAGGAAGATTGATCTCTTGGAGCAGTAAGAAGCAAATAAGTGTTATTATCTAAACAGCTGAATCAGAGTGCATATCAGCTGGAAGTTACTGTGCTCAGCTACTATGGATCCCTCATCAGCTCTAGGATTACAATATCAAGCTAAGTAGAACTCTATTATTTTTTGATTCTACAAGTGCAATCTCTACTGCAAGAAATCCTATTTCTCATAATAAGACTAAGCACATAGAGATTAGATATCATTTCATTAGAGAGCATGTGGAATGTGAGGACATTAGTCTTTAGTTTGTCTCTACAGATAAGAAACTGGCTGATATTTTCACTAAGCCACTAGATGAAGCCAAGTTCAACACCTTCAAATTTGAATTGGGTATGATAAACTTAGTATAGCTTCAGTAACTCTTCATGCATTTTTTGTTCCAGGTAGTATTATTCCCTACAGGTTAACAAAGGATTTATAGACTGAGCAGAGAGAAGCTCCTATTGAGGGGGAGCAAGTTCAGTTTGATATTCAGGACAAGCTTTACTTTTATATAGAGACTCTCCAGCAAAGATTAGATCAGATTCCTGATGTGCCTCTATGGAAAATTCTCAATACACCTATTGAGGATGAACAAGCTCCTGCAATAGTGACAGAAAAGGCAATGTTGAGGTTGAGGGGGAGATTCACTCTGAACTCCTTGCTCAAGATACAATGTATAACATTGACTCCCCTGAGTCTAACAAAGGCAATATTATTGCTGATGTATATGTTGATGCACATTTATTAGAGAATATGATGGCTGACTCAGAAGAAAGAGTGTCTGCAAGGGACAGAAATGAAGATGGCTGTGAACTATGAGACAGTTGGAGTTGTTGTGCACAACTTCTGTGGATAAAACACCAGCTACAGAACTACAATCACAACATAAGTCACTCACCCTTATAATATGACTCATCTAGTGCAATTTCTAATACTTAGAATCTTGTCTTATATAGAAAGACTAAGCTTACAAAAATTAGATACCCGCCTTGAATTTTCCCCCACAGACAATCAAGTTCTTAATACCTTCACTAAGTCATTGGATGAGGATAAGTTAAATTCTTTCAAAATTTAGTTAGGAATGCTTAATGTTGAATGACCCGTGCACATTAAGTGTTTAAGTTATAGATCTACATGTCTATATTCTTGTTTTCAATTCATAATATAGTCCATCTTCCTTATTGTTATAGTATATCTTTAGAAAAGTTAAATGTATAGATAACAGTAAATCTCCTTAACTTGCTAGGTTAAACTTCAGTGAGATCAACTGAATCAGCTGAGTAAGATACAGTGTTGGACAAGAATGATGTTCCTCAAAAAATAATGATGTAGTTGAGGGGAGCATTCACATATTCCCATTCAAGATGAGGTCATTCGATCCACCCTATTTACTGAGGAATAAACTCTTCCTAAGAATGATGGTCAAAAGGACCAGGAGAAAAGTTCACCCATGATCCTTTCACCACCATCAATAGATGGATGCCTATTTAAGAAGGAAGAAAGGGGGAGGAGATCAATTGAGAGCAATCAGGGAGGAGAGCAATTGAGATTAATGACCTGACATATCAAGTCACTACATTAACTTGACATGTTGAGTCAGAAAGGGGGAAGTCAACTTTTAACGAGTTGTATGAGGAGAGCAATGACTTGATATATGAAGTCAACTTTTAACAAGTTGTATGAGGAGAGAAATGACTTGACATGTGAAGTCACTGCATTAAACTGGGGAATTTTGAAAAAGCTTACATTTGCTTAATTGATATGTTTTATGTATTAGTGCACCTTAGTATTGCTGTGTGTTCTGCCTTCTTCAAATAGGGGAAGATTATTGGGAATATTACCCTTCAATGTTCTCTAAATTTAATGAGGTATCACCATAAATACTAAGTGAATAAATATATTTAATTCATGCCCTAAGTTCAGTGTATGCAGTTTGTCTACAATACCATGATTAGACAGGATGGCAGGGTCACAATACTAGTTGGACTTAATATAAGTTGCTGGCAAAGCAGAAATATGGCTAAGTCTAGAAGCATTGAGTGAAGGCAATTCACTCAACGCAAGAAGAGCAAAAGTGTTGAGAGAACTACATACAATCAAAGATGCAATGTTGCTGACTAGAAATCTGCCTAAGTCCAGAAGTGTTGAGTGAAGGCAGTTCACTCAACGCCAACTCAACAAGATATCTGGCTAATGATAGAAGAATTGAGTGAAGGAAGTTCACTTAACACGAACTCAATAAGATATCTTGCTAAGGAAAGAAGCGTTAAGTGAATGCAGTTCACTCAACGCATCAATCAAGAAGACTGGTTACTAGAAAGGCAGAAAATCCACCAAGTCCAGAAGCATTGAGTGAACTCATCTCACTCAATGCCAGAAGAGTAGAAGCATTGATAGAAGCTCAAGAAGTCAAAACCTCAGAAGGAGCATACAAAAAATCTGTCTAAGTCCAGAAGCGTTGAATGAAGGCAGTTCACTCAATGCTTACTCAATAGATAATTCAACTATGTCAAGAAGAATCGAGTGATGAAGGCTCACTAGACGCCTAATCAGTTAAGGCTATAAAAGACAGAATACGTTGAGGGATGAAGGCTCACTCAACACACTCAACTCCTTGAGATATAGAATTTTGCTGAGTACTTTTGCATTGAGTGACAAGGCTTCACTCAATACATGAGCAGTTTGTCTAGAATTTACAAAGTCTAAAAGCGTTGAGTCATGCAGACATCAGCAAAAATTCAAATATCGTGGGATTTGCTTGCTAAAAGAAAAAAAAGGCGATGCTTGCCTTTAGTATTGCATTTAATGCAAAAGTTATGTTGCAGTTGCCCATTCTAGGGGTCCATACTATGCATAAAGTCGTTTGATTTATAGGAAATAAAAAAGCAAGTTCCGAGAAAGAAGAATAAGAACTTTAGCTTTTTGACTTTTGGAAGAGGAGATTTTTTATGGATCATCTTCTTCCTCTCTATAATATTACAGAGGTTTAAGAACTTGCTCTCATTGTTTGTCTAAAAAGTTCAGACAGTTAGCTGTTGGAAGTCACATCTTAAACAACAAGTTCAGAAAGTTCACTCTCTGAGTTATAAGAAGTAGCAGAGTAAGACTAAGTTGTTGTTTATCTTCAAGTCCACTACATTCAACTCACCTACTCAAAAGGCTTGAAGAAATAATGGTTGCATGATATTTCACGACATAAGCATAACAACTTCTTAGTTCAGGAAGAAGCAGACTCAGAGATCACTTCTTTGGAGTCAATCATAAATAACAACCAACACTTCATCTGTAGGATCTTAATAGATCTGAGTTGTAATCCTGATATATAAAAGCTGAGTGGTAGGATACTTCTGTGGATCTGAGGTAGGGCATGTGTGCCTGAGCTATAGGATATTTATTCTCTGATGTAGGATCCTGCGTTGGATGTGAGTGTAAAGCTTACCTCCTATCCCGAGTGTAGGACTTTGGACAAAGTCTGAGGTAGGTCATCTGGTGAAGATTACTGAGCTGTAAGAGATTATATCTCTGAGTGTAGGTTCTTGGGACTGTTGTAGGACTTGGAGGAGTCCGAGAGATCCTGAGAGATCTGTGTTGTAAGCTCATTGAGTTAAGATTAGAGAAGTTGGTCTTATCAACACACTGTTAGAAAGGTGGGAGGGATAGTGGATGTACCCATACCTTGGGGAACCACTATAAATACATGTGTGTTGTTGTGTATTCTTGAAATAAAACCTAAAACTAAATCACAACACACCAAAGAATAAAGTAGTTATTAAAAGACACAAAACCCTATTCACCCCCCCTCTAGGTGTTTAGCTACTCTTGAAACAAAAACTTTCATTCAAGATTTTAGATTCACATACATTTAGAGATCTATCGTTTCTTAGATCAGATCTATGTTCTTATATTTCAGATCCTTCTTCTTCTTATTCAAGATTTCAGTCAAAGCTTTCATGCAATGAAGAAGGACGATTTTCAGATCAGAGAAAGAAGAGTATTTTCCAACAAATATTTTTCTTATTGCTTTATATGAAGTTTGTTCTTCAGAGTTTTTGTAGATTTGTGTTGAAGGATCTAGTGTTGGAGAGGTTGTTCTTCTAGATTATTGGAGTGGGATACTCCGAGTGTAAGATTATTATATTCTGAGTTTTTGGTGAAGTAGATTTGTTTAGCCCGAAGTGCTAGATAGGTGAGGCCGGAAAGTATACATATCCATCTTCGGAGAAATACTATAAATCATTTTGTCTATACTGTATTGTGCTCCTTATTTTGTGTGCTTTATTTTGATAAATTTTTAATTCTGCTAAAAGTCGCAAGACTCGCTTATTCACCGCCTCTATGTAATTTAGGTCGACAACTAGATATATTCAATTGGTATCAAAGCTAGGTTGTTCTTTAAATGGTTAACACCCTGAACAGATCCGCATCTAGTTGTCAAAAGAGATAAGCATGTTTGGAATGAATAAGAGCATGGATTTATCCTCGCTGAAGCTGCTGGTATGCTCCAAGGGAAATTCTCTATGTAGAAAGAAAGTGTTAAATTTTTCATTGAAGCTTGTGATCCGAGAATCTTAGCAATTATTGAAGAAGGCCCACATGTTCCTATAACTCCGTCAATAATTGATCAAAATTTGATGGTTCCAAAAAAAGATGATGGACTTCAACAAAGATAAGATTGCTCTCATCGCTCTGAATAAGAAGGCACATAACATTATTGTTATTGCGGTGGATGATTTAATGCTGTAAAACATAATCCACTGTAATTCTACTAAGGATATGTGGCAATCTCTAATTGTTCTTATGGAAGGAACGGAGGAAGTCAGGGATGATAGGAAATCCCTCCTCGATCAGGAGTACAAGGTTTTCAAGCAAGATAAGAGGGACACTGTTTTTGACTGCTACAAAAAGTTCTTCAAGATCGTCAATGGCCTAAGAAATTATGGTAGTGTGTTTACTAACGGTGAACTTAATGAAAAATTCTTGAGATTCCTAACCAAAGAATGGGATATTAAGGTTTGTGCTATAAGGGAGTTGGGTAATCTGGCTAAGATAGATCTATAGAACTTGTTGAGGAAGCTACTCTCTCATGAGCTGCAACTCAACACCAGAAAGGTAGAAGAAAAGGGAAGCAAGACTTCAGTTAGAGAGAAGTTTTTAGCAATAAAAGCTAAAGGGTCAAGAAAAGGCAGAGTTGTGTCAATAATAAGGATATAGATTTCAAATGAACATGAAGACTCGAAGTCAAGCACATCCAGTTCTAAAATATCATATTGAGAGTTTTCATTACTCTCCAGATAGTTTAAGAGGATGCTAAAAAAAGGCGAATGAAAAATCAGCCCTCCTCTTCTGACTATAGAAAATCCCGTCGTGATGGTGATCATCACAAGAAGAGCTACAACAGCAGCGACAAGTATAAATTGAAATAGTACAAACACATTTCTTCTGACATACTTTGTTACTTTTATAATAAGCCAGGGCATAAGGTCGCTGACTGCACACATAAAAAGAGGGAAGGATCCAAGAAATAAGAAAAGAGATCCTTCAAAGACAAAAAGAAAGAAGAAAAGAGCTTCATCGCTAAAAATTCAAATACTTTTAGCGATAGTGACTTAAGTGAGTTAAGCACGGATGAAGAAGCCTATTTTGGGCTTATGGAACATACCAATGAGGATAATTATGACTACAAATAAAATGGGAAGGTAAATTCACATACTCCTTTATGTGTAACTGATACAACATTCAATATTCATGAAGACTACTCATCTGAGGAGGATTTAGACTTAATGGTACAACATCGAGCATTACTGAAGGGATTTGACAAATGTCGTATGGTGGTCAAATCTCAAGACAAAGAGATCATCTCTCTCAAGGCATTAGAATCTGGACTGAGGGAAGAAATTGAGAGATTGACCCCTCTTAGAGATGAAATTTAATCCTTGAAAGAGGAACTAAAATGCTCTACTGAGCTATAGTAAGTCTGAAAGAAAAATTCATAAATGAATTGGAGAAAAGTTATTGATTGAAAGGAATCTTGTAAAAAGCTTCTAGAAGCTAAAGACTATCTTTTATCTCATTGATCGATTTTCAGCCTTTAAGGAGAGTGGGATTGGATATAATGCTACTAAGGATAACGGGAAGGCTCCTCAAAGTCAACCTTCCTTCAAGAAGGTAATCTTTTCGACAAATAGGTATGACCTTGAAACATCCTACGGTCATTTTTCTAAACCAATGTAGGATGTTGTCTCTAACAAGAGTAAACAAGGATGGAGCCGTCACAGAAATCTTGGAATGAGTTCTCTCAAGGCATCTCATGAAGAGATCATCCTTTATCATTATGGTCAATTCATTCATGCATCGAGTGCTAAGAAAGCACCAAAGGTCAAACAGGTTGTAAAAAAGCATAATGAGACAAAGAAGCCGAGCGTATGTTGTTCTCATGAGGCTTCTACTTCTAAAACAATAGCTCCTACCAGACCTCTCGTTCAAAAGGTGAGGCAGGAGAAGAAAATAATGTACAATAGATTTGACTATTGATGTTGTGGCAAAACTGGTCATTTCGCCATAGATTGTTGGTTCAATTCTAATAATTATGGTACTACACAAGTTAATAATATAAGAATGACCCCTAGTAATATTAACATTCCTAGTGGTGTTTATCTAATAAGGATCTAAGGACCCAAATATGTTTGTGTTCCTAAGGGTATTTAGTTTGTGAATGCAGTTATGTCCAAAGGGCAACAAAAATCTTATCTTGGCTTTGGACAGTGGATGTTCCTAGTATATGACTGGAATAAGAAGACTTCTACAAAATTATGCCTCAGTCAAAGATGACCCAAAAGTTATTTTTGGCGAATCTGACAAGGGAATTAATAAAGGTTATGGTATGATTACCAACGGTATAGTCCCTTTAACTGACATGGCTTATGTTGAGGGATTACAATATAATCTCATGATCATCAGTCAATTATGTGACCAAGGATATATGGTTGAGTTCTATGAGGTCAAGTGTTTGATATATTCATCTGTTAACTCATAAATTATTTTATCATACACTCATAGTAGAAATATTTTCTATCATAATTTTCTTTGCTTAGAGTCTTCTACACTAGTGTGCTTTTTAGCAAAAGAGAGTGCATTTATTTGTGATCAATGGCACAAGAGATTAACACATATTAATTTAAAAACTGTAAGTATATTATTCTCTCACAACTTAATATGTGATGCACTCAATATTAAGTGTGTTAATGAGAGACCGTGTCATGCATGCCAGATGGGTAAGCAGACAAGGTCTGCTTTTAAAAGCATTATTGCCAAAGATTCTTCTAGATGCTTATATCTGTTTTATATGGACTTATTCGGTCATTTATTTGTCTGTAGTTTAGGAGGTAAAACTTACACGTTGGTTATTGTTGATTACTACTCACGTTTTGCATGAGTATTCTTTCTAAAACATAAGTCGAATACCTTTGACTTTTTCACTAACTTTGTCAGATAGATACAGAACGAATTGAAATACTATGTGGTTACAATCAGAAGTGACCATGGAATAGAATTTGATTCTTATTGCATGACAAAGTTCTATTCAAGACTAGGTATCTTTCATGAGTTTTACTCTCCTTGTACTCCACAGCAAAATTGAGTTGTACAGAGAAAGAACAGAACACTCAATGAGGCAAGTACCACTATATTGAATGACTCTTCATTACCAGAGTGCTTTTGGGATGAAGAAGTCAATATAGCTTGTCATGTGCAAAATAGAGACTTAATCAACAAGAATCACAGTAAGACACCTTATGAACTTCTGAAAGGCAGAAAATTGATTTTGTCCTACTTTAGATTTTTTGGAAGCAAATGCTTCATACTTAATAATTGGAAGTATCACAAAACTAAGTTTAGTGAAAAAGATTTTGAAGGTATTTTCATAGGATATAGTATCCTTAGTAAGGCATATAGGATTTTTAATAAGAAAAACATAGTTGCAGAAGAGTCTATCAATATTGTAATTCATGAGATGCGTATGCTTTATAGCATCTCTTCTAGTGTTTTTATTGAAGATGCAGGTTCCAAACTTGATTAACTAAGCTTAGAAGAAACAGTCAAAGAAGAACTTTCAAGTTCAATCAAAGTCAATGCTTCTAACTTGGTTGAAGATAAAGAGCATCAAGATGAAGAACATGCACTATAAGAAGCAGAACCTTCTAATGACACTACAAGGAATCTAGTGATCAGATATTCAAGAGATAAACTCGTTGATCAGATCATTGGAGATCCAAGTGAAGGAGTTAGAACAAGAAGAGGTACAGCTAACGAAGTCCTGCATTTGAGTTTTTTTTCTCAGATTGAACCAAAAAAGTTCAAAGAATTAAAAAAGGATGTTTTATGGATCGTTGCAATACAAGAAGAGCTCAATTAATTTGAAACGTACAAGGTGTGGCAGCTGGTACCAAGTTCCAAAGGTCAAAATGTTATAGGGATGAAATGGGTCTTCAGAAACAAGCTAGATGAAAATGGAGTTATTATAAAGAATAAAGCCAGTCTTATAGTTCAAGGTTATTGACAAGAAGAAGGAATCGAATTCAATCAAACTTTTTCTCTTGTGTCTAAACTTGAAGCAATCAGATTAATCCTAGAGTATGCTGCTCACAAAGGTTTTAAAGTCTACCAAATGGATATGAAGTCACCCTTCCTTAATGGTAATTTAAAGGAGGAAGTATACATGGAACAAACCCCAGATTTTATCATTCCAACCCTTCTTAATCATGTCTATTTTTTGAATAAAGCATTATACGGTTTAAAACAGGCCCAAAAACCTGGTATGAGACGCTATCTAGCTTTCTTCTTGAAAACAAGTTCTCAAGAGGAAAGAAAGATAAAACATTATTTCTTAGGGAAGTAAAAGGCAAGATCCTTCTAGTACAAATATATGTCGATGATATTATATTTGGATCTACAGATGACAACCTTCACAAAAAGTTTTATAACTTGTTATAAGGGAAGTTTGAAATGAGCAGTATGGGTAAGATAATGTATTTCTTAGGATTTCAGGTGAAGCAATCTAAAGATGGAATTTTCATCTCTCAAACAAAGTTCACCAAGTAGCTACTTAAGAAATTTGGAATGGAGAATGCAACCTCTATGAGTACTTTAATGGGTTCAACTGTGTCTCTAGACAAGGATGAGAAAGGGAAACCTTTTGATGAAACCAAGTACAGAAGCATAATTGGATCTTTTCTCTTTCTCACTGTCGATAGACCAGATATAATGTTTTCCACATGTGTATGTGCTAAATTCCAGGTGAACTTTAAGGATTCTTACTATGACCCAGTAAAGAGGATTTTGAGATACCTTAAAGGCACGCTGAATCTTTGCTTATGGTACCTAAGAAGTAATGACTACGAGCTAATTGGATTTCCATATGCTAATTTTGTAGGAAGTAGGGATGATAGAAAAATCACTTCCAAAACATGTTAATTCTTTAGAAGGAGGCTTATATCATGGAGTTGCAAGAACTACTGCAGAGTTAGAGTACATCTCTACAGGCAGTTGTTGCGCACAACTTCTATGGACAAGTAATTAACTTAAAGACTATAACTTAAAGTTGAAGGAGATTTTAATGTTCTTTAACTCATCCAGTGCTATAGAAATTGCTAACAATCCAGTTTCTCACAATAGGACAAAGCATATTGAGATACGCTATCACTTCATATGGGAGCATTTCGAGAACAAGGACAATAATTTATGCTATGTATCAATGGATAAGCAGGTTGCAGATATTTTCACGAAGCCGCTGGATGAATCCAAGTTCATTTTCTTCAAAATGGAACTTGGAATGGTCAACAAGGAATCATGAAGTGCCAAAGAAATTCTCCTCAAGTTCATGCAAGTACTCGTGAAAAAATTTGAAAAAATATAAGTGGTTTAAAAAAATCGATGTGATATTTTAATGAATCGATGAGTCTTCACAAGTCCTTTCAATGAATTGGATGAGCACTTCTGTGAGCATTCGACGAATGAACTTATCCAGACTTTCTTTTTATTGGATTCGAAGAATATTTCTCGAATATTTTGGTACGCGCCTCTTCATTTCCCACAAAATAATATATATATATATATATATATATATATATTTCAAAGGTCATTACGAGACTAAACGAACACTTCTCAAAACCCTCCATCAAACTGTGCTCTTACTCTTTGTCTTTATGCAGCTCGATCGTTCGTCTTCTCGTCGAATCATGTCAAGTTCTCGAAATGGGATGAAGAGGAGAAGGAAATCTTCAAGTTGGAGGAGATCATGTTCAATCAAGGTTTGCTAGCACTTCTGACAAATTTTTCAACAATATTATCCTATTGACAATAGTCGGATTGTTGTTCATTCTAGAGAAGTAATGTCGGATTTTGGTCTGAGAAGCCCTTGAGTTATATAAGAATGCAGAGCTGAAGAGAGAAGGATCCCTAATCAAGAGAAATGTTTGCAATTTTGAGGTTCGGATGAAGCCAAAGTTTCTCAACCAATTTCTGAGAATGTCGAAGGTCGAGGAAGAAGATGAACATACTGTTTCACACTATAACAGAGCCCTTTCTTTATGTGTATGGAAAAGAAATCTACAAAATTTTGATGGAAAGAGATAAATGACAAAGGCAAATTGTTAACCTATATTCTTAGGAAGGTGTTCTTATGCAAGACTAGGTATCATGATTATGTTTCAGGAGATATGTTCAGATTGATGACAGTAGTTATTTGTAGATAAAGGATGAACTGGGGAATAGGTCTTTTTCACCAAATAAAGGCCTGCTTCACGACACCCAAATTTGGTAGAATCATCACACTATACCTCAACCAACAGGACAAGAATCAATTTTATATGCCCACGAGTATGCAGATTTATGACCTTAAGAAGATAGACACTTCAATTTTTGCTAGATAGGAATAGAGAATTTCCAGACAAGGGGCAGAGAGAGAAATGGGTGAATGTTTTAGTAGTAGGAGAGACCTAACATTGCATCCGTGGAGAAGGATGTATCTTCACCCCCACCCTCCCACCCCCACCCACCCACCCACATGAAGCAACTGAGAATGTTGGTGTAGTTTGCTGGGGGAGAATATAGAAGATATAGCTGATGAGATTGCGGAATTATCTATTGTTCAACAAGAATCCCATGCTGAAGAGGAAGTCTTGGTTGAGAAAGAACTTCCAGCAGAGGCTGAGGGGGAGCTATTAGTACAAGGCTCTCTTTTAGAGGACCTTGATATATTAATTGCCTCTAGTGAAGGGGAGGTTGCTGCAGAGCTTGCTATCCAAGAGTACCTGGAGCCAAATCTTGCATTAGCTCTGGTAAAAGGAAAGTAAATTATTATGGAGCGCGAGTTTGTAGTGATCAAATATGCTCCATCTCCATAGCCAGGCGCCTCAAGTACCAACTTTGAATCAAACTCTTTTAGATTTTAGGAGACTAGATCTCAGGGTGAGAGTGCCCCTTCTTCAGATGATTCTGTGCTAAAGTAAATAGAATCACTACTAATAAAGCAGAAAGCCCACTTTGACCTTTCATTGAAACAAGTTTATCACAAAGTGGGTCAAGTGGAAAAAGATCTGAATATTGGACTAGCTCAAGTAAATCACAATATGGACTAGCTGAAGACTTTCTTGACTGGCTGGCTAACTCAAGGTGAGAAAGATATAGACCTTGCAATTTTAGGCATTGGTTATGTTTACAATGAGGAAGTTCACATATCTAAAGGATGTGATTATTTGGTCCATTGCCCACAATGTCCTGGATTTGAGTGAAGCCAATATTATCAATTATATACACATATTTGTAGATGACTATGATAGGTCAGGTAGCCTAAGTGGCTATGTCAGGTAAACACTTATCTAAGATATGGGATGATAAAAAACTGTCTAAGTCCATAGGCGTTGAGTGAAGATCAGTCTCCCAATGTCAGATGGCTTATAGCGCTGAGTGAAGCCCATACAGTCAAATCCAAGATAGTGGCAAGCTAAGAAAATGGTCAAGTCCACAGGCATTGAGTGAAGTCAACTAACTCAATGCCATATAGCAAAAGGTTGTGAGATAGGCTACAGCAGTAAAATCCTTAAGTTGGAATGAGATAAAATATGGCTAAGTCCACAGGCTGTGAGATGGCTTATAGCCTGAAGTTGGAATGAGCTAAAATATGCCATGAAGCTACTGTACATCTTCTTATGTTAAAGCAAGTCGTAGCTGGAAGCTGCAGGTGGGGCCAACCGATCTCTAAGAGCCGTTGATTGGCGAACTACAAAAGGAAGTGATGGGGATAGGACAAAGATAACTTTTAAGGAATACATTATTCAAAAAGGAGAGTGGCCATCTTCATCTTCTTCTCCATTGCTGCATGTGAAGAGCTTGAAGCTCTCCAGTAAGAAAAGTTTAGTTAGCTATGCAAGTCTCCATCTACCACAACAGATTTAGAAACTATTCTGAAGAAATAAAAACCTTCATCTTTTGGCAGATTCAGTGGGTGGTTTGAAGACTCAAGATCAAAAGATCTTTAGCCTTCAGCAGCAAGTTCAAAATTTATCTTATGAGTTCCTCTAGCAAATCCTTTCCCTACTGTGAGGAGAGTTAGAGCAGAAATTTTTCTGCTCAAGTGGTTGACACAGAGAAATGTCTCTGTATCAAAGTTAATTAATCTATTTCTCTTTATAGGATCCTTCTGGATCTGAGCTGTAGAACCTTTGGGTCTGAGGTAGGGAAAATTTGCCTAAGTTATAGGAGAGTGTATCTCTCTAAGGTAGGTGAGTTTTACTCATTGAGAAGTAGAGAAATTTTTCCTGAACTGTGGGAGAGTGTATCTCTCTGAGTTGTAGGAGAAAGCTTGCTCTGAGGTAGGGCTATCCTCCATAGCCTGAGTGGTAGGGCTTAAGTGCCTGAGGTAGGTGATACTTATATCACTGAGTGTAGGCCTTTATGGCTGAGGTGTAAGTCTTAGAGAAAACTGAGAGATCTTGAGGAATCTTAGGTGTAATCTCTTTGGAGAATACGTTTGGAGAAGTGTATTGACTAACAGGAAGTTAGCAAGGTGGGAGGAGAGTGGATGTACTCATTATTTAGGGTAACTGTTGGATCCCTAGCTGGATTTGGGCTAGGTTCACTAAATTAGGTTAAGTGTGACCCACCTTGTATTGACAGGGTCAAGTCTAGTAGTCCTAGAGTTTAGGCTAAATATTTAGGTTCAACCTTCATGGACCAGCTAGCAAAGGACCTCAGCAGACTTAGACTAAGAAGATTCAGAGAACAGATTGTTAAGTTCGATGTTCTTCGAACTCAGCTCGACGATCGTCGATCTCAGATCTAAGAACTCTAATTTATTTCTTTGAGCTTAGCTCGATGATATTCGAGCTCAGGTCGACGATCAGTTTTCTTCAGACAGATTCTCAGCTCGATGATCTCAGAGTACAGATTTGGCAAGTCATTCTCAGTACGTAGTTCGCAGAGCTCAGGTCGACAAACTGGAATAATTACTTGCCAACTTTATTAGGGATAGTTGGGGAAACTCATTTATGACAGACATTCCGGTCGTTTATATTCTCCAGATTAGTCAGCAATTAATGCCTGAATTCAAAATTCAAAGGACAAATTGACTGCAGAATATAAAAGAGTTTTCTCTTTTCATTCTGGCATCGATCAACCCCAAAAAGACACAGAAATCAAATAGAGAATTGACTGCACACAAGAAAATACAGAGACAGAGACAGAACCTTCAGAACTCTCTCACAGTGCAATCTACTTTCATCTTTGTCAATCCTGAAATCTGAAGATGAACATTCAACACAAATCAAGAGTCTTCTTCATCTTCAGAGCCTGGAATCTTAAGAGAAATTCTTTCAATATTTATCTACTGGATTCCTTGTTATTGACAAAACAAGGCTGAAGTCCTACACCCTGAAGAAAATCTCCAGTCTTCCTGAACCATTCAACTTCTCAGGGGGAGCTTTGTCAACATCAAAGATCCACTAGTATTTTTTGTTGATTAGATAAAGAGAAGACATCATCACCTCATCTCACCTCCTGTAAAAGGGTTTTAACTCCCTTCAAAAGTTAACCACTTGGTTGTCAAGTCACCTGATCAAAAGACATGGTTGGTTTTTGGGCACCTAATCAAAAGCCTAGAGGGTGTGATATCTCCCTAGAAATAGATATTGTGGTTGCAGTCACCTGATCAAAACCTGTTAGTGGATTCCTACCAGGGTGGTAGAAGAGTGGATGTACCCAGTTTGGGAACCACTATAAAATTCTTGTGTTGTCTGGTTGTGCTCATTTTCTATTTTGTTCTTATTTTGGCTGTGATAGATAGAATAACTTAGCCTATTTTTCTTTTTTAAAATATTATTTGTATCACCTACTTACACTCTGATATAAAAGTTTAAAACAGCCAAAAATTTTAATACTCTATTCACCCCCCCTCTAGAGTAAGTCAGATTTAACCCCTCCTTTCAATTAGTATCAGAGGGTTGTTCTCTTGGTTGAACAAGGTAACACTTGAACCAACAGATCCTTTTAGATCTAAATTTCTCTAGCTTATTTCTTATAGCATGGCATAGAACAAGGATTATGCAAGCACCAGACCTCCAGTGTGCAACTTAAATAAGTTTGGCATCTGGAAGGCAAGAATTAAGTTTTACATGAATTCTATTGATAAAAAAATTTTTAATTCAATTTTGACAGGACCCCCTCAATCTACAACAGAGACTGCATCCACACCAACTTCAAGCACTCATGCAGTTCCACCACCAGAGTGGACTGATGCTCAGAAGAAAGCCAAGATAGCGGATGAAAAAGCTATGAATATACTGGCTCAAACCATGTCTGATGATATCTTCTAAAAGGTGGCTGAATGCACTTTAGCAAAAAATATCTGGGACTCTCTAAACCAGATGGTGGTAGGTTCAATTGATGAGAGAAAGGATAAAAGATCCAACCTTATCTCACAGTATGAGAACTTAAAAATGGAAGAATCTGAATCAGTGGCTGATATGTATACCAGACTAAGTTTTATCATCAGTGAGCTAAAATCCCTGGATAAAGACATCTCATTGACTGAGATAAATGAAAAAATTCTAATGTACTTCACCAGCACTTCGGACTCCAGGATATGGCTAATCAAGGAGGCCAGAAGTTTAAATGAGATTTCCACTGAATCTCTCCTTGGCAAGCTCAAGTCTTACAAGCAGTTGATTATATCCAGAGAGGTTACTGAATATAAGACTTCCATACCCTCAAGGAAGGAGCACAACATAGCCTTCAAAGCAAATGAAGAATCAGAAGCCCTAATAATCAATGAAGATAACAAATTAAAGGATTAAATCACCCCAACTAATGAATAAATCATTAAATTAAATATTGAATTTTCTGAGGCAAGGCAACTTGAAGAATCTCTAAATGGGAGAAGTATCAAGTTAATGAACATCACAAGCACAGTGAATGCCAGACTTAATGGCAAGATGGGCTTAGGTGCTTCATCAAGCCACCCCCCACTTATTCAGAAAAACATTTTATCCACCCCGATAAAATTTGTTTCTAAAAAGGTTAAAGAGAAAATAGAAGATAATCATGTTAAACAAATAGTATTAAAACAAAAGAATTAGAATAGAAGAAAGAATAAGAAAAATCTTAACAAAAACAAAGTTCAGCAGATTTCGTCGAACTCAAATCGACGAAATGTGTCCAGTTCATCGAACACAAGTCGACGAACTCTGAATGCAAACTTTTACTATAACTATTCTCTGAACTGCGATCGACGAAACCAGTATGGTTCGTCGACCAGAGATCGACGAAATTGGGGCCCAAAAAATGAATACTTTCATTCTTTGAGTGGAGTTTTATGAACTCATCCCATTCGTCGACCTCAGATCGACAAACGTACCAGAATTCGTCGACCCCAGTTTATAATAATGATGAGTATAAAAATATATAATTTTGTATAGTATTAATTTCGAATATTTATAAATAAAACCTTAGTTTTTATATATATAACTAAATTTTTTTGTTTTTTTTGTTTTTTTTTATGTTTTATATTTATTTTCTAAGTTTTTCTGAAATTTTGTATTTATTACTTAGGTCACGCCCCTAGGTCACGCCCGTGACCTAGGGTGTGATAGCCTTGTTTAATTCCTTTTAATTTTCTGCTTTTTTTTATTTAGGAAAATTGGAAAAGCTGATGGAAACGTCCTCGCCACGCTCGTGACTCAATCAGACACGCCCGTGACCCACACCGGTGTTAGCCCGTTTCTAGCAAGACGACATACTATCGGCACGCCCCGTGCCGCCTGATGAACTGACTGTCAGACATGCCCATGACCCACCCAACACGCCCGTGACCTGATGAAGTTCTATCCAAAGTTTAGCCCAACTCAACAAGTGTCCTGACACGCCTCCCTACATGCCCGTAACCTTGTCACGCCCACCCAACACACACGTGTCCATGGGTGTCATTTCAAATTTTTTCTATAAATAGAGGGGCAAAGCTTTGTTAAATTATTCGAACACTAGCAGCTTCCTTAAGAACTGCTAGGACTCTCTGCTCTCTTACAAAGAACTGGTAGTAGCTTTCAAGTATTCCAAGTCTATAAACTGTAATTTTTTTCAGCTTTCTTTTCAACTTTGCAGAAAGTTGTAATAACTTTTGAATTTATAAAATAGAATGTTTCAATTTCATTTCTGAGTACTTTACAGTTTTATTTTCTTTTTATTTTACTTTATTTTCTCATACTATCCCGAATGAAAGGAGAAGCTTTGCTTATGTTCTGAATTAAGATAACATGAAACTGCTTTCAAAACTATTTTTCAAAACCTTATTATTTCATACTATCCCGAATGAAAGGCGAGGCGAAAGCCTATGAAATGGATTAAGATAGTGTTTAAGCTTTTCAAAAGTTGAGATTTTACTACCCTATCCCGAATGAAAGGCAAAGCGAAAACTTAAGTCCTCGATTAAGATAGATAGGTAGATATTATTTTCTGCACTTTATACCGCCCCCATCCTGATAAGAGGCTAAGAACCATTAGCACTTGGTCAAGATAAGCTCTGGGCTGGATATTATTTTCAACTATTTCAACTCTACGTTCTAGTTATTCTAACTAGGGTTTACTGTTAATTGATCATGTACTAGGTGAAGAGACACTACGTTTTACGTTAACCCATTTTAAACGCAAGCCTCCCCGGTCATACTTTCGAGTCGATGATGCTACCAAAGGGACCCTCTCATTAAGTTAGGTAATCAAGAAATAGAGTTGTTCTTTAATAGGTGAATTAATATTCTCTCATAGTAATTCTGAAATCAAGAAATACCTTCTGAGTCCTTATCTTAATAAAATCACGTATTTATATTTTTCTGTGTTTTGTTTTTAATATAAACTACACTCCTTTCTTTTGATAAGATAATAGTCTGTTCTAAAAAGTAGATTAATTAACACCGATCCTAGGTAAAATACGAGCTTGATATTTTCTACAAAATACTATACTCCTATGTGATAGATACTCTTGCCTTAATCCACAGGATATAATTAAGTAAAAAAGAGAAAGACTTATATACGTAAAAGATTATATAACACCAAATCTATCCTCTTTAAATAAAAAATTTACTTATCAAGCTTTTTGGCGCCGTTGTCAGCGACTCATTTATATGTGTTAATATTTGAAAAATAAAAGAACGCTATTAATTTTATCTTTTCTTTTCTTGTTATTTAAAAATCTTAGTTTTTATAAAAATAAAACAAACATAAAATTCACTGAATTTAAAACTTTATTTTTATAAAACCTAACTTTTTATTAACAATTTTATTAACCACTAATGAATTCTAACAAAAACCTAACATACTATTTTAAAGTATTTTATATAAAACTTTTCATATTATAAAACTAGTTTATAATAAAACTGCTTTTTATTATAAAACCTGTTTTTATATAAAACCTTATTTTTAGTTATTTTCCCATTTTAAGTCTTTTCGTGTGTTTGTATTTGTGTGTTTATATATATATATTTGTTTTTAACTTAGTTTTTTTTAAATTGTAACTTTTTTTTGTTTTACTTAGTTTTTATATATTTGTTTTATTTTTTGTTTTTATCAAAATTTTTTTTAGTGTATGACCCACAGAACTCCATTTGATTTAAATCTTAAATTTTATCATGAAATCAATCACACCTTTCACAGGCGCCTCCGATCTCTGAATCAAGAGCTAGTATTAAATTCGAAAGAGTCCGTAGGCACCGCACACGTACAAGAAATAGTAGCAGAGCCATAACAAACGCAAGAGGTGGTCCTCTAAAGGACCATGTCTTATTATGCACGACCCAATTTAGATGACATCGGGTCTACTATCGTTCGCCCAACAATTGCTAATAATAACTTTGAGATTAAATCGAGGATAATCCAAATGATCCAAAATTCCGTTCAATTCGATGGATTTTCTGACAAAGATCCAAACACGCACTTGTCCAACTTTTTAGAAATATGCGACAAATTTAAGATAAATGGAGTCACTTATGATGTCATCCGTCTTCGCTTATTTCCTTTTTCTCTACGAACGAAAGCCAAACAGTTGCTAGCTTCTCTCCCCTGAGGATCTATAACCACTTGGGCTGACATAACCGAGAAATTCCTCACAAAGTACTTTCCACCTTCAAAAACCGCACGTCTGTGTGCGGATATTTCTTCCTTTATAAAAGGCGAGTCTGAGTCTCTCTATTAGACTTGGGAACATTTTAAGGAATACCTACGTCGTTATACACATCATGCACTGCCAACTTGTCTCCAGGTATAAACATTCTATAATGGTCTGAACACTCAGACCCGACAAGCCATTGATGCTGCCGCTGGGGGCACGCTCAATAACAAAACCCCCGAGGCCGCTCAAACCCTATTTGAGGAGATAGCCATGAATGCATACTAGTGGAACGTGCCAAGGTCACGCCCTAAATAAGCTGGCTCTATGTGCTCGACTCCTCTTCAAACATAGCTCTCCAAGTAGAATATCTGACTAGGCAAGTGGCGGGGATGAGTGCTTCCTCCGCCTCTACATCTTGGAATCTTCCTAATTCAACTAATAATAATAATGAAGAAGTCGACTATATGGGGAACTCATATAGACCCTCCTATATTCCAAATAATAATAATAATTCTTACAATCCAGGGAGGAATCATCCTAATTTTTTTGGAGCAACCCCAATAATGCACAACGCCCTTCGATTGCAAATCCAATTGGATTTGCACAACAACCCCAATAACAACAGACACCACCACCACAACATCACCAATTTATGCTAACCCCGATAGAAGACATATTCACGAAATAGTTCAGTATCAATGAGTCCAATATCTGAAACCTGACCGGATCAATTAAAAACTTAAAAACACAAATTTGACAACTATAAAAAATGCTATCAGAATGCCAACCTGGTAATTTGCTAGTAAATATGGAACCAAATATGTGGGAAACTGTCCATTCCAGTTACCCACCAAGTTGACAAGCCGTCAAACTACGAAGTGGCAGGAAGCTACCACCACCCGTTAGGGTAGAAAAAGAAACTACGGTTAGACCTCCTACACCACCTCCTGTTACGTATCTGCCTCCTAAACCCCCGTGAATTGTTCCACCTCATATTGTTGTACCTTATCCTTCAAAATTAAAAGATGAGCGAGAAGATGAATAGTATAAAAATTTCCTAAAAATGCTAAAAAAAATTCAAATCAATATACCTTTCTGCGAGGCAATTGCACAGATGCCTAAATATGCAAAATATTTAAAAGCGTTACATTCAAATAAAAAAACTAGAAGTTATTTCGAGATTTTTCCTTAATGTCGAATGTTCAGCCGTTTTATTACATAAATTACCCCCAAAATTAAACGATCCGTGACGATTTTCCATCCCGTGTCTCTTCGGTAATCTATTAATAAAAGATGTGTTAGCAGACTTAAGTGCTAGCATAAATTTAATGCCCTACTCACTCTTTTAGAAACTTGGATTAGGTAACCCCAGCCAAACTAAAATGAGCATCTAGTTAGCAGATCATTCTATTAAATATCCAATAGGGATAGTAGAGGATGTTCTTGTAAAAATAGACAAGTTTATCTTCCCGGTTGACTTTGTTATACTTGACATAGAGAAAGACGCCGATGTTCCCATAATTCTCGGTCGTCCTTTTCTCGCAACCTCTCGTGTGATAATAGACGTAAGTAATGGTAGACTTCTCTTACGAGTAGGAGATGAAGAGGTTACTATCGATATAGATCCCTCTATGAAAAATTCTTTAATAAACGACGATTCATGCTATCTTGCGGAAGCCTCTTTTAAGGAAAATGGTTTTCCCTATTCTGATTTAGTTTCAATAACTGTAGAAGAATCGGACTTGGCAGACTTACCCCTTTCACAAGAAATGCCTACCGATGACCCTTTAGAACCTTTTATATCCTTAATTTCTACAACTCTAAAAACCCCAACTTCGTATGAAAAACCACCAACCCTCGAGCTAAAAATACTTCCCAAACTTTTAAAATACGTTTTCCTTGAAGCCGAATCTAAACTCCATGTTATCAATTCTTTCGAATTAAATGATAAGAAAATGTTTGAATTAATAGAAGTGTTAAAACAACATCGCCATGCATTAGCATAGCAAATTTCTGATAGACAAGGACTCAACCCATCTTTTTGTACGCATAAAATATTTCTTGAAGATAACCCTCGTGGATCTATCCAGCCCCAACAATGTTTAAATCCTAATATGAAGGATATCGTAAAAGCTGAAGTAATGAAATTATTAGATGCAGGAATTATCTATCCAATCTCAGATAGCACGTGGGTTAGTCCCATACAAGTCGTCCCTAAGAAGGGCAGTATAACGGTAGTGCCAAACGCTAATAATGAACTAATCCCAACACGTACTGTTACGAGTTGGAGGATGTGCATCGACTATTGAAAACTAAATGATGTCACCCGTAAAGGTCATTTTCCACTACTGTTTATAGATCAAATATTAGAGCGACTCTCGGTTCACTCGTATTATTGTTTTCTCGATGGTTATTCAGGGTATTTACAAATCCATATAGCCCCTGAAGACCAAGAGAAAAATACGTTCACTTGCCCCTTTGGTAATTTCGCCTATAGGCGAATGCCGTTTGGACTTTGTAATGCGCCAGCTACATTACAAAGATGTATGCTAGCTATTTTCGGCAAGTTAGTAGAGCACGTTATGAAAGTGTTTATGGATGATTTCTCCATATTTGGAGACTCATTCCATATGTGTTTAGATAACCTTGCTCATGTTCTTCAACGCTATAAATACACGAATTTAGTGTTGAACTGGGAGAAATGCCACTTCATGGTCCGCGAGGGTTTAGTTCTCGGTCATAAAATTTCTTCCCAGGGAATCGAGGTCGATAAGGCCAAAATAGAAATAATTGAAAAACATTCTCCTCCAATAAATGTAAAATCTATTCGAAGTTTCTTAAGCCATGCAGGTTTCTATAGACGGTTCATTCAAAATTTGTCTAAAATAACAAAACCATAAACTCATTTATTAGAAAAAGAAGCCCCATTTATATTCAATAGAGAATGCTTAGTAGAATTCAACATTATTAAGGACAAACTTATCAACTCTCCTATTTTAGTAGCCCCAGACTTGTCCTTTCCTTTTGAGATCATGTGTGACGCGAGTGATTATACGGTAGGAGCTGTCACATCCACACAAACCAATTACACGACCACAGAAAAGGAACTACTAGCGATTGTATTCGCATTTGATAAGTTTAGATCGTATATAACGCTATCGAAAGTTATAGTTTTTATGGATCATTCTTCTTTAAAATATTTACTAACTAAGGCAGACGCAAAACCCCATTTATTACGTTGGATTATCTTATTATAAGAATTTGATTTAGAGATCTGAGATAAGAAAGACGCAGAGAATTTAGCAGCCGATCATCTTTCTCGATTAGAGAATGCTGCAACAAATACACTTGTGGAAGCCGACATCGAAGATAAATTCCCTGAAGAAAGTCTCCTTGCCCTCAAAAAGATAACAAACTCTTCTACTCCTTGGTTCGCAGACTTGACTAACTATTTAGTAGCCCGAGTCCTTCCAAAAGCTTTTACAATTCAAGAAAAGAGAAAATTCTTTTCTGACTTGAAAAATACTTTTGGGAAGACCCATATTTATTCCGAGTCTGTTCCGATCAAGTAATTATAAGTTGTATTTCAAAAGTGGAAGGACTAAAATTACTACAGCACTGCCATGAAGGACCAACCTGCGGACATTATCAAGCCAACCAGACTGCACGTAAAGCCCTTGAAGCAGGATTCTTTTGGCCTACTTTAGTCAAGGATGCTCTACAATTGGTAAGCATTTGCAACCGCTGCCAATAGTCAGGTAACATTTCCGGTCGGGACGAAATGCCCAAAAATATTTACTTAGAATGTGAAAGTTTTGATCTGTGGGGCATAGATTTTGTAGGCCTTTTACCTCCTTTTAAAAATCGTTATATCTTAGTAGCGGTCAATTACGTTTCACGATGGGCTGAACCGCAAGCTTTTTCCACTACTGACACGAGAGTCGTCATTAAATTTCTGAAATCCTTATTTTCACATTTTGGCACACCTAGGGCTATAGTTAGCGATCGAGGTACTCATTTTTGTAACATCCAGATGGCTAAAGTGTTAGCCAAATATGGAGTTACTCATAAACTCGCTACCGCTTATCACCCCCAAACAAGCGACCAAGTAGAGGTAGTTAATAGAGAACTAAAGCACATATTAGAAAAGACTGTAGATACCAATCGAAAAGATTGGTCCCTCAAATTAGATGATGCACTTTGGTCCTACCGTACAACATTCAAAACTGCGATCGGTTGTACACCTTATCGTTTAGTATATGGAAAGGCATGTCACCTACCTGTAGATTTAGAACATCGCACATACTGGGCGCAAAAATTTCTTAACTTAGATACAAACTTAGCTGTCGAACAATGTAAATTTCAACTCAAAGAACTTGAGGAATGGCGTGCAAATGCCTATGAAAATAATAAATTTTATAAAGAGCGATCTAAGTTTTATCATGATAGGAAAATTAAATTTCCAAAATCTTTTTCACCAGGTGATATTGTCCTACTCTATAACTCACGCCTTAAATTATTTCCAGGAAAATTAAAATCATGATGGACCGGACCCTTTACTGTAAAACAAATCTGGCCATATGGAACCGTTCTTATTTCTAACCCTGAACTAGGAACTTTTATAATAAACAGGCACTGTTTAAAACTATATTTTACTGGGGACCCTTTTCAAAAAGAACCTGAAACCCTAACACTCCTCCATAAGCTCGAAATATAAATTCACTTGTATATTTCCATCTTTTATGCTTTTGTATATTCTGTACATATGCTTTTTTTGTCTTTATTTGTCACTTCATACATATGCCTAACATAAGTATGGGGGTGCTTTTAGCTGCAATTTTTATCACTTTTATATTATATTTTTCCTTTTAAATAAAAACATTTTTTATTTTATTACTCATCCAAAACAATTCAAAACTTTCAAAACCATACTATTTATATATATTCCAAAAATCTGCATTGAAAAAAATACAAATTATTCAATTTTCAAATTTACTACTCCTTCTCATAACTAGATAGATATAAATATCCGAAATAAACTTGTAAACCCTACCTTGTAAATTTCATTACAATCGGAGTTATTATTTTAGCAAGCCTGCTTTAATATATCAAAAAATACATATATATACAATAGAAGTAAAACATATTATGTTCACCAAACAATTTTAGATTGTAATTATCCTTACTCTATTCTTAAGAAAATATAGCAAATACAAACTATTATAGTTGCTCTCAAAATTTTTTATCCAACTCTTGAATATTTATTTATTTCTACTTGGCATGTTTTCTTATGCAAGCAAGTATCAAGGAGTATGTGCTCCTAGTAAAATAAAAGATCTTATGTAAATGGGAATAAGATTTCATTTCGTGCACATAGGCATCCAATAAATACGAAAAGATTATATGGAAAGGAGTATGTACTGTTCTAAATATACATTGGATTCAAATAAAAACTCAAGTATGCATTGTATTTTTTTTCCACTTTGGAATTACATTCCTTAGTAGTTATAACAACGCATAACTTAGATAAAAAGATGATAGAATACAAAAATTTATCACTTCTACAAAAGCCTATTGTATAGGTTAATTCCACCCTTCCAAAGTTGATATTCTATTTTTGTTTAAAATTTTGAGAGAGCATAAATAACAGGATGTATATTTTCCAATATATCTCGTATAAGATATAATAATCATAAAGCCAATCTATCCTTGAAATATCTGATTTTAATATATTCTTACTATTTGTTTTCCAAAACTTTTTATGGTTATAAATTCTAACTCTGGTATCAATGATATATATACGATAGCATTTAACTCTTTATTCACCGAATTTTTATACCTGTTTTATCTTGAAGAATTAAATTGATAGTAATTAGAAAATTTCATAACTAGTAAATATACTCAACTCTATATTTGCTCTGGAATAGAAAAAATCTAAGTATGGAGGTATTTGATGAGTATAAAAATATACAATTTTGTATAGTATTAATTTTGAATATTTATAAATAAAACCTTAGTTTTTATATATATAACTAATTATTTTTGTTATATTTTATTTTTTTATGTTTTATATTTATTTTCTAAGTTTTTCTGAAATTTTGTATTTTTTACTTAGGTCACGCCCCTAGGTCACGCTCGTGACCAAGGGCGTGATAGCCCTGTTTAATTCCTTTTTATTTTTTGTTTTTGTTATTTAGGAAAATCAGAAAAGTTGATGGACACATCCTCGCCACGCCCATGACCCAATCAGATATGCCTGTGACCCGCACCGGTGTTAGCCTATTTTCAACAAGATATCGCGCTGTCGCCACGCCCCGTACCGCCTGATGAACCGACTGTCAGACACACCCGTGACCCACCTAACACACCCGTGACCTAATGAAGTTCTATCCAAAGTTCACCCCAGTTCGACACGTGTCCCGACACGCCTCCCTACATGCCCGTGACCTTATCACGCCCACCCGACATGCCTGTGTCCAGGGGCGTGTCATTTCAAATTTTTTTTCTATAAATAGAGCGGCAGAACTTTGTAAAATTATTCGAATACCAGCACCTTCCTTAAGAACTATTAGGACTCCCTAGCTCTCTAACAAAGATCTGGTAGTGGCTTTCAGGTATTCCAAGTTCTGTAAGTTGTAATTTTTTTCAGCTTTCTTTTCAGCTTTGTAGGAAGTTGTAATAACTTTTGAATTTATAAAATAGAATGTTTCAATTTTAATTCTGAGTACTTTACAGTTTTATTTTATGTTTTACTTTACTTTATTTTCTCATACTATCCCGAATGAAAGACGAAGCTCTGCTTATGTCCTGGATTAAGATAGCGTGAAACTGCTTTCAAAACTATTTTTCAAAACCTTATTATTTCATACTATCCCGAATGAAAGGCGAGGCGAAAGCCTATGACCTGGATTAAGATAGTGTGAAAGCTTTTCAAAAGTTTAGATTTTACTACCCTATCCCGAATGAAAGGCAAAACGAAAACTTAAGTCCTGGATTAAGATAGATAGGTATATATTATTTTCTGCACTTTATACAGCCCCCATCCTGATAAGATGCTAAGAACCCTTTTCACTTGGTCAAGATGAGCTCTTGGTTGGATATTATTTTCAACTATTTAAACTCTACGATCTTGTTATTCTAACTAGGGTTTACTGTTAATTGATCATTTACCAGGTGAAGAGACACTACGTTTTACGTTAACCGGTTTTAAATGCAAGCCTCCCCGATCGTACTTTCAAATCGGTGATGCTACCAAAGGGACCCTCTGGTTAAGTTAGGTAATCAAGAAATAAAGTTGTTCTTTAATATGTGAATTAATATTCTCTCATAGTAATTCTGAAATCAAGGACTACCTTCTGAGTCCTTATCTTAATAAAACCACGTATTTATATTTTTCTGTCTTTTGTTTTTAATATAAACTCCACTTCGTTCTTTCGATAAGATAATAGTCCATTCTAAAAAGTAGAATAATTAACACCGATCCTAGGAAAAATACGACCATGATATTTTCTACAAAATACTATACTCCCATGCGATAGGTACCCTTGCCTTAATCCACAGGATATAAGTAAGTAAAAAAGAGATAGACTTATGTACGTAAAAGATTATATAACACCAAATCTATCCTCTTTAAATCAAAATTTACTTATCAAATAACAGAAATTTTAATTCCAACAGGATTTTCAATCAACCTAGACAAAACATTAATCTTTTTAACCAATGGATAATTCCACAAAGAAAATATCATCATTTAGGTTATAAAAGTCAACCTGAGTATTCATATATTTCTGCTTTAGTTATATAAATCAACAAGGACCCAAGGTAACCTGGGTCAAGAATATCTAATTTATTTTTGTGAAGGTGAAAGACTATCCTACCACAGAAGAACAATGGTATCTGGATAGTGGTTGTTCAAAACATATGATTGGTAGCAAGGACAATCTATCATACTACAAGTCGAAGCTAGGTCCTAAAGTTGTTTTAGGTGACTCCAACTATGGCTAGACTAAAGGCTATGGAGATGTAAAGATTGGAGTTGTCACATTCAAGAAAGTTGCTTATGTAAGTGGATTAAAGCACAACCTTATTTCCATTAGTCAACTCTGTGATGAAGGGTTTCAGGTATCTTTTGATAAATCCTCTTGCATTATTTCTTCAGTTGATAACAAGATTGTTTTAACTGGATCTAGAGTAGGAAATATTTACATAGTAAATTTTAAGTCTGCTAGGTCTGAAATATGTCTGTTCAACTAAATTAATAATAATAATGAACTTTGGCATAAAATATTATGTCCTGTTAACTTAAAATACATTGCTAAGCTATCTAAGGATAACCTTGTTAGAGGATTGCCTTCTAGTCCCTACAAGCAGGAAGGCCTCTATAGAGCTTGTCAATTAGGCAAGCAAACTAAAAATAGTTTCAAAGCCATTAATAAAAGTGATTCACCTTGGATTTTGTATTTGCTCCACATGGATCTTTTTTGACCCATTATTGTATAAAGCCTAAGAGGGAAATCTTGTACCTTAATGATTGTAGATTACTTCTCAAGGTTCACTTGGGTGTTACTCTTGAGGAATAAGTCAGATAACTTCAAGGTTCTTACAGATTTTCTTAAGAGCATAAGGATTGAGTACTCTACTCCAGTTGTATTGATCAGAAGTGATCATGGTACTGAGTTTGAGTCTCTTTCCATGCAAAGATTCTGTGAGGAGGAAGATATCAGACATTGTTTCTATGCTCCTAGAACTCCTCAACAAAATGGGGTAGTTTAAAAGAAAAACAGAACACTAGTTGAAGCTGCAGGCCAATTGCTTGGAGATGCTTTCTTGCCACTATCCTTTTGGGCAGAGGCTGTAAGTACAACAAACTATGTCCTGAAAGGGAGTTTGATACATAAGCTTAAGGGCAAGACTCCCTATGAATTACTTAAAGGAAAGAAATCTAAAGTAGATTTCTTTAAGATTTTTTATTGTATGTGTTACATTCACAATAATGACAAGAAATATATTAGAAAGTTTGAAGCCAAGGCTGCAATGGGAATTTTTCTAGGATATTCCCAAGACAGCAAGACATATAGGGTTTATAATCAATCTACAATGAAAATATAAGAGTCTGTACACATTCCCTTTGATGAGACTAACATTTTTTACGAGGAGAAGAACTCTTCTACCCATGAATCTTTGCAGGTACCATATTTGTGTGAGTAGTTGAATGAATTGAACCTCACCAATAAGGCTAATGCCCATACCTCTCAACAAAACTCTAAAGACAGTGAAGATGATTTCACTGAAATAGCTGATAAACCAACAACATCCCACATCCACAAGAGGAATTAACTCCCCAGGCTGTTGCTGAACTAACTCTACCAACTGATCTTATCATACTTAGAGATCATCCTATATCTCAAGCAAAATGAGAAATATCAGTAGGTGTACAGACAAGGCATCAACTCAACCAAGACTTGATGCATGTCTTCTTCATATCTAAAATTGAGCCCCAATCTATAAAAGATGTAGAGCAAGATCCACTCTGGATTATGGCAATGTAAGAGGAGCTCAACCAATTTGAGAGATGTAGAGTTTGGGACTTTGTTCCAAGACCCAAAGACTACCCAGTCATTGGAACTAAGTGGGTATTCAAAAATAAACTTGATGCCCAGGAATTTATCATAAGGAACAAGGCAAGGCTAGTAGCTCAAGGCTATAGGCAAGAGGAAGTCATTGACTATGATCAGACATTTGCCCCTGTTGAAAGGCTTGAGGCTATAAGAATCTTCCATGCATATGCTGCCTTCAAAAAGTTCAAGGTCTATCAAATGGAAGTCAAGAGTTCATTTCTGAATGGAGAACTCAAAGAGGAAGTATATGTGGAGCAACCACCAAGTTTTATCTCTCCAATTAATCCCTCTTATGTCTTTAGATTGCATAAAGCTCTTTATGGTTTAAAGCAAGCTCAAGAAGCTTGGTATGAGACCTTAGCTAGCTTCTTGTTAGAGCATAAATTTTCTATAGGCATTATAGATAGGACCTTATTTATTAATCATCATAAAGATAAAATTTTGCTTGTATAAATTTATGTAGATGATATTATCTTTGGCTCTACTGATTCCAAACTATGCAAAAGATTTTCTAACTTAATGCATTCAAAGTTTGAAATGAGTAGCATGGGTGAACTCTCTTACTTCCTTGGCCTCCAAGTGAAGCAATTGCCTGATGGCATCTTCATATCCCAATCCAAGTATGCTAAGGAGCTAATCATAAGGTTTGGGAAGTCAGATGCATCAGCAAAGAAAACACCCATGGCTACCAATGCTGTGGTTGACTCTGATGAACATGGAAAACCTGTTAATCAGAAATTATACAGGGGCATTGTTGGGTCCCTATTGTATCTCACAGCAAGTAGGCCAAACATAATGTTTGCTGCATGCCTTTGTGCTAGGTTCCAACTGAACCGTAAAGAATCTCATCTTATTTTCCTTAAAAGAATTTTAAGATATAAAGGGTTGCCCAAATCTACGACTTTGGTATCCAACTGAGTCAGAATTTGAGTTGACTGGATACTCAGATGCTAACTTTGCTGGATGTAGAGGGGACAGGAAGAGCACATCAAGAACATGTCAGTTCCTTGGTGCTAGACTAGTCTCCTAGTTTTGCAAAAGCAAACATCTGTGCCTACATCAATAGCAGAGCTGAGTATATAGCAGCTGGCAGTTGTTTTTCACAGATGATGTGGATTCAAAACCAACTCCTAGATTATGGATACAACTTAAATAATTCAACCTTACTCTGTGATAATACAAGTTCAATTTTTATTGCTCAAAATCAAGTTCATCATAGTAAAACTAAGCATATAGAGATAAGGCAACATTTCATTAGAGAGTGTGAACAAAAAGAAAATTAATCTTGTCTACATCTACACTGATTTGCAAAGAGCAGACATCTTCACAAAACCCTTGGATAAAAGAAACCATCTGTTCTTTCTAAATCATCTTGGTATGATTAATGGAGAAGCTTTAATTTACTTTCTATTTGTGGTCGAAGAATTTGCCACAGTTCGTCGACCTGAGATCGACAAACTGAGAATTAGCCTACCTTGCATCACTAACACATATCTCTTTGATTTACCAGCCGAATTTTGTATCTCACCTATTTTTAACATTGTCGATCTTGTGTCTTTTTTTTTGAGCCTCCCGTTATAGATCCTAGTCCACCACAACCCCCCTTTTTAACAGAGTCGGCACCGTGTGAGTCATTTTAGTTGATCGGAGATCGACGATCTGGCTTTAAAAAAATTTTGTCGACCTGAGGACGACAAAAAGTTTTCCCTTCTTCAGACTTAGATCAACGAACTCTTTTATCGATAAAATATTTCGTTGACCTCAGATCGAAGAATTTTTCTTTTTCGCATGACGGAGTTTGTCGTTTCATATTCTGAAAAACCTTATATCTAGGTTTTCTTCGAGCTCCATCCCACGCTTTCTGTTCCCCTTGCACTTGATCTCACTGTGTTTCCTTTACAGGTGATTAATGGCGATTCCAACAAGCACTCTTGCGGAAATGAAGTTTGGCATGGGTTTTGATATAGATTTTGAGTCATTCCAACTCTCCGATCAGATTTTCCTTGACATTCTGAAATTGTTTGAAGATCTACAATTGAAGAATCTGATGACCACCAGAATAAATATTACGGTGACAGAAATTAGAGAATGGGTTTTCACTTCTTCCTCTCTAGAAACTGATACTATGGTGGGAACCATATCGGGTAATGTCGTCTCTCTTACCCCCACCATTTTAACTGATATTTTTGGATTAGTTAATGGAGAAGAAGATTTAGAGATCGATAGTGCTGAATTTGATAAGATGTTGATTAAGATGGGGTATTCTAGAGACACACCCCATAAACTGCTGAAGAAACATTTATCTGCTAACTACAAGTTTCTAGCAGATGTTGTAGGCAAGGTACTGCTGGGCAAGCACACAGCCCATGATTACATCACTAGGCAGTAATTCCTTGTGATATGTGTTGTTGTGAACAAGAAGCCCATGAATTGGTCTAGAATCATGTTTGAGATGATTAAGAAGAAAAATACCAAAAAGAGGTGTGTTTTGGAAGAATTCTTGGAATCTTCCTTTAGGCCAAGGTTGCTGAATCCCTGCTCTCCCCGACCATATTCATTAATGCCTCCAAAAGGCTTACTTGTTCCTTCTTTGGCAGGTGGGAGAGTAATATCTCCAAGCCATCCAAGGCTTCCTCCTCTTCCTCAAGACCTTCTGAGAGTACTAGGGCTCCTCTAGCCATTCCCCACCCTGCTGAGATGTTTCCATTCCACCTCCACCTTCTCACGATCAAACAACTTCAACATCCCTCCAGCATACTTCTACTTCTCAAGCCCATACACTAACTCCTCCAGCTTCCCCAATCATCTTTCTTCACCAGTTCATACTCTAGCCTATTATCCTTCACCACATCAATCCCCTGAACATCAACCATCACCAATTCAATCTCCAGTGCATGCTACTACACCAGAGCATGTCACTCCTCCTATGTCTCCTCTTCCTCCACATCTTACTGATATCCCCCTTCACAACATATCTTCCTTACCATCATTTGAACTAATGTCATCCCCCTTCCATACTCCATCACCTCAAGATAAGCCAATGCCAGATTCTTCACCCTCTCATCCATCATCATCCACCCTCAATCCATATGTATCCACTCAAACCCCTCTTGAGTTAATTGACATAGATTCCCCCTCAATTTCCTCTTTTTTGCAAACCATCAATCCTCTTCTAAAACAACTCATATCAGAGGCTATTTCACCTCTTGCTGCCTCCATTTCATCCCTTGCTGCCCAACTCTCTGCCTCCTCTGTCCCTTCTTCTTCAAAAAGGAGCCTGATTCGAGTGCTTACTAAAACCAGGCAGCGAGAGATACTCAATGAAGAAGCAGCTCCAGTAGCAACAGTAGCAGCAGAAACAATTTTGTTGATAGCTGAGCTTATAGATGTAGATATGGTTCCAGTGGCTGATATTTTTGATGTAGATATGTTGATTGCAGATATTATGACTGAGGGTGATTGTTATATCAATCACTCAGTAGACATTTTTGGGCAATTACATTTTTTCAGTACAATTTATCTGAACTCTTTACTTTTAGCAGTTAAGCCACCCTTGGCTATTGTTTGCTACACTTCTCCTATAAGTCCTGAAGTTGTTAGTCAACTGAAGGCAAGTTTTGCTATTAACATGATTGTGGAATCTGTAGTCCCAACCTATGTAATGGATAATAGCCCTATTCCAAGTTTAGATGATCTGATTGCATAAGATGTTGCACAAGAGGTTGCATAGATGCAGAATGATCCTGAGCTGAATGAGTTTCTATTTACTGATAAAGATTTAGAAGATTCTCAGATGATCATAGAGAATGTTGCTCCACCTACAGTTGCTCTACCTCAAGCTCTTCCTCAGGCTGAAAGATAGATTTCAAAGGAAACTTTAAAAGAGATAGATGCATTATATGATAACCCTCAAGATTCTTCTGATGAGGACATAGATGATGATTCTGATGGATCTGATGATCCTAAATCTAAGAAGAAAGCTGTAAAGAAGAGAAAGATTATTCCCAAGGCTGCTACAAAACCTAATCCTACCAATGACACCCCTTACTATATCTTTTAAATGATAACTCCATACCCAGGGATGCCTCAGTGGATGTGGCTATCAAAGAATGAGCAGAAAGAAAGGAAGAAGAGGAGAAGGTACAAGTCTCCTCCTAAGCAATTTAGAAAATACCATCCTCCTCCTCCATCTTCAGGTGCCTCTGGCAATGTCTCTCAAAAATTTGCTCCAGTGACCAAGACCTATCAAAGACATTCCAGGCATGGATGTCAACAACAATCTTCTCAAAGCCATCCTCCTCCAGCTTCATTCAAGAGAACTCCTACAGACTCTATTGCTGAATCAAAGCAGGACTCAAGTCCAAAAAGGACAGAGTCTCCTTCAATTCCCTTTGTAGATCCAGAACAGGAGACTTAAGCTAAAATGGTAAGATTTCATGAGCTGGTAGGAGTCTCTCAAATTAACAAAGACAAAGCTGAAGGAAAGGATCCTTCTCAATTTTCAATCATGTCTTTATTAAGAAAAGAAGAACTTAAAAGGTATGCAAAGGCAAATAAATTTTTCAATATTGATGATTATATGAAACTGCATCCAGAAGCTGTAGTGCCCAGAGCAACTTTTCTCAACATCATTGGTGCATCTGACATGATAATGTCTAAGAAAGAAGCTGCTATTCAAAACAGAGAAATCATCTTCAGACAGCCTGCTGAGAAGCTAGAGAAAGCAAATCCTAAGCAAAAACAGTGATTTTGTGTGTTTTGTTCTTATTTTTGAACTCTATACTAGTTAATCATGAAGCACATCTTGTAAATATCTGCTGAATGTTTTAATTCTGTCGGATATATGTTTTCATGCTTTATGACTGTTTCTTTTGTTTTGCTTTAGTGACCTCACCCAAATAGGGGGATATTGTTGGATCCTTAACTGGATTTGGGCTAGGTTCACTAAATTAGGTTAAGTCTGACCCACCTTGTATATCCAGGGTCAAGTCTAGTAGTCTTAGAGTTTTGGCTAAGTCTTTAGGTTCAACCTTCATGGACCAGCCAGCAGAGGACCTTAGTAGATTCAGACTTATAAGATTTAGAGAACAGATTGTTCAGTTCGAAGTTCTTCGAACTAAGCTCAATGATCGTCCATCTCAGATCGACAAACTCTGAGTTATTTCTCTGAGCTGAGCTCGACGATCAGTTTTCTTCAGACAGATTCTCAGCTCAACGATCTCAGAGTACAGATTTGGCAAGTCATTCTCAGTACGTAGTTCGCAGTGCTCAGGTCGATGAACTGGAATTCTCAGGTCGACGATCTTAAAACTCAGGTCAACAAATTCCGTTTAGAGGTCGACGATTTTTGTCCCGCTCCAGAATGAGAAGTTTTCTTCCTTATGTCCCTTACTTTCTATATTATTTAGCAGTAATATTCCTGAGTAATTAATGCTCATATTCCATTGAATATAGCCGTTATCGGCAGCATTAATTATGGTCTTCATCAGGATAATTACTTGCCTACTTTATTAGGGACAGTTGGGGAAACTCATTTATGACAGACATTCCAGCTATTTATATTCTCCAGATTAGTCAGCAATTAATGCCTGAATTCAAAATTCAAAGGACAAATTGACTGCAGAATATAAAAGAGTTTTCTCTTTTCATTCTAACATCGATCAGCCCGAAAAAGCGACAGAAATCAAAAAGTGAACTGACTACACACGAGAAAATACAGAGACAGAGACTGAACCTTCAGAACTCTCTCACTGTGCAATCTACTTTCATCTTTATCAATCCTTAAATCTGAAGAAGAACATTCTTCACAAATAAAGAGTCTTGTTCATCTTCGGAGCCTGGAATCTTCAGAGACATTCTTTCAATATCTATCTACTGGATTCCTGGTTATTGACAAAACAAGGCTGAAGACCTATACCCTGAAGAAAAGCTCCAGTCTTCCTGAACCATTCAACTTCTCAGGGGGAGCTTTGTCAACATCAAAGATCCACTAGTCTTCTCTGTTGATTAGAGAAAGGGAAGACCCCATCACCTCCTCTCACCTCCTGTAAAAGGGTTTTAACTCCCTTCAAAAGTTAACCACTTGGTTGTCAAGTCACCTGATCAAAAGACTTGGTCATTTTTGGGCACCTGACCAAAATCCTAAAGGGTTGTGATATCTCCCTGCAAATAGATATTGTGGTGGCAGTCACGTGATCAAAACCTGTTAGTGGATTCCTACGAGGGTGGTAGAAGACTGGATGTACCCAGTTGGGGAACCACTATAAAATTCTTGTGTTGTCTGGTTGTGCTCATTTTCTATTTTGTTCTTGCTGTGGCTGTGATAGATTGAATAACTTAGCCTATTTTTCTTTTCTTTATATATTATTTGTATCACCTACTTTCACTCTGATAAAAAAGTTTAAAATAGCCAAAAATTTTAATACTCTATTCACCCCCCCTCTAGAGTAAGTCAGATCTAACCCCTCCTTTCAAGAACCACTATAAAATACTTGTGTGATTTTCTGTGTTTGCTTTTACTTTCTTAATTACAGGTGCTAAGGAGAACCTCTAGTTCACTATAAGCTGCAAGCTTAAAGAAATAATCAAGTAATTTAAAAAGACTCTCAAAAGACCTAAGCAGACCTATTCACCCCCTAGGTTCTTGTTACCTTGAAAATAAAATCTTTCAATGATGTTATGATACACTCTCATGACGCGAGCATGCATTTTATCGGCAGGGAAATGGGAGAATACTAGGAAAAGTTAAAATGTAAAATGGATAAGCTGAATCCTGAAGTGTACAAATAAGTGCATAGTTCAAATGATTATTTCTATGAGAATATAAAGTGGTTGTATGGGCAGATAACAGTGTGTGCTCCAGCTCAATTTCTAGTGCAATTATCACCTCTAGAGAAACCTTTTGTAGGTTCAGATCCTGCATAGCAACCTTTTGAAGAATCAGAGCCATATGCACCTCCCATACAATACCCTCAGGTCTGATCTGATTCTAGTGTGGTAGAGATTATTGAATAATATTCTAGACCTCATCTAAAGAAAAGAAGATATATGTATGGGCAATCGGCTAGCAGATCAGATCCTAATCAAGAAACTGCTAAATTTTGGAGTAATATTGTAACACCTCCCCTATAATGACCGTATAATATGGGTCCGGCTGGGACCCCACAACATATAGACGCCACAGCTTAAGCATTATAAGATGATATAAAATTACACAACTCAAAACTCAGGCTAATCACAGCGGAAAAAAAGAAGAAAGACTAGAAGTTATCCATTAACGTATGAGTATCAAGACGGCCTTAAGGCCTTACAACAAATAAGAGTCCAAGACTCAAACAAGAACATCAAAAGTCAACATGCATAAGCACTTGAAAGTTATTAGCTTAGGGTTAACTAGTCACCTAGACGGGGGTGAATAGGTCTTTGAAAATTTCTTAAGTCTTTTTGCTTTTTTCTAACTAAGTGATCTAGAGCTTTTCCTTAGTACCTGTAATATAAAGAAGAACAAGCAACACAGCAAAGCACACAGGTATTTATAGTGGTTACCCAAATGGGTACATCCACTTTCCCTCCCACATTTCTAACTTATTTTAGACAAGGCACAAACTCCTCCAAATGCTCCTCAGATCTTACACCTCAAGCCATAGGCCTTACACTCAGGTTCTCTTAAGAACCCTAACTCAGAACCACAAAGGTTCCTACCTCAGAGCCCTGCAGTGCTCCTACAGCTCAGTGGTCCTCAAACCACCTACCTCAGCCTTATCTCTAAGGCCTACAGCTCAGGCTTTTCAGCCCTACAACTTCAGGTATAAGGCCCTAATCTCAGAGTTCTGCAGCACTCCTACAGCTCAATACCCTTCCAGGTACCTACCTTAGTGCCCTTCCAAGCACCTACAACTCAGTGACAAACTTGTCTCCTACCTTAGGCCAAAAGGCCCTACACTCAGTCTCCTCAAAGACCTACAATTTAGTGACACACTTGTCACCTGCAGCTCAGTGACTCAATAGTCACCTACTTCAAGCACTAGGCCCAACTACTCAGGCTGGGAGGAAAACCCTACTATCAGATCCACACTTAGATCCTACCTCAGTACCCCAGCAGGGCACCTATAACTCAAGCACAAAAGGCCCTATAGCTCAGATTCAGATAACCTGAATCCTACAGGAATTTAATCAAGAATTTGAAATAAATTAAAACACTGACTCAAAGAAAAATCTTTGATTCCGACGAAATGCGTTGGATTCTAGGAGGACTATAATGAGGAGGACGACATACCAAATTGACATCTCGCTCACGCCTCCCGGTCGACCCTGTTTGCGACCAGGGGAGGGGCGCGCAGCGATGTCGCTATCGCTCATGACTTTGATTGTAGGCCTGCCCCCTCCTTCATTCGTGAAGCAGTAGCTTCCGCGCTGCCTACAAACGTGACCCCTACCTTTTCAAACCGCTACTGGCCTGCTAACCAGGATCGTCAAGGCAACTCGTTCCCTTTTTCCTGTTGGCCGATGGCAGTTGCATTCTACCTTACTGGACTAAGCAGATATCAGTCCATCCCTCTTGTTATAGAAGGAATTAGTGATCTTCTACAGCTAACTGCTTTTCTGCTGCATTAAAGAACATCTACTTATTTTTAAAGGCTGACGACCCTTCACACAGCTATCTCTCCTTGCTGATTAGATGAATCAGCCACCTTGTTCTCCAAAGAACAAACTTATTGAACAAGAAAAGCTTCAACTATCTCTCCTTTGCCTGTAGGCTTGTTCTGTTGGACTTGGCTTTCAAACTCATCGAAGAAGATGAAGTCCAGCTGCCTTTGTATTCGTTTATTTTCTGTTACACTAATCCCCTTTTCTCTCTTCTTTTTATATATGTTGATTTGAATCAACAACACAATTTGAATGTGGGCCCAACCAAGGATGGTGAGAGACACCTCCCTCAGAAAAGGACAAATAGTAGCTTACGGCGCTGCTGTAGCTTTCCCTCAATGGCTCATGAAAAACTTTGACTTTGTAGACTTCTGGTGACTTCAGTAGTGGTCATCCGGTGCTATTATAACTTTCTCGCAATGGCATTAAGAACTTTGACTTGTTGACTTTTGGTGATGTCAGTAGTGGTCATCACTTTCTGTACTTAGAGAAATTCTAGAACTCATTAAGCGTTGAGTGAAATTAAGTCACTCAACGCATGCTGACTTGGCTCTTCATTAGAGGCGTTGAGTGAACCTTCTTCACTCAACTCTTCTAGACTTAGAGAATTTCTACTGGCTTTGTCTCTGCATTTTCTTCTCAACTGTCTTAGTAGTTTCTTCTTCACTGCTGAGACTATCTCCTGTCTCAGCAGTTTCTTCCTCAACTGTCTCAACGCTTTCTTCTTCACAGCTGAGAATATATCATGTCTTAGCGGTTGGACTGAGACCAACAGTTCTCTCAATACTTTGCATTGAGCCTCTCAGCTATCTCAGTGGTTATGCTGAGACAATCTTCTCAGCTGTCTTAGCTGTCTCGACACTTTTGCCTTAGTCAAATTATCTGACTTCCAGCTTACTCTTCTTGTTCACCTGTCCAATCAAGGACAATTTGCATTCATGAACTTAAGCACACATCAAATACAACTATGTGGGTATGTCCTTGACTAGTTTGACTTCTTACAAATCTGGGACTTTAGGATCAATAGATCCAACAAAACTCCTAGGATACCTCGGCATGCAAGCCGGAATCATAGTGCATTGAGTGTAACAATCAACAAAATAGAGCTACTATACAAAATGGAATTCATGTGGCTTAGGCCTTTTTTGCTGGCGAGCTGCTCCTTCTTGCGATCCTTGCCCTATAAAAAATGATTGTAACGTGGGTCAGCAAAGGCTGAGCTCAATTGTATAACCAACACATCTCCTCCCGTCCATCCCTAGTGGACCCCGGGGCACACCACCGCCCTGCTGGTCATCACTTCGTATGCAAATATACAAGTACATTGAAAGTAGTAAAACAGGTTTGGATGTCTCATACAACAAACATGTTTCTAAGTTGAGCATGAAATAAAAGGGGCCTATTATACAGCATGTATGCACACCTGGGCTTCACCCAAGGCACCATAGAGTGTATGCTTATATCACATCATCAAATCGGGTACTTCCAATTTCCCCATCAACATTCAAGCCGCAAACACAAGGGTACTTCAAATTTCCCCAAACGACATACAAGCCGCCATACGAAACCCTTGCCTCGGCCCCACCCGCTCGTGGGTCTCAAAACCCGGGCTTACATGTAAGCTCTGACTTCTCACGTCAGGATTCCACCATACACACAAAGCAATCGATACTAAGAACCCTTGCTAGACCCCACCCGTTAACGACAACCAAGGCCCGACTCTAATATCGAGACCATGTCTACCGAAGGAGACACAGCGGGACTCAGCTGGTATTGTCTGGGCTTTTCCAAAGCTTGGAGTCCTTGTTAGTTTCACAAAAGGGGACTTGACTCGCTGGGACACTCTCCATACATGACTTGGACGTCACGGGCTAGCCAGCCGACCACAGAGACAAACCACGCCTTAGCACATCACAATCCCAAGACTTCCCTGCCCTAATCCACCGTTCGTACTATAACGTTCTCGTGCCCCAAGGAAACTATCTACCATCACAATGGAGCTAACCTTGTCCTATTTCGATTACACATACTCGAGCAAAATAAGGGGGACATACATCACAATTGGCATCTCGCCGCAACAGATTTCTAGCAAAATCCTTAAGGCTCGCTATGCAACATCGTCGAGTCGCACTAATGGTCGCGACTACGGCTTCACCCACAATGCCTAATCCACTAACAAAGTGGATTTCTAGTGCAAAATCATGTCGGGGATGGACACAATCGACCAGGTGGCTCCTATTGAACCAAGTCAACCCGAATCCATCTTATTTGAGAGATCCGGTGCCTATAATGCTTGAAAGAAAGCAAGAAAAGAATAGATGTTATGCACGCATCCTAAAATTGAGAGGGGAAATTTCGTTACCTTACGACCCGTCTTCCTCGCCATGGAATCCTTGCCTTACACGGATGAAAACGAGCGCCTCCAAGTCCTCTCCATGGATGTGGACTCAGATCAATGATCGGGGCTCCTCCGTCAATGGTGGAAGAAATCTCTCTTCTTCCTCCTCCCTCTATCTCTTCCAAACCGTAAGTCAACTCCAAAAAGAGAAGGAATGAGGGAGAAATCCCGCTCAACCCTATATAAACACTCTAGAGGGAAAGTCTTGGGCCTTAGGATCATATCCTAAGTTGGACGGCTAAAAAGCCAAACGACGCAACAGCTTCCGCGCACTATCGTCGGGCAGTAACTACCTACCCTCGGGCGGTAGCTCCCCAAGAGTTCTGCCAAGAAAATAAGGCCACACTAATGCCAGCAGTAACACTAACGTTGTGTGGTAGCCACTCAATGCCTGCCTCTCAACACAATCAATGCCAACCTACCGCTGAGCGGTAGGTAGCTAATGCCTAGCGATAGCTTCCCGAGCCGCAGGATAGAAAATAAAGTCATTTTATCGCCGGCAGTATGCGTAACGCGGTGCGTTAACTCCTTTCTCGAGAACTCAACGCTCTCGACGCAAACCCTGGAGTTACCGCCACGCGGTAGCTAACTACCGCCGCGCAATAGCTAACTACCGTCGCGTGATAGCACTCTCAACACTCGACGAAATGCTTTTGTCGAGCCAACTACACCGACGAAACAAGGCTACTGTCGGTCGATAGCTACTATCACCACTCGGTAGCTTCCAGAGATTCATGGTCTAGAAAACCGGGGCGTTACAACTCCTCCCCCCTTAGAAGAATTTCGTCCTCGAAATTTAGTACGCACACAAATAAAAAGCATACCTAAAGCAAAGAGTTATTGGAAGTCCTCCCGCATTATTTGCTCATGCTCCCAATAGAACGCGTCTCGCCCAAAGTTGTCCCAACGTACCTTTACGGGCTTAACCTCTTTGTTTTGAAACTGCCAAACTTCCGAATCCTCTATGCTAACTGGGCAGACTTTCGTCCCCAAGTCCTCTTCTATCGGCACTGCCACCGACTCGACCACAACACTTGCCTCCACCAAGGCTTTCGTCAAGACGGAGAAATGAAATACTTCGTGTAATCCACACAATTCTGTAGACAACGCCAACTAGTAAGCTGCTGTTCCGATATGTTCCACAACTTCGAACTGCCCCAAAAACCTAAGACTCAAATTTTTGAGTTGGCGAATCCGCGAAACTCCATTGAAAGGCTTAATCTTTAGATAGACCCAGTCGCCTACCGCAAACTCCACATCCCTATGGCAAGCATTAAAGTACTTCGCTTGACGATCCTGAGCAACCTTCAAGCGCTCCTGAATGGTCTGCACTATGTCATAAGCATCAGTCACCACCTCCTTTCTGAAAAGTTTGGTGTTTCCTGCCTCTACCCAAGACATCGGTGTTTGACACCGCCTTCCATACAAAGCTTCATATGGCACCATCTTTATACTTGCCTGGTAATTGTTGTTATAGGCAAACTCAACCATGAAGAGGTGATCTTCCCACTTTTTTCCAAAATCGAGGGTACACATCCTCAGTATATCCTCCATTGTATGATTCATTCTTTCTGTTTGTCCATTTGCTTAAGGATGGAACGTCATACTGAATTGGATCTTCGTTCCCAGACTGTTCTGTACAAACCTCCAGTCTTTGGATGTGAATCGTCCATCGCGATCACTAACGTTACTATTAGGAATCCCATTCAGTCGCATAATGTTGCGAACATACAACTCTACCAGTTTCTCCACGCTATCGTCTATCCGATTTGGGATGAAATGAGCCACTTTGGTCAAGTGATCCACGATCACCCAAATCGCGCCATTACGCTACTGCGATCGAGGTAACCCATGCACAAAGTCAATGGATATGTCATCAAATTTCCACTCGAGGATAAGAAGAGGCTTGCGGAACCCGCCCGGCTTCAGACAATCAGCCTTCACTAAGGCGCAAGTTTGACATCGACTCGCATACAAAGCAACATCCCGCTTCAAACCAGGCCACCGAAAGGATATCTTCATATCCAAGTACATATTTGTACTGCCCGGGTGAATAGAGTACTTCGTAAAATGAGCCTTAAACATTAACTCCTAATGGAGCTTGCCGAACTGCGGTACACATATCATTCCGTCCTTCCTTAGGATCCCATCAATCATCTCCTAGGCGCTACCTTCGCCCGTTTGAGCTTCCACCACAAATGGTTGGAACTCTTTATCCAAACTAGTCACTTCACAAACACGATCGGATAAACCATTTTCCAACTCGATCCAGTTTAACCAAGCCATGCTAGACTCGCCTCTTGCTACACAAACAATGTCGAGGGACTCAAAGTCTTGCATCAACTTCTCATCATGATCTTCAATCGAATTCCCTTCTCCAGAAAACTTTCTACTCAAGGAATCCACCACCACGTTTGCTTTGCCTGGCGTATATTGTATTGTCACGTCATAGTCCCCAAGAAAATTGACCCATCTGCGCTGTCGGATGTTCAAATCCTTTTGATCTAGAAGTACTTCAAGCTTTTGTGGTCCGTGAAGATCTCCACCTTCGCACCATACACATAGTGTCGTCAAGATTTCAACGCAAAAATTACCGCCGCCAACTCCAAGTCAGATGGGGTAATTCCTCTCATGAGGTTTCAACTGCCTAGATCCAAAGGCTATTACACTGCCATGTTGCACTAACACGCAACCTAAACCGCATCCTGATGCGTCACTGAAAATCTGAAATCCTTCAGTCCCTTTAGGAAGACTTAGGATCGGAGATGTCATCAGCCTTTCCTTCAAGGTATCAAACGCTTGATTGCCTTTCCTTCAAGGTGTCATCAGCCTTTCCTTCAAGGTGTCAAACGCTTGACTGTACTCTTGACTCCATACGAAGTGAGGGGTAGAGCTATCCGCGAAAAGTTTTCCACGAACCAACTATAGTACCCATCTAGTCCAAGGAAACTTCGGACTTCCGCCGCGATTCTCAAAATCGGCCAATCCCTGATGGCTTCAACTTTTGCCGGATCCACTGTCACCACATCACCACTAATCACATTACCCAAAAATGCAACCTTTTCTAACTAGAACTCGCATTTCGAGAACTTTGCATAAAGTTGGTTCTCTCTCAACACCTGCAAGACTACCCTCAAGTGAGTCTCATGCTCTGCCTCCGATTTGAATTATACAAAAATATCGTGAATGAAGAACACCACAAATGAGTCTAAATACTCTCTAAATACTCAGTTCATCAAATCCATGAATACATATGGTGTGTTCGTCAGCCCGAACGGCATCACCGAGAACTCGAAGTGACCATACCTCGTACCAAACGCTGTCTTGGGTATGTACTCATCTCGAATCCTCAATAGATAGTACCCTGACTTCAAGTCCAACTTAGAGTACACCACTTACCCCAACAACTGGTCGAACAGTTCATCTATCCATGGTATCAGATACTAATTCTTGACGGTCAGTTTATTAAACTCTCGGCAGTCTAAGCACAGCCTCATACTACCATCTTTCTTCTTCACAAAAAGCACTTGCGTGCTCCATGGCAAAGAACTGGGTCTAATATACCCCTGCTTCAATAGTTCCTGCAGTTGTACCTTGAGTTTGGCCAACTCCTTTGGTGCCATCCTAAAAGGAGGACTTGACATCGACTGTAACACCCCTGTCCGTCACATGGCATATAACAGTAGGTCCGACCGAGGTTCGATGCCATATACCGCAGACAGACCGAAGGGTTACTAAATGAAACCATCATTCCAAGTACAACGTCCTACACAGAGAACATTCTAGCAGAAGATTTTAAAAGTTGCAAAGAAAAGAACCCAAAACTCAGCATGAATGTCCACAAAAACCCAAAATAGGAATGAGCGTACAAATACACAAAGTACTTGGCCTTACGGCCTTACATGAGTTTACTTTAAACAAATTGTTTCTTCCAAACATCTGCACGTAGGCCGATCACACATGAGAATAAAAGTAAACATTCGCAAAGGCCTTTGAAAGCCGGCACATAAACAACGGCTTCAACCTGCTATTTGCCACTAGGCTCCGCTGCACCTGCAAGCAACAATCCACCGCAACGGTGGCAAAAAAAAGCAATTGTCAGCTAAAGCTAACCAAATTATAACGATCCCACCCCTTTCTTGGGGTGGCGGTTCCCCTTCCCTGCAATGCATTAGTATAATCCAATGATTAAAGTGAAAGTACAATATTTGCACAATACACCACACGGGCAGGCACTTACGACCCCACACCCCGTGCTCTCAGGACACTAACTCGGTGAACCCGGTCCATTCCGCGGTCCACTACCGCCCCTGGGACGGCAAACAGCGTGAGCGATAAAGCCCTTTCAGCCGAAGCCTAGACTCTCTCTCCAAGCAAACTTTCATTCGACCACTTGGAGTGGGTAAGATTCCACCCGCACGTTGCTCACCTCGCCGCGGCCATTTAGCCATCAGCGCGGGCCAATTTCCCCCAGTCCCAACATATCGTTCAAACAACCGTACAAAACCCAGTTATGTACACAACATGCTCATAGGACACCGTTATGGCATATTTTCGCTTCTGCCCAAATTTTCGGGTGCACCTTGGAGTTAATCCCCAAGGATCCCTGCTGCAATCTACCACGTAGAAAACCTTAAAACTTCCATCGACACAAAGTCTTCTCCGACCTTTCATGCATAATGAAACATCACCAATCCAGAACAACTTGTCCGGGTAGGCTTCACACACCATGCCTATATCCGTACTTCGATTACGGACTCTACATGCAAAACAACGGGGACTATTCATGTTTACCCGAAGGAATATCTCGTACTCACCGCTCACTTACGGGAGGGAGTTTCCTATGCAAAAAGGAAAGGGAGTTCACATGTCCAAGAAGAGAATTGTTACCTTTGGGTTTCTCTTTGTCGTCATGAAGATCTATGCAGATGAAAAGCACCGCAACGACCTCGCCTCCGTAGATCTGGACTCGGTTTGCGATTTGGGGCTCCGAAGCTCCTCCGGCAGCCAGATCTCTCCTTCTCCTTCTTCCTTGCTCTCCCCTCTCTCTAAAGCTTTAGAAAGAGATTGCTCAAAGTATAATGAGGGTTTCAAACCATATTCCCAGCCTTAACTCAGCAAGAATAGCCCTGGGCCCTTGGATCCCAAAAGAAGGAAACGAACAGCCATGATTCGTACTTAAAATCAATTTCCTGGGTCGAACACGGCTTATGACACACCCATGTCCAAGGCTGTATTCCTCACTCAAAAAAAACCAGGAAATATATAATAGGACGCGGCCTGTGACACGGCTTGGGACACGCCCGTGTCAGCCATGGACACGCCCGTGTCATGGGTCATGTTCCCCAATCGACACATAAACTGATACATCCCGACCAGGACATGGGCTTAGACACGCCTGTGTCCACCTTCGATATGACCGTGTCAATCAGTACACTCCCGTATTGCGAGGCATGTTCCTCACTAGACACAGTACCAAACATCCTGAAAAGGACACGGCCATGTGACACGCCCGTATCACATATCGTGTTCCAGACACGCCCCTTGGACACGCTCGTGTCCCAGACCGTGTAACTCACTTGACACATCCCAGCAAATAGCTCGAGCAGGACACAGCCCTTGACATGCCCGTGTCTCAAGCCGTGTGCCCGACCTCCAATGATCGTCGACTCCATCTCGTCGACCACACGGAAAATTGTCCAACCCGAGCACGACACGGCTATGGACACGCCCGTGTCTAAGGCCGTGTGACCCTTACCAGGACCCAAACTTAGCTTCAAACGCTGCCCGTCCCTCTTTTCAATTTCGGGGCGTTACAATTCTCTCTCTCCTAAAATAATTTCATCCCAAAATTATGGAATAGTAAGTACTCAAACTTAGACGGTGCCTGATAAGAAGAGCTCGGGATACCCCTCGAGCATGGTCTGCTCTCGCTCCCACGAAAGATCCTCACAATCGCAGTTGTCCCAACAGACTTTGACCATTCTGATGTCCTTGTTACGAAGTCGCTTGACTTTAGATTCCTCAATGCAGACGGGTTTGATCTTCGTCGTCAACCCCTTATCGACGGGTACTTGATCGGCCGCAATAACTTGTGACGGCTCTTGCACCGCCTTCCACAACATCGAAATATGGAATATGTCGTGTAGACCACTCAATTCCACTTATAGTTTCAGTGGATAAGATGCTTCACCAATATGCTCCAAAACCTCAAACATTCCAAGGTACCTCGGGATTAACTTCTTCAAGCGTTGTACCTGTGAAACACCATTGAAAGGCTTAATATTCAGGTATACCCAGTCGCCAACAGCGAACTCAACATTCCGATGCTTGGCATTATAGAATTTAGCCTGCCTGTCCTGAGCGATCAACAGTCGTTCACGTAAAGTTCGTACCAACAAAGTGGTGTCTTCCACCTCTTGTCGTTTGTACAGCTTAGACTCACCCGTTTCTAACCACGATAATGGCGTGCGTCATTTGCTACCATAAAGGGTCTCGAAGGGCGCCATTTGAATGCTTGCTTGGTAGCTATTGTAATAAGCAAATTCCACCAAGTACAGGTGATCTTACCACTGCTTCCCAAAATCCAAGAAGCACATGTGAAGCATGTCTTCCATCGTCTTGTTGACTCTCTCAGTTTTACCATCCGTCTGCGAATGAAAGGCCGTGCTGAAACTCATCTGGGTTCCCAACATTCGTTGCACCGACCTTTAGTCATTCATCATGAACTGCCCGTCTCGGTCACTCACGATGCTGCGGGGCACACCGTGTAGTCAAATAATGTTATCCACATAGAGTTTTTCCAGTTTATCCACCGAATCATCCTTCCTATTCGGAATGAAGTATGACACCTTCATCAATCGATCTACGATAACCCAGATGGCGTCGTTACCCTTCTGTGATCTTGGCAAACCATGCACAAAATCTATAGAAATATCATCGAATTTCCACTCGGGATAGGCAAGGGCTTCAAGAAACCTCCAGGCTTCTAGCACTCCTTCACCAAGGTGCACGTTTGACACTTCGCCACATAAAGTGCCACGTCCTTCTTAAGTCCTGGCCACCAGAACAACTTATTCAAATCACGGTACATTTTCGTGCTCCCTGGGTGAATCGAGTACTTGGTATGATAAGCCTCGTACATCAATTCCACCCGCAGTTTACCCACATTTGGAATGCACAGATGACAATCCTTCCATAACAATCCATCTACAACATGAAATTAGGAATTTGACCCCTCCAAAGCCTCCTCCATGATTTGCTTCATGTTGCTATCCAAATCCAGAGCCTGCCGAATCCAAACAGCCAGGTCATACTGAACTTCTGTACAGTTCAACTATGCTTCGACACTAGTCTACTTGTAAACACAAGAGATTTCCAATGCCTCCAAATCCCGAATCAAACGCTCGTCATGAACCGATAATCAGTTGGCCTGTACGGGAGCCCTGCGACTCAACGCATCAGCAACCGCATTGCCATTACCAGGCATATAATGTATCTTGAATGTGTAGTCCCCTAGGAACTCCATCCATCTCTGCTTCCGCATGTTTAGATCCTTTTAATCCAACAAGTACTTCAGGCTCTTGTGATCGGTGTAGATATCGACCTTCATACCGTACAGGTAATGCCTCCACAGCTTCAGGGCAAATATCACGGCTTCTAACTCCAAGTTTTGGACCGGATAATTCCTCTCGTGTAACTTTAGCTGATGCGAGCCATAAGCTATCACACTCCCATGCTGTAGTAGAACGCAACCTAAACCACTGCCCGAAGCGTCACTGTAGATCTCAAAACCTTCGGTACCACTCGGCAAACATAGAATAAGCATCATGGTCAACCATCTCTTCAGCTCTTCAAAAGCATGTGCGACCTCAGGCATCCAAACAAACTTCTGATCTTTCCTCGTCAAAGTCATGAGGTATAACTCTATCCGTGAGAAGTTCTCTACGAAGCACCTGTAATAGACGAAAAGCCCCAGAAAACTCTGGACTACCGCTACCGTAGACAACACAGGCCACTACCATATAAAAACTATCTTCGCCGGATCCACCGCAATTCCCTCTCCACTGACTCTATGACCAAGGAATGCCACCGAGGACAACCGAAACTTACATTTGGAGAACTTGGCATACAGTTGGTTCCTCCTTAGCATCTCTAACACCAAATGCAGATGCTTGAAGTGATCCTCTTCGCACTGCAAGTACACCAATATGTCGTCAATAAAGAAAATCACGAAGTGGTCTAGGAACTCTCTAAATGTTATGTTCATCAGATCCATAAACATGGATGGTGCATTAGTCAGCCCAAACGGCATGCCGGTAATTCATAATGCCCATACCTCGTGTTGAAAGTTGTCTTGGGGATATTACTTTCTATTATCCTCAACGTATAATACCCGGACTTAAGATCCAATTTCGAGTGTACGGATGACCTGACAAACTGATCGAACAGATCATCAATCCTTGGGATCGGGTACTTGTTCTTCTTTGTTAACTTATTCAGCTCTCGATAATCAATATATAGTCGCAAGCTTCCGTCCTTCTTCTTAACAAAAAGGACCGGTGGGCTCCAAGGAGATGAACCTGGATGCACATAAACCTATTCCAACAGCTCTTAAAGTTGAACCTTCAATTCTTCCATCTCCTTAGGCGCTAACTGATATAGAGAGCGTGACACAGGTTTGGCACCTGGCACTAGCTCAATTGTGAAATCAATCTCCCGTTGTGGTGGGGCTCCAGGGAGATCATCAGGGAACACGTCAGGGTTTTAGGATACTGTCCAAAGTAGGCTTAGGCTCCGAAGCCTTCACTAGTGTGAAGAACAGCTCTGCACTAGCATGAACTTCCTTAACCACCTGAAGAGCAGACATCAAAGTCTTGATCGGCCCTTTCAAGCCAGCAAATATCGTCTCATGGCCAGTTCCCAATTTGAACTCCTTGCCGTTGCAATCAATGTATGCCTGCTGCTCCGAGAGCAAGTCCATACCAAATATCATGTCGAAATCCACCAGCGGTAGTAACGACGCTCGCAAGTCGAACTCTTGACTCCTAATCTGTATCTTTACGCCACAGACTCTATCCGCGCACATTGAACACCCATTAGGCAACAACACATCCAATTTGTCCTTTGCCATCAAAGTGGGTACTCCAATGCACGATATAAATCCTTCAAACAAAAAGGAGTGCGAAGCTCCCGTATCGAAGAGTGCTCTCGCCGGATTATCACAAATCAAAACAATGCCTAGTATAAGAAGTAATAAGCTAACATGCGCAAGGTAACAAGTATTTAATGCTAAACTGCTATAAATTTAAACCGTACTTGTCATTACGTCGGCTTCCTTTATGGCCTCCTGCTGGCCAAGATTATAAACCCTAGGCTGGGTTGAGCATAGTGTGATGCCGTGGACTCAACTGCCTTGCCCTTCTCCTCATAAGAAGCTCTAGGCTTCCTTTCGGACTTTGGGCGTCCGCTCCAGCAATCTCGGGCAAAGTGTCCAACCTTCCCATAATTGTAGCATGCGCCCGGGTTTAGGCTTGTAGTTTACCCCAAAGCACCAGAAGAAGGGGCTGGACCAAAAGTCCTAGCCTTCTTATTAAACTTGTGAAACCAAAACTTTGAGGTAGTCGGCACCTTGAACTCTGTACTCTTTGTGCTAGATTCTTTCTTTGCTTGTACATTCCTCAGATCTTTCTCCAATGACCGGGCCGTATTGACAGGGTCAAGAAGCCCTGCGTCATATGCCTTAAGAGCAGTAGCCTTAGGTCATCCCGTAGACCCTCATAGAATTGATTTGTCTTTCGCTGCTCATCAGCGAATATAGAGCTTGTATACGGACCCAACCATGTAAATTCTTGGAGGTACTCGTCCTAGCTACTCTATCCTTGCACCAACTTCTGGAATTCATTCTCCATCATGATCCTTTGAGCCGAGGGAAGGTACCTTTCCAAGAATAGTCTCGAAAATTCTTCCATCGAGATGTCCGTGAGTTATCTTCCCCCCAAGTGGTATAGCTTTAAACCTTCCCACCACAACCTTGCATCTCCATCCAATAGGAAAGTGGCTATGGTGTTCATTTTCCACTCCTCCATTTCTGTAGCTGTTAAGACTTTCTTTACTCGGGAGAGCCAATCCTTAGATTGAGATGGGGTTACAATCCCCGAGAACACCAGAGGATTGAAGCCCATAACATGTTTTAGCTGCTTTTCAGTCGCTCTTCTCGGTATCAAGTGCTCCACCACTGCTTGTTCAACCCTCCTTGGTTCTTCCGCTTAAAGCGTCACCTGCTCCACCGCAGGGGCAAGCTGCTATATTTGCCTTGCAGGCTAGGCATTTAACATAGCGAACACCACTTCAGCCACCAATCTTTTGGTTTCTTCCGAAGGAGGCGTTGTAGGAACATCATTCGGTGCGCTACTTGCCTTAGAATGCGGGTTTTCTGAATACCATGCACCACTCCTTGTCACCTATAAACGTATAAAACACCGTTAAGTGACCGAACAATATTGCAAAAAGCAATTATACAAACACGCAGGTTCCTAAAACATGTGTATTTTCATTTCTAAGTGAACATTCATGGGTTCTTTTATGTTATAACGACGACGCACATACATGTGCTCACCACCCCTTAAAAGAATTTGTCCACAAATTCCAATAAGCATTACCGAAACCGGTAGTCTGATACCAAATTGTAACAACCCTGTCCGTCACATGGCATATAACAGTAGGTCCGGTCGGGGCCCGACGCCATATACCACAGACAGACCGAAAGGTTACTAAATGAAACCATCCTTCCAAAAACAACGTCCTACATAGAGCACATTCTAGCGTAAGCTTTTAAAAGTTGCAAAGAAAAGAACCAAAAACCCAGCATGAATGTCCACAAAAAACCCAAAATAGGAATGAGCGTACAAATATACAAAGTACTTGGCCTTAAGGCCTTACATGAGTTATTTTAAAAAAATGGTGTCTTCTAAACATTGACATGCAGGTCGGTCGCACATGAGAATAAAATTAAACATTCGCAAAGGCCTTTGAGGGACGGCACAGCAACAAGGGCTTCAGCCCGCTATTTTCCACTAGGCTCCGCTGCACCTGCAAGCAATATTCCACTACAATGGTGGAAAACAAAATCAATGGTCAGCTAAAGCTGACCAAATTATAACAAACCCACCCCTTTCTTGGGGCGGCGGTGCTCCTTCCCTGCAATGCATTAGTATAATCCAATGATTAAAGTGAAAGTACAACATCTGCACAATACACCACAGGTTGATGGATCCCTAGTTGGATTTGGGCGAGGTTTACTAAGTTAGAATCATATGACCCAACATGTATAGCCAGGGTCATGGTTGTGTCCTAGAGTCTAAGCCAAGTCCTTAGTGTTAACAATGTATGGACCAGCCATCAATAGACTGCCAAAGACTCAAGACTTAGAGAAATATCAAAGACTCAGAAAATGAGTTCGACGTTCGTCGAACTAAGGTCGACGAAAGTCGTGCTCAGCTCGACGAACTCAGAGAAAATTCTTTGAGCTGAGCTCAACGAACTTGGTTCTCTTTTTGACGATCTTTGGACACTATTAGTCAACATTCTAAGTCAAGAATCAGATTCCAATTGACGAATACATCTTCTCAGCTCGACAATCTTGATGCATAGTTTTGGAAAGATTCATCGAGCAGCAGTCAGCAGTTCTGAGATCGATGATCTTGGATCTCAGCTCGACAAATGAATCCAGACTTGGTTATTTCCATCCTTCTGTCCCTATTTAATTGCAATAATTCCTTAGTAATTAATGCTAAAATATTCTCTGAATATTACCGTTAGACGGAGCATTAATTATGGTCTTCATCAGGATTATTGTTTGCTGTTTTTCAAAGGGACAATTGGAGAAATCAATCAAAGCAAATATTCTCAAGGCCGTTAGCATTGAATGCAGGAAGGAATTCAAATTTCAAAAGAAAATTTATATGGAAAATATAAAAGGGATTTTCCTCCTCTTTCCAAAAAACACACAACAATTTAACAAGAAATACAAAACCAGTCAACAATGAACAAGTATCTTCAACTTTTTCTCTCTTGACAGCACTCTAAGACGTAGAGTACACACAATAAAGTGATACAGAGAAACAAGCGCTAGACCAGAGAAAGAACATTAAGCTGAAGAAGAAAAGAAGAACAACCATTAAAATCAAGAGTCTTCTTCTGTCCTCATCCTAGGATTCTTCAATGGACAACAACTATAGTATCAGTCAAGAAGTTCCTGGAGCTCTTCTGGTCAAAGCAAAAGCTTGAAGGCCTATCACCCTACAGCAAAGCTCTATCTTCCTGAACCATTCAATATCTCAGGGGGAGCCTTTGCCAACATCAAAATCCACAAAAGTCTTCTCAGTTGTACTTTGAGAAAGAGAAGACAAAATCAATCTCTCATCCCCAACTGTATAAATGGTTCTTAACTCCCTTCAAAAGTTATTCCTAGTTGCAAGTCACCTATTCAAAAGACTTGAGGTTTGATTTTTGAGCACCTGATCAAAAGATCATTAGTGGTTGTAACCTGATAAAAAACCTGAGTGGATTCCTACCAGGGTGGTAGAAGAGTGGATGTACCCAGTTTGGGGAACCACTAAAAAATTCTTGTGTTGTCTGGATGCTCTTTTATTTTGTTCTTGCTGTTGTTGTGCTAGTTAGGTTGCTGTGTTTGTGATTATTTATATTTGTTGTGCCTGTGATAAATCATAGTAGTTTAGGAATAAGTTTTTATTTACAACAAAAGTTGTGAAACCTAAATATACTCTATTCACCCTCCCCCTCCCCCCTCTAGAGTATACCAGATCTAACCCCTCACTTTCAATTTGTATCAGATGAAAGTTCCTTTGGTTGTACAAGCTAACCCTTGAACCAAAGATCCTGAGTTAGATCTGTCATTTCATTTCTATTAGGTTTATATACACAGCATGGAACAAAACAAAGATTATGCAAGCACCAGACCTCTAGTATGCAATCTAAACAAGTTTGCCATCTGGAAGGCAAGAATTAAATTGTATATGAACTCTATTGATGAAGATATCTACAACTCTATTTTGATAGGTCCCCCTCAGGCATCAACCTCTACAGCAACATCCAGCACTAATATAGTTCCACCACCTGAGTCGACTGAGGCTCAGAAAAAGGCCAAAGTTATTGATGCTAAAACAATGAACATTCTTGCCCAAACAATGTCAGATGACATCTTTTAGAAAGTAGTTGGATGCACATCAGCCAAGGCCATCTGGGATTCCCTCAATCAAATGGTGGCTGGATTTGCAGATGAAAGGAAAGATAGAAGATCCAATCTCATATCCCAATATGAGAATTTCAAGAAGGAGGAAGCAGAATCAGTGACAGACATGTATAATAGGTTGAGCTCAATCATCAATGAGCTAAGAACCTTGGATAACGACATCACCCTCACAGAGGTTAATGATAAAATCCTTATGTGCTTCCCAAGCTCATGGGATTCAAGGATCTGGCCCATCATGGAGGCCAGGAGCCTAAATGAGATTTCCAATGAATCTCTTTTGGGAAAGCTAAAGTCCTATGAGCAGCTCATCAAATCCAGAAAAGCATCTGAGCAGAGAACACCTCCACCAGCAAGGAAGGAGCACAGCATTACATTCAAGGCTGTTGAGGAGACAGAGACTCCAACAATCAATAAAGAGTTGATGGGCCTATTTGTCAGAAGATTCTACAAAATGTCAAAGAAAGATTTCAGAAGAAAGTCATCCAGGCAGAATGACAAGCCAAGGTATGACAAAACCCCCCACTAAAGAAGTGGTGTGCTTTGGCTGCAGGAAACCTGGACACTTCCTCTCAGAGTGTCCATAGAATCAGAAGAATGAGAAGAGAAGAGAGAAGGATTCTAGAAGACAGCAAAGCAGTAGGCCTTCTTCCAGCAAACATAAGAAGAAGGAGAAAGGCTTTGTAGCTGAAAGCTGGAGTGAAACAAAAGATGAATCCTCATCTTCCAGCTCTAGTGAAGAAGAAGAAGAAGAGGCAAGGGCCAAATAAGTTTGCCTCATGTCCATTAATGCCTCCAGAAGTCATTCAGATGAAGAAGAATCAGACAATGAAGAAGCTTCAGAATCTGAATCTGACTTGATATTGTCTTATTTTGATTATAGCTCTGATTCATTTAAATCTGAATTTAAAACCATGTGCATTGATCTAATAAATTCAGAAAAAGAAATTAAGACACTTAGGGAGAGGCTAGGGAACCAAGAAAATATTATTTCTGAAAACAATAGGCTAAAGGCTGAACTAAATCAAGCTAATGAACTAATCAATTCCTTGAAGACACAACTATGTGAGGCCAAACAACTTGAGGAATCTCTCAGTGGGAGAATACTCAAGCTGATGGACAATACAAGCCCAGTTAATGCCAGACTGAATGGCAAGCTGGGCTTGGGTGCTTCATCAAGTTTGCCCCCCATTCTTAAGAAGAATATCTTGTCAACCCTTATTAAATTTGTTTTTGCTAAGGGGAAAGAAATAATTACCAACAAACAAACCACAGAACAAATTCCTAATTCAAAAAGTCAAAATAACAAAAATCAGAAAACCATAAGTAAAAAAAATTCAGCAGATTTCGTCGAACCCAGATCGACAAAATGTGGCCAGTTCGTCAAACTCAAGTCGACGAACGCTGAACACAAATTTATATAATAATCATTCGTCTTACTGTGACCGACAAACTGTGTATGGTTCGTCGAGCAGAGATCGACGATCTTGGGGCTCAGAAAATGAACTTGTTCATCCTCTGAGCAGAGATCGACGATCTCATCCCAATTCGTCGAACTCTGATCGACGAACTCACAACATTTCGTCGAACCCAGAAAGACTTGCTAATAATCATAACTATAACAACAACTCTAATAAACCTAGGAAACCATTTAATCCATTAGCTGATTGGATAATTCCACCTAGAAGATATCATCCATTAGGATACAAATCTCAACCAGAATTCTCTATAATATCTAGTTTTTCATATCAGTAATATAAAGGACCCAAGGTAACCTGGGTCAAGAACAACTAACTATTTTCTTTGCAGATAAAGAGTTGTCCAGTTGTGAATCAACTATGGTACCTGGATAGTGGTTTCTCCAAACACATGTCTGGTAACAAGGAAAACCTAATCAACTACAAGTCCAAGTTGGGACCAAAGGTAATCTTTGGTGACTCAAAGTGTCGCCAATTTGAAGGCTATGGAGAAGGATTGGAGCTGTCACTTTCAAGAAGGTGACTTATGTAAGAGGACTCAAGCACAACCTCATCTCCATAAGCCAATTATGTGATGAAGGTTATCTAGTACACTTTAACTCAACATCTTGTATTATTTCAAATAAAGAAAAACAAAATGTTTTAATTGGGAATAAACAAGGAAACATATACTTAGTTGATTTTTATTCTGCCAATTCAGATATCTACTTACTTAACATAATTAGTAATCAGAATGAATTATGGCATAAAAGGCTAGGACATGTAAACATGAAAAATATTGCTAGGCTATCAAAAGACAACCTTGTGAGAGGTTTACCTTCTGGTCCTTACAAGAAGGAAGGCCTCTGTAGGGCTTGTCAACTAGGCAAGCAAACTTAATCTAGCTTTAAATCAGTAAATAAAAGTAATTCACCTAGGATATTATACTTGCTACACATGGATCTCTTTGGACCCATTGATGTACAAAGCCTAGGTGGGAAATCTTACACTTTAGTTATTGTAGATGACTTGTCAAGGTTCACTTGGGTGTTCTTTCTGAGATCTAAGTCAGATACCTTTAATGTTCTTACAGAATTTCTCAGAACCATACAGATTGAGTACTCTACTCATGTTGCATTGATCAGAAGTGATCATGGTACAGAGTTTCAGTCTCTTTGTATTCATGAGTTCTGTGAGAAGGAAGGTTTCACCCATTACTTCTCAGCTCCTAGAACTCCCCAATAAAATGGGGTAGCTGAAAGGAAAAATAGGACCCTAATTAAAGCTGCAGACACATTACTTGCAGATGCTTACATGCACCTATCCTTTTGGGTAGAGGCTGTAAGCACACCAAATTATGTACTGCACAGAAGTTTGATACATAAATTGAAGAATAAGACTCCTTATGAATTACTTAAAGGAAAGAAACCAAAAATCACCTATTTTAAAGTGTTTGGTTGCATATGCTATATACATAATAATAACAAGAAATATATTAGAAAGTTTGAAGCTAAGGCTGAAGTGAGAATTTTTCTAGGATATTCCCAAGTAAGCAAATCTTATAGGGTATTTAATAAATCATCTTTAAAAATTGAAGAATCAATTCATGTTACTTTTGATGAGACTAATATGTCTTGCAAGGAGAAAGAGATTTCTACTAGTAATCCTTTGAAAGTACCTCACTTGTGTGAGACTTTGGATAAATTAAGCCTCACCCATGAGGCTCCAACACATCCTTCTCCACAGGTTTATGAAGACAGTGAAGAAGAACAGTTGGAAGAAGTTGAACCTCATCAAACAGCAAACATAATTCCACAAGAGGAATTAATTCAAAATATTATTGCTGAAGCAACTCCACCCACTGACTTTGTCACACCATGGGATCACCCCAGATCTCAAGTGATTGGAGACATATTAGTAGGTGTACAGACAAGGCATCAACTCAACCAAGACTTGATGCATGCTTGTTTCCTCTCTCAAGTTGAACCTTAATCCATAAAAGATGTTGAGCAAGATCCCAACTGGATCATTGCTATGCAAGAGTAACTCAACTAATTTGAGAGATGTAAAGTGTGGGATTTGGTTCCAAGACCCCAAGACTACCCAGTCATTGGAACCAAATGGGTATATAGAAACAAACTAGATGCCCAAGGTATAATTGTGAGAAATAAGGCTAGGCTCGTTGCTCAAGGTTATAGGCAAGAAGAAGGGATAGACTATGACCAAACCTTTGTACCTGTTGCAAGGTTAGAAGCAATCATAATATTTCTTTCCTATGCTGCCTACAAAAAATTCAAGGTATATCAAATGGATGTGAAGAATGCATTTCAAAATGGAGTACTCAAAGAAGAGGTTTATGTTGAACAACCTCTAGGTTTTGTCTCTCCAACTTATCCCTCTCATGTATTTAAATTGCATAAAGCTCTTTATGGTTTAAAGCAAGCTCCAAGAGCTTGGTATGAGACCCAGCCAGCTTTTTGATAGAGCATAAATTAATTAGAGGCATAGTAGATAAAACCTTATTCACTAACATCATAAGGACCAAACTTTGTTGGTACAAATATATTTGGATGACATCATATTTGGGTCTACTGATTCCAAATTATGCAAGAGGTTCTCTGACCTCATGTATTCAAAATTTGAGATGAGTAGAATGGGTGAACTCTCCTACTTCCTTGGTCTCCAAGTGAAGCAGCTCCCTGATGGCATCTTCATCTCCTAAGCTAAATATGCTAAAGAGCTTATAATGAAGTTTAGGATGGCTGATGCCTCAGCAAAGAAAACACTCATGGCTACAAATACTGTAATAGACTCTGATGCACATGGGAAACCTGTGGATCAGAAACTATATAGGGGCATTATTGGGTACCTACTATACCTTATAGCAAGCAGACCTGACATCATGTTTATCACAAGTCTTTGTGATAGGTTCTAGGTGAACCCTAAAGAATCTCACTTAGTTTTTCTAAAAATAATTTTAAGATATATAAAGATTTGTCCCAGTTTAGGACTCTGGTATCCTACTGAGTGAGAATTTGAATTAACTGGATATTCAGATGCTGACTTTGCTGGATGCAGGGTGGACAGAAAGAGTACCTCAGGAACCTACCATTTCATTGGTATGAGATTAGTGTCCTGGTTTTGTAAAAAGCAGTCATCCGTGTCTATCTCAATTGCTGAAGCAGAATATATTGCAGCTGGCAGTTGCTGTTCCCAGATGTTGTGGATCCAAAACCAACTCCATGACTATGGCTTCAACTTAAATAATTCAACCCTCTTATGTTATAACACAAGTGCTATAGCTATAGCACAAAATCCAGTCCTTCATAGTAGGACTAATCATATAGACATTAGGCATCATTTCATTAGAGAGAGTGTAGACAAAAAAAAAATTAAACTTGTTTATATCTACACTGATTTACAAAGAGCTGATATTTTCACCAAACACCTGGACGAAAGACACCGCCTGTTCTTTATAAATCAGCTTGGAATGATCAATGGAGAAGACTTAGTTTAGTTTCTGTCTGCACTCGACAAATTTTTCAAAGTTCGTCGAACGGAGCTTGACGAACTGGGAAAAGTTCTTGAGATATTTGTTGATCGGAGATCGACAAAAACTATGTGAGTGAAGTTATTTTCGTCGAACAAAGATCTACGTATTTGCCTCAGAAAACTTTCGTCGAACGGAGCTCGACATAATGTCTTCAAACCTTCAGACTGAGCTCGACGAATTGTTTAACTCTAAATTATTTCGTCGACCTCAGATCGAAGAAATTTTTTTATTTTTTGTGGAATGGAGTTTATCGATTCATATTCCGGAAAACCTTATATCTAGGTTTTCTTTGACCTCCGTCCCGCACTTTCAGTTCCTTGCACTTGAACTTCGTTTTTCTCTTACAAGTGCTCAAAATGGCGATTCCAACAGGAAATCTCAAAGCAATGAAATTTGATACTGGCTTTGATGTTGATTTCGATTCTTTCAAACATTCCGACCCCATCTTCCTAGAAATCTTACATCTTCTTGAAGGATAGTAGTTGAAGAATCTGCTGTCCACAAGGATCAAAATATCTCGCATTACAATCCGGGAGTGGGTATATACTTCCTCCACCACAGAAGAGAATACAATGACAGGAACTATATCGGGGAATGCCGTCTCCCTTACCCCTGTAGTGTTAACTGAAATTTTTGGATTAAATAATGGAACAGAAGAATTGGAGATTGAGAATGAAGAGTATTCTGAGATGCTAAGTCTGATGGGTTATTCTTGAGAAAACCCTAACAAACTGCTGAAGAAACACCTGTCTGCTGAATTTAAGTTTCTAGCAGACATTGTGGGAAAAGTCCTGCTGGGCAAGCACACTGCCCATGACTACATAACCAGGCACCAATTCCTGGTAATGTGTGTAGTGGTAAACAAGAAGCAAGTCAACTGGGCTCAGATCATGTTGATCTGATTAAGAAAAAGAATACTAAGAAAGAGGTTTGCTTTGGACAGATCTTAAGGATCTTCCTAAAAGAGAAGGCTGCTAAATCCCTGGTCTCCCAGACCATATTCATAAATGTCAGCAAGAGGCTCACTTGTGCCCTCTTTAGCAAATGGGAGAGGACTATCACCAAGCCCTCCAAGGCTACCTCCTCTTCCATCAGGACTTTAGAGAGTACCAGGGCTGCTCCAGCCACTTCCCACCCTACTGAAGAGGTTCCATCCTCCATCCCACAACTTCCAGCTATCAAAAATCCCTCTCAGATAGCACATCAACAAACCTCATAATCCATTCATATCCCAGTCTCTACTCCCATAACTCCATCATCCCCAATTCCTACATCTCAAACCCATATTCCCTTTCCTACTCCTTCACCACAACATGATACATCAATACCATCACCACCCCCATCTCCTCTTCCACCGCACATGGCTGACATTCCCATATCTAACCTTTCATCCCTACAAACATTCAATCTACTATCATCCCCCTCAATACTCCTTCTCCTCAAGATGAATTTCCTCAAGAAACTCACATGCAAGATGCGCCACCTCTTACTCCACCAACTACTACCATCCCCACCTCTATCCCCATTCAAACACCCCCTGCCACAACCTCTGTCTCACCACTATTAGATCCCTCCATCATACCACCACTCCTTGCACTTCTCACACCCCTTCTCAAGACCATCATAATAGAGGCTATTTACCCTCTTGTTGTTTCCATTTCCTCCCTTGCTGCTCAAATTACTGCCCTCTCTGCTGCTCCCTCTTCTGGTAGGGGCCTGGCTTCAGTTACCACTGAAACCAGGCAAGGGAGATACTCCATGAAGAAGTAGCAGCAGTACCAGCAGCAACAACAACATAATTAACAGCAGCAGTAGCAGAAGAAGAAGCAAAAATAGATGCTGAGGATTTATTTGATTTTATTCATTTTATTGAATCTAATATGGAAATAGATGAGCAGGTCCCAGAAAAAGCAACTACTGGTGATTTTATTATAAATCCCGCAGTTAATCTTGTAAATTTATTGAGCATGTTTGATATAGTTCATTTGAACTATCTGCTAGAGGAAAGCATTAAGCCATCAATGGCTATAGTCCCTTACACCTCACCAATAAGCCCCAAGGTTGCCAGCAACTTAAGGCCACTTTTGTTGTTCCAGGAATCCTAGCCATTCCATCACCTCCAAGAGTTATTTCCCCCATTATCTCATCTCCTCTTGCTCCAGTTTTTGTTATGGATGATTCACCTATGCCTGATCTTGATGCATTGATCATGGCTGATATAGAAGAGGAAAATAAGTCAGTTGTTGAAAGCACTGAAGTGTACAGTTCTCCACCACCTCCTCCAGCTCCCTTCCATACTGAAAAACCTGAAATATCTGCTGAGACCATAAGAGAAATAAATGCATTATATGACAACCCATAAGATTCTGATGATGATGATGACGATAATGATGGGGACTCAGATGAGGATCCTAAGAAAAAGAAAACATCCAAGAAGAGGAAAGCTCCTCCACCTCCTGCCCCAAAACCAAATCCAGAAAATGACACTTCATATTATATACTGCATAAAATTACCCCTTATAAGGACATTCCAACATGGATGTGGTTGTCCAAAAATCAACAGAAAGAAAGAAAGAGAAGCAGGAGATATTCACCTCCTCCAACTCAAAGATGCAGAAAGGACCCTCCTCCTCCTCCTCCATCAACTGCTGGTGCTTCAGACACAACTTTCCAAAGGTCTACCCAGTTTTAAACTTACCAAAGACAACAAGGTAGATCTTTATCTGGCAAGCAACAGTATCAACAACAACAACATCAACAACAACAAAAACAATAATTCCCTGAACATCAAAAGGCTTAAAGCCCCAAAAGACCTGCTTCCCCACCTGTACTATTTGAAAATCTAGAGATAACAACAATAGGTAGGATGGCTAGACTTCAGGAACTAGTTCGCCTTTCAATGATTAATAAAGCTAAAGCTGAAGGGAAGGATCCCTCTCAATACTCTACATTGTCCAAGTACAGAAAGGAAGAGCTTAACAGGTTTGAAAAGGCTAATAAAATATTTAATGTTGATGACTACATGAAATTGCATCCAGAAGTAGTGGTCCCATGGACTACCTCTCTAAATATCATTGGGGCTGCTGACATGATAATGATAAAGGCTCAAGCTGCAAATCCCAATAGGGAAATCATATTTACTCAGTCTTGAGACAAAGGCAAAGAGGAGAAGCACAAGGAGAAAAAGCAGAAGAAATTAAATTTGAACTGATTCATTTGTGATATTTTAAAACTTCTTTCTCATTTCCTGATACAAAGCTTATTGTATATATTTATCCGCTGCATATGCTAATTTTCCCACCAGATATATGTTTTCTTGCTTTATATATTTTTGATTTTATTATGAGTCTGTAATTAGTGACCTCACCCAAATAAGGGGAGATTATTGGATCTCTAGTTGGATTTGGGCTAGGTTCACTAAGTTAGAATCATATGACCCAACATGTATAGTCAGGGTCATGGTTGTTGATAAGTCACTAATTATAGTTATTTTCATATAGTTTTTATTAAATTAATAATAAGGTTATAGTTATATTTTAGTAATTATGATTATAATTGCTTTATTTTCATATTTTAGGTCAATATGGGCTGTGAATAGCAATTTGGAGCTTGCAGGAATGATCAGAAGTTGAAGCGGTGAAAATGAACATTTTTGGTAACGGATAGCTCAACTTCAAATGGTCATAACTTTCAAACCAGGAAGAGTTACGAGACGTGCAACCAGTCATCGGAAAGAGGACGATGTCCTCTACAATTCTGGAGAATTTCACAAGTACACGCCTGTGACACGGGCGTGACATTTGAGTCACGGGCGTGTCTAGGTCAAAAAAATAATTTTATCCAGAAATCTTCCCGGGACAATTCTGCAACATTTCTCAAGTACAGGCCCCCCTGTCACGGGCGTAACCTAGGGCATGACCACTTCAGAAACGGCAGAATTACTTCCCGTCGTTCTCATTCCCGCCATTTCCTATAACAGACTAGACACGCCCTAGGTCACGGGCGTGACCTAGGGGCGTGACCCGCAAAATGGCAATTTTTTGCGGTTTTTCTCCAACGTTCCCGGGCTTTCAAGACTGCAGTTTCTGAGCCTGACACGCCCTAGGTCACGGGCGTGACCAATGGGCGTGACTCCCAAGCAGAAAGATCTATAAATTCCAGATGTGTTTAGAAGATCAGGGGGAAGATTAGGAGCATGTTTTAGAAGTATTTTGTAGCTTAGTTTATTGTTTTTCAACATTATCTTTTATGTAATTTCAAATTCATAGTTTAGATTTCAATTCAAGAATTTCCTTTTTGCAAACATGTTCTTCTTTCCCTTCTTTTTATGTATTTCTTTTATCATGTCAAGTAGCTAATTTACATTAGCACTTTATCATGATGAACTTTGAAAGTGAATAAACTAATTTTGTCAAACTCTTTATTTATCACTATCGATTTATCTTTGAATTATTTTGTATCGAATTCATATTTCGCGAATATGTTTTCAAATCTAGATCCGTATCTTAAATGACCGAGAGGTTGCGGATACGAGTAGATCGCTCAAAGATAGAAGGAGCCGCATGCACTCCTCGAGAGAGGATGACATGGATCTTCCGGATTGGAGTCAAATCCAATAGCGGGGTTCACCGCATAAAGCAAGCTTAGGGGTTTCGACTGGCCGAGAGGTCTTAATCGATCAACCTAAGGTTAGTCAGAAGCATGAGCTCGAGAGAGACGCTTTTGTATGTTAGGAACCTCCACGGTCGAGGTGAGTAAATTAGAGTTTGTGTTTTATAAAAGGTTTATTCAAAGTGAGTCTAGATCAAGTGCTCGTTGTTAGTTTATTTTCTTCCTTCTTTAGTTTAATTTACCCCTTTTGATACTTAGATAAAATAATATTAATTTGCGTGAGTAGAAGTACTCAACAGGCCTCGAGTCGAATACGACATTTCCTATACTATATTTCGATAGGTACACTTGCCTATTTGAGATTTTAGTTTGGATAATATTTTAAAACTATAGAAAATCTCCATCAAGTTTTTGGCGCCATTGTCGGGGACTATTTTGTTGATATTTTGAAAACGCGAATTGTATTACTTTTATCCCTCTTTTTCTCTATCACCATTTCCTTTTTTAATTTTCTTTTTCAAATTCATCTCAATTAGCTAACGGTTGTTTTTTTTTTCTTCTTTTATAAAAAAATGTTATCACAATTGGCCGCTAAAATTTCCGAGCTTACACACAAAGTAAATCTTTTGAAAGCCGCAAGACAACGCCAAATTATTTGTTATTATTGTGGTGGTTCTCATCAAAGTGAATATTGTTATCATTATAATTTTTATCAAAATCTTTCTTTTGAAAATAAATTTTATAATAATTATGAAAATAACTATTCTCACTTTTATGATAATTCTTTTCTAATTTTCATGAAAATAATTTTTCCTATTCTTCTAATTTCCATGAAAATACTTTTTCGAATTTAAATACGAATAATTATTTTGATTTAAATAATTCTTCTTCCACCTCGGCTACTGGTTTTTCTTGTTCGCAAGATCAACCGGAAAATTTTCCGAGTTATGAGAACAATTATTTAGATCCTAATTCTTGTTCTTCTTTTATCACACCACCCACTTCTTCTAATCTTGGGGACTTTACACAATTTCAAGTTGATCCTACCCAAACTTTAGAAGAAATTATTGTTTGTCCTAAAAATTCTTCTCTTTCTTTGAAACTTTTACCTTTGGCGGAACATGACTCTTCATGTACCCCCGTAGTTGTTTATACCAAAGAAGAGGAAAAACTCTTATTTCAAGAGTTTGTTAGGTGTATGGATGCTATGGACGAAGTAGAAGAAGAATATGTGTCTCCTCCTACGACTTCCAATTTTTCTCCTCCATGCACAATTTATTACTTTTTAGGAGCAAAAATATTTGATCCTGATGCGTCCAATGATTTTATTTCCAGTAAATTTTTGGATAAAAAATTAATTTTAGAAAATAAACAACCGGAGCCTAATCTTATACCTTCGCAAGAGCCTCCTCCTTGCAAAGATTTTTCTGAAACGCTTACTTTTGATTTTCCTTATACTAACGATTGTCATGTAGAAGAGGAGCCGTTGCAATTAAACGTCATCCACGATCCATTTGCCGCTCCTCTACAAAAATTCAAATCACCTCAGGTATGGATCGGTGATTTGAATCTAAATTTTCAAGTCAACTGCAAGAAGTAAAATCAAGAAGACAGCGGAGGAGACGTCGGGCGAGCAACTTTGGCATCTTTGCCAAAGAATGAATTAAGGGAGTTGCCCGTTCACTTTAATTTTTATTTTCTATTTTCTTAACCCAAACCGTCTAGCTTAAAGACGGGAAAAAGAAAAGCGCTCTTGGGAGACACCCCTTGATTATCTTTAAATTATTGCAATTTACTTTTTTTTATGCATTTTTCCCCTCCTACTTGGCTTATAAACATTGGGGACAATGTTTAAGATTAAGTATGGGGGTGGAATCCATTTCATGCTTTTATTTCAAAAAAAAAAAATTTGAAGAAAATCTTTAAAAATAAAAAAAAAACTCTTTTTATTATCAAAAAAAAATTTCTTTTTATTATCAAAAATACAAACAAATTAGAAAATCGAAAATCAATTTCTTGGAAAGGGCCGTGTTGGGCTTTCATCCCACAAAACCTCCTAGTACCTTGCGAACCCGTCACTAGGTAGCCCTTGGGAAGTCCAAGAAATAACAAAAAAAATTAGGATTTTAATTTATCTTTTCTTTGTTTTAGTATTGTTATCTTCAAAAAAAAATTCAAAAAAATATAAATAAACCCCTACTTAATTTTATGTGATTTTCATAAATTTAATTGAATTTATTTATAGAATTTTTATAATTTTTAAATTGCTAGTCTTTTATTTTATCATAGTTAGTTAAATTAATTTTTAGCGATTTAATTTTGAAAAATAAACTTATGAATTAATTTTGTTTAGAGAACCTTATTTACTTCTTTTTCTCTTAATTCTAATTAGTTTCAATTTTATAGTGTTTAGTTTAACAATATTTTGATTTTAATTATAATCATTTATGCTTAAAGATTCTTAGGAAATTCTAAATTTACTATAGTTGCTCTCTAATTATTTTAATTTAATCTAAATTTTGTGTAACCTTCCCTTTGTTTTAACATTTCTTGTTAGATCATATGTCATAGGGATGAGAGGATAAAATTCATCATCCCTTGGTACACATATGCAATTTTTTTTTTGGTTAGATCATATGTCATGGGACTTATAAATTCCTTGGTACACATATGCAATCCCCAAATAAAAAATAGGAGTAAAAGAATAAAATTCATTACTCCCATTTAATTTTTGTTTTGATTTGAAGAGAAAAAATATTTGTTCATATGTCATGAAAAATGAGAGGATAAAATCCATCATTTTCTTGGTAAACATATGCAAATATCAAAAGAAAAAATGTGTGGGGTGAGAAGATAAAATTCATCACCTCTAATCCAAAAACTCTTCACTTTCCTTTCCCCAAACCCTAAAAAATGGTTTTAGAAGTTAATTAAAATACTAAGAGAGCATAAGTAGTAGTTAAAAATTTCTTACAAGTTTCTTTTTAGTAATAATGTGAATAATTCTAATCTAATTTTGTTTGCTAAATTACTTAATTTTGAATTCTAATTAATTTATATGAGAAATTTTTGCCAAATACCTTTCTCTATACATTTTAATTTCATAGTTTAGAATTTAATATTTAAATCGCTAAATTTTATTTTTAACTTTCTTTTGATTTAATGAATTTTTAGTTTAAATTAAAAAATATAAATTTCTTATAAGTACTTCTCATAGTTTTGCTCTGGAATAGCAAAAGATTAAGTATGGGGGTATTTGATAAGTCACTAATTATAGTTATTTTCATATAGTTTTTATTTAATTAATAATAAGATTATAGTTATATTTTAGTAATTATGATTATAATTGCTTTATTTTCATATTTTAGGTCAATCTGGGCTGTGAATAGCAATTTGGAGCTTGCAGGACTGATAAGAAGTTGAAGCGGTGAAAATGAACATTTTTGGTAACGGATAGCTCAACTTCAAATGATCATAACTTTCAAACTAGGAAGAGTTACGGGACGTGCAACCAGTCATCGGAAAGAGGACGACGTCCTCTACCATTCTGGAGAATTTCACAAGTACACGCCTGTGACACGGGCGTGAGATTTGAGTCACGGGCGTGTCTAGGTCAAAAAAACAATTTTATCCAGAAATCTTCCCGGGACAATTCTGCAACATTTCTCAAGTACACGCCCCCCTATCACGGGCGTGACCTAGGGCGTGACCACTTCAGAAACGGCAGAATTACTTCCCGCCATTCTCATTCCCGCCGTTTCCTATAACAGACTAGACACGCCCTAGGTCACGGGCGTGACCTAGGGGCGTGACCCGCAAAACAACAATTTTTGGCGGTTTTTCTCCAACGTTCCCGGGCTTTCAAGACTGCAGTTTCCGAGCCTGACACGCCCTAGGTCACGGGCGTGACCAATGGGCGTGACTCCTAAGCAGAAAAATCTATAAATTCCAGATGTGTTTAGAAGATCAGGGGGAAGATTAGGAGCATGTTTTAGAAGTATTTTGTAGCTTAGTTTATTGTTTTTCAGCATTATCTTTTATGTAATGTCAAATTCATAGTTTAGATTTCAATTCAAGAATTTCCTTTTTGCAAACATGTTCTTCTTTCCCTTCTTTTTATGTATTTCTTTTATCATGTCAAGTAGCTAATTTACATTAGCACTTGATCATGATGAACTTTGAAAGTGAATAAACTAATTTTGTCAAACTCTTTATTTATCACTATCGATTTATCTTTGAATTATTTTGTATCGAATTCATATTTCGCGAATATGTTTTCAAATCTAGATCCGTATCTTAAATGACCGAGAGGTTGCGGATACGAGTAGATCGCTCAAAGATAGAAGGAGCCGCATGCACTCCTCGAGAGAGGATGACATGGATCTTCCGGATTGGAGTCAAATCCAATAGCGGGGTTCACCGCGTAAAGCAAGCTTAGGGGTTTCGACTGGCCGAGAGGTCTTAATCGATCAACCTAAGGTTAGTCCGAAGCATGAGCTTGAGAGAGACGCTTTTGTACATTAGGAACCTCCACGGTCGAGGTGAGTAAATTAGAGTTTGTGTTTTATAAAAGGTTTATTCAAAGTGAGTCTAGATCAAGTGCTCGTTGTTAGTTTATTTTCTTCCTTCTTTAGTTTAATTTACCCCTTTTGATACTTAGATAAAATAATATTAATTTGCGTGAGTAGAAGTACTCAACAGGCCCCGAGTCGAATATGACATTTCTTATACTATATTTCGATAGGTACACTTGCCTATTTGAGATTTTAGTTTGGATAATATTTTAAAACTATAGAAAATCTCCATCAGTTGTGTCCTAGAGTCTAGGCCAAGTCCTTAGAGTTAACAATGCATGGACTAGCCATCAACAGACTGCCAAAGACTCAAGACTTAGAGAAATATCAAAGACTCAGAAAATGAGTTCGACGTTCATCGAACTCGGGTCGACGAAAGTCATGCTCAGCTTGACGAACTCAAAGAAAATTCTCTGAGCTGAGCTCGACGAACTTGGTTCTCTATTCAACGATCTTTGGACACTATGAGTCAGCATTCCTAAGTCCAGAATTAGATTCCAGTCGACGAATACATCTTCTCAGCTCGATGATCTTGATGCATACTTTTGGAAAGATTAATCGAGCAGCAGCCAGCAGTTATGAGATTTATGATCTTGGATCTCGGCTCGACAAACGAATCCAGACTTGGTTATTTCCATCCTTCTGCCCTATTCAATTGTAATAATTCTTGAGTAATTATTGCTAAAATATTCTCTAAATATTACCGTTAGACGGAGCATTAATTATGGTCATCATCAGGATTATTGCTTGCCATTTTTCAAAGGAACAGTTGGGGAAATCAATCAAAGCAAATATTCTCAAGGCCGTTAGCATTGAATGCAGGAAGGAATTAAAATTTCAAAAGAAAATTTATATGGAAAATATAAAAGGGATTTTCCTCCTCTTTCCAAAAAACACACAACAATTTAAAAAGAAATACAAAACCAGTCAACAATGAACAAGTATCTTCAACTTTTTCTCTCTTGACAGCACTCTAAGACGTAGAGTACACACAATAAAGTGATACAGAGAAACAAGCGCTAGACCAGAGAAAGAACATTAAGCTGAAGAAGAAAAGAAGAACAACCATTAAAATCAAGAGTCTTCTTCTGTCCTCATCCCAGGATTCTTCAATGGACAACAACTATAGTATCAGTCAAGAAGTCCCTGGAGCTCTTCTGGTCAAAGCAAAAGCTTGAAGGCCTATCACCCTGCAGCAAAGCTCTAACTTCCTGAACCATTCAATATCTTAGGGGGAGCCTTTGCTAACATCAAAATCCATAAAAGTCTTCTCAGTTATACTTTGAGAAAGAGAATACAAAATCAATCTCTCATCCCCCACTGTATAAAGGGTTCTTAACTCCTTCAAAAGTTATTCGTAGTTGCAAGTCACCTGGTCAAAAGACTTGAGGTTTGGTTTTTGAGCACCTGATAAAAAGCTCATTGGTGGCAGTCACCTGATCAAAAACTTGAGTGGATTCCTACAAGGGTGGTCGAAGAGTGGATGTACCTAGGTTGGGGAACCACTATAAAATTCTTGTGTTGTTTGGATGCTCTTTGCTTTTGTTCTTGTTGTGGCTGTGCTAGATAGGTTGTTGTGTTTGTGATTATTTATATTTGCTGTGCCTGTGACAAATCATATTAGTTTAGGAATAAGTTATTAATTAAAGAAAAAGTTTTAAAACCTAAAGATACTCTATTCACCCCCCCTCTAGAGTATACCAGATCTAACCCCTCACTTTCACAGGTGCAGTCACTCACGACCCAACACCCCATACTCGCAGGGCACTAACTCGGTGAACCCAGTCCGAAACCGGTCCGTTCCGTGGTCCACCACCACCCTCGGGATAGCAAACAGTGTGAGCAATAAAGTCCTTTCAGCCAAAGCCTAGACTTTCTCTCCAAGCCAACTTTCACTTGACCACTTGGAGTGGGTAAGGTTCCACCCGTTCGTTGCTCACCTCGCCACGACCATTTAGCCATCAGCGCGGGCCAAGTTTCCCCCAGTCCCAACATATCATTCAAATAACCATACATAACCTGGTTATGTACACGGCTGGCTGCAAGGCCAACGTTATAGCAGAACTTCGCTTCTGCCCAAATTTTCGGGTGCACCTTGGAGTTAATCCCCAAGGATCCCTACTGCAATCTACCATATAGAAAACCCGAAAACATCCATCGGGACGGAGTCTTCTCCGACCTTTCATGCATAATGAAACATCACCGATCCAGACCAACTTGTCTGGGTAGGCTTCACACACCATGCATATGTCCGTACTTTGATTCCGGACTCTACATGCAAAACAACAAGGACTATTCATATCTACCCTAAAGAATACCTCGCACTCACCGCTCACTCGCGGGAGGGAGTTTCTTATGCAAAAAGGAAAGGGACTTCATATGTCCAAGAAGATAATCGTTAACCTTGTATTCTCTTTGACGCCATGAAGATCTAGACGGAGGAAAAGCATTGCAACGACCTCGCCTCCGTAGATCTGGACTCGGTTTGCATTTTTGGGCTCCGAAGCTCCTCCGGCGGCCGGATTTCTACTTCTCCTTCTTCCTTGCTCTCCCCTCTTTCTAAAGCTTTAGAAAAAGATTGCTCAAAGTGGAATGAGGGTTTCAAACCCTATTCCCAGCCTTAACTAAGAAAGAACAGCCCTGGGCCCTTGGATCCCAAAAGAAGGAAACAAATGGCCACTATTCGCACTTAAAATCAATTTCCTGGGCCGAACATGACATGTGACACGCCCGTGTCCAAGGTCGTGTTCCTCAATCGTCGTAAACCAGAAAATACACAATAGGACACGGTCTGTGACACGGCTTGGGGAACGCCCGTATTAGCCATGGAGAAGCCCATGTCATGGGCCGTGTGCCCCAATCAACGCTAAAACCGTCGCATCCTGACCAGGACACGAGCTTAGACAAGCCTGTGTACACCTTTGACACGCCCGTGTCAATCAGTACACGCCTGTGTTGCGAGGCGTGATCCTTACTCAACACAGGACATAACATCCTGAAAAGGACATGGCCATGTGACATGCTCGTGTCACAAACCATGTGTCAGACACGCCCCTGGGACACGCCCGTATCCCAGACCGTGTAACACACTCGACATAGCCCGAAAAACACCCCGAGTACGTCACGGCCCTGGACACGCCCGTATCTCAGGCCGTGTGACTGACCTCTAATGATCGTCGACTGCATCACGTCAACCACACGGAAAATCGTCCAACCCGAGCACGATACGGCCATGGATACACCCGTTTCCAAGGACGTGTGACCCATACTAGGCCCCAAACTTGGCTTCAAATGCCGCCCGTCCCTCTTTTGAGTTTTCTGGCGTTACAACGGCCTATCCTCTGGCACTAACTCAATCGAGAAATCAATCTCTAGTCAAGGAGGTGCTCCAGGAAGCTCCTCAGGAAACCCATCCTCAAATTCTGCAACTACCGACACTTTTACAAGTAATAACTTTGAAAGGCGAACTTCCAACAATGCTACAAGAGCTACTCCTCCCTAGAAAACTGCCCGCACTAACTGCATGGCCGAAATTAGGGAACAGGCCACTCCACTAAGGCCCTCAAACTTAACTTTTGTATGCCCTTCGCTTCTCAGGGTCACCACCTTAGATAGGCAGTCAATACTAGCACGCTGCTCTACAGCCAGTCCATCCCCAATATCACATCGAAATCAGTTAACGGTAGGACTTCCGCTACCAACATGAATTCAACTCCCCCTAGACTCCAACAAATGCGTCCCTTCACCCCGGTGGTCATGGAAAAACTTTTGGGCATGCGCACCTTCAGCTCTTCGTCCACCGAGAATGACTCAACTCCAATTCATCGGATAAAGCTTTCCACAATAAAGGAGTGTGATGCTCCCGTATTGAACAATACCCTAGTGGGGTAACCGGAAACTAGCACAAAGCCTAAAATACAGGCGACACTCATAAACAGTTTTGAAATTCTAAAGCAAAAGATTATACTTAAACTTTCCCATACCTGTCCCCACATCGGGTTGGTGGATTGCTTCCTGTTGCCCAAGGTTATAATCCCTTGGCTGCACGGGTTGGAAAAATGAAGTATTTGACTCTGCCATCTTTCCATTCTTCGTCGCGCTGGGCCCGGAGCACACCGACTCCTCTTGCCTTGGCTCCTTCTCAGCGCCACCTTCAGTGAAAAAACGAGTTATGTAGCCCGGCTTGCCACACTTATAGCATGATGGTGGTCCCTTGAAGTAAGACCCCCCGTCATTGTACTACTCTTCTCCCAAGTCTTGTAGGGATGGGGCATCTTTTTCCACCTACTTCCTTCAGATTTCCCTTGTGATTGAGAAGGCTTTCCTTCTCCCTGTTTGGCTGTAAAACCCTTCCGACGTTGGATTTGCTCCATATCTCTCTCCAACGTCCTAGCATCCTTGATTAACTCGTTGAACCCCGCATTCTTCATAGCTATGCTGGGTTGTCTCAGATTCTCCCGCCATCCATGATAAAAAGAGGTTGTCCCTCTCTTCATCGTCTGAAATGGTTGTTCCAGCATATCGACCCAAAAGAGTGAACTCCTGGACGTACTCATCCACCATCTTGTCCCGCTGCACTAAGTGTAGAAATTGTCTCTGAAGGGACAACCTCGTCGACGATGGGATATACTTCTTCAAGAAAGCATTCTGGAACTCTTCTATGGATGGGGTGCATCTAGGGAACTGGCGACCGCTATGGCTCACCCACCACAACTTAGCGTATCATTTTAACATGAAAGCCATAAACTCTGATTGCTTCTCCTCTAGCATCTCTGCCGCCCTTAACAATTCTTAAATTCTCACCCACCAGTCCTCTGCATCGGTCGGCGTGCTAACTCCCTTAAACGTTGGAGGGTGAAAGCTTATGAAATACATCATCTGTCGGTCTCCCTGTCTAACCACCACTCTTTCCACCAAAGGCTCTGCCTGCCTGGATCCCTCACCCTGTGTGGCCGGTGTCGCATTTAAGGTAACAAGAGTCGTTTATAGTGTGACAGGGGTCACAGCTTGCATCGCCGTTGTGGCTTGGCACGCTACCATTGTATCTACAAACATGCGACTGAAATCAGCCGAGGTTTCCCCCATGCCCATCATACCTGGAGCAGTAGAACTGCTCGCCGAAGGCTCCTCTCGCGGCCTCGACTTCCCTTCCTCATCACTTGTGTAACGCCCCCGATTTTTCTACGACTATTTTATTCTCATTTGGCGTTACGGTGACGCGTTTTCGTGGCTTGTGCCATTTATGGAGTGTGGTTTAGCTCCTTAGAACTGAGTGGCCTATTTTGTAGCCAATGGGCAAGGTCTCCCTAGCAACCTGAGTCGTTTTGGGTAACCCGGTGTGGCCTCTTGGGGGATGCTTGTGTTTTGGCTTTAGGTGGCTATAACTCGAGTTCTGTTCGTCGAAAGTTAATTTCGACTTCGCTGATGTGTTCGTAGCATGGGTACTTAGCTACGGTGCGAATTTCGTCAAATTTCGAGGTAGTTTGGTTTTCGTGTCTTTTTGGGTGTGCCATTAGTAAAATCTAATTAGTAACCCTCTTAGTTTAAGTGAACCGGTGGCTTGGGAGACGGTTTGGCTGAATAGACATGGTAAGGCTTATTTATAAAGCTTTACTTGGAGTGGCGGGGCCACTCTCTTCCTTCTTCCCAAGACCGAAACCGCTGCTCCAGTTCGCGGAAAGCAGAGGCGGAAACGGAGGATTGCCCTAGCCTTCGGCCGGCGATTTCGGGAGCTTTTGTGGACGGAATTCGTTTCCAAAGGCGGCATTCGCTTGCTCTCGCTCAGATCTATGTTTCGACGGTAAGAGATTCAATTTTCATGGAGTTTTAGGAGACTTGGATTTTCGGGTCTTGTGGATTTCCGCCATTTAGAGTGCGGGTTGCTTGTTAGGTGCTTTTAGGTGCTGCTGCTGCTAGTGCCGAGTGAAGAGGAGGGAAAGTCATCCAAGCTTCACCGGAAATCGAGGCAAGTGGTATTCTTGCCCTTGCCATTTTTATTCTCTTACTGAATTGAAAAATCCCGGTTAGCCCTAGGGTAGAGGCCAAGCTGTTCTTTTATCATGCTGAATTTTAGGGCTTAGTTTCTCCTAATGAGCCCCCCCTTTTTTTGTGTTGTTGGTGCCCAACCCGCCGGCGTAATTCCGCTAACATAAACTCAAGATTTATGTCTGGTTGTTGCCTTGCGGGTGAAGCCGAGAGAGAGAGTAGGAGGGGGGTTCCTACTGTGTATCTTGGAAAGAGCCAAATTTGGGCTCTCTAGTTTTCCGGCGTTTAGTGTGGTGCACACACTCAAAGACTTTGTGGGTTTGGCGTTGAGTGTGGTGCACATACTCAATACTGCAGCTATAGTCGATTTGATATTTTAGCTAAGTACTTTGGCGTTGAGTTAGGTGTGCTCACTCAACGCCACAGCCTTTTCTTAGGCTAAGTACTTTGGCGTTGAGTGAGTCGACCTCACTCAACGCCATTTCGGTTTTGGCATTGAGTGAGGTGACCTCACTCAACGTCGTTGCTTTCTTTGCAGCCAAGTACTTTGGCGTTGAGTGAGGTGTGCTCACTCAACACCACAGCCTTTTCTGAGGCTAAGTACTTTGGCGTTGAGTGAGTCGACCTCACTCAACGCCATTTCGGCTTTGGCGTTGAGTGAGGTGACCTCACTCAATACCGTAAGCAAATTTGCGGCCAAGTACTGTGGCATTGAGTGAGTGAACCTCACTCAATGCCATTTCTACTTTGGCGTTGAGTGAGGTAGACTCACTCAACGCCATTGCTATTTTGGCGTTGAGTGAGGTGGCCTCACTCAACGCCGCAGTTTTATTTTGCGGCTAAGTGTAAGGGCGTTGAGTGAGTGAGCTTCACTCAATGCCATTACTATTTTGGCGTTGAGTGAGGCCAGCTAACTCAACGCAACTTTCTCTGATTGTGGTTAAGTACCAGGGCATTGAGTGAGTGTACCTCACTCAATTCTATTGCTGTTTTGGCGTTGAGTGAGGCTAGCTCACTCAACTCCAGAGTATTCTTACGGGAGGCGTTGAGTGAGTGAACCTCACTCAACGCCATGCCTGTTTTGGCGTTGAGTGAGGCTAGCTCCCTCAATGCCAGAGTTGTTCTTTTGGAGGGCATTTAGTGAGTGAACCTCACTCAACGCCATGGCTGTTACGGCGCTGATTGAGGCTAACTCACTCAACGCCAAGGTCTGGTTAGGCGTTGAGTGGGTCCCACTCAATGCCAAGCCGTGTTGAGTCATTTCAACACTATTTTTCCCTACCTCGATTTTTGTTCCTGAGTGAATTCCTTGTTTATGTTTTGAGTTTCCTTGCCGGCCATGTTTTTCTTTCCTAAAGGCCGAATCGTGGGTCGTGGTTAGTAGTGGTGGTTTAAAGCTCTTAATGGGGGAGGTGTTGTATAATTTAGCCATGGCCACCCTTTTTCTTCTATCTTTCTCTAGGTACGGGCTGGGCAAGGGGGTGGGAGGTCCCTAGTGCTTTCATATGTAGACCCTTTAGCTTGTTGGCTTGGAAATGGTGGTTGGGGGACTGAGTTTGCCTCCAACCCGGATCCACGTTGTTTATTTTGCTACTATCTCCCACAGTTTAGGGTGTTAGACGTTTCTTCCTTGGTAGATTGTAGCATTTTAGGCTCTTGGTAGCTTAGTAGACTCTGCAGGAGGTAATTTCTTGGCAGGGTTGATGCTGTTTCCTCGCACCTAGTGCATTTCTTTTTGTCTTGCCTTGGGGCAGTTGTGACTTTTACTGCTTTGTTTTTCCTCTTTCATTTATCATCTGATTGGCACTTTCATGCAGTTTTCCTTGTTTTGCTTGCTGAGGTATTCTTTCTTCTTTTGAATGCCTCAGGTTCTGGACAGTAGCCAGTTTGGTGGCTAGGTTGTTGTGGTGTTGCTGGTGGTCTCTTAGACTCTAGAGATCCTGTTGCTTTGTTAGTGAGGTAGTTTTTCTGCACTTTTCTTACAGACATACATATTTGCCAGTGGGTTCGTGTCAAGTTGTTGGCGCCCACTGGTAGTTTTTACCTTTGTACTAGATATATTACATTTGCTGCTACCATTTTCTAGAGATAGTCTACTTGCTTTGAGGAGGATTTATGCTAGGTTGCTAGTTATTTTTAAAACTACAATTATTATTATAAGTATAGCTCATGATCAGCATGTTTTATAAAACTCAATCACTATTTTCCAAACAACGTATAAAGATCATTTTCTTATATATAGTATAAATTAAATGTAGAGTCTTGCATAGCATAAGTGGTCCTCAAGGGGCTCTTATGCACCCCCTTAGGATGTCAATCCTGAATAAAGTATTTTCCTCAGCGTATACGTATAGTTTTTAACTGTGGACTAGGTGATCCACCGAGTCGAGGGATACGGTCTCTAAAATATAACTGATTTTCTAATCATTAAACTCATGAATTTCTTTCATAAAGTAAAGTAGATGGTTTTGCCTGAGCGTGAGTAGTTATCCCCTGCTTAACGTGGCATCATGACGCGTGTTTTCTCATACTCTGATAATTCCTAAATTCGGAGAAAATGCGTGTTGTGACAGTTGGTATCAGAGGCGAGGTTGCATGACAAGTTAGTTGGGCAGCCTTCCTTGATTGCATTAATAGTTTAGCATCATGTCATTCACACACCGATATGTCATCAACACGTCTTGGCAAAAACATGAACACTACACTCATAGCATAACATGAAGTATATGGGGCATATTATGTAGTATGAGATACATAATATGTGTTCGTATATGGATCCACCATAGGGGCAACATGTGAGGGTTATGTAGTATGGGTTGCATAACCTCACCACATGGCTGCGACAAGCTCGTTTTCTTTTTCGTTGCATGAGAATGTTATGTAGTATGGGATGCATAACATTTTCATGTGTATGCCGTTCATAACATGCATTAGAGCCTTTTTAGAATGCATAGCACAATCGTGCATAGCATAACATTGCATAAGCACAACGTGCAAAGCTAAAGACTGGCAGGATGACATAATGTTTTATAAAACTCAATCACTATTTTCCAAACAACGTATAAAGATCGTTTTCTTATATATAGTATAAATTAAATATAGAGTCTTGCATAGCATAAGTGGTCCTCAAGGGGCTCTTATGCACCCCCTTAGGATGTCAATCCCGAAAAAAGTATTTTCCGCAGCGTATAAGTATAGTTTTTAACTGTGGACTAGGTGATCCACTGAGCCAATGGATACGGTCTCTAAAATATAACTGATTTTCTAATCATTAAACTCATGAATTTCTTTCATAGAGTAAAGTAGGTGGTTTTGCCTGAGCGTCAGCAGTTATCACCTTCTTGACGTGGCATCATGACGCGTGTTTTCTAATACTCTGATAATTCCTAAATTTGGAGAAAATGCGGGTTGTGACAACTTGCACCCTTAGCAAAATCATGGTAAAACCAGAATCAGCCTCTATTCGCAAAACTTAGACACTAGGACACTCACGGTCCCGCGATTCTCCTATGCGGATAACTTCTTAATATGATCCGATTATGACATTCGACCATAAATCCTTACCTTGTACACCAACCTGGCTCTGATACCAAATTGTAACACCTCCCCTGTAATGACCGTATAATATGGGTCCAACTAGGGCCCCACAACATACTGACGCCGCAGCTTATGCATTATAAGATGATATAAAATTACCCAACTCAAAACTCAGACTAATCACAACAGAAATAAAGAAAGAGGACTTGAAGTTATCTACTAACATATGAGTATCAACACGGCCTTAAGGCCTTACAACAAATAAGAGTCCAAGACTCAAACAAGAACATCCAAAAGTCAACGTGTATAAGAACTCCAGGGTTACCTCGGCATGCAAGCCGGAATCATAGTGCATTGAGCGTAATAATCAACAACAAAGAACTACTACACAAAATGGAACACTTCATGAGGCTTAGGCCATTTTTGTCGACGAGCTCGCTCTTGCTTGCAATACTTGCCTTGTAAAAATTGGTTGTAATGTGGTTCAGAAAAGGCTGGCCTCAACTGTGTAACCAACGCATCTCCTCCTGGCCGTCCCTAGCGTACCTCGGGGCACACCACCACCCTGCAAGTCAGCACTTCGTATGCAAATATAAAAGTACATTTAAAGTAGTAAAACAGGTTTTGATGTCTCATACAACAAATATATTTCTATGTTGAGCATAAAATAAAAGGGGCCTACTATGTAGCATGTATGCACACCTAGGCTTCATCTAAGACACCCTAGAGTGTATGCTTCTATCACATCATCAAATCGGGTACTTCCAATTTCTCCATCGGCGTTCAAGCCGCAAATATAAGGGTACTTCCAATTTCCTCTAACGGCATACAAGCCACCATACAGAACTCTTGCCTTGGCCCCAACCGCTCGTAGGTATCAAAACTCAGGCTTGCCTGTAAGCTCAGACTTCTCATGTTAGGATTATGCAATACACACAAAGCAACCGATACTAAGAACCCTTGTTAGACCCCACCCGTTCGCGACGACCCAGGACGGCTCCAATATCGGGATAACGTCCACCGAAGGAGACCCAGCGGGACCTAGCTAGTATTGTTCAGGCTTGTCCAAAGCTTGGCATCCTCGTCAGTTTCACAAGAGGGGACTTATCTCACCGGGACACTCTCCTCAAATGACTTGCACGTCACGGGCTAGCCAGCCGACCACAAAGACAAACCACACCTTAACACATCACAATCCCATGCCTTCCCCTCCTTAATCCACTATTCGTACTATAACATTCTCGTGCCCCAAGGAAACCATCTACCGTAACAACAGAGCTAACCTTGTCCGGTTCTGATTACACATACTCGCGCAAAATAAGGGGGACATGCATCACAAACGGTATCTCGCCGCAACAGATTTCTAGCAAAATCCTTAAGGCTCACTATGCAACATCATCGAGTCGGACTAACGGTCACGACTACGGCCTCACCCACAATGCCTAATCCACTAACGAGGAGGATTTATAGTGCAAAATCATGTCGGGGACGGACAAAATCAAGTCGGTGGCTCCTCTTAAACTCAGTCAACCCGAATCCCTCTCATTTGAGATATCCGGTTCCTAGAATGCTTGAAAGAAAGCAGTAAAAGAATAGATGTCATGCACGCATCCTAAAACCAAAAGGAGAAATGTCGTTACCTTACAACCCGTCTTCCTCGCCATGGAATCCTTGCCTTGCACGGATGAAAAAGACCGCCTCCAAGTCCTCTCCTCAGATCCCAAATGGAAGGGGTTCGGGTTGTAACACCCCAAAAAGACCCAAAAGACTCAACTTGAAGTTTGAGTAGCAGGTCAGGTTACACGGCCTGGGACACGGGCGTGTCCCAGGGCGTGTCGGGTGTACACGGCCTGGGACACGGGCGTGTCCCAGGGCGTGTTCTATTTATTTTGCGAATTTGGCCTATTCAAGTCAGAGCCGGACACGGCCTTGAACACGGCCGGGAACACGGGCGTGTCAGGCTGGACACGGGCGTGTCAGCTGCCGTGTTCCGAGCCGTGTACTGGTTGCAGCTCGATGGAGCAGGAGACACGGGCGTGTCTCAGGTTTGACACGGGCGTGTCAGATTCGACACGGGCGTGTCGATGGCCCGTGTTGTGCAGTCGGTTCAAACTGTGTGTACCGCTTAAGGGGTACACGGCCTATGACACGGGCGTGTCACAGGCCGTGTCGGCCAAAAAGTGAATCTTTGGGTAAATCTTGGCCGTTCAGTTTCCTCTCTTTTGATCTAAAGGTTCAGATGGTTTCCTGGCTGGATTAAGTCGTGAGAGAGGAATGAAGAGGTCATTCTTCATTTGGCTTAAGGAAGGGAGAAAGAGAGAGGAAGAGAGGAAGAAGGAGGAGGAGAGCAAGCCACCGGCGGAGCTCCCGTGGTTCGATTCGTGATCCGAAGCCGGCGTTGTGACGGCAAGGCCGCTGCGGTTCTTTCTCACCGGCTAGTTTTCGATGGCACCGAAGAGATCGACAAGGGTAACGATCTCCCTCCTTGGACATGTGAAGTCCTTCTTTTCTGCATTGCATAGGGAAAGCCCTTCCCCGCGAGTGTGCGGTGGGTTGTGGTTTCCCTTGGGGTAGATATGTGAAGTCCCCCTTGTTAGAGGCCGGAATTGGAGTACGGCTCTAGGCATGCTGTGTGAAGCCCATCTGGATGGAATCTGGATTGGTGATGCTTGTTTGCATATCGGAGAAGGCTCCGTGATAATGGCTTGTGATGCCTATGGCTTGTGATGCCTTGTTCCTACCTGTTGCTTGGTGCGGCAGGAAGTACTGGACGATGTCCAGGAAATGAAGAGGGTTGGCGGCAACTCTTGTGGCCGTGCGTTGCCACTTTGTAAGTAGTTGAGCCGTTGGGCTGCAACTCGATGAAAAGGCAGATTGCCGAACAGGAAAGGTGAAACCGACCCGCGCCTATAAAATGCCATGGATACTTCCGTATTCGAGGTGGCTCGGCGACTTGAGCAACGGGGGGTGGCTGATCCGTACCTGCGTTAGGTCCGTCCGACTTGGAAGCCTGGTATAGGTTTTGTTGGAGCGCCTAATGAGAGTCTTAGGCCCGCGCGCCGGAAAGACTGAAATGCTCAAATACCGTGTAGACGGTGGTGTTGACCCTGGTATTCCGGTACACCGAAAATGTGCCCTGAGTGCACGGACCGTCGGGCCGGGTGGCCGATGGTTGTGATGGCTTGATTGTGCCTGCGCGCACATAGTTGCTATTTGATGATGCCATGCTTGCAGGGAAAGAATGCTCATGCCCCGAGAAAGGGGTAGGATTGTTATAATTGGGTCAGCTGAATGCTGACCGTTGCATTGTTTGCCACCGGTTGGGTGGATTGTTCCCGTGCAGGTGCTGGAGAGCCAAGTGGTAAGTGATGGGCTGGCGAGCCCTCCTGCTGTTGCTGCTGCTGCTGTGGCTAGCCCTTGAAGGCTAAGCGAATGGCTTTGTTTTGTTTTCTCTTTTTACTCATGTATGGCCGGCCTGCGCGCCGAGGTTTGTAAAACATGATGTATGTTCAGAGGAACTGTAAGGCCTTAAGGCCAAACTCTTGTGGTTGTGTACATTCCGTGATATTTATATATAAAGGTGGTTTTATATATATTGGACATTCCGGTTGAGAGTTCAAAGTACTACTTAAAGCTTCCGCTAGAATGCTCTGAGTTAGGATTCGTATTTGGTCTGGTAATATCCTATGACCTCACCGTCTGTTTGTGGCATATAGTGTGGGGCCCCGGCCGGACCTTCTACTATACGTCATTTAACGGATGGGGTCGTTACATTTTGGTATCAGCCTTTCTCGGTCTTCCTCTTTCGAATTCGTGGTCGAATTCTTTTGTGGGGTGGCGAGCACGTGTTTGTGCGACCTGCTGTAACGCTAATGAACTCTGGAATGTCCATTAAGGAATGTACAAAATCTTGTTTGAGGAATCTGCGCGTTCCTTTTTGTGTTGTTTTGCTTGCATACATTCGCTAATGTGTGTCTTGTCCACCTATAGGTGACACGTAGTGGTGCTGGGCAGTCTGAGCCCCAGCGTTCTGATGAGAGTGCGGCACCAGCTGAGGTGCCAACACCTCCTCCATCTGCGGAAACTGTTCGCTTAGTGGCTGAGGCGCTATTTACCATGATTCAGCCGACCGGGCAAGCGCAGCCGGCGGTAGTACCTGAGCCAAGGGTTTCAGGCGTTGGTTGATACTGCGTGCGCGTTGGAGAAGGACATGAGGCGAGTGCAAGGGAATAAGGGCTTGGTGGTGTCTAAGCCAGAGTTTCAAGCACCTCGCCCAGGCAAGTCGTTTTACCAGAAGAAAGGGGGCAAGAGGTCCAAGCCATCGGGGCAAGTGACTACGACCGTTGTGTCGGGAGCGACATCAAGGCCGGATGCTCGTACATGCTATAACTGTGGCCGGGTGGGGCATATTGCTCGTGACTGTAGGGTTGTGCAGCCCAAAGGGGAAAAGAAGACGGGTGCGTCGTATGCTGAGAAGGGCAAAGCGGTGGTGGATTCCTCTGCTTCCCAGGCGCAGCCCCGAATCTATCAACTTGGCCAACAGGAAGCGATTAAGCAAAGTGACGTCGTCACAGGTACGAGTTGAATTAGTTTACTTGCTGTGCTTTTGGTTTTGGTTTTGTTTAGCTTGTGCATGATGTGTGTGTGCTGCAGGCTTTGTCCTGATTCGGAATAATTTAGCGAGAGCCCTGTTTGATACGGGTGCTTCGCATTCTTTTCTGTCTGAGGATTTCGTATCTCGCATTGGGGTACCAAGTCATGTGACGGTGGATAGTACAAGGGTGCTATTGCCGAATGGCTGTATGATGCTTGCGGATAGAGCTTGCGATGTGGAGGTGCAAATAGGAAGTCGGGATTTCGGTTTGCGTGCAGCTGTGCTACCGTTGTCGGAGTTTGATGTGATCTTTGGTATGGACTGGCTCTCGGAGCAGCGTGCCTTTATTGATTGCAACTCCAAAGAGATTACACTGGGCCAGAATACCGGGCTTGTGACGAAGTTCGCTGGTATGCGAGGAGTTGGCGGGACTCTGTTGTCTGCACTCCAAGTCATCAATGCTGTTCGGAAGGACGCTGAGTTATTCTTCACGCTAATTCAGGCTGTTGAGCCTAAGGCCAGTGTCGGTGAGGTGCCAGTTGTGTCAGAGTTTGCCGATGTGTTTCCTAAAGATCTTCCTGGGTTACCACCCCAGCGTGAGATTGACTTCTCTATTGAGTTGGTGCCAGGTGCGAAACCTGTGGCCCGCTCTCCATATCGCGTCGCGCCAAAAGAGATGGCTGAGTTGAAAGTCCAATTGCAAGAGTTGTTGGAGCAGGGATTTATACGCCCCAGTATATCACCTTGGAGCGCACCTGTTCTCTTTGTGAAAAAGAAAGACGGTAGCTTACGGTTGTGTATTGACTACCGCGAGTTGAATAAGCTGACGGAGAAAAACAAATATCCGATTCCGAGAATTGATGACCTCTTTGATCAGTTGGCGGGATCAACGGTCTATTCCAAGTTGGATTTGAAATCGGGATATTATCAGCTAAGGATTCGGGAAGGTGACATTCCCAAGACAGCTTTTGGAACACGCTACGGTCATTATGAGTTCACGGTAATGCCGTTTGGCCTATGTAATGCGCCTTCGATATTTATGGACCTAATGCATCGATCGTTCCGAGAGTATTTGGATTTGTTTGTTATTGTGTTTATCGATGACATCTTAGTATACTCTCAGTCGGAAGAGGATCACGCAAACCATTTGCGATTGGTCTTGCATACCCTGCGGAGGAATAAGCTTTTTGCCAAGTTCTCAAAGTGTGAGTTCTGGCTCTCTTCAGTAGCCTTTTTAGGCCATGTGGTAAGCGGAGAGGGTATCGCGGTGGATCCGTTGAAGATAAGTGCCATCCGAGATTGGCCAGTGATGTCTTCAGTGGCCGAGGTCAGGAGCTTCCTTGGACTTGCGGGCTACTATAGACGGTTTGTGGAAAACTTCTCACGGATTGCTTTACCTCTCACCACGCTGACGAGAAAAGATCAAAAGTTCATATGGACGCCGGAGTGCGCGCGAGCTTTTGAAGACTTGAAGAGTCGCTTGACCACGGCGCCTGTGTTGACATCGCCATGTGGTACCGATGGGTATGAGATCTATAGTGATGCATCTGGGAGCGGCTTAGGCTGCGTTCTTTTACAGTTTGGGAAAGTGATTGCTTATGGCTCGCGTCAGTTGAAAGTGCATGAGCGGAATTACCCCGTCCATGATTTGGAGTTGGCGGCGGTAATCTTTGCGCTCAAGTTGTGGCGGCACTATCTATATGGCGTCAAAGTGGATATCTATACGGATCACAAGAGCCTAAAGTATTTGTTGGATCAGAAGGATTTGAATATGCGACAACGAAGATGGATGGAGTTCCTCGGGGACTACACCTTCGAGATTCACTATACCCCCGGGAAGGGAAATGTGGTCGCTGATGCTTTGAGTCGGAAGACTCCGGTACGGGCAAGCTGGTTGCAGAGGCATGATCAGCGTTTGATCCAGGAATTGGAAGCAATGGAGATATCATGTGTTGACAAGGGTGCGTCAACCGATGCGTGCTTGAACTGGACGGAGGTGCAGTATGACCTTACGGACAGAGTTCGGCGAGCAACGGAGCTTGATGAAAGTCTCCAGCGCTATGCTAAAGATGGGCCGGATGATCAATTCTCTTGGGATAACGGGTTATTACGGAGAAATGGTCGAGTGTGCGTCCCAAGTGTGGGTAAACTGAGGGAAGAGTTGATGTACGAAGCTCACTTTGCAAAGTACTCAGTTCACCCAGGGAGCACAAAGATGTACAGGGATATGAAAAGGCTATTCTGGTGGCCCGGACTAAAGAAAGATATGGCTCGTTATGTGGCTAAATGCACTACCTGTGCGTTAGTGAAAGCAGAATGCCAGAAGCCTGGCGGGTTTCTGAAGTCGTTACCTATTCCGGAGTGGAAGTTCGATGATATTTCGTTGGATTTCGTGCACGGATTGCCGAGATCTCAACGCGGTCATGATTCAATCTGGGTGATTGTGGACCGGTTGACGAAAGTGGCGCACTTCCTTCCAAACAGAAGAGACGATTCAGTGGAAACCTTGGCCAAGCTGTATGTGGAGCAAGTTGTTCGACTGCACGGTGTTCCTCGGAGCATCGTTAGTGACCGTGATGGGCGGTTCACATCGAATGATTGGCGGCTCATTCATCAAATGTTGGGTACAAAATTAGCGTTTAGTACGGCCTTTCATCCCCAAACGGATGGCCAGACTGAACGAACCAACAGGACGATGGAGGACATGCTCCGCATGTGCGCCCTAGACTTTGGTAAGAGATGGGAAGATTATATATTTCTCGTCGAATTTGCCTATAATAATAGCTACCAAGCGAGTATTGGTATGGCACCATTCGAAGCGTTGTATGGTCGGAAATGCCGTACACCGTTAGCTTGGGCAGAAGCAGGCGAATCGAAGCTGAATGGGAAAAAGGAAGTCGAAGAAGCTACTTCGCTCATACGCTCTATTCGGGAGAGGCTATTGATAGCCCAAGATCGGCAAGTAAAGTACTACAATGCCAAGCACCGGAACGTGGAGTTCGCGGTGGGGGATTGGGTATATTTGAAGATCAGACCCTTCAAAGGTGTGTCCAGGATTCGGAGTTTGAAAAAGCTAAGTCCGAGGTATCTTGGTCCGTTTGAGGTGGTGGAGCGAGTTGGGGAAGCTGCTTATCGACTAGCACTTTCAGCGGACTTGGGTGGACTACATGATGTGTTTCACATCTCAGTCCTTCGTAAGGCGGTAAAGGATCCCGCTCAAGTCGTGGAGGCTGATCGGGTACCGGTCGAGTATGGGCAAACGACGAGGGTTAGACCCATTCGGATCGAGGATCGAGCCGAGAAACAGTTGCGGAACAACGTGATCGGGATGGTCAAGGTCCGATGGGACAATTGTGGCCGTGAAGAGCTAACATGGGAGCGAGAGCAGACCATGCGAGCTGAGTTTCCCGAGTTATTTGTATAAACTGTCGACCGTGTATTTTTTTTGTTATAACAGAGTTATAGCTGCTGGGTTTTGTTTCCTTACCGTGCAAATTTCGGGACGAAATTTTTATAAGGGGGGAGGGTTGTAACACCCCAAAAAGACCCAAAAGACTCAACTTGAAGTTTGAGTAGCAGGTCAGGTTACACGGCCTGGGACACGGGCGTGTCCCAGGGCGTGTCGGGTGTACACAGCCTGGGACACGAGCGTGTCCCAGGGCGTGTTCTATTTATTTTGCGAATTTGGCCTATTCAAGTCAGAGCCGGACACGGCCTTGAACACGGCCGGGAACACGGGCGTGTCAGGCTGGACACGGGCGTGTCAGCTGCCGTGTTCCGAGCCGTGTACTGGTTGCAGCTCGATGGAGCAGGAGACACGGGCGTGTCTCAGGTTTGACACGGCCGTGTCAGATTCGACACGGGCGTGTCGATGGCCCGTGTTGTGCAGTCGGTTCAAACTGTGTGTACCGCTTAAGGGGTACACGGCCTATGACACGGGCGTGTCACAGGCCGTGTCGGCCAAAAAGTGAATCTTTGGGTAAATCTTGGCCGTTCAGTTTCCTCTCTTTTGATCCAAAGGTTCAGATGGTTTCCTGGCTGGATTAAGTCGTGAGAGAGGAATGAAGAGGTCATTCTTCATTTGGCTTAAGGAAGGGAGAAAGAGAGAGGAAGAGAGGAAGAAGGAGGAGGAGAGCAAGCCACCGGCGGAGCTCCCGTGGTTCGATTCGTGATCCGAAGCCGGCGTTGTGACGGCAAGGCCGCTGCGGTTCTTTCTCACCGGCTAGTTTTCGATGGCACCGAAGAGATCGACAAGGGTAACGATCTCCCTCCTTGGACATGTGAAGTCCTTCTTTTCTGCATTGCATAGGGAAAGCCCTTCCCCGCGAGTGTGCGGTGGGTTGTGGTGTCCCTTGGGGTAGATATGTGAAGTCCCCCTTGTTAGAGGCCGGAATTGGAGTACGGCTCTAGGCATGCTGTGTGAAGCCCATCTGGATGGAATCTGGATTGGTGATGCTTGTTTGCATATCGGAGAAGGCTCCGTGATAATGGCTTGTGATGCCTATGGCTTGTGATGCCTTGTTCCTACCTGTTGCTTGGTGCGGCAGGAAGTACTGGACGATGTCCAGGAAATGAAGAGGGTTGGCGGCAACTCTTGTGGCCGTGCGTTGCCACTTTGTGAGTAGTTGAGCCGTTGGGCTGCAACTCGATGAAAAGGCAGATTGCCGAACAGGAAAGGTGAAACCGACCCGCGCCTATAAAATGCCATGGATACTTCCGTATTCGAGGTGGCTCGGCGACTTGAGCAACGGGGGGTGGCTGATCCGTACCTGCGTTAGGTCCGTCTGACTTGGAAGCCTGGTATAGGTTTTGTTGGAGCGCCTAATGAGAGTCTTAGGCCCGCGCGCCGGAAAGACTGAAATGCTCAAATACCGTGTAGACGGTGGTGTTGACCCTGGTATTCCGGTACACCGAAAATGTGCCCTGAGTGCACGGACCGTCGGGCCGGGTGGCCGATGGTTGTGATGGCTTGATTGTGCCTGCGCGCACATAGTTGCTATTTGATGATGCCATGCTTGCAGGGAAAGAATGCTCATGCCCCGAGAAAGGGGTAGGATTGTTATAATTGGGTCAGCTGAATGCTGACCGTTGCATTGTTTGCCACCGGTTGGGTGGATTGTTCCCGTGCAGGTGCTGGAGAGCCAAGTGGTAAGTGATGGGCTGGCGAGCCCTCCTGCTGTTGCTGCTGCTGCTGTGGCTAGCCCTTGAAGGCTAAGCGAATGGCTTTGTTTTGTTTTCTCTTTTTACTCATGTATGGCCGGCCTGCGCGCCGAGGTTTGTAAAACATGATGTATGTTCAGAGGAACTGTAAGGCCTTAAGGCCAAACTCTTGTGGTTGTGTACATTCCGTGATATTTATATATAAAGGTGGTTTTATATATATTGGACATTCCGGTTGAGAGTTCAAAGTACTACTTAAAGCTTCCGCTAGAATGCTCTGAGTTAGGATTCGTATTTGGTCTGGTAATATCCTGTGACCTCACCGTATGTTTGTGGCATATAGTGTGGGGCCCCGGCCGGACCTTCTACTATACGTCATTTAACGGATGGGGTCGTTACATGGGTTGCGATGGCTCAAGAGGAACCATCGGGTCGATTGTGTCCGTCCCCAACATGATATTGCATTAGACATCTGCTCTATTAGTGGATTAGGCATTGTTTGTGAAGTCAAAGTCACGACCGATAGTCCGACTCGGTGATGTTGCATAGAGAGCCTTAAGGATTTTGTTAGAAATCCGTTAGCGGCAAGACGTCGTTTGTGATGTTGTTTTCCCCCTATTTTGTGTGAGTACGTGTAACCAGAACCGGACCAGGTGGAAATTAGAGTACACGCTAGGGCGCGGGGACGGTACGGTACGAATGGTGGATTTGGGCAGGAAAGGTTTGGGATTATGATGCGTTAAGGTGTGGCTTTGTCTCTATGGTCGGCTTGCTAGCCCATGACGTACAAGTCATGTGTGCAGAGTGTCCCAGCGAGACTAGTCCCCTTCTATGAAACTGATGAGAATGCAAATCTTAGGATAAGCCCGGGTGATGAAGCCCACGAGAGGGTGGGGTCCAGCAAGGGTTCTTTGAATCAGATTGTGTGTGAGACGGAATCCTGACATGAGAAGTCAGAGCTTACAGGCAAGCTCGATTTTGAGACCCACGATCGGGTGGGGCCTAGGAAAGCATTCCGGGTAGTGGCTGATACGCTGATGGGGAAATTTGAAGTACCCTTGTGTTTGCGGCTTGAATGCCGATGGGGAAATTGGAAGTACCTGACTAATGATGTGTTAGAAGCATACGCTTTAGGGTGCCTTGGGTGAAACCAAGGATTGCAAACAAGCTGCATTGCAGGCCCCTTTATATTACATGCTCAACTTAGAAACATGTTTGTTGTATGAGACATACAAACCTATTTTATAGCTTTACATGTTCATTTATATTGCATACAAAGTGCTGACCTGCAGGGTGGTGGTGTACCCCGGGGACCACTAGGGGTGGCCGGGAGGAGATGTGTTGGTTACACAGTTGAGGTCAGCCTTTGCTGACTTATGTTACCACCAATTTATACAAGGCAAGGATCGCAAGGGGGAGCAAGCTTGCTGGAAAAAAATGCCTAAGCCTAATGAAGTGATCTCTTTGTTTAGTAACTTTGTTTGGGTGAGTGTTATGCTTAGTGCACTGTGATCCGACTTGAATGTCAAGGTATCCTAGGAGTTCTTTTGCACGTTGATATGTTATTGTTTCAGTTTTGGACTCAAGAATGTTGTAAGGCCTTAAGGCCGATTTGGTACTCTTGTGCTAGTGGATAACTTCTAGTCTTATTATTTATTTTCGCTGTGTTTAGTTTGAGTTTTGAGTTGGGTAGTTTATATCATCTTATACTGCTTAAGCTGTGGCGTCTGTATATTGTGGTGCCTCGGCCATACCCATATTATATGGTCATTATAGGGTAGGTGTTACAATTTGGTATCAAAGGGAGGTTAGTGTCCAAGGTAAGTTTATATGGTCGAATGTCAAAATTGGATCACGTTAAGAAGTTATCCACATAGGAGTATCATGGGACCGTGAGTGTCCTTGTGTCAATGTTTTGTGAGAGAAGCTGATTCTTGTTTTACCTTGCTTTTGCTAAGGGTGCAAGTGTCGATGCGGAGACATCGGTGCCGCAAGAGGAGCCTTCGGCGACCAATGCTACTTCTCCGAGTCCGATGGGCATGGGTGTAACCCCAGCTGACTTCTGTCGTATGCTAGTAGAGGCAATGATAGCGGCCCGAGCCGCAGTAGTATCACAAGTTATGACCCCTGTTGTACGGGTAGCGACTCCTGTTACCCCGGATGCGGCACCAGTCATACCGGGTGGAGGAGCCAGGCAAGCAGAGCCATTGGCAGACAGATGAAGTATTTCTTAAGCTTCCATACTCCAATATTTAAGGGAGTCAGCACACCGACCGGTGCGGAGGACTTGTGGGCGAGGATTCAATAATTGCTAAGGGCTGCAGAGATGCTAGCGGAGAAAAGTCAGAGTTTGCGACGTTCATACTGTAAGTTGACGCTAAGTTATGGTGGGTGAGCCATAGAAGCCGCCAGTTTCCTAGATGCACCCCGTCCAAAGAAGAGTTCGGGAATGCCTTCTTGAAGATGTATATCCCTTCATCGACGCGGTTGCCCTTTAGAGGCAGTTTCTTCACTTAGTGTAGCGGGACAAGACAGTGAATGAGTACGTCCAGGAGTTTACTCGATTTGGTCATTTTTGGGAGGATCATGGCGGACGATGAGGAGAGGGACAACCTCTTCTACTGTAGATTGAGGGTGAATCTGAGACAACCCCTTATAGCTATGAAGAATGCGGGCTTCAACGAGTTAATTGGGCGGCCAGAACGTTGGAAAGTTATATAGAGCAAACCTAACGTCGTAAGGGATTTACAACAAAATAGGGAGAAGGAAAGCCTTCTCAATCGCAAGGGAATTCGGAAGGGAGTAAGTGGAAAAAGAAGCCTCATCCCTACAAGTCTTGGGAGAAGAGTAGTATAACGTTTGGGTGATGTCGCTTCAAGGGACCACCATCGTGTAACCAGTGTAGCAAGCCAGGCCACATAGCTTATTTTTGTAATGAAGGTGGGGCTGAGCAGGAGCCAAGGTCGGAGCAATCTATGTGTTCCGGTCCCAGCGCTGCGGAGAAAGGAAAAATTGCAGAGTCGAGCACTTCACGTTTCCAACCCGTGCAGCCAAGGGCATACAACCTTGGGCGACATGAAGCGATTCGATAACCCGATGTGGTGACAGGTTTGGGGAAAGTTTAAGTTTATTTATTTTCTTTAAAGTTTTGAGACTTTTATGTGTGTCGACTGTATTTTAGGCTTCGTACTAGTTTCTGGATACCCCGCTAGGGTATTGTTTTACACTGGAGCATCTCACTCCTTTCTTGTGGAAAGCTTTATCCGAAGAATTGGAGTCGAGTCCTTTTTGACGGTCACAGAACTTAGGGTGCGCATGCCCAATGGGTCTTTCATGACTGCCAGGATGAGAGGGCACATTTGTTAGAGTCTAGACGGAATTCACTTCATGTTTGTAGCGGCGGTTCTACCATTAGCCAAACTCGATTTGATCTCTGGGATGGATTTGCTTGTAGAGCAGTGTTCCACTATTGGCCGCCTCTCTAAGGTGGTGACCCCGAGAATCAAAGGAAAGAAAGAGGTTAAATTTGAGGGCCTTAGTGGAGTGTCCTGTTCTCTAATCACAGCCAGGCAGTTAGTGCGGGCAGTTAACCAGGGAGGAGTAGCATTCGTTATATTGTTAGAAGCTTAAATTTCTAAGCTATCGATCATAGAAGTGTCGGTAGTGGCAGAATTCGAGGATGTGTTTCCTGAGGAGTTACCTGGAGCACCTCCTCGACGGGAGATCAATTTCTCGATCGAGTTAGTGCCAGAATCTAGGTCGGTATCACATCCTCCTTTTAGGATGGAACTAAAGGAGTTAGCCGAGCTCAAGGTATAGTTGCAGGTACTGTCGGAGCAGGGGTACATAAGACCCAACTCATTTCTTTGGAGCGCGCAAGTACTGTTTGTTAAGAAGAAAGATGGTAGTATACGGCTGTGCATAGACTACCAGGAGTTGAATAAATTGACCGTCAAGAATAAGTGTCTGATTCCACGGATAGATGACCTATTCGACTAGTTGGTAGGGTCATTGGTGTACTCTAAGTTGGACTTGAAGTCTGGATACTACCAGTTATGGAATCGATACATGGGCATACCCAAGACAGCGTTTGGTGCGAGGTATGATCACTTCGAGTTCTCGGTGATGTCGTTTGGGTTGATGAACGCGCCATCGGTATTCATGGATTTGATGAACCGAGTGTTTCGGGAGTACTTAGACTCATTTGTAGTCGTCTTTATTGACAATATTTTGGTATACTCCAAATCAGAGGCAGAGCATGAGGCTCATCTGAGAGTAGTCTTGCAGACTCCGAGAGAGAACCAGTTGTATGCAAAGTTCTCAAAGTGCGAGTTATGGTTGAATAAGGTGGCATTTTTGGGCCATGTAATTAGTGGTGATGGGGTGGCAGTGGATCCAGCAAGATTCGAGTCCATCAGAGATTGGCCAATTCTTATCACCGTGGCAGAAGTCACGAGTTTTCTTGGACTAGCCGGGTACTATAGAAGGTTTGTGGAAAACTTTTCGCGGGTAGCTCTGCCCCTCACTACTTTGACTCGTAAGGACCAGAGGTTTCTGTGGACTCAGGAGTTCAATAAAGCATTCAACACCTTGAAGTAAAGGCTGATGAAAGCTCCAATCTTATGTCTTCTTAAAGGGACTGAAGGATTTCAAATTTTCAGTGATACAACAGGTTGCGGTTTGGGTTGCAAGTTAGTGCAAAATGGCAAGGTGATAGCCTCTGGGTCTAGGCATTTGAAAACTCATGAGAGGAATTACCTTGTACATGAATTGGAGTTGGCAGCAGTAATTTTTGCGTTGAAGTTGTGGCGGCACTATGTGTATGGTGTCAAGGTAGAGATCTTCACGGACCACAAAAGCCTGAAGTATCTCCTAGATCAAAAAGATTTGAACTTGCGGCAGCGCAAATGGGTCGAGTTCCTTAGGGACTATGATATGGCAATTCATTATACGCCAGGCAAAGCAAACGTGGTGGCGGATGCCTTGAGTAGAAAATTTTCTGGACAAGGGAATTGGATTGATGCTCATGATGAGCGGTTGATACGGGATTGTGAGTCCCTTTGATTGGAGTGTGTATCGAGATGAGTCGGGTACGACTCGATTGAGCTGGATAGAAATGCAAAACAACTTGTCCAATCATATTCGGGAAGCGACTAGTGTGGATGCAGAGTTTCAGCCATTTGTGGCGGAAGCTCAAAAAGGCAAGGGTAGTGCCTGGGAGATGATTGATGGGATCTTAAGGAAGGATGGAAGGATATGCATACTATAGTTTGGCAAACTCCGTAAGGAGTTAATGTTTGAGGCTCATTTCACGAAGTACTCCATTCATAGGGGCAGTACAAAGATGTACTTGGATATGAAGAAATCCTTTTGGTGGCCTGGTTTGAAGCGGGATGTTGTTTTGTACATGAGTCAGTGTCAAACTTGTGCCTTAGTGAAGGCTGAGTATCAGAAGCCGGGCAGATTCTTGAAGCCTCTTCCTATCCACGAGTGGAAATTTGAATACATCTCCATAGATTTTGAGCCTGGCATACCTCGGTCGCAGTAGGGAAATGATGCGATATGGGTGATCGTAGATCACTTGACCAAAGTGGCTCACTTCATCCTGAATCGGAAGGAGGACAGTGTGGAGAAGCTGGTAGAACTGTATGTTCGTAATATTATGCTGTTGCACGAAATTTCCAAGAGTATTGTTAGTGATCGCGATGGACGGTTCACGTCCAAAGACTGGAGGTTGGTACAGAAGATTCTAGGTACGAAGCTCAGGTTCAGTACGGTATTCCATCCTCAAACTGATGGTCAAACAGAAAGAACGAATCGTACAATGGAGGATATGTTGAGGATGTGTACTCTAAACTTTGGTAAGAAGTGAGAATATCACCTCTTTATGGTGGAGTTTGCCTATAACAACAGTTTCTAGGCAAGTATAAAGATGGCGCCATACAAGGTTTTGTATGGAAGGTGGTGTCGAAATCCGATGTCATGGACGTAGACGGGAGACACCAAACTTTTGGGAAAGGAGGCATTGACTGATACTTGCGAGTTGGTGCGAACATTTCAGGAGCGCATGAAGGTTGCTAAGGTGTAACGACCCCATCCGTTCGATGACGTATAGTAGAAGGTCCGGCCGGGGCCCCACACTATATGCCACAAACAGACGGTGAGGTCATAGGATAATACCAAACCAAACACGAATCCTAACTCAGAGCATTCTAGCGGAAGCTTTAAGTAGTAGTTTGAACTCTAACCAGGAATGTCCAATATATAAACCACCTTTATATATAATCACGGAATGTACACAAATACATAGAGTTTGGCCTTAAGGCCTTACAATTCCTCTTTTCACAACGTATGGTTTACAAACCTCGACGCGCAGGCCGGTCATACATGAGTACAAGCAAATAAGCAAAAACATTCGCTTAGCCTTCAAGGGCTAGCCGCAGCAGCAACAGCAGTAGGGCTTCAGCCCTTCACTTACCACTTGGCTCTCCAGCACCTGCAAGGGAACAATCCACCCAACCGGTGGCAAACAATGCAACGGTCAGCATTCAGCTGACCCAATTATAACAATCTTACCCCTTTCTCGGGGCATTAGCATTCTTTCCCTGCAAAGCATGGCATCATCATATAGCAACTATGTGCGCGCAGGCACATTCAAGCCATCACAACTATCGGCCACACGGCCCGACAGTCCGTGCACTCAGGGCACATTCTCGGTGTACCGGAATACCAGGGTCAACACCACCGTCTACACGGTATTTGAGCATTCTAGTCTTTCCGGCGAGCGGGCCTAAGACTCTCATTAGGCGCTCCAACAAAACCTATAACCAGGCTTCCAAGTCGGACGGACCTAACGCAGGTATGGATCAGCCACCCCCGTTGCTCAAGTCGCCGTGCCACCTCGAATACGGAAGTATCCATGGCTATTTATAGGCGCGGGTCGGTTTCACCTTTCCTGTTCAGCAATCTGCCTTTTCATCGAGTTGCAGCCCAACGGCTCAACCGCTCATAAAGTGGCAACGCACGGCCACAAGAGTTGCATCCAACCCTCTTCATTTCCTGGACATCATCCAGTACTTCCTGCTGCACCAAGCAATAGGTAGGCACAAGGAAACACAAGCCATCATCACGGAGCCTTCTTCGATATGCAAACAAGCATCACCAATCCAGACTATGTCCAGATGGGCTTCACACAGCATGCCTAGAGCCGTACTCCAATTCCGGCCTCTAACAAGGGGGACTTCACATATCTACCCCAAGGGACACCACAACCCACCGCACACTCGCGGGGAAGGGTTTTCCTATGCAATGCAGAAAAGAAGGACTTCACATGTCCAAGAAGGGAGATCGTTACCCTTGTCGATCTCTTGGGAGCCATCAAAAACTAGCCGGTGAGAAAGAACCGCAGCAGCCTTGCCTTCACAACGCCGGCTTCGGATCACGAATCGGACCACGGGAACTCCGCCGGTGGCTTGATCTCCTCCTCCTTCTTCTTCCTCCTCTCTCTTTCTCTCTTCCTTAAGCACATGAAGAATGAATCTTCATCAGCCTTCACGGATTAAATCCAGCCAGGAAACCACCTGAGCCCTTGGATAAAAAGAGAGAAATCTGAACGGCCACGATTTGCCCAAAAAACCCAATTTTTGGCTGACACGGCCTGTGACACGCCCGTGTCACAGGCCGTGTACCCTTAAGCGACACACACGATATTCATACCGACTGAGATTTACCAGAACACGGGCATCGACACGCCCGTGTCGAACCTGACACGCCCGTGTCATTCCTGAGACACGCCCGTGTTACCCTTGCCTCATCGAGCTGCAAGCAGTACACGGGTCGGAACACGGCATCGGACATGCCCGTGTCCAACCTGACACGCCCGTGTTCAAGGCTTGGTTCAAGGCCGTGTAACCTTCTGACTCGGGCCACATTTTTATTTACGTGACACGCCCTGGGACACGCCCGTGTCCCAGGCCGTGTACCCCCGACACGCCCTGGGACACGCCCGTGTCCCAGGCCGTGTAAAATGACCTGCACCTCAAACTTCATTTTAAGTCTTTTTGGGGTCTTTTTGGGGTGTTACAACCCTCCCCCCTTAACAAAATTTCGTCCAGAAATTTGCACGGTAAGGAAACAAGAACCAGCAATGCTATAACTTGATAACTATGTTATAACAAAAAGTACACGGTCTACAGTTTATACAAATAACTCGGGAAATTCAGCTCGCATGGTCTGCTCTCGCTCCCATGTTAGCTCTTCACGGCCACAATTGTCCCATCGGACCTTGACCATCCCGATCACTTTGTTCCGCAACTGTTTCTCGGCTCGATCCTCGATCCGAATGGGTCTAACCCTCGTCGTTAGCCCATACTCGACCGGTACCCGATCATTCTCCACTACTTGAGCTGGATCCTTCACCGCCTTACGAAGGACTGAGATTTGAAATACATCATGTAATCCACCCAAGTCTGCTGAAAGTGCTAGTCGATAAGCAGCTTCCCCAACTCGCTCCACCACCTCAAACAGACCAAGATACCTCGGACTTAGCTTTATCAAACGCCGAATCCTGGACACGCCTTTGAAGGGTTTGATCTTCAAATATACCCAATCACCCACCGCGAACTCCACGTTCCGTTGTTTGGCATTGTAGTACTTTGCTTGACGATCTTGGGCTATCAATAGCCTCTCCCGAATAGAGCGTATGAGCGAGGTAGCTTCTTCGACTTTCTTTTTCCCACTCAGCTTAGATTCGCCTGCTTCTGCCCAAGCTAACGGTGTACGGCATTTCCGACCATATAAAGCTTCAAATGGCGCCATACCAATACTCGCTTGGTAGCTATTATTATAGGCAAATTCGACAAGAAATATATAATCTTCCCATCTTTTACCAAAGTCTAGGGCGCACATGCGGAGCATATCCTCCATCGTCCTGTTGGTTCGTTCAGTCTGGCCATCCTTTTGGGGATGAAAGGCCGTACTAAACGCTAACTTTGTACCCAACATTTGATGAACGAGCCGCCAATCATTCGATGTGAACCGCCCATCACGGTCACTAACGATGCTCCGGGGAACACCGTGCAGTCGAACAACCTGCTCCACATAAAGCTTGGCCAAGGTTTCCACTGAATCGTCTCTTCTGTTTGGAAGGAAGTGCGCCACTTTTGTCAACCGGTCCACAATCACCCAGATTGAATCATGACCGCGTTGAGATCTCGGCAACCCATGCACGAAATCCATCAAAATATCATCGAACTTCCACTCCGGAATAGGTAACGACTTCAGGAAACCGCCAGGCTTCTGGCATTCTGCTTTCACCAACGCACAGGTGTTGCATTCAGCCACATAACGTGCGACATCTTTCTTTAATCCGGGCCACCAGAACAGCTTTTTCAGATCTCTGTACATCTTTGTGCTCCCTGGGTGAACTGAGTACTTTGCAAAGTGAGCTTCGTACATCAACTCTTCCCTCAATTTACCCACACTCGGGACGCACACTCGACCATTTCTTCTTAACAAACCGTTATCCCAAGAGAATTGGTCATCCGGCCCATCTTTTGCATAGCGCTGGAGGCTTTCATCAAGCTCCGTTGCTCGCCGAACTCTATCTGTAAGGTCATATTGCACCTCCGTCCAGTTCAAGCATGCATCGGTTGACGAACCCTTGTCAACACAAGATATCTCCAATGCTTCCAATTCCTGGATTAAACGCTGATCATGCCTCTGCAACCAGCTTGCCCATACCGGAGTCTTTCGACTCAATGCATCAGCGACCACATTTCCCTTCCCGGGAGTATAGTGAATCTCGAAGGTGTAGTCCCCAAGGAACTCCATCCATCTTCGTTGTCGCATATTCAGATCCTTCTGATCCAACAAATACTTTAGGCTTTTATGATCTGTATAGATATCCACTTTAACGCCATATAGATAGTGCCGCCACAACTTGAGCGCAAAGATTACCGCCGCCAACTCCAAATCATGGACGGGGTAATTCTGCTCATGCACTTTCAACTGGCGCGAGCCATAAGCAATCACTTTACCAAACTGCAGAAGAACGCAGCCTAAGCCGCTCCCGGAAGCATCACTATAGATCTCATACCCATCGGTACCACATGGCGATGTCAACACAGGCGCCATGGTCAAACGACTCTTCAATTCTTCAAAAGCTCGCGCGCACTTCGGCGTCCAAATGAACTTTTGATCTTTTCTCGTCAGCGTGGTCAGAGGTAAAGCAATCCGTGAGAAGTTTTCCACAAACCGTCTATAGTAGCCCGCAAGTCCAAGGAAGCTCCTGAACTCGGCCACTGAAGACATCACTGGCCAATCTCAGATGGCACTTATCTTCAACGGATCCACCGCGATACCTTCTCCACTTACCACATGGCCTAAAAAGGCTACTGAAGAGAGCCAGAACTCACACTTTGAGAACTTGGAAAAAAGCTTATTCCTCCGCAGGGTAAGCAAGACCAACCGCAAATGGTTTGCGTGATCCTCTTCCGACTGAGAGTATACTAAGATGTCATCGATAAACACAATAACGAACAAATCCAAGTACTCTCGGAACGTTCGATGCATTAGGTCCATAAATACCGAAGGCACATTACATAGGCCAAACGGCATTACCGTGAACTCATAATGACCGTAGCGTGTTCCAAACGCCGTCTTGGGAATGTCACCTTCCCTAATCCACAGCTGATAATAACCCGATTTCAAATCCAATTTGGAATAGACCGTTGATCCTGCCAGCTGATCAAAGAGGTCATCAATCCGCGGGATCGGATATTTGTTTTTCTCCGTCAGCTTATTCAATTCGCGGTAGTCAATAAACAACCGTAAGCTACCGTCTTTCTTTTTCACAAATAGAACAGACGCGCTCCAAGGTGACATACTTGGGCGTATATATCCCTGCTCCAACAACTCTTGCAATTGGACTTTCAACTCAGCCATCTCTTTTGGCGCAATGCGATATGGAGAGCGGGCCACAGGTTTCGCACCTGGCACCAACTCAATAGAGAAGTCAATCTCCCGCTGGGGTGGTAACCCAGGAAGATCTTTAGGAAACACATCGGCAAACTCTGACACAACTAGTACTTCACCGACACTGGCCTTTGGCTCAACAGCCTGAATGAGCGTGAAGAATAACTCCGCGCCCTTCCGAACAGCATTGATGATTTGGAGTGCAGACAACAGGGTCCCGCCAACTCCTCGCATACCAGCGAACTTCGTCACAAGTCCGGTATTCTGGCCCAGTGTAATCTCCTTGGAGTTGCAATCAATAAAGGCACGCTGCTCCGAGAGCCAGTCCATACCAAAGATCACATCAAACTCCGACAACGGTAGCACAGCTGCACTCAAACCGAAATCCCGACTTCCTATTTGCACATCCACATCGCAAGCCCTATCCGCAAGCATCACACAGCCATTCGGCAATAACACCCTTGTACTATCCACCGTCACATGACTTGGTGCCCCAATGCGAGATACGAAATCCTCAGACAGGAAAGAATGCGAAGCACCCGTATCAAACAGGGCTCTCGCCAAATTATTCCGAATCAGGACAAAGCCTGCAGCACACACACATGCACAAGCTATACATAACCAAAAACAATAGCACACAAACAAGTAAGCTAAATCAACTCGTACCTGTGACAACGTCACTTTGCTTAATCGCTTCCTGTTGGCCAAGCTGATAGATTCGGGGCTGTGCCTGAGACGCAGAGGAATCAACCACCGCTTTGCCCTTCTCAGCATACGATGCACCCGCCTTCTTATCCCCTTTGGGCTGAACAACCCGACAGTCAGGAGCTATATGCCCCACTCGGCCACAGTTATAGCATGTACGAGAATCCAGCCTTGATGTCGCTCCCGACACAACGGTCGAAGTCACTTGCCCAGACGGCTTGGACCTCTTGCCCCCTTTCTTCTGGTAAAAAGATTTGCTCGGGCGAGGTGCTTGTACCTCTGGCTTTGACACAACTAAGCCCTTATTCCCTTGCACCCGCCGCATATCCTTCTCCAACGCACACGCAGTATCAACCAACGCCTGAAACCCTTGGTTCACTGAACTCGAAAGCAGGAATCGCAACTCATCCCACAATCCTTCATAGAACCGATTCGTTTTCCTTTGGTCATCCGCGAAGATTGTGCCCGCATACCGTCCCAACCTGGTAAACTCATTCAAGTAGATATCCACACTATCTTCCCCTTGCTTTAACCGTTGGAACTCATTTTCCATAGTAATGCGTTGCGCCGCTGGGACATGTTTCGCCAGAAATATTCGAGAGAACTCCTCAATCGACACTTGCGTTAATTGCCTGCCCGCCAAATGTTGTACCTCAACCTCGTCCCACCACAACCGCGCCTCTCCTTCAAGCATGAAGGTGGCCAAGGTGACCTTTAGAGTTTCCTCCGCCCTGATCGCTATCATTATCCTCTTGACACGCGATAACCAATCTTCCGCCTGCGTTGGGGATCCCATTCCCGTAAACGTAGGAGGACTGAAGCTCATGAATTGCTTCAACTGTCGGTCAGTTGCTCGTGGATCTACATCCTCAACCGGCTCGGGTCTTACAACAACACGAACTGGCTCGACTGCTGGCTGCGCTTGCCCGGTCGGCTGAATCATGGCAAATAGAGCCTCAGCAACTAAACGAACAGTTTCCGCAGATGGAGGAGGTGTGGGCACCTCAACTGGTGCCGCACTCTCATCAGAGTGCTGGGGCTCAGACTGCCCAGCACCACTACGCGTCACCTATAGGTGGACAAGACACACATTAGCGAACATATGCAAGCAAAACAACACAAAAAGGAACGCGCAGATTCCTCAAACAAGATTTTGTACATTCCTTAGTGGACATTCCAGAGTTCATTAGCGTTAAAGCAGGGCGCATGAACACGCGCTCGCCACCCCATAAAAGAATTCGTCCACGAATTCGATAGAGGAAGACCGAACGAAGCTGATACCAAAATGTAACGACCCCATCCGTTCGATGACGTATAGTAGAAGGTCCGGCCGGGGCCCCACACTATATGCCACAAACAGACGGTGAGGTCACAGGATAATACCAAACAAAACACGAATCCTAACTCAGAGCATTCTAGCGGAAGCTTTAAGTAGTAGTTTGAACTCTAACCAGGAATGTCCAATATATAAACCATCTTTATATATAATCACGGAATGTACACAAATACATAGAGTTTGGCCTTAAGGCCTTACAGTTCCTCTTTTCACAACGTATGGTTTACAAACCTCGGCGCGCAGGCCGGTCATACATGAGTACAAGCAAATAAGCAAAAAACATTCGCTTAGCCTTCAAGGGCTAGCCACAGCAGCAGCAGCAACAGCAGTAGGGCTTCAGCCCTTCACTTACCACTTGGCTCTCCAGCACCTGCAAGGGAACAATCCACCCAACCGGTGGCAAACAATGCAACGGTCAGCATTCAGCTGACCCAATTATAACAATCTTACCCCTTTCTCGGGGCATTAGCATTCTTTCCCTGCAAAGCATGGCATCATCATATAGCAACTGTGTGCGCGCAGGCACATTCAAGCCATCACAACTATCGGCCACACGGCCCGACAGTCCGTGCACTCAGGGCACATTCTCGGTGTACCAAAATACCAGGGTCAACACCACCATCTACACGGTATTTGAGCATTCTAGTCTTTCCGGCGCGCGGGCCTAGGACTCTCATTAGGCGCTCCAACAAAACCGATAACCAGGCTTCCAAGTCGGACAGACCTAACGCAGGTACGGATCAGCCACCCCCCGTTGCTCAAGTCGCCGTGCCACCTCGAATACGGAAGTATCCATGGCTATTTATAGGCGCGGGTCGGTTTCACCTTTCCTGTTCGGCAATCTGCCTTTTCATCGAGTTGCAGCCCAACGGCTCAACCGCTCATAAAGTGGCAATGCACGGCCACAAGAGTTGCATCCAACCCTCTTCATTTCCTGGACATCATCTAATACTTCTTGCCGCACCAAGCAACAGGTAGGCACAAGGCAACACAAGCCATCATCACGGAGCCTTCTCCGATATGCAAACAAGCATCACCAATCCAGACCATGTCCAGATGGGCTTCACACAGCATGCCTAGAGCCGTACTCCAATTCCGGCCTCTAACAAGGGGGACTTCACATATCTACCCCAAGGGACACCACAACCCACCGCACACTCGCGGGGAAGGGTTTTCCCTATGCAATGCAGAAAAGAAGGACTTCACATGTCCAAGAAGGGAGATCGTTACCCTTGTCGATCTCTTGGGAGCCATCGAAAACTAGCCGGTGAGAAAGAACCGCAGCAGCCTTGCCTTCACAACGCCGGCTTCGGATCACGAATCGGACCACGGGAACTCCGCCGGTGGCTTGATCTCCTCCTCCTTCTTCTTCCTCCTCTCTCTTTCTCTCTTCCTTAAGCACATGAAGAATGAATCTTCATCAGCCTTCACGGATTAAATCCAGCCAGGAACCACCTGAGCCCTTGGATCAAAAGAGAGAAATCTGAACGGCCATGATTTGCCCAAAAAACCCAATTTTTGGCTGACACGGCCTGTGACACGCCCGTGTCACAGGCCGTGTACCCTTAAGCGGCACACACGATATTCATACCGACTGAGGTTTACCAGAACACGGGCATCGACACGCCCGTGTCATTCCTGAGACACGCCCGTGTCACCCTTGCCTCATCGAGCTGCAAGCAGTACACGGGTCGGAACACGGCATCGGACACGCCCGTGTCCAACCTGACACGCCCGTGTTCAAGGCTTGGTTCAAGGCCGTGTAATCTTCTGACTCGGGCCACATTTTTATTTGCGTGACATGCCCTGGGACACGCCCGTGTCCCAGGCCGTGTACCCCCGACACGCCCTGGGACACGCCCGTGTCCTAGGCCGTGTAAAATGACCTGCACCTCAAACTTCATTTTGAGTCTTTTTGGGGTCTTTTTGGGGTGTTACATAAGGATCGGCAAGTGAACTATTTTAATGCTCGCCATTGGAACGTGGAGTTTACGATATGCGATTTGGTGTACCTATAGATTAATCCATTCAAAGGAGTTTCACAAATTCGCCGACTCAAGAAGTTGATTCTGAGGTTTTTGGGCCATTCGAGGTAATGGACCGTATCGGAGAAGCGGCTTACCGGTTAGCATTGTATGCAGAGCTGAGTGGATTACATAATGTCTTCCACATCTCTGTCTATAGGAAGGCCTTGATGGAGGCAAGTGTTGTGGTTGAATCGGCGACAGTGTTGGTAGAGGAAGACTTGAGGACGAAAGTACGTCCGGTTGGCATAGAAGATTCAGAAGTTTGGCAGTTATCGAATAAAGAGGCCAAACTCGTAAAGGTGCATTGTGACAACTACGGGCGAGACAAGTTCTCTTGAGAGAATGAACAGGCAAATGCAGGAGGACTTCCCGAAACTTTTTTACTTCAGGTATGATTTTTTTGAGTGCTTGCTTAATTTCGAGGATGAAATTCTTCTAAGGGGGAGGAGTTGTTACACCCCGGTTTTTCCAGATCTTGAGTCTTTGGAAGCTATCGCGCGACGATGGGTAGCTATCGCCCGGCGAGAGCCTTATTTCATCGAATCCAGGCATTGAGAGCATTGTGTGCTAGCATAAGGCGTTAGCTAGCTACCACTCGACGGTAGCTTGGCATTGAGTGCATTAAGGGGCTGGCGTTGAGTGGTGGCATTGAGTGGTAGGCATTGAGTGAGCTACCGCGTAGCATTAGTATTACTGCCGGCATTAGCGCAGCCTTATTTTTTTGACCGAGCGCTTGAGAAGCTACCGCCCGGTGGTAGGTAGTTGCCGCACGGCGATAACTTATGGGAGCAGTTCCGTCATTTGGCATTTTAGCCATCTGATTCCTCTTAGGATTTGATCCTATATCCCAGTACACTCTGTCCAAAGGGCATATATAGGGCGAAAATGTTCTAAACCCTCATTCTTCTCATTTAGAGTGGAAGTTAGGGTTTGAGTCTTAGAGTTTAGAGGAGGAAGAAGAAGACCCTTCTCCGCCTTTGACGTAGCTTTGGGGATCCGGTCGTTGATCCGACGTCAGATCCGCGGAGAGGACTTGAAGGCACACATTTTCATCTGTGCAAATCAAGGTTTCCATGGTGAGGAAGAGGAGTCAAAAGGTAACGACACTTCTCCTCTCGGTCTTTAGGATGCGTGCATGGCATCCATGTTTATTACTGTTTTCTTTCAAACATTTGGGCCTCAGATCTCTCAAATGAAAGGGGTTCGGTTTGCCATGGCTCAAGAGGAGCCACCGGGTTGATTGTGTCCGTCCCTGGCATGATATTACATTAGAAATCCATTACGTTAGTAGATTAGGTATTGTAGGTGAAGCCGTAGTCGCGACCATTAGTCCGACTCGGTGATGTTGCATAGCGAGCCTTAAGGATTTTGTTAGAAATCCGTTAGCGGCAAGACGCCATTTGTGATGTTGTTTTCCCCCTCTTTCGTGTAAGTACATATAACCAGAACCAGACTAGGTGGAAATTAGAGTACACACTATATCATAGGGACGATAAGGTATGAATGGTGGATTAGGGCAGGAAAGGCTTGTGATTATGATGTGTTAAGGCATGGTTTTGTCTTTGTGGTTGGCTGGCTAGCCCATGGCATGCAACTCATGTGTAGAGAGTGTCCCAATGAGACTAGTCCCCTTCTATAAAATTGACGAAAATGCCAAGCTTAGGACAAGTCCGGGTGATGAAGCCCACGAGCGGGTGAGGTCCAGCAAGGGTTCTTATAATCGGTTTGTGTGTGTGACGTAATCCTGACATGAGAAGTAAGAGCTTGCAGGCAATCTCGGGTTTGAGACCCACAAGTGGGTGGGGCCTAGGCAAGCGTTCCGTATAGTGGATTGTACGCCGATTGGGAAATTGGAAGTACCTTTGTTTTTGCGGCTTGAACACCGATGATGAAATTGGAAGTACCTGATTGATGATGTGTTAGAAGCATGCGCTTTAGGGGGTCTTGGGTGAAACTCATGATTGCATACATGCTGCATTGTAGGCCCTTTATATTACATGCTCCACTAAGAAACATGTTTGTTGCATGAGACATCCAAACCTGTTTTATAGCTTTACATGTTTATGTATATTGCATATGAAGTGCTGACCTGCAGGGTGGTGGTGTTCCCTGGGGTCCGCTAGGGATGACTGGGAGGAGATGTTTTGGTTACACAGTTAAGGCCCGCCTTTGCTGACCCATGTTACCACCAATTTTTGCAGGGCAAGTATCACAAGTGAGAGCAAGATCGCCGGCCAAAATGGCCTAAGCCTCATGAAGTGATCTCTTTGTTTGGTAGCTTTGTTTGGGTGAATGTTATGCTTAGTACACTGTGATCTGGCTTGCATGCCGAGGTAGCCTAGGAGTGTTTTTGCACATTGATATGTTATTGTTTCAGTTTTGGACTCAAGAATATTGTAAGGCCTTCAGGCCGATTTGATACTCTTATATTAGTGGATAACTTCTAGTCTTGTTATTTGTTTCCGCTGTGTTTAGTTCGAGTTTTGAGTTGGGTAGTTTATATCATGTTATAATGCTTAAGCTGTGGCGTCTGTATGTTGTGGAGCCCCGACCGGACCCATATTATACAGTCATTACAGGGGAGGTGTTACATCGTTGACCCATGTGTTGGAACCCTAGTTCTGATTTGGGCAAGGATAACTATTAGGATGCCTAGGTTGACCCAATATGTATAGTCAAGGGTCATAGGATTATTTCCAGGACCATTCCTTCAAAAGAATTCCAGAGAAATTCAGATTTCAAGTTCAGGAATTTTAGTTCGACGATAGTCGAACTCAACTCGACGATCATCGATCTCAGATCGACGAACTCATAGTTCCTACTCTGAGTTGAGCTCGACAAAAGTCCAGTTGAGATCGACGAACTGTAAGCTAATATCAGAATTTCAGCTCGACGAAGGAGACATTTCAGCTCGGCGGTCTCCAAGCTCAGGTCAACGAATTTCTTGCTCAGTCCGACGATTTCCAGATAGAGTTTTAGGAAGTCATCTCTTTCCAGAAATAGATTATTTTCAAGGCTTAATTTCAGACAAATTATTTTGAAGGAAGAATACTCTAATGGGATTAATTTCAGGCAGATATGGCTCTGACATTTAATGCAATATATTCTTATGAAAATACCAATTTAGAGGCAGCATTAAATGTGGATATTATCATAGAGTTAAATGTTAATCTTTTTCCAAGGCAGTTACCATTCTATGGAATGCTCTAGCTATTTAGAATGAATTCAAATATTTGAATTCCTAAAGCATACAAAGACAGAAGATGATCAGAAGTTTTGGTTCTGTCAAAAGAGTCATACACACACAGACTTATAGATTTAGATTTTCTGCCTCAAGCTTTTCTTCCAGCAAACAATCATCATTCTGAGATCAACTTCACAATCACTCAGACACATATACTAGAAGGAGAAGTCTTCCTTGAAGGACTACACCATGAAGCAAAGCATCCACTCTTAAACTATTCAATATCTAAGGGGTAACTTTGACAACATCAACAAAATCCACTAGTCTTCTCTTAGATTATTGACAGACAAGAACATCATCTGTATTTTCCATTTCAAGTGTATAGGGTTTTTAACTCTCTTCAAAAGTTATCATTTGGTTGTCAAGTCTCCTGATCAAAAGACTTGGTTTGGTTTTTTGGCACCTGGTCAAAAGCTCAAAGGGTTGCAAGGTCTCCCTTAGAAAAAAGATCTTGTGGTGGCAGGGCACCTGATCAAAAACCTGTAGTGGATTCCTACCAGGGTGGTAGAAGAGTGAATGTACCCAAGTTTTAGGGGAACCACTATAAACTCCTTGTGTCGTCTGGTTTGCTTTTTTCTTTCTATTTCTGCGCTGAATGTTTCCTTTATATATACATATATATAAACTCTAGAGTAAAGATAAGATCTATCCCTTCACTTTCAATTGGTATCAGAGGGAGGTTATTTGGTTTCACAGGCTAACACCTCAACCAAAAGATCCTTGATAGATCTGATTTATTTTCTAGTTTGTTGTTTTTCCCATGGCACAGAATAAGGAATTTGAAAGCACTAAACCTCCAGTGTGTATCTTAATAAGTTTGCACTTTGGAAGACAAGAATTAGGTTGTATATGAATTCCATTGATGAAGATATTTATAATTACATTTTGATAGGTCCCCCTACACCAACTACAACAGCAAGCACCAGTGTTGTACCACCTGAATGGACAAAAGCTCATAATAAGTTGAGAATAGTTGATGCTGAGGCTATGAACATTCTAGCCTAATCAATGTCTGATGAAATTTTTCAGGAAGTTGCTGAATGTTCTTCAGCAAAAGATATTTGGGACTCCCTCATAAAAATGGTTGTTGAAACATGGAGTGAATCAGATTCAGAAACTTCATTCTATACAACTGAAGATGAAGAAGAATCAAGAGCGAGAGAATTCTGTTTGATGGCAATAAATGCTTCCTGCAGTAATTCTGATTCAGAATCTGAGTCTGAAGAAGACCAGGTAATCTCCTCTTTTGATTTCAATTCATAACATTTTAAAACAGATTTTAAATTATTATATGAAGATTTGATTCAATCTGAGAAGGAAATACAACTTCTCAAAGAGAAATTAACTGAACAAAATAATCTGTCTTCTGAAAACATAAAACATAAAGAAGATTTAAAAAATGCTCTTGAATAAATAGTTTCCTTAAAATCAGCAAAAGGGAAAGAAAAGTTAGAAGATTTAAATAAAATAACTGAAGTTTTACATAATATTAAACCAAAACCAATTAAGAATTTTCAGAAAAATTATGTTCAAAATATTTCATCGAACCGAGATCGATGAAATCAGCATCATTCGTCGAACTATGAACGTTAGATTTCAGTATAATCTTCAAAGAAATTGTGATCGATGAAATCCAAATAATTCGTCGAGCCGAGATCGACGAATGTGGAAAACAGAAAATATCTATTATCATTCTGTGAATAGAGCTCGACGAACTCACCTCCATTCGTCGAACTCAGATCGACAAAATCAATATGATTCGTCGAACTCATATTTTCAAAATAGAAAATTCAATTTCTTTCAAAATTATAATCAAAGACAAAAATCTGTAAACCCCTTTACTCAGTGGATAATCCCTCCTATGATATATCATCCATTAGGATATAAACATCAACCTGAGTGTTCTTTTATTTCAAATTATTATTATGAAAGAAAAATAGGACCCAAGGTAACTTGGGTCAAGAATACCTAAACTATCTTTTCAGGAAAAGAACAATCTTACCACAGAGGTATAGTGGTATTTGGTAGTCTCCAAAAGCTGTTATTTCTATAGACTAATTCCAGAAGATTATAGACTCTCAAATTTCAGATGATCTATAAGGAAGCTGAAGATCCAATCAGTTTCAGATTCTTCTTCAGCTGCTCCTTATAAGGACTCTTAGTTTTAATTTAAATATTGTTATTATTTCTTTTTCTCAAAGAACCCTTGTATATCTGCTGAAAATTAATAATTCAGTCAGACTTTGTATGCTTTGTGTTTTATTTTGTGTGAATAGTATCCTCACCTAAATAGGGGAAGATTATTGGAACCCTAGTTCTGATTTGGGTAAGGATTACTATTAGGATGTCTAGGTTGACCTAATATGTATAGTCAAGGGTCATAGGATTATTTCCAGGACCATTTCTTCAGAAGAATTCCATAGAAATTCAGATTTCAAGTTCAAGAAATTTAGTTCGACGATAGTCGAACTCAGCTCGACGATCGTCGATCTCAGATCGACGAACTCAGTGTTCCTTCTCTGAGTTGAGCTCGACAAAAGTCCAGCTGAGATCGACGAACTGTGAGCTAATATCAGAATCTCAGCTTGACGAAGGAGACATCTCAGCTCGACGATCTCCAAGCTCAGGTCGATGAATTTCTTGCTCAGTTCGACGATTTCCAGATAGAGATTTAGGCAGTCATCTCTTTCCAAAAATAGATTATTTTTAAGGCTTTATTTCAGGCAAATTATTCTGAAGGAAGAATACTCTAATGGGATTAATTTCAGGCAGATATGGCTCTGACATTTAATATAATATATTCTTTTGAAAATAGCCGTTTAGAGGCAACATTAAATGTGGATATTATCACAGAGTTAATTGCTAATCTTTTTCCAAGGCAGTTACCAATCTAGGGAATGATCCAGCTATTCAGAATAAATTCTAATATTTGAATTCCTCAAGCATATAGAGATAGAAGATGATTTGAAGTTTTCTTTCTATCAAAAGAGTAAAACATAAACAGACTTATAAATTCAGATTTTCTGCCTCAAGCTTTTCTTCCAACAAACAATCATCATTCTAAGATCAACTTCACAATCACTCAGATACATATACTGGAAGGAGAAGTCTTCCTTGAGGGCCTACACCCTGAAACAAAGCTTACACTCCTTAACTATTCTATATCTAAGGGGGAGCTTTGACAACATCAACAAAATCCACTAGTCTTCTCTCAGATTATTGATAGAGAAGAACATCATCTTTATTTTCAATTTCCAGTGTGTAGGATTTTTAACTCCCTTCAAAAGTTATCATTTGGTTGTCAAGTCTCCTGATCAAAAGACTTGTTTTGGTTTTTGGGCACCTGGTAAAAAGCTCAAAGGGTTGAAAGGTCTCCCTTAGAAAATAGATCTTATGGTGGCAGGGTACTTGATCAAAAACCTGTAGTGGATTCCTACTAGGGTGGTAGAAGAGTGGATGTACCCAAGTTTTGGGGGAACAACTATAAACTTCTTGTGTCATCTAGTTTGCTTTTTTCTTTCTATTTTTGTGCTGAATGTTTCCTTTATATATACATATATATAAACTCTAGAGTAAAGATAAGATCTATCCCTTCACTTTAACCATGTGTAATCTCTCTATTGGGATGTACTTCATCTAATATCACAAAGAAAGTTATTGTTCAAAATTAGCAGAATTTAGCTAAGTCTTTTCGTCGAGTGATCTTGTGAGGTCTCGTTATATTCATCGAGAACTCACGTAAGCACTCCCAAAATTTGTCGAGTGATCATTGGAGTACTTGATAGAACGTTGAGATTTATTGTCCATAATGGATAAGTTAAAATAGCTTAGACCTCTTGTATATACTCGACGAATTTGTCGAGTACTTATGTGAGTACTCATGAAATTCATCGAGTACTCTCGATAAGTCACGGTAACTGCCTTAAGGTTCCAGAGAAAGTTTGAAAACATAACCAGTTTAAGTAAATTCATCGTATACTCAATAAAATTCATTGAGTACTCTCAAGAGCTTTCAGCTAATTTGTTGAAAGGTCTCCTAAAATCCAAACATCTCACGCAAACTCTCTCTTAGGTTTTTTTTGATAGGTTCATCGAGTGGTTTGAAGATTTTACGTGATGTCTTGACGAATTTGGACTTAAACTGCTTTCGTTCAATTTTCATTTTCATTTTGATGGCTTTCAATAATTTGGGCTTCCTCCATATACAGTACATATGGACGGTATAACTAAGTTCTAAATTAAGCCATTAGTGAGGAATCGTCTATATATAGTCAAGGGATATTATAGAAAACCCTAATTACGGTTCTAATTACAAATTGCCAAAAATGATCGGGAATTCAAATTTTATTTCATAAAGACTCCCTCGCTAACGGCTCTCCCGATCTGTGATTCCTCCTACAAAGAAAAGACTTGATCGATCTCAATATTTCAGATTCACACACCTTTAGAGATCCTTCATTTCTCAAATCAGATTTGTGTTCTTATATTTCAGATCCTTCTTCTTCTTCAAGATTTCAGTAAAAGCTTTCACACAACGAAGAAGGACTGTTTTCAGATTTGAGAAAGAAGATTTTTTCCAACAAATATTTTTCTTATTGCATTGTAGGAAGTTTGTTCTTCGGAGTTTTTGTAGATCTGTGTTGAATGATCGAGTGTAGGAGAGGTTGTTCTCCAAGATTATAGGAGTTGGATACTCCAAGTGTAAGATTATTATAATCTTAGTTTTTGGTGAAGTTGGCGGGTCTAGCCTGAAGTGCTAGATAGGCGAGGCGGGAAATTAGGCGTACCCATCTTCGGGGAACAACTATAAATCTTTGTGTCTGTGTTGTGTTGTGCTCTCTTATTTGTGTTCTTTATTTTGATAAATATTTTAATTCTGCTAAAAGTTGCAAGACTCACATATTCACCCCCTCTAAGTGATTTAAGTCGATAACTAGATACACTTTATAAGCTTTACTAGTTGAAGAATAACTAATAAAAATTCATTGATCACTTTTCTCATCAAATTTACCTAAAAAATATTAAGTGTTTAAAATGAAACATTTACAACCAAAAGCTCTAAAATACGGTGCATTGGGTTTCTTTTGAAAATATAATTCATAAGGAGTTAGTTTCAAAAATGGATGAAGCATGACACAATTAATAACATAACATGCAATACTTACGGTTTTAGCCCAAAATAATCTAGGTAATTTATATTCAGACAACATAGTACGAGCTTGTTTTTAAAGAGTCATATTTTCCTTTCCTCTACATCATTTTGTTGTGGTGTGCAGGGAGTGAAAAATTCATGTTTTATCCCTAATTCAGTGCAAAAAATCAATAAATGTATCATTTTCAAACTCACCTCCATGATCTGAGCGTATACATTTGATTTTCACATCTAATTCATTTTTAATATGAATACATAACTTAGTGAATTAAAAAAATGCATCGAATTTGGAAGTTAGAAACATAGTCCAGCAAAATTTTGAATAAACATCTATAAAAACAAAAGTATATTTTCTACCTTCTAGAATTGGTGTAGTAATGTGTCCAAACAGATCCATATGAATTAACTAAAGAGGCATAGTAGTATAAATAGCATTTGTACTCTTAAATGAATATTTTGAAAACTTTCGTTTTTGACATGGCATACATAAAGAAGATAAATTTGCATTCAATAATAGAAAACCTTTAATTAATTTATCTTTTCAAAGCTTTAAAAATAATTTAGCACTTGAGTGACCAAGTCGCTTATGCCACAACTCTAACTCTTTATTTTTAGAAATAAAACATTTTAATGAGGAATGTGAAAAGTTATTATATAAACATTGTGAAATCTAGGTGTAGTTAGAATAATATCATTTGATTTTGAATTAATAATTTAGCATAGATTTGTAGATGATTCAAATAAAAAATTTAGACATTTATCACATAATTGACTTATTGAAATTAAATTATGTTTCAAACCACCTATATATAAAACATTTGACATAGTAAAAGATTCGATACCCACTACATTGAGGCTCATGATTCTTCCTTTTCCATTGTAACCAAAGGTTACCATTCCTCTTTTTTTCATTTTTAGGCTAAGGAACTTTGGTTTATTGCCCATTATGTGTTTTAAACAATTAGAATCTAAGTACCACACGTTTTCTTTCATCCTTAGCATGTCAACACACTTAGAAAGGAGATGAGAGTAAAGATCTGGCTACCCAAGTGGTTCCTCTCATAGAATAGGTGGAAGCCTTAGGCACCCAAACTTATTTTAAAAAAACTTTGGCCTTTCTTCCTGCAAGTGTCTGTGGTGTGATCAAACCTATTTCATTTGGCACACGTAATAAAAGGAGATGAAGTATTTTTCATAATTTTCTGTGTACTCTTACTTGAAGACAAGATAACAGTAGAATTAATATTCTTATCGACAAATTTGTCATTTTTAGAATATTTGATATTACTCGCGATAGTCCCTATCATCGGGCGATAGATTCCTGAGACATAACCTAGCCCAAACTTAGTAGATTCATAGCACTGATTGGCTAAGATCATATCCTGTGATTTTTGGACAATTTTAAATTTGTAATTGATATATTTAAGTCATGGATCTGGGCTTTCAAGGTGGTGTTTTAAGAGACTAACATGACATAGCAGTTTGTGAAGGTTTTCTTACCTTTTTCACTTGAGAATGAGAAGATTTGAGAGATATCTATCTAATTCCCCCTTTTCCTTTGTAAGAGTTTAACAAACAAAATGCGACTTAACAAGGGTTTCTTCCAATTCTTGTACTCTTGACAAAGAGTGATCGTACTCTTGATAAGTCATCCTCTCCTTCCCAAGAAATTTCAGTTCCGTAGATAATTTTTATTTTCTTTCAATAAAATTTTATTTTTAGATTCTAATAACTCAATATCTTTTAAACTTTTATCAAAAAAAATTGCATGTTTTAAAAACTCAGAATATAATTCATCATAAGTTGGAGGAGTTAACTCAAAATATAATTCATCTATATAGAGATCCTACCTCAGGCACAATCCTTGTCTTGGATCCTATCAAGGATCCTATAACTCAGGTTGATGCACACTCCTACCACTCAAAGTACTCATAGTCCTACAACTCAGCCTTTATAAAATAGGCTTACAACTCAGTTCTCAGTGAGATCCTACAAGAAGTAATAAGAGTTTAAGAAAAAATGACTCCAAATAAAAATCCAAAGTCTCCTTCATTGACTGTACAGCAGACAGACTTCCTTCTTCAAAGCAACATGAATAAGTTCCTTTAGCTTTGATCCACCATATGTTGTGTTGAACTTTTGCAGAGCTTTGCTTCTTCTTCAAGCTAGAGAAAGATTATTGTTTTGTATTACAATCTTGAAGATACCCAGAAAATACTTTAGCTTTATTAGCCAACTTTTGCGAGAATTAGGGTTTGAGAAATTGGTAAAAAGTCCTCGTAAAAGATTCATCGTATTCCCTTTTATATCTCAACAAATGTAAAAGTTATCTCCTCCTTTGGTAAGGGGCATGGCCGGCTTTAATGGCGGATCCATTCCAGGATATCACTGCCCGAATAATATGGCGGTCTTTATCTTTTAGCACGAGATTTGTGTCAATTTGAGTTTAAGGATGACGTAATCAGACTTGACACGGTGCCAAATGACTTAGAATAATTCTGATTCTGTACATGCGTTGAGTGATGCCTTATGTCTCAATGAATCTAAACTTTGATGGTTAACTCCAGAAGCATTGAGTGAATAGACTTCACTCGACACATTTGTACTAAGCAAAAATTTCTGTTTGATACAGAGGCGTTGAGTATAGGCTCTTCACTCGACGCATCAGTGCATAGCCAAATTCTGTCTATCTCTGATGCGTTGAGTAAAGGTTTTTCACTCGATGCATCTGTACTTTAACATATAAATTGAGAAGGCATTGAGTGTAAGTCCTTCACTCAATGCATTTATACTTAGTCAGAGTTTCCTTGAGTAGGTATCAAGTGTTTGTCCTTCACTCGACGCAGTTTGTACTTAGACAGATTTCCAACTTTCTCCACTAAGGATTTGAGTGATAGTCCAACTATCAATGCTTTCTGACCTCAGGCATAGAGTGATGTGCAGTCACTCAATGATTTTGGACTTAGCCATTTTCCTGATTTCTTTGATCATACTAACTTCTCTCCAGCCTCACTTCTGATATACTCAATCTATCTAATAACATAATAAACCATATCTTGCACATATGAACTCAAACATATATCAAATACATGTTTATGTATATTATTGACTTATGACCTTCTTCAAATCTGTTACATTGTGGACCATGTACCCAACAATCTTCCCTTATTTAAAGAAGTTAGTATTCTAGTCAAGATATACACTATCTCACAATAAATAATAATTTGCATAGATAAAGAACACAAAATGGCACACACAAACAATTTGAATTATCTTAAATAGGATAAATAACAGAATTGCAGTATGCATATAATAATAATTTCATATTCCAAGAACCTAAGGAACCTATAACATATAACATTGCTAAGTTCAGGTTCCTTGATTATAATGCCCCTGCCTGATTTTTTTCCCATTTTTCCTTAGCCTCATTCTTCTTTTGTCTTTGTCTTTCAAAGTAATTGTAAGGCTTTTGATAATATCTATAGGGCTCTGGGGCATCTATCAGTATAGTACCATCCCTCTTATTTCTTCTGAACCTTCTTCTTATTTCTTCTTATCTCTCAAACTTGGCCCATTCAATAGAACTGATAAGTTTGCCTCTATCTATTTTGTTCTCTTTGACTTGATCTCAGGCAGACAGTATGATAGTTCTTAATTATTGACTCAACAGTTCAAAATCTGTTCTGGTTTGCATCTCTTCTCTATGTCTTTTCTTGTTTTGCTTGGCTTCTACTTCTTCATTTACAATAGTCTTGCCTTTGGCCTTAGACAATGGTTGAGTGGTGGAACTGAATGTAGGTACAACAACAACTATATCACCATCTGATTCTACCTCATATCCATAAATTTCAAGCTCATCATATATGATAGGTTCAAGGCCCAATGCAACTCTGACAACATTTGAGGTCCAGATAGCATGATCTGTACTAGCTTTTATCATTTACCTCTCCCCCTTTATGACTTATTCATATACTTCTTTGCCAAGGGAAGTTGTCATGTAAGCCAAATGATTTACCCATACAGTAACAACATTCTTTACCTTCAGCATGTGATCATCTAATAATTGGGTGCAAGCATCCATTCTTCTCTCTAGGGTAATCTTGTTGCTTTCTATGATGCTTTTGGATACCTCACGAACCATATGCATCTTCATGTTCTCAGTAATGATGCACTAGTACTCAATAATATCATTTTTCCTTTTCACTAACTCATCAAGTTGGTTAGTAGTATAGTCTACAGCTTGAGCAACCCTTATAAAGAACTTGACAGTATTCTCTTTCAGTAATTTGACTTCAACTTTAATAGAAGAAATTTCAGTTGAGATGTCCTTTCTAAATTCATTGTTGGATTCATCCACATATAGTTCAATTTTCCTCCTCTGCTTATCAAATGGACCTCTGAGTTGAGCCAGAAAGGAGGTGGGCATGTCCACATTCAGCTGAGTAGCCCTTGGGAAATTGGCTTCATCATCATCCTTCCTGATGTCTTCTCTCATATTAGAGACTGCTAATTCATAGTCAGAAGAGTGTTGTGGAATGTCAACAGTATGAATAGACTCTTATTTCTCAGGCACTTTAGCATTAGACATTTCTTGATCTTCTTAAGAGTCCTGATAAAATAGGTCAATTATAGTATTACCAACTAGAGCAAGGAGCTCAAGGTGAGTCTCTCCCTCAACTGTATCAAAAGATGCTAGATCCTGAAGTTGATCATCTTCTGCTCTATTGACAACATCGGGCACCTGCTCCCCTTAGATAGGAGCATTGGCATCTAGCACTAGAGAATCAGATGGGATTTGCTCTATACTTTCTTATAAATTTTCTAGAAAAGAGTCAATCTTGTCCTGTAGACCATCTGTTAATAAGCCATGCTCCCCCTCAATAAGAGCAACTATTCTCTTGGTCTCCCCCTAAACAGCATCTCAGATTCTTTCCACAATATTTGTCATGGCATCTTCAGCATTCACCATAGTTGTGTATCCCTCAACATTAGTTAGAGGCACAATGTTTGGAACAACCATGACAGTAATCTCAGAGGAGATAGAGACTTGTGCACTAACATCCTTTCTTACCTCTTTAGTTGATTCTATTAGGTTGGGATCATGAGGTTAAGTATTCCTATTGTTAAAGGAGTTACTCTTGAAGTTGGTGACCGGGCGGTCTGGTGGCCTGTCTTGGCGGATTGAAGACAACGCGGTCTGGAAGTTTCCCTTCAGCGGTTTGGTTGCTGTGTTGTTGATGTCTGGAGTCCAAGCGGTCTAGCGGTTTGTCTCTAGCATTTTGGAGACTGGGCAGACTAGCGGTCTCCCATGGCGATCTCTCATTCCTCTCTAGTGGTTGCCAAGCGATTAGCCCTTTCATCTAACCGTGCGGCTTGTGCGGGTTGTTTCTGTATAGATCGCTTAGTCCTGTATTTTTTTAATCCCACATCTCTTATTTGTATTATCTCTTCTCTCCTCCATTCTATAAAAGGGAGGCCATACCTTTATAATAGACACCTTTTTCAGATAATAAAATTTCTGTTATACTCTTCCGGCTTATTTTTTATTCCTTTCTTACATGGTATCAAAGGACTCGATCTTCTCCTCCTGATTCTGTGTCTGCGACCTGTCTGCGCGGCTTGCTTCTTCTTCTCGTGACCTGGTCTTGTGACTTGTTTCTTATTCCGCCGGCTTGCGCCCTGTTTGCGCGGCTTCTTTCTCTTCTTGTCGTTGTCCTTTGTGTGCGCGACCCCTTCTTCTCGCCGTGACCACTCCTTTAGTCGCCGCGACCTATTGTCGCGACTTGTTTGCCTTGTTCGCCTTATTTTTCTCCCGCAGTCTTATCCCTAACCACGCAGTCTTATCTTTCTTATGTTCGCTAACCGCTCGAATTCTTCCCCTCTGCTTGGTTCTGCAGCTTGGTCGTGGCTTTTCTGGCCGCTGGTGTTTGTCATCGTGACCGCCGCAGATCGCCTTCTAACTGCTGCGATTTTTCCTTATTCGCACGGTTTGTTTCCTAACCGCACGGTTTGTTTCCTAACCGCACGGTTTGTTTCCTTACCGCGCGGCTTCCTGTTGGTTTCTCCTATGGCTCCTTCTGATGCTTCTACTGCTACCACTCCTGTCGCCAATCCGGCTCTGCCTCTTCCTCCTTCTCCTTCCGGGAACCTTGGCACCATTTCAAAACTTGTCGGCTCCAACTACCCGGATTGGAGTGTCTCCTTCATCTTTCTCCTTCGCTCGCAACACAAATGCCACCATCTCGTTGATGACCCTCCTCCCACCACTTCACCTCTCTTTGATGACTGGGATGCGAGTGATTCCCTTGTGCTTACCTTGCTCGCTAACAGCCTCTCCGATGAATGCCTCCCCATCATACGTCATGATGAGACGGTCAAGGTCGCTTGTCTTTATCATGCCGCTCTGTACTCAAAGGGGGATCAGACGTCCCACATCTATACATTGTATGCAGACCTCTTTGCCCGTCCTACATTGTCTTCTGCTGCTGCCAACCAACAGGTTATGGCTCTTGGGGCTTAGATTCTTCAGAATCGCCCCTTTTCTGCTGATTTGGCTCAACAACACAAGCATTTCCAGGAGCTTCTCGTTGGGTGTTATCTGCTCTGGCTTCCTGATACTTATGATATGATCTGCCAGCAAATTTTGGGTGAGGCGGAATTCCCTACCTTAGATGCCACCGCTTTTCGCACCGCTGCTGTCACCTCCCTCCTTCATTGCCCACTTCTGCCTGCTCCTTCTCTACCTGACAACTATGCTCACAAAACTCAGTGTAGTGGCTCTGGTAGCCACAGTAACCAGTCTAGCAGACGTGCTCCTTCCCGCTACCTCTGCTCTCACTATGGAAACACCAGCCATACTGTGGAACGCTGCTGGACGAAGCATCCCCATCTTCGCCCCTCAGGTTATCTTTCCGCCTCCTCTTCAAGGCTGTCTTCCTCCGTGGTCACATCATCAGGTAGTGCCCACGTGGTGACCCAAGGTAAATGGCTTATCGACTCTGGTGCGACTAATCACATGACGGGCAATCCTCGGTGCTTCTCTCTACTCGAATAGCATGATCGGTTGCCTCCTCTCCTCGTTGTAGACAGTTCTCCCTCCCCGGTTCATGGGTCGGGAGTGATCCATGTTACTCCGTCTCTTCGCCTAGTCGACACTCTCTATGTGCCCAAATTTCCGTGCAATTTATTGTCGGTTACCTCTTTATGAAAGAAGCTTCAATGCTCTATGACGTTTACTCCGACTTCTTGTTTTTTTCAGGATCCAAGCTCCCAACGGATGATTGCCACTGGGACTGAGAGCGGCGGCCTCTACTTCCTCGACAACATTTCCACCTTGTCCTCCTTCTCCTCTTCTTCTACAGATCTTCTCCAGTGGCATCTCCGCCTCGGTCATCCTCCTCCGCGACTTCTACATCAGCTTCTGCCCCACCTCCCTCCTTCCAGTACTCCTCTCAACAGTGATGCTTGTCAGCTTGGCAAGCATCACCGTTCCTCCTTCCCGCCAAAGAAAGGTCAGGGCTCTACCCGTCCGTTTGATCTAGTCCACTCCGATGTCTGGGGCCCTGCTCCTACACTCACCATTGGTCGGGGTAGTTCTTATTTTGTAACTTTTATTGATGATTTTTCTAGATGTACTTGGGTGTATCTCTTACGAGATCGCTCTAAACTTTTGGATGTATGGATCTCCTTTTATCAATTAATTAAAACTCAGATTGGTATTTATATTAAAATATTTCGCTCAGACAATGCTAAAGAATATCTGAGTCATGCATTTACATCTTTCTGTATGCAACACGACATTATTAATCAGACTAGCTGGAATAATACCTCCCATCAAAATGGGGTGGCGAAATGCAAAAACCGTCATCTCCTCGATGTCACTCGTACCTTGATGACCCAGATGCATGTTCCTCGCTCTTATTGGGGCTATGTTGTTCTCCTTGCCTGCTACCTCATCAATCGCATTCCCTCCACAGTTCTCCACGGGGAAACCCCATACTCAATTATGTATCCGGGCAAGGAGCCTTTCCCCCTCCCTCTCCGAATCTTTGGGTGCACTGCCTTTGTGCATGCCCCATATGCCACCCGAGATAAGCTCTCCCCTCGCTCCACCAAATGTGTCTTTTTGGGGTACTCCCCAACTCAGAAAGGCTATTGTTGCTTTGACCCCGTTCTTCATAAGCAGTTCGTCTCTGCTAATATCACCTTCTTCGAGAATGCTTCCTACTTCTAGGCTGAATCCTCTCCTCTCCCTCCATCTTCTAATACTCCAGTTATTCTCTTTGTTCTCTCATCTCCTACTGCGATCTCAACCCCTACTCCATCTCTTTCAACTCCTCTCCCTCTGCCTCTTTCTCCCTCTTCTCCGCCACCGTATCCCTCATCTCCGTCGTCGTCGCTCTCTACTCCTGGGCCAGCTCTCTCTGCCACGGATGCTCCGGATGCCGAGGGACCCCCGACCTGGATCTTCCTATAGCTCTTCGTAAAGGGGTACGGAGTGTACTCTATACCCCCTTATTGTTGTTGTTTCATATGATCTTCTTACCTCTTCTCGCAGGGCCTTTGCTCTGGCTATCTCTGCCACTGCCACACCACGTTCCTACCAGGAGGCCCTTGCTATTCCTCATTGGAAGATGTCCATGGATGAGGAAATGGCGACCCTCACTGAGTGGGGTACCTAGACTCTTTTTCCTCCTCCCTTCAGTACTGATATTGCTGGCTGTCGCTGGGTCTTTGTGGTCAAATTTGGCCTGGATGACACTATGGATCGTTATAAGGCCCGCCTTGTTTCTAAAGGCTTTACTCAGACCTCTGGGGTTGATTACTTTGACACCTTCTCTCCTGTGGCTCATCTTAGCACTACCCGGGTCCTACTCTCTGTGGACGTCAATCGAGATTGGCCGATTTCTCAGCTGGATGTCAAGAATTCCTTCCTTTATGGTGATCTTCAGGAGGCCGTCTACATGGAGAAACCTCCTGGGTATGTGTCTCAGGGGGAGACATGGGTATGCCGGCTGAAGAAGGCCATCTATGGCCTCAAGCAGATCCCTCGAGCTTGGTTTTACAAGTTAAGCAGGATCGTGGCGGCTGTTTGTTTTATGTAAAGCTCTTCCGATCACTCGTTAATCATTCGCAAAACCACCTCGGTATTGGTGGTTCTTTCTGTGTACATCGATGATATTCTTCTCACTAGCGATGAATAGGAAGGGGTTGCCTTGATAAAGCGGCATCTTCGTCAACATCTGGTCACGAAAGATATGGGCTCTCCGAAGTACTTTCTGGGGATTGAAATCTCTCAGAAGTCAAATTCTTTAGTCCTCTCCCAATGTTAGTATGCTCTTGATCTATTAAAAGAGGCAGGATTGACTGGTGCAAAACCTTCCTGATGCCCCATGGAAACTAGAGAAGATAAAACCAAGACAGATGATTCGCCCCCTCTTTCAGATATTACGCGATACAGGCTTTGTTTAGTAAGCTCATATATCTCATAGTGACCAGAACAGACATTTCTTATGCTGTGGGCAAGGTGAGTTAATTCATGCAAGCGCCTTGGGAGTGCCATCTACAGTCCGCCTTACGGATCTTGGAATATGTCAAAGCAGTACCTGGGAAAGGATTACTCTTTCAGAAAAATTGTCATCTGAGGGTTGAAGCATACTCAGATGCCAGTTACGCTGATGACAAAGGGGATCGCAAATCCACTTAGGATTTTTGCACCTTTGTTGGGGGAAATCTGGTGAGTTGGAAGAGCAAGAAGCAGTCTGTTGTTTCCAGGTCCAGTGCATAAGCAGAGTATCGTAGTATGGAATCGACCATTTATGAGTTAAAGTGGTTACGGGCTCTCATGATGGATTTAGGAGAGGTCTACAACCATCCTCTACCTATGTTCTATGATAACAAGGCGGCCATATACATCTCCAAAAATCCAGTCTTTCATTAAAGAACCAAGCACATTGAGGTCGATTTTCATTTCATTCGTGAAGAGATTTTGAAGGAACAAATTTGCACTCCCACTTCTGATAAAGAGTTGGCTGACATCTTCACCAAGCCAGTATCCGCCTCATTTCTTCAAATTTGCGACAAGCTGGGCATGATCGATATATATGCTCCAGCTTGAGGGGGAGTGTTGAAGTTGGTGACCAGGCGGTCTGGCGGCCTATCTTGGCGGATTGAAGACCGCGCGGTCTGGCAGTTTCCCTTCAGCGGTTTGGTTGTTGTGTTGTTGCTGTCTGGAGTCAAAGCAGTCTAGCGGTTTGTCTCTAGAGGATTGGAGACCTGGTGGTCTAGCGGTCTCCCATGGCGATCTCTCCTTCCTCTCTGGTGGTTGCCGAGCGGTAAGCCCTTCCGTCTAACCACGTGGCTTGTGCGGGTTATTTCTGTATAGACCGCTTAGTCCTGTATTTTTTTAGTCCCACATCTCCTATTTGTATTCTCTCTTCTGTCCTCCATTCTATAAAAGGGAGGCCATACCTTTATAATAGACACCTTTTTCAGATAATAAAATTTCTGTTATACTCTTCCGGCTTGTTTTTTGTTCGTTTCTTACAGTTACTACTTGAGCTTTCCTCAGAATCTAAAACTAGCTTCTTCTCCTTTTGCTTTTTAGATGCCTAAGGGTAATTAATCAGTACCCTATCTCATCTATCAAACATCCTGATATCCATTTTCCTCATATGATGGATCTTTTCTCTTAGCCTCAAGTTCAGCATCCCTAGAGAAGAATTTAGAAGAAACAAAGACAATATTCTAACCAGTTTGGGTTCAGGAAGACATTCAATTATACTTCCAAAAATCACCTTCCCCAAGTTTGTTTTCTTGGTGAGGATTATTTTAGTCATCAATTCAAACATCTTTCTGGAGATTTTGTCATGGGATCTAGTTTTACATATTAGGGCTTTGCCAAATATATCTGCTAGGAACTTTCCCTTAAGGTTCATCTCTTTCCTGATAATTGAGCCATTTGTGTGTTTTGACTGCCAACACCACTTCAAAACTGATCCAAAATCCTCAACAAACAGCTCATCTTCCTCCTCACTAGGGCTAAACTTGGTCATCTTCAAGGCTTTGCTCAACCTCCTTACTGTATTTTGATCTTTTTTCCACTGATGGAGGTTTTAATCTTATTAGAGGAGGAGTCTGCCTTAGCATTTGAGTATAGTTCCAGTACTTCCCTATTACAAATTGCACAGGGCTCTGAAATTATGTATTCTACTTCGATGGTAGTCAAAAGGTGAATAACTAACTGAACCTCTTCTGGAGCATCCTTAAAACATTTCTTACTAGTTCTGACCCCTCAAACAAGAAATCAACACCCTTGGGAGCCATTGAATCAGAGAGAATGTTTGAGAGAAGAGGAAGACAACATGATAAATAGAGGGCAGAGATGCAGATAATTAAAAGGGCTAAGGATTTATATATATTATTCTAGGCACACTATTTTATTTATAGCTTGCCCTATTTGAGAAGGTGGAAAGGCGTGTACCTTGTCGTGATTTCCACTTTTGATGGATGGCTGTGATTCAATCTCATGGATTTAAAGCTAGTTCCGCCCGTCATAGTATATGCGTCGAGTTAATTCAACGCACTCGACACATTCGACCCCATGCTTTACACTCGAAGCTCTCGACGCCTAAAGTTAACTCAATGCATGGAGTTTATCATTTTCTTCATTATGTTCTCCTACAAAAGATTAGCCTCTAAATGCACATATATATTCTAGAAATGCTTTATTATAATAAAGCTACTTCAAGTTCAACATTCCCAATTCAAACTTGAAACTATTGAACTTGGCATCATCAAGAGGCTTAGTAATGATGTCAGCCACTTATTTTTTAGTGGGGACAAACTCAAGGCTGATATCTTCCTTCTCAACATGCTCTCTTATGAAATGATATCTTATTTCAATATGCTTAGTCATGTTGTGTGACATAGGATTCTTAGCTATTGAAATTGTATTAGATGAATCAAAATATATAGGAGTTTTACTTAGCTGTAAGTTGTAGTCATAAATTTGATGTTGTATCCACAGGAGTTGTGCACAGCAACTCCTTGTTGATATATATTCTTATTTAGCTATGGAGATAGCTACACTTGTTTGCTTCTTGGTGCTCCAGGAAATTTGTCTTTTCCTTAGGGATTGACAAGTACCATAAGTGATTTTCCTATCTTCTTTGCAACCTGCAAAAATTGCCTCTGAATAACCTATTAGTTCAAAATCACTATTCCTATGGTACCAAAGACCAAGATTAGGTGTGTCCTTGAGATATCTCAGAACTTTATTTATAGTAGTGTAGGGAGATTCTTTAGGGTAGGCCTGGTACCAAGCACAGACACCTGTAGCAAACATAATGTCTAGCTTACTAGCAGTCAAATATAGAAGGGAGACAATTATGCCTCTATACAAGATTTCATCAACAGGTTTCCCACTCTCATTCTTGTCTATAGACATACATGACCCCATAGGAGTTTTCATTGTGTAGGCAATCTCCATACCAAATGTTTTTATTAACTCCTTGGTGAACTTGGACTGTGAAATAAACAGTCCATCCTCAGATTGTTTAACTTGGAGGCCCAAGAAATACTTGAGTTCACTCATACTGTTCATTTCAAATTTCCCTTGCATAAGTTTAGCATACTGATGGAGCTGTCTCCCCCCGGCTTGTTGATTTGGAGCGTCCCCCTCCGGTCGACGTTGGTGATCCGGTACATGTTAAAGACACGCGCCATGTTGTTGAAGAAGATCCCCTTCCGGATGATTATGGTGAACCGGATATGATTGTTGCCAATGTTCGTCACCACATAGAGTTCGATGATTATGACGACCGTTGCCGCAAGCTTGATGGTTGGGACTTGGCCGCTACATCCACCGCCATCACCGCGCCGCGACATCCACCGCCATCACCGCGCCGCAACATCCAACCGCCATCGCCGCGCCGCGACATCCACTGTCATTGCCGCATCAAAAGTTCCTCCGCAACTACGCAAGAAATTACTATTATTGTTGTTTAATTCTGCAAGTTAATTTCATGCATTTTTATTTATAATTTCAGCATTTTTAATTTTGTTTAAAATGGCCTATGTTTAGCCATGTTTGGAGTGCGTTTAGCCTCCTTTCTTGTAATGCCTATATAAGGCTAAACTCTTGTTATGTTTAGGGTAGAATGAAATATTAAAAAGAAAACCCTAATCTTGCTTAAGAGAATCTCTCTCTCCCTCTCTTTCTTTCTAGCCGCCACCTTCCCTTTCCCCTCTCTCTCTCTAGAATTTCAGCCACCTTTTCTCCCTCACTCCAACCGATCTCCCCTCTCCTCCCTTAGAAAACCGACCAACCCCTCTCATCTCCAACCCGAGCCACCACCTCTTCACATACCCGACCACCCCCCAACATCCATAGATCCGAAGGCGCATCTCCGTTACTTGGGCGACCCCATCTCCGGCGTGATCCGAAGAAGGCAACGGATTTCTCTCCAACCGGCGCGGCTCCGGTGAAACCGGAAAGGAACGATCTCTTCATCCTCGTCGGCATCCGAGCGGGGTAACGAACACTCCTACTACATAACTTGTGATTCCCTCTTGATTTATCTTGTGGCAAGTGTATGTAGCGTAACTTGTGAAATGCGTGATTTTCGTGGTTAATATTTACTTAGATTTGTTGTGTTTATCGTTCTTCATTACGATCGTGAGTCTTGGCGGCCCTCGTTCTACTTTGTTGGGAGGGAACCATCCTCGACCAAATCTTTAGCTTTCGGAGAGTTCTCTTTGGTACATCCATCACGGCGACGCCAATAGCTCGAGCCTGCATCAATTTGGTATCAGAGGGAGGTTGTTGTCGATTTCCTAATCGGCACCATCCTTCTATCTTTAGGTAGGCAAATTTTGTTAAAACAATTTCAGCAAGTTAAAATTCAGCACCCATAAAATTTCTGCACATTTTAAAATTTCTGATTTTGGTCTGCTAATAGCGTGCTAGAATCCAGAATTTTTACTTTTAAAAAAAAGAAATATTCTGCACTTACTACGTCATTATCTTAGTAAGAAATTAAAACGACATATTATTTTAGCCCTATAGTAAGGTTGGAAAAAAAAATATTTAGTTATAAAATTTCATTTCTGATCAGGACAAGTTTTGTTCAAAATCTGTTTTTCTTGGAATTACGCTATAAAAAAAAACTGTTTTCAAAATTTTATTTGCATGCATTAGATCCGCGTAGAACGTACTCTCCCATCCCATTGGATTATGACTCGTGATGTTGATGCTTCCCGCTATGGGACGAAGCAACAATTGGATGACATTAGGGATTGGATAGCACAAATTAGTGGTCACCGATCTGTACCTCCATCACACACGATCCCTATGCAGTCCTTCGGACAGTTTAGCCGTCACCCCGATCGTGTGGTTGACGTCGTGTCTCGATCCTTCAGGAGCGTTGCCCCCATCTATGATGGGCTTGGTGGACCGCGAGTGTTTCTATTCTGGGTGGAGGGTATGGAACGATATTTTGAGCGATATCGTCTTGTGGACCCCCACAGGATTCCCGTAGCGAGACTTCAACTATTTGGTCCATCCCTGACTTTCTGGATCAATGAAGAGAGACGTTTAGGAGGTTGTGTCAACTAGCCTATCATGAAGAGTCTCCTCACCGACCAGTACGCTCCTGCGTGGATGTTGGCTGAAGTGACTTATTTTCACCGGAACACTAGATCCCCAACTGACCAAATGACTGCCATGAGCCCGCGGGGTGAGAGTAGTCCCATCGGTTTGGGTAGTCAGACGTTTTCGACATATGAGCCTAGTGGTGTATCTAACCTTGGCACTATCGTGCATCCTATTACGACTATGCCCATAGTCTCTTTAGAGTATTCCCGTGAGCTGCCGGATCTAGTTGTTGACTCTTCTGATGAGTCTGAAGATGTGACTGAGACTGAGCCCGCCACTGAGGGCAAGGCCGATTTAACAGACGATATTAGTGACGATGAGGATTTTGGATATCCTAGTGACCTGGATGAGGACTTCTCCTCTGAGGTAACACCCCCTGGGATTATCTCACTTCCCCTAGACCATAGTTCTGATTCGTCTCGCTTGAGTGTTATAGAGTCTTCTGTTGGATCTGTGTTGGAAGACATTTCGACTAAGGTGATAGAAATTTCGACTGTGCTAGAAGAGCCCCCCAGGGATGACTGTCTATCGGGGGATGATCTGAGAGATAGTTCATGGATATTATCGCCGTTGTTTGAGGCTCCAGCTGAGTTTGATATTTCCCAGGATGCGATTCACTCTCCTGATTTTGATGACGTGCCTACGTCGTGGGAAGCTTTGGCTAGCAAAGGAGAGATAGTTTCGGATGACTTTAGCGCTGAGAAACCGAGAGATATTTCTTTGATATTATCTCCATTTCCTAAAGTTCAAATTGAATTAGAAAGTTTGTCGGTTTCAATTTTGCCTATTTCTAAGACCTTTACCGATACTGATTTGGATGAAGTATCTAGTGAGTGGGGAGTATTTTGTAGCGATGGAATTATTCTTGTGGATGACGTTAGTGGTATAGACCCGGGCGTATTGCCTGCTAGTCATACTTATATACCACACCCGATTGTACGCATTTACCCACCACCTTTTGTTGACCCTCTTACGCACACATTTGAGATGGTAGTTGGGTACTTTGAGTTGTGTCGCTCGCACTTCCAGTCACTTCTGAGAGCGTCCAACTCTATTGTTTGTGATGCGTGTTTTCCATTGGCCTTTCTTCATGACGATCGTGATTATATTAGATCTAAAATAAAAGCTATAAACTTGGAGCCTAGAGAAGTCGTTCATGATTTTATGGCATCGGTGCCACCTGATTTAATCATGTTTTTCATGACGTATGATTTTCTTCTTGTTGCACATGGATTCGCTCTTCACGGTCACAAATTACTTAAGCGCACTCTTAAATTAATTTTCGAGCTACATATGATTTACACTTGTGGCGCTAGTTTGTATCAGAGAGTCTCCCACCGTTGTGTGGATGATTTGGCCTTGGCTTGTCTCACCCCTAAAGGGATGCCCCCGGGGACCTTAAAGGTATTAACGAAGCGACAAATCAATTCTTTACGAATCTTATTGGAGTTTGATGATATGGCACTTCTTTTATTATTTTCCACTGATTGGGGCATAACTCCTATTGTTACCGTTTCATATTTTACGCTTCATATTTCTATGCCACTTGATATGTCTACCACTCCGTTTATTTTTTCCACCATTACTTCTCTTGGGTTGGGTGGTGAAAGTTTCCCAGGATCGTTCCCTTCCTCGGTCTCCATCGGAGGTACGTTGGATGATGTTGTGGAAGTTTTGTTTCCTTCTTTGGCTAATGCGGTTATGAGGTTCCCCCAAGACCACCTTTTGCCTTGCAGGTTCTACTTCTCCATCGTGGTTCTTCCATGCGGGTACACACGGGCCTACTCATCGGTGATGAGTATTTTTGAGACGGGGAGGATTGATGGAGCCGTCTCCCCCCGGCTTGTTGATTTGGAGCGTCCCCCTCCGGTCGACGTTGGTGATCCGGTACATGTTAAAGACACGCGCCATGTTGTTGAAGAAGATCCCCTTCTGGATGATTATGGTGAACCGGATATGATTGTTGCCAATGTTCGTCACCACATAGAGTTCGATGATTATGACGACCGTTGCCGCAAGCTTGAAGGTTGGGACTTGGCCGCTACATCCACCGCCATCACCGCGCCGCGACATCCACCGCCATCACCGCGCCGCAACATCCAACCGCCATCGCCGCGCCGCGACATCCACCGTCATTGCCGCATCAAAAGTTCCTCCGCAACTACGCAAGAAATTACTATTATTGTTGTTTAATTCTGCAAGTTAATTTCGTGCATTTTTATTTATAATTTCAGCATTTTTAATTTTGTTTAAAATGGCCTATGTTTAGCCATGTTTGGAGTGCGTTTAGCCTCCTTTCTTGTAATGCCTATATAAGGCTAAACTCTTGTTATGTTTAGGGTAGAATGAAATATTAAAAAGAAAACCCTAATCTTGCTTAAGAGAATCTCTCTCTCCCTCTCTTTCTTTCTAGCCGCCACCTTCCCTTTCCCCTCTCTCTCTAGAATTTCAGCCACCTTTTCTCCCTCACTCCAACTGATCTCCCCTCTCCTCCCTTAGAAAACCGACCAACCCCTCTCATCTCCAACCCGAGCCACCACCTCTTCACATACCCGACCACCCCCCAACATCCATAGATCCGAATGCGCATCTCCGTTACTTGGGCGACCCCATCTCCGGCGTGATCCGAAGAAGGCAACGGATTTCTCTCCAACCGGCGCGGCTCCGGTGAAACCGGAAAGGAATGATCTCTTCATCCTCGTCGGCATCCGAGCGGGGTAACGAACACTCCTACTACATAACTTGTGATTCCCTCTTGATTTATCTTGTGGCAAGTGTATGTAGCGTAACTTGTGAAACGCGTGATTTTCGTGGTTAATATTTACTTAGATTTGTTGTGTTTATTGTTCTTCATTTACGATCGTGAGTCTTGGCGGCCCTCGTTCTACTTTGTTGGGAGGGAACCATCCTCGACCAAATCTTTAGCTTTCGGTGAGTTCTCTTTGGTACATCCATCACGGCGACGCCAATAGCTCGAGCCTGCATCACATACTTTTTGTATAGGCCATCATCAGTAGACCCAAAAATTATGTCATCAATATAAATTTGGACTAGGATAATTTTACCCTTGACTTCCCTCGTGAATAATGTCTTATCTAACTTTCCCCTTAAGAATTTGTTCTCAATGAGAAAGCTAGATAGGGTTTCATACCAAGCCTCTGGGGCTTGTTTCAACCTACACAAAACTTTTCTTAAATGAAATACATGATGAGGGAAAGAAGGATTGATAAAACCTGATGGTTGCTCAACATAGACCTCTTCTTTTAGGTCACCATTCAGGAAAGATGACTTAACATCCATCTGGTAGACCTTAAATCCCTTGTAGGCAACATATGTAAAGAATAACCATATGGCTTCAAGTCTAGCAACTGGTGTAAAGGTTTGACCAAATTCAATATATTCCTCTTACATGTATCCTTTAGCAACCATTCTACCTTTATTCTTGATTATAACACCATTCTCATCTAGATTGTTTCTATATATTCACTTGGTTCCTATGATGTTATGTTCTTGAGGTCTGGGAACTAGCTTTCAGACATTACACCTCTAGAACTGGTTCAATTCTTCTTACATAGACACAATCCAGAATGGGTCTATGTTGGCTTCTTTAAACTTCTTAGGTTTAATCTGAGATAGAAAGCTTGAGTACATGACAATATTGTGATTTCTGCTCCTTGTGGTTACACCCTAACATACAACCCCAATGATCAGATCTCTTGGATGATTTCTCAAGTATTTGATGGCTGCTAAAATCCTCTCTTCGACATCTTGAACTTCCTCTTCAGTGGACTGAAGATCATCTGCATTTTGTATGTCACATGGACCTTCTTCTAGGATGAGCACACATTTATCATTTTCTTGTTTAACTAGATATATATCATCAATACATAGTTTGTCATGCCTTAACTTTGTACCTACAGCACTATAAGAGCTTGGCAGCTTATTGTGAATCATTCAAGTTTCATCAAACACAACATTAATTGACTCTTCTACAACCTGATTTTTCAAGTTGTAGATCCTATATGCTTTCTTGTGATTGTTATACCCAACAAAAATACCCTCATAGGATTTTTCAGCAAACTTACTCAAGTAGTACATCCCAATGTTTAACACAAAGCACCTTCTTCCAAAGATCCTAAAATAGGCTATATTTGGTTTTCTACCTTTCATAAGCTCATAGGGAGTCTTATTGTGATAATGTTGATAGAGGCCCTATTCTGGACAAGACATGTTGTATTCACTGCCTCAGCCCAGAAATATTCTGGGAGAGAAGTGGCACAAAGTAAATTCCTCCCAGCCTCTATGAGAGTTCTATTCTTTCTCTCAGCAATGCCATTTTGCTGAGGTGTTCTTGGAGAAGGAAATTTTTTAAAGATACCTTATTCTTTGAAAAATTCTATCATGCTTTCAGACTGAAACTCTATACCATGGTCACTTCTTATTTTGACCACAGTGCAGCCCTTTTCATTCTGAATCTGCTTGATAAAAGTCACAAAGTTATCTAAGGTGAAAGTGAGGTGATAGATCTGACTAACTCTAGAGTGGGGGTGAATAGAGTATTTTAAAAACGTGATTAGTTTTTATAGCAAATTTAAAATAAGTGATATCAGTATATGTATAAAGAGAAGTAAGAAAAAGAAAACTATCACGGCACAGCAGAAATAAAGAAAGGAACAACCAGACGACATAAGAAAATTATAGTGGTTCCCCAAAATTGGGTACATCCACTCTTCTACCACCCTGGTAGGAATCCACTAACAGGTTTTTGATCAGGTACCCTGCCACCACAGATTTTTGCTCAGGTTCCCTGCCACCACAAGATCTAATTCAAGAGAGATCTCACAACCCTTTAGGCTTTTGATCAGGTGCCCAAAAACCAAATCAAGTCTTTTGATAAGGAGACTTGTCAACTAGGTGATAACTTTTGAAGTGAGTTAGGAACCTTATTTATAGTGGAAGATGAAAAGTGATGTTGTCTTCTCTTTCTCTAACAACTGAGAAGACTTTAGTAGATGTTGTTGTCAAAGCTCCCCAAGAGATGAAGCAGGGTTCAGGAAGATGAGAGCTTTGCACAGGGTGTAGGCCTTGATGAAGATCTTCAAAAACTTCTTGGACTGGTGTTGATGAGTTGTCCTTGTTAAGCCTAAAGCAGAAACTGAAGAAGACTAAAGATCTGTGTGTGATGTTCTTCTTCAATTTCCTGTAGATAGTAATACTTTTCTCTATATCAGTTGTCTGTAAAAAATTTTGTTCTTCTTTTTGAAAAAGTCCTTTTTATATTCTGAGAGGATTTATAGCTTTTGAATTTTGAATATTTTCCTTGATTTACTACTCATAATCTGGGAGTTGAAATGTCTAGAAAATATCTTTAATGTGTTTCATCAATTGTCCCAATAAATAAGTCAAGTAATTTACTTTGTAAAAACCATAATTAATGTTGTCATGCAACAACTATATTCTTTAGAATATAAGCATTAATTATCAGATAATTACTACCTTAGAATAATACCAATTGAAATCAAAATGACAGAGAAGTCGCCAAACTGATGCTGACAGAAATCATCGAACTCAGGACAGATTTCGTCGACCTGAACTCCAAGTTCGTCGAACAAAGAAATCATCTTCGTTGAGCTGAGCTTAGAGAAAATTGATCTGGAAAATATCTGTCAAAGCTGAGCTCCAAGTTCGTCGAATTGAGATAGACGTTCGTCGACCAGAGAAACTTAGAGAAGAAGGAAGATCGTCGACCTGAGCTCATATTTCGTCGAGCTCAGCTCAGAGTTTAAACTCTGAGTTCATCGATCTGCGATCAATGATCGTCGAGCTGAGTTCAAAGAACTTCGAACTGAATTCTCTGAGCACTTAAACACTGCAATTCTAAGTCTGAGTCTCTATAGTCTTTTGAAGGCTGTAAGATAAGATGTCTAACCTAGTCAGACTTACCAAGACCTTAGAACTAACAAATTGACCCTAGGCTATACATGATGGGTCAATAACCTATTAGTAAACCTAGCACAAATCCAAACTAGGAATCAAACAATCTCCCCATATTTGGGTGAGGTCACTAAAAAAAATAAAAGCATAAAAACATAAAGCAATACAAATATCTAACAGAATCTCAAACCATTCAGCAGATATAATATAGCTAAGTTCAATAAACATATATATCACAGAGAAATAAATGTTCAAGATTTGTTAGAGGGAGGAGCAGAAGATTATTTAGCAAACATAATTATCCTGTGAGGATTTTCTTCTTCCTTCTTAGACATGTTTATGTCTTGAACTCCAAGAACTATCACAGATGAAGCTCTAGGAATAACAGCTTCTGGATGTACCTGCATATATTCATTTGGATCAAATAAATGTCTGTCTACCTGAAATTTGTCAAATTATTTCTGCCTGTAGGTAGACATTGTAGTGAAATTTGAAGGATCTGATCCTTCTGCTCTGGCTTTGTTCATCTGAGACAAACTAATCTATTCTTGAAATCTAGCCATTCTGAAATTTGGATCTAATTCAGGTTCATAAGCTGAAGAGAGAGGTCTCTCTAGATCAGTTTTTGGAGCATCCTGAACAGACATTTGAGATTTTCTGAAAATAATGGATTGTTGTTGAAAATTTGTTGGAGGAAGAGACTGTTGAGATTTGCCAGAGTAATAGGACCCCTGAGGTCTGAATTGACTGTACTTCCCAACAGGTCTAGAAAGCTGATGGGAGGCTGGCTTGGAAGATTGAGAACTGCTGGAAGCTGGCTTCTGAGTTTTTGCAACACTTCCTGAAGCACCTGTAGCAGGAGGATGAGGAGGAGGAGGAGGTCCTCTCCTGGTCTGCTTAGGTGGGGATTTGTATCTTCTTCTTTTCTTCCTTTCCTTTTACTCATTTTTGGATAATCACATCCATTAAGGCATTTCTGGATATGGAGTAATATTATGCATAATGTAATAAGGTGTGTCAGCTATCGGATTAGTCTTAGGAATAGCCTTGGCAGAAGCCTTTCTCTTCTTAGATTTTGTCTTCTTAGGACCAGAGTCAGCAGAATCCTCATCATCATCAGATGATCCAGGAGGATTGTCATATAAATCATCAATTTCCTTTAGAGATTCTTTAGAGATTTTCTTCTTAGCCTGAGGCTGTACTTGAATTTCTAGCTCTGCAGAACTTTCAGTAACAATCTGATTTCCTTCCTCTTCTTCCATGTCTACAAACATAATATCATCCAAATCTGGCATATGGGACTCAGCCGACATATGAGGAAGAGGACTGCAAACATCTTCAACAACTAATATTTCTGTAATCACAGGAGCTGCAAAGCTAGCCATTAATTGATCAAAGTATGCAGGACTTATTGGAGCAGAATAACATACAATAGCTTTAGAGTAATCAACATCAAAACTTGGTAGAACATATTTGTAAACTGGATTGAAAGACTTTATTAAAGAATTCAAATCAACTGTGGGATTTATAATAAAATCACCAGCAGTACTTATTTATTCATCTATATAATAAGCAATATCCATATCTGAATCATCTATAATATCTATAATATCTGTTGGAGAGTCTGCCTCAGGGGAATCTGTTGCTACTGCTGCTAGAAGAGGAACTGGAACTTCTGTTGTTGTTGCTGCTACTAGTGGAGGAACTGGAACTTCTTCATAGGACATCTCCCCCTGCCTGGTTTCAGAGGATCCTGAAGTCAGGCCCCCAAAAGAAAGGACAGTGGAGAGGGCAGCAATTCTAGTAGATAGAGAAGTGATAGAGGCAGAGAGAGGAGCAATAAAATTTGCTATTAATTACTCTAGAGTAGGAGAGATGAATTTTAGAAGATCCTATGTAATATCAGAGAAATTTAGATATAGAGGTTAAGGAGCAGAGGGAGTATAGGTGGTATGATGGCCATAATTGGAGCATACAGAAAAGGCTTGAGGGAAATCTATATGAAGGAATTAAGGTAATGTGGAGGTAGGGTTTGAAGGAATGGTAGTATAGGTGGATGGAATAGAGGTAGTAGGAATTGTTGTGGTAGGAACTGATGTAGTGGTGATTTTTTGGATGGGTGATTACGCTGGAGATTGATGTGGAGATGGTGGAGGTGGAGATAGCAGATTGAAGATGAGCTGTGGAGATATGGATGGAATGTCAGCCAAATGAGTTGGAAGAGGAGACTGAGGTGGTATAGATGTAGAATCCTCCGGTATGTGGATTGGAGATTGAGTAAGTGGATAATGAGGTTGTGAAGGTGAGCCATTAGGGATTAAAGAGGAAATGGATGGTTGCTGGAGGGGAGTTGATGATTTTTGTTATTGAGAAGGAGGTGAAGGAATTCTGATGGATGGAGTTACTTCTTCTGGAGGTGGAGGAGTGGCTATAATTTCCCTTATGTCCTCAGAAGTCCTGGAAGAGGAGGCCCTTGAGGGTTTAGGGATATTCCTTTCCCATCTACCAAATAAGGCAGATATAAGCCTCTTGGAGGAATTAATGAATGTTGTCAGGGAGACCCGAAATTAAGATGCCTTGGCCTGGAGGAAAATGCCTAATATCCTGCCAAAACACACCTCTTTCTTAGAGTTCTTCTTTTTAATCAACTCAAACATTAACTTTCCCCAATTTACTTGGTGTAGGGTTGTCCCGTTGGAGACCTACGCGAGTGGAGACTCAAACTCACCGTTCTACATGTCCATAAACTACTGCTCCTACACAGGCATCTAGCGCACTCTTACACGGAATCGTTTCAAGCACAAATACATAACACAACAAGGGGAGAAACGACTTTAAAACAACGATCAAAACAAGTCAAATGTTTCCCAAAATAACGCAAAGGTTGCCAACCCTTTTCAAGAGTGAAATCTATGGCTAGAGGCCAAGATCCTCTCAAGCAAAATCGATCCACCCGATCCGAAATGAGAGAAACTCAATAAGAAATTTCAAGTTCAGATTTAAGCAAGCGATAGAATTAACATTCCAGAAGAAACACTGGTTCTTATATCTACCAAAACTATTAGAAGAAACACACAAGATGGAGGGGAAGAAAGAGGTTACCCAACCCAAATATGGGATGCACACAAGATAGATGTGGGAGAATCGCTCTCTCCATAGTTCCACCGGCATCGCACCAAATGGGGAAGTAGCCCTTCATCCTTTGAGTCACACTGAGGAAGAAGCTCATGCCGGAGAAGAGGCCACGCCTTGGCCAAACTCTTCAATGGATGGAGCAAGGGGCGGCGGCAAGGAGGGTTCTTTCTTGGTAGAAATCTAATTTTTTGGGTTATAATCTTCTTGCCTTTCCAAAATAAAAGGCTCCTATATATAGGAGGCCCACACAACATCAAACCATCTAGATTTGAGATGAAATCTCATCATCCGGATTGTTATTAACACACCCTCAAATAGTCTATTAGCACACCAAAGAAAAAATATAAAATATTACATTGGCCAACATAAAAGAAAAGAAAGCTTGGAAAATAATGATGAGTCTTCACGTGCGCCGTGGACGAAAATTGAAGCGGTGCCTTCCGGTAGCTAGTGAGGAGTCGTCAAAAGTCGTCTTCCGTTGACGAAAATTTTTATGTTGTTGGGGCACTTCCGCAACCGGGTCATCATAAAGTGGAGGCGGAGGGGCCACTGCATCAATCCTCCCCTGCTCAAAATCACGTATCACCAAGATGTGGTCCTGGAGGTAGCGGTGAAGAAGATCGGCATCCAAACGTAGAATCTCCGGCTCGAGGATCCAAGAATCGTCTAAAGGGGGGCGGTCATGCTAACGGATATGGAAGCGGCGGGTAGCGCCATCAGCAGAGGAAAGGGGCTCGTCAGCTAAAATCATACATGGCAAACAAAAGGTTTTGGGAAACCTTGGAAACATGTTAGTAGAAGGAAGAAAAGAGTGCAACTCACCATCTGATGGGGAACCAGCGGGAACCGAAAGAGAGAGCTCATCTGATATACCATGTCCAAAACCCGTAGAGAGATCGATGGAAGGAGAAGACGACATAAAAGTCAAATCAAGTGGAGGTGAAACAAATGGCGTTAAATCCGAAACATTAAAAATGGGGAAAATACCCCAATCGACAGGCAAATCCAAAACAAAATCATTCTCGCCGAGTTTCTTCAGAATTCGGAAAGGGTCGGCTCGCTTAGGCGCCAATTTCTTCACAGTACCGGTAGGCAAACGTGCGGGAACTAAATGAACTAGGACTTTATTGCCGACTTGAAAGTGGGATGCTCTCCTATTTAGGTTAGCATGCGCTCACATGATTCGTATTGAGCGGCCAAGGTTGCCCGAATATGAGCGTGTAATTCATGGATGTGCTCGGCGAAGGATTGTGCGAACTGACTGGCCTTATAAGTTGGAGGTAAAGGAACTAAGTCAAGGGGCACAGGTGCCTTATACCCGTGGATAATCTCGTTCGGAGACATTCCCGTGGATCTATTTTTAGAGTTATTGTAGGCTAATTGAGCATGGGGAAGGAGTAGGTCCCAAGTACCCTTGTGATCACTCACAAGGCATCTTAATAGGTTCCCCAAACTGCGATTAATCACTTCTGTCTGCCCATCTGTTTGAGGGTGATAGGCAGCGGAAAACAATAATTTAGTGCCCATTATGATCCATAAGGTTTTCCAAAAATAACTGGTGAATTTAACGTCCCTGTCTGACATAATAGTTTCCAGCACCCCGCAGTGGCTTACTACTTTCCGAAAATATAGATTGGCGATGTGTGAAGCGTCATTAGTCTTACTACACGGAATGAAGTAAGCCATCTTAGAAAACCGGTCCACTACAACAAGAATGGAATCGTTGCGGCGTAGTATGGGGGAAGGCCTAAGATGAAGTCCATACTAACGTCTTCCCATTGTATCGAAGGGATAGGCAACGACGTATACAATCCTACATTTGTCTTACTACCCTTCGAAACCTGACATGCACGGCAACTACTCACAACCCTCCAGATAGTAGCCTTTAATTTAGGCCAATAAAATTAATCCTCAACAAGCGTGATCGTCTTATCTCGTCCAAAGTGTCCACTCAACCCACAACTATGCAACTCCCAAACAATATGGAGTCGTAAGGAGGAGCGCGGGATACACAACTTGTCGTGTCGAAACAGAGACCCATCCCGGATAACATAGGTCATTATAGTCGTAGGGGAATCATCTTGGGCGGATAAATATGCCTCTTGAAAATCGTGGCAATTGGCATATTCTTCCTTGACACGCTCGAAACCTACCACATGAACTTACATCGTAGACAACAAAAGAGTGAGGAGACTAAGGGCGTCTGCTACTCGTTTGTCGGCCCCTTTAAGGTGCTTGAGGTTGAACGTATACTCTTGCAAGAAAGAGACCCATTTGGAATGACGCGGGCTGATTTTGTGATGGCCATTAATAAAGTGCAAGGCGTCATGGTCGGATAAGATCACAAACTCCTTGGATAAGAGGTAGTGCCGCCAATGATGCAGACTATGAACGACCGCGTAAAATTCCCTATCATAATTTGAGTAGTTCAACTTAGCGCCTGCCAATTTTTCACTAAAATAACTTATAGGGTGCCCCTCATGACTTAAGATGCCTCCTATCCCTGCCCCGGATGCATCACACGTAAGCTCAAAAACATTATCAATGTTCGGTAAACGTAAAATGGGCGCTTCCATCATAAGTTTCTTAATGCGTTTGAAGGCGAGTGTGGCGGATTTCGTCCACGTGAACTCTCCCTTATTCATACAATCAGTAATGGGCGCCATGATACTACTAAAATAACGTATGAAGCGATGGTAGAACGTGGCTAACCCGTTGAAGCTTCATACCTCCCACAGACTCATCGGCTAGGGACAATCCCTAATCACTTGTACCTTGGTGGGGTCAACTCTAATGCCCTCGAATCTAACAATATAGCCCAAAAATTCCACCTCCGACACGTAGAAGGTGCACTTCTTAAAATTAAGAAATAATTTTTCTTTCCGTAGGGTGGAAAGAATCACCTTCAGGTGGGTGATGTGATCGGCGATGGTGGTGCTGTATATGAGGATATCATCAAAATAAACAACAACAAACTTCCCTAAATATGGTTGGAAGACATGCGTCATCATCCGAGAGAAAGTGCTAGGGGCATTGGATAACCCAAAGGGCATCACTAGACACTCGTATAACCCGTCCTTGGTTTTAAAGGAAGTCTTCCACTCGTCCCCCTCACGAACCCTAATCTAATGGTAGCCACTACGTAGATCAAACCTGGAGAAGAGGGTGGCACCGGCAAGGACATCAAGGAGGTCATCTAATCGAGGAATCGAAAATCTATACTTGATGGTGATCTTGTTGATAGCTTGGCTATCAACACACATCCGCCAGGTGCCATCCTTCTTGGGGTCAAGCAAGGCTGGCACGGCACATGGAATTAGACTAGTCTTAATGAACCCCTTATCCAATAAACCCTCTACCTGTGTCTGTAACTCCTTATGGGCATCGGGGTGGAGTTGATAATGGGGCTGATTCGGTAAGGATGATCCCGGGATGAGATCTATAGCATGCTGAATGTCCCTAAGATGGGGTAATACCGATGGTAACTCAGCCGGGTAGACATCCTTATATTCTTCCAATAGCTCCCGCAACTCTCGAGGTATACCTTCTAGCGATCCCAAATCAGTTTTCTCACTCAGGAGAACTAACGCATACATAAATCCATCAAGAAAAGGGTCCCTCAAAAAATCCTTCCTTCCCACTAAGATTAAGGTCTTTCCTCTCATACAGAACGATGGTGTCCTTAGCCGGACCTATCGGCTCCTTCGGGGCAGTCGACCGTAATGTGATAATTTTGCCATTAAACTTAAACTCATAGGTATTTTCTCTCCCGAAATGTGTCACATCACGGTCATAGAGCCATGGGCATCCAAACAACACATGACATGCGTCCATCAAAAGGACATCACACCAAACCTTATCGGAGTAGGCTTTGAGAGCCAAGGGGTCTAGACAACGCTTGGTGACTAGAACGCTAATCTTGTTTATCCAAGCAACCTGATAGGGTGTGGGGTGGGGCTCCGTTGTCAAGTCCATACGCGTGAAAGCATTCTTCGAGATTACATTCACGCAGCTACCACTATCGATTATTAACTTACACAGTTTCTCACCGCTCATAAAAATCAAGGAAAAGATACTCGACCTCTTCCAGTCATCTAAAGGGCGGGGGTGGTCAAAATGCAACGCATCACCATAAGGGGGTGATCGTCTTCGAGGTCACTTGGAACACCCTCGGGGTCACTATCAGTGGAAGCCTCATACACTATATCGGCGGGGTCTGTGGTCGACTCGAGGAGGGCTACAGTAGCCTTGGCCTTGGTCGGACATTCAAAGGCGTAGTGGCCTTGAATACCATAAGCATAACACGTAGCGTTCACCTTACTAACCTTGCCTATCGAGACCCACTCACTCTGTGGGTTCCTAGCATTCCGTGTAGTGATCAACAACTATTTAGAGTCAGTGGACCTAAATTTTCCCTTATCCTGATATGTGGAGGTGGACGCACCTAGGGCGGACTTGCCCTTGGCTTGGGCGTAACTATTGTGAGCCTTAGAGGCTAGATGTTTTTCAAAGTCAAGGGCGACATTGAAAGTGGCATTAATATCAGTGTGCCCGTAGCGCAGGAGCTTCCATTGTATATCCGGATGAAGCCCCTTGCGAAACCTAGACAGAGTAATCTCCTCAGTCTCCCTAACACCACAATGAACCATGCGGTCCTTCAGGTCTCCCATGTATTCTGCCACGGAGTTCGAGCCTTGCCGAAGTGTGGCTAGCTCATCGAACATTTGGGTATGGTGGTAGGCGGGAACATACTGGTCAGATAGTAGGTTCTTCATAACAGCCCACCCAACTAATGGAACACCATGTACAGTCCCTAACCTCCTCTCTTCGTTCAACCAATATGTCTTAGCACGGCCCGTTAATTTCATTCTGGCAACCTTGATCTTCTGGTGGTCCGTAAGATGATTCCATTCGAAATAACACTCCATATCGACAACCCAAGTGAGGAAGATTTGGGGATCTCCCATACTATCGTAGGTGGGTGCATTGATTTTAATGTCCCGAGTGATGTCAAAGTCACGATCATGGTGATGATGATGATGGGGCACTCGTGGAGAGTGTCCCTCAGAATCAGAACAACCTTCAGACCACCGGGGGTTGGGCATTTCATCATTAACTGGAGGCACTCCCTCTTGGTTTTGGGGTTGTTGGCCCCGTTGGTTCAACAACACTTGTCCTATTAAGGCTCGGAGTTCAATCATCTCTCGACGAAGTCCCTCTATGGCCTCCGCATTCGGACCCCCTTGAGGATTCGCAGCCATCCTGGACGTAGACGTGGGCGCGTACTCCGTGCCTAGCCTTGTGCGCATACAGGTGTAAAATTTTTACGAAAGATTAATTTTCCTAGAGCTGGTAATAAGATGAAAATATTTTTTTTTATTTTCTCAGTGCTACAATGACGTAGATGGTGCAGAATTTTTTTTCAAAATTTCGCTAAATAAAACAAAATTTAGGACGTTAGTGGCAGACCACCGATATTAATTTTTTTTATTTCTATAAATCAGATCGACCAATAAGGAACGCAGCGAGGATGTTTGCAATGTGGAAGTTTAAACAACCTCCCTCTGATACCAAATTGGTGTAGGGTTTTCCCGTTGGAGACCTACACGAGTAGAGACTCAAACTCACCGTTCTACATGTCCATAAACTACAGCTCCTACACAGGCATCTAGCGCACTCTTCCACGGAATCATTTCGAGCACAAATACTTAACACAACAAGGGGAGAAATGACTTTAAAACAGCGATCAAAACAAGTCGAATGTTTCCCAAAATAACGCAAAGGTTGCCAACCCTTTTCAAGATTGAAATCTATGGCTAGAGGCCAAGATTCGCTCAAGCAAAATGGATCCACCCGATCCGAAATGAGAGAAACTCAATAAGAAATTTAAAGTTCAGATTTATGCAAGCAATAGCATTAACATTCCGGAAGAAACATCGGTTCCAATCTCCACCAAAACTATTAGAAGAAACACACAAGATGGAGGGGAAGAAAGAGGTTACCTAACCCAAAATGGGATGCACACAAGATAAATGTGGGAGAATCGCTCTCTCCACGGTTCCACCGGCATCTCACCGAATGGGGAAGTAGCCCTTCGTCCTTGGAGTCACACCGAGTAAGAAGCTCACGCCGGAGAAGAGGCCACGCCTTGGCCGAACTCTTCAATGGAGGGAGAAAGGGGGCGGCGGCAAGGAGGGTTCTCCCTTGGTAGAAATCTGATTTTAGGGTTATAATCTTCTTGTCTTTCCAAAATAAAAGGCTCCTATATATAGGAGGCCCACACAACATCCAATCATCCAGATTTGAGATGAAATCTCAGCATCCGGATGGTTATTAACACACCCTCAAATCTTCTATTAGCATACCAAAGCAAAAATATAAAATATTATATTGGCCAATATATAAGAAAAGAAAGCTTGGAAAATAATGAAGAGGCTTAACGTGCGCCGTGGATGAAGATTGTAGTGGCGCCTTCCGGTAGCTAGTGTGGAGTCGTAAAAAGTCGCCTTCCGTTGACGAAAATCTTTATATTGTTGGAGCACTTCCGCAACCGGGTCATCATCAAGTGGAGGTGGAGGGGCCACTGCATCATTACTGCCTTCTTGTTTACCAGAGCACACATCACTAAGAACTGGTGCCTAGTTATGTTGTCATGGGCTGTGTGTTTGCCCAGCAACACCTTCCCAACGACATCAGCAAGGAATTTTTATTCAGCAGATAAATTCTTTTTAAGTAGTTTGTTGGGGTTTCCATTAGAATGACTCATTTTAATTAGCATATTATCATATTCAGAACTATCTATCTCAATAACCTCATCTCTATTTATCAAACAAAAAAATCTCGGTAAGAATAGACGAGGTTGGAGTAACATTATTTCCTGCAATGGTGCCAGTTATCGTATCTGCATCAGGAGAAGTAGAAGTATAAACCCACTCCCTTATTTCAGTTGCGGCCAACATGATCCTGGTGGTCATAAATTTCTTATGTTGTTGATCTTCAAATAACTGCAGAATGTCCATGAAAATTTGATCGAAATGATGGAAGGAGTCGAATACGATGTCAAAACTGGTATCAAAATTCATGCCGGAAAGGTAAATCACCGAAATCGCCATTGGTTTTCCTGCAAAAAGAAAGAGAGATCAAGTGTAACACCCCCAATTTTTCTGTGGTTGTTTAATCTTTGTTTGGCATTACGTTAGCGCATTTTTGGCCTTTGCCATTGTTAGAGTGTGGTCTTAGCTCTTTAGGCTCGCTGGGTGGCTTGTTTTGTAGCCTTTTTGCAAGGTTCCCTAGCGAGCCGGAGTCTGTTTTGGTGACTCGGTGGAGCCTCTCTGAGAATGCTTGTGTTTTGGCTTCGGGAAGTGTTAGCCTGAGTTTTGTTTGTCGGATGACGATTCCGACTTCGCCACTAGATTCGTAGCGTGGGTATTTAGCTACAGTATGAATTTTGTTAAATTTCGAGATCATTTGTTTTTCGCGTCGTTTTGGCGTTTTATGTAAATGGCTGATATAAGGATATACGTGGCCGATTTTTTTTAGCTAAGTGTTGTTAGCTTGATTTTTATATACGTATATGCAGCTGCTGATTTATATATAATAGTGGCTAATTTATATATGTACATATACTAGTGGTTGTTTTCCTATAATAGTATTATAATAATATTATAATACTTATAATAGTGGCCGAGTAGTCTAAGAGCTATTATAATAGCATATCTTGGTCTTATCCCCATTCATCTTCCCTAAAAAAAGGAAGCTGGCGGCTAGCTTCTTGCGGAAGAAACGGGAGGCGGTCAACCCCAAGTTATGGCCGCCAATTTCTTGAGCTGGGGAGCTCGAAATTCTCGTTTGAGGGTGGATTCAGACTGCTCTCGCTCTGATCTTCCTCCCTAGGTAAGTATTTCTTGTTCTAGAGTTATCTATTGTAAGCTAGGGATTTTCGGGTTTGCTTATCATCCCTTTAAAATCTTCAGATTCCATGGCTAGGTGTTGTGCTGCCTGATCTGAGAGAAAGAGTGGAGATGGCTGAGTTTTTCCTGGAGGTAGAGGCAAGTGGCGCTCTTTGCCCTTGACAACCTTAATTTTACTCTAAGTAATCTTGTTGTAGTAGCTCATTCTTTCTTTTTCCTAGAAGCTAGGGTTACTGTAGTTTTCATCCCAGCAGATCTTGCTCAATCTTGTCCAGTTTTAATTTATTATCTCTCTTCTTAGTCACTGTTTTGTGTCCAGGTAGTGGCTGGAGGTAGGATTTTAGTTTGTTAGTTTTAGCCCAGCATGGTTGGTAGCTATAGCCGGGTAGGAGGGGTAGAAATTATTTTTTTTCCAACTCTCTGCGAGCAGGCGTTAAGTGTTAACTTAGGGCAGAAGTTCATTTTGTAGGCTAAGTATAAAAGCGTTGAGTGTGGTGGACACACTCAATGCCTAGCTGTTTGGTCTGGAGACTAAGTCCAAAAGCGTCGACAGCGTTGAGATAGTGGAGATCACTCAACGCTTTCTGCCTTTGGCGTTGAGTGAGTTGAGCTCACTTAAGGCCATCTGCCTTTGGCGTTGAGTAAGTTGAGCTCACCCAACGCCGTCTGCCTTTGGCGTTGAGTGAGTTGCGCTCACTCAATGCCGTCTTGCCAGAGAATTTTTCTAAGTCTTTTTGCATTAAGTGAGTTTAGCTCACTTAACGTCGTCTGCCTTAGGAATTTTTCTATGTCTTTTAGCGTTGAGTGAGTTGATCTCACTCAATGCCGTCTGTCTTTTGGCGTTGAGTGAGTTGAGCTCACTCAATGCTGTCTGCGTTTGGCGTTGAGTGAGTCGAGCTCACTCAACGCCGTCTAGTCCAGCGATGATTTTCTTCTAAGTCAAAAGCGTTGAGTGTGGTGAAGTCACTCAACGCCTTCACCTGATAGCATTGACATCGTTGAGTGAGCTGAACTCAATCAACGTCGTCGTCTAGTGAGTTTTTTGCGGCTAAGTCTTTTGGCGTTGAGTGAGTGGAGCTCACTCAACGCGGCATCGAGTAGACTCGACGCCTTATCTGCTTAGTGTTTGGCGTTGATTGAGTGGTACTCACTCAATGCGGCATCGAGTGGAATCGACGCTTTTTCCTTAGGCTAGTGTTTTTCTCCCGAGTTGGTTAGTGTGGGTTTTATTTTGGTTTGGTCATATTTTTCGGCTTGTTTTGAAGGCTGAATCGTGAATTATGGCAAGTGGTTTTGTTTGGTGGCTTTGTATGGGGTGGTTTGGGTGTAGATTTGTGGTCACCACCATTTTGACCCCAATTTGGGCTGGTTGTATTGGTTTGTTGGACCCTAGGGCTTCCACCGTTGTACCCTTGAGAATTTTGGATCTTGTTGTTTGGATGAGGATTATTTTGGTCACCAAGCAAGATCCATGGTTTTACCACTGCTATTGATTCACTAGTTAGGACTGTTAGTTCCTTTCCCTTTTAAATTGTTATTTTGGCATATGTTTGCCTTGTTGCTGTTATAGGTTTTTAGCAGAGCATGTTGCTAATTTCTCGCACTTGGTGCGCTTTGATTATTCCTTGGACAGTGTTTTACTTTTGTTGTCTCATTTATTTCCTTTTGCTAAGTTTGATAGCATTCTACTATAAGGGTTCGGTAAACCCCTTCCTTTTTATTGCTTATAACCTAATGCTCAATTTCTATTTGCTTATATTCTTGCTGAGGTGTTCTTTCTTTGAATGCCTCAGGTTCAGAGCAGTAGCCGGTTGAGCGGCTAGTTTTCTTTTGGGGCTTGCTAGTGATCTCCTTGGCTGCTGAGATTCCCCTTCCACTGTTTGTGAGGTAGATATTTTCTTGCTTCCTTCTGTATAGACATGCATACTCACCAGTGGGTTCGTGTCAGGTTGTTGACGCCCACTAGTGATTTTCCTTGTGATGCTAAGTATGTTACTTAAACTGCTATTTTTGCCTATTTGGAGGTTGTTTACTTGCTCTCTGGAATGATTTATGTTAGGATGCATGTTAGGTATTTTAACTCATAAAAGCATTACTATATGTACTTCATAAAAGCCATATTTCTAAACCTAAGGTACTATTTTCCAAAGTGACGTAAAGACTAATTTCATATTATACAAAATTTAGAGTCTTATATGTCATGAGTTGTCCTTTGGGGACGTTTACACTCATGTAGGATGTCAAATCACTTTAACAAAGGTATTTTTCCGCAGCGTATAAATATCTTTTTACTTATGGACTAGTTGATCCACTATGCCGAGGGATACGGCCATCCATCTAATTTGAAAGATGTTTTCATAATAACTTATGATTTCGGTATAACTTGTTGAGGTTGGTGCCTTGCCTGAGCGTCTGCAGTTATCCCCTGCATGGCGTGGCATCACGGCACATATTTTCTCTTACTCTGATAAAAGTTTGTTGCTGAGAACATGTGGGTCGTGACAGTTGGTATCAAAGGGAGGTTGCTTGAAAATTGGTCAGGAAACCTTCCCTTGTTAGTGTTAGTTGTTTAGTGTCATATCATACACACATCGATGTGTCATCAGTACGTCTTGGCTGAAGCATGAGCACTACACTCATAAACATGACAAGAAGCATATGGGGCATATTATGTGGTATGGGATGCATAATATGTGTTTGTTTGTGGATCCACCATAGGTGGCAACATGTGAGGGTTATATAGTATGAGATGCATAACCTCACCACATGAATGCCCATTAGCACGTTTTCTCTTTTCGTTGCATGTAATGTTATGTAGTATGAGATGCATAACATTGCATGTGTATACCGCTCATAACATGCATTAAGGACTTTTTAGAACGCATAGCACAACATGCATAGCATAACATAGCATACGCACAATGTGCCAAGCTAAAGATTCACATGATGACATATGTATACACATGGTTTTGAGTCAAAAGGAAGATAAATTCATGCTTTCATGGTCTAAGCACATGAGTTAGTGTGATGATTGTGAATCATCCTAGTTTTGGCATAACATCATTATTTAAAAATATCCCAGAGCAAGTTAGCAGTTGAAACTCATATTTAAGTATGCTTTGTCTGTATTAGGTTGTCTGGTTCTAGCGGTTGGGCTAGGTTTTGACTAGTTGTTTGTATGTTAATCGTATTTCGAAGCGTCCTTCGACAAGGCTGACTCCCCAATCTGAGGGCGAGTCTTCGGGTATGCAAAGCAATGCGATGATCGAGAGTCAACGATAGAGCAATGAGGCCTTGTCAAGGCAGATGGTGGATGTGCAGTCCCAAATCCAATCTCTGATATTAGTTATGTTCGGGCTAGCTCCGAGAGTACAGGTCCCTGCTGTGGATCTAGTTGTTCATGCCCCTCCTACTCCTCTGGTGCCTCCGGTAGTGGTTCCACCAGAGATGACGTTTATCTCACAGGTTCAGCGACTCGGGCCTCCTACTTATTATGGAAAGGCAGATTTCAGGATCTTAGATGATTAGATTATATCGATCGAGGAGATGTTTTCCTACTCTGGAGTTACTGACGATCAGAGAGTGATGATCGTTGCCTACCAGCTCAAAGGGTTAGCAAAAAGTTGGTGGTTAAGGGAGAAGGAGAGCATGAAAGAATGATGCTCATGGGAATCTTTTAAGGAGATGTTATTTGGAAAGTTTCTGCCCTCGGTCGAGCGGGACCGTATGATGAATGACTTCTTACATTTAAAGTAGAGGAAACTCTTAGTTAGTGAGTATGAGATTGAATTTAGCAAATTATGTCGGTTTGCTCCTAGATTGGTGAGTATTGAAGCGGATCGAGTTAAATGATTTCTGGGTGGTCTAAGAAGTGACATCCAGCAGCTAGCTAGTGCTTAAGGAGCAGTGAGTTATACCAGTGCGATAGAAGCTGCCTTGAAAGTCGAGGCAATCGAAAATGCTAAGAATAGATGCCAGCAAATAAGAAAAGACAAAAGGAAATCCGTTGAAGGAAAGATTCCCCAGCCATTCAGTGCTACTTCAAGGAAGAAGGGTAAGGAAGTGTGTAGTTTTTGTGGCCGATTGGGCCACCCTTTGGAGAGATGTTACAAAAGGGAGAGAGCTCAGAAGAAAGAGCAGGTTCATGCAATACAAGGTGCTCCCAGGAAAGAATTATTATGTTCTGCAAGTAAGCGGCAAGGGCATGATGTTGCCCACTGCTGGGGAAAGAATAGGACAAGAAGTTATTTTCTATGTGGTCAAGAAGGGCATATCAAGGTTCAGTGCCCGCAGCTCCAGCATGTGCTTCAACCAGTCCCACTTCAGGCATTGCCACCGCCTTAGCGATTGGATAAAGGTAAAGGAAAGCTGAATGTGATTTCTTTGGAGGAAGCACAGACGTCAACTTAGGTTATTTCAGGTTAGATTTCTCCCTAGCCTGAATGTTTTTATTCTAAGCGATCATTTAGCATTTGTTTTCCTTAGTTGTGTGTGCAATCTTATAGGAAGATTTAAGGTGAAAAATCGTTGGGCGCGTGTTCTCTTCAACTCTGGAGCTACCCACTCGTTTGTGGCTAGAGCCTTCGCGGATCAGTACCGTTTGGATCTAGATCGAGCTGGGGATGCCTTTTGAGTCAAGTTCCATTCTAGTGATTCTGTGGTTTCAGATCAGGGCATTTAGGATTGTCCGATTGTGTTAGGGGATTTTCTAGCAAATATAGATTTGAAGGTGATCAATTTGGAAGAGTTTGATATTATCTTAGGCATGGACTGGTTGTCCAGGTATGATGCTGTTATCTAGTGCAAGGGTAAGCGCTTGGACTTTAGAAAGGACAACGGTCAGCCTGGGAGTGTTTATGGTCATCTACGTCAGGATTCTCCAGTTATTTCTGTGGTATGTGCTCGGAAGCTGCTAGTTTCCGGCTGTTTTGCTTGTTTGGTCTCGGTTTTGGGGACCATTGGTAGTTTTCCATGTCTAGAAGAGATTCCTGTTATACGCGAGTTTTCAGATGTGTTTCCTGATGATCTTCCTAGTCTTCCACCTGATAGAGATGTTGAGTTTGTGATAGATTTGGAGCCGGGCACGCATCCTATTGCGAAGGCGCCGTACCGGATGGCCCCACGAGAGCTAGAGGAGTTGTGTATCCAGCTGGATGAGTTGTTAGAGAAGAGTTTTATTAGGACAAGTTCGTCGTCTTGGGGTGCTCATGTTCTGTTTGTTAAGAAGAAAGATGGATCGATGAGGCATTGCATTGATTATAGAGAGCTAAATAATTTCACTATTAAGAACAGGTACCTCATGCCGAGGATTGACGTTTTGTTCGATCAGTTGTGCGGTAGCACAGTGTTTTCTAAGATTGATCTTCATTCTTGCTACCATCAGCTCAGGATCCGTGAGTTAGATATTTCACGGACTACTTTTCGATTGAGGCATGGGCATTTTGAATTTCTGGTAATGCCATTTGGTTTGACCAACGCGGCCTCAGCCTTTATGTATATGATGAACCGTGTGTTCAAGGATTTTCTGGACAAATTCGTAGTCATGTTTATAGACAACGTTCTGGTATATTACCGCAATGCTGAGGAGCATGACCAGCATCTGCGATTAGTTTTATCTGCTTTGAGGGACCATAAGTTGTTCGCTAAGTTGAGCAAGTGCGAGTTTTGATTGCCTCATGTTTTGTTTCTTGGCCATGTGGTTAATAGGAATGGGATTTTAGTCGACCCAGAGAAAATAGTTGTTGTGATGGAATGGAGTAGGCCTGGCACACCCAAAGAGATTAAGAGCTTCTTAGGGTTGGCCGGTTATTACAGGAGATTTGTGAAGGGTTTCTCTACCCTGGCTGCACATTTGACTAGATTGACTCAGAATAATGCGGCTTTTGTTTAGAGCGAGAACTGTGAGGAAGCCTTCTTAGAGCTCAAGAACAGATTGTGCACTGCTCCCGTTTTGACTCTGCCTACGGAGGGCATGGATTATGATGTTTTTATGGATGCATCGCATGTTAGGCTTGGTTGTGTGATGATTCAAGACGGGAAAGTGATTGCATATGGGTCCAGGCAACTAAAGACTCATGAGAGGAACTACCCTACGCATGATTTAGAGTTTGCAGCCATGAATTTTGCGCTGAAGTTGTGGAGACATCTGCTTTATGGCGCACAGTGCAAGATTTTTACTGATCATAAGAGTTTAAAGTACGTCTTTACCCAGAAGGAATTGAATCTGTGCCAGCGGCGATGGTTGGAGTACGTTGCCGACTATGATGTTGAGATCTAGTACCATCCGGGCAAGGCTAATATGGTGGTCGATGCCCTAAGTCGGAAGACGGGGAAGAATTTTAATCTCTCCGCCGAGCTATTAGTGGAAGAATTTCTTTTGATGGATATTTCTGTGGGGAGCTACAACTTGCAGAGTAGTTTGGTAGTAGCAGAGCCTTTTTTGATTGCGCTTACGAGGTTATATTAGAAAGATGATCAAGATCTACTGCATTTATATCTTAGAGCTGAGAAAAGGGATTTAATAGATTTCTCGATTGATGATACGGGTACTTTCAAGTACCGCGGTAGATTTTGTATCCCCGCCATTATAGATATTTGAGTTATATTGTGTAGAGAGGCGCATAGATCTAGTGTTGCCTACCATCCAGGATCTACCATGATGTATCATTACTTAAAGCAAATTGCCTAGTGGTATGGGATGAAGGGAGACATAGGCAAGTTTGTTTTTGAGTGCTATACTTGCAAGCGTGTTAAGGCTGATTGTGGAAGTCCTGGTGGCAAGTTGAATCCCTTGGAGATTCCGACTTGGAAGTGGGAGAGTATTTCGATGGATTTCATCATGGTTTTACTGATATCTCCTAGAGGGTATGATTCAATTTTGGTGATTGTGGACAGATTAACGAAGTGTGCTCACTTCGTACCTTATAAGATCGACTATCCGATGAAGAAAATTGCTGAGCTGTATTTGAATGAAGTCATCTGATTGCATGGTGTTCCAATCAGCATTATTTCAGACCGAGACTCCCGGTTTACATCTCGCTTCTGGAAGAGTTTGTAAGAAGGTTTGGGTACGGATTTGAGATATTCTACCGCATACCACCTACAGACCAATGGTCAGATAGAGCGAGTTAATCAGATAGTGGAGGACATGATAAGATGCTATATTTTAGACCACGGAGGAGAGTGGGATGAGCGTTTGAAGCTTATGGAGTTTGCTTATAATAACAGTTATCAAGAAAGCTTGCAAATGGCTCCTTTCGAAGCTCTATATGGGAGACACTGCAGAACTCCCCTATTTTGGACTGAGGTTGGCGAGAGATCTTTGTTGGGTCCGGATGCGCTTGAAGAAATGGAAATTATTGTGAAGATTATTCGAGAGAAGCTTCGGATAGCTCAAGAATGATATGAGAAGAATGCCAACCGGCGTAGATCTTATTTGGAGTTTGTCGTAGGGGACTTGGTATTTCTTAAAGTTTCCCCGATTGTTGGAATCAAGATGTTTGGTAAGAACCGGAAGTTGGATCCAAGGTTTGTGGGACTGTTTAAGATTGTTGAGTGGATTGGTGTGTCAGCTTAGAGGCTTGATTTGCCTGCAAACTTTCCTGGTGTGCACGATGTTTTTCACGTAAGCCAACTGCGAAAGTGTGTGTTAAGCGACAGACAAGTTTTGAATTATGTGCCTCAGTTAGAGCCAAATCTTTCTTATGTGGAGATGCATGTTCGCATTTTGGATACACAAGATTGGGTGTTGTGGAGGAAGATCATTCCAATGGTTAAAGTTTTGTGGAGATACCAGGACGTGGAAAGCGCGACTTTGGAATTAGAGTTGTCTTTGAGGGAGGCTCACCCTCAGGTGTTTCCCTGAGTTTGCTTGGTATGTATTCTTCTATTTAACTCTTGGTTTGTTATGTCCCTTCTATGGTAGAAGTGTTGTGCGTAAAGTTTCGCGGCGAAACATTCTTTTAGGGGGAGTGATTGTAACGCCCCCGGTTTTTCTGTGATTGTTTAATCTTTGTTTGGCGTTACGTTGGCGCATTTTCAGCCTTTGTCGTTGTTAGAGCATGGTATTAGCTCTTTAGGCTCTCTAAGTGGCTTGTTTTGTAGCCTGTTTGCAAGGTTCCCTAGCGAGCCAGAGTCTGTTTTGGTGACTCGGTGGAGCTTCTACAGGAATGCTTGTGTTTTAGCTTCGGGAAGTGTTAGCTCGAGTTTTGTTTGTCGGATGATGATTCTGACTTCGCCACAAGATTCGTACCGTGGGTATTTAGCTACGATGTGAATTTCATTAAATTATGAGATCGTTTGTTTTTCGCGTCGTTTTGGCGTTTTATGTAAATGGCTGATATAAGGATATACGTGGCCGGTTTTGTTTGGCTAAGTGTTGTTAGCTTGATTTTTATATACGTATATGTAGTGGCTGATTTAGATATATTAGTGGCTGATTTATATATGTACATATACTAGTGGTCGTTATTCCTATAATAGTATTATAATAATATTATAATACTTATAATAGTGGTCGAGTAATCTAAGAGCTATTATAATAGTATATCTTGGTCTTATCCCTATTCATCTTCCCCAAAAAAAGGAAGCTGGCGGCTAGCTTCTTGCGGAAGAAACGGGAGGCGGTCAACCCCAAGTTCCGGCCGCTGATTTCTTGAGCTAGGGAGCTCGAAATTCACATTTGAGGGTGGATTCGGACTGCTCTCGCCTGGATCTTCCTCCCTAGGTAAGTATTTATTGTTCTAGTGTTGTCTATTGTAAGCTAGTGTTTTTAAGGTTTGCTCATCTTCCCTTTAAAAGCTTCAAATTTCATGGCTAGGTGTTGTGCTGCCTGATCCGAGAGAAAGAGTGGAGCTGGCCGAGTTTTTCCTGGAGGTAGAGGCAATTGGAGTTCTTTGCCCTTGCCAACCTTAATTTTACTCCAATTAATCTTGTTATAGTATCTCTTTCTTTCTTTTTCCTAGAAGCTAGGGTTGTTGTAGTTTTCATCCCAGCAGATCTTGCTCAATCTTGTCCAGTTTTAATTTATTCTCTCTTTTCTTAGTCACTATTTTGTGTCCAGGTAGTTGCTGGAGGTAGGATTTTTGTTTGCTAGTTTTAGCCCAGCTTGGTTGGTAGCTGTAGCCGGGTAGGAGGGGTAGAATTTTTTTTTTTCAAACTCTCTGTGAGCAGGCGTTGAGTGTTAGCTTAGGGCAGAAGTTCATTTTGTAGGCTAAGTATAAAAACATTGAGTGTGGTGGACACACTCAACGCCTAGCTGTTTGGTGTGGAGACTAAGTCCAAAAGAGTCGACAGCGTATAGTGAATGGAGCTCACTCAACAGCATCTGCCTTTGGCATTGAGTGAGTTGAGCTCACTCATCGCCGTCTGCCTTTGGCATTGAGTGAGTTGAGCTCACCCAACACAGTCTGCCTTTGGCGTTGAGTGAGTTGCGCTCACTCAACGCCCTCTTGCCAGAGACTTTTTCTAAGTCTTTTGGCGTTGAGTGAGTGGAGCTCACTCAACGCCATCTTCCTTAGGAATTTTTTTAAGTCTTTTGGCGTTGAGTGAGTTGAGCTCACTTAATGCCGTCTGTCTTTTGGAGTTGAGTGAGTTGAGCTCACTCAACACCGCCTGCGTTTGGCATTGAGTGAGTCGAGCTCACTCAACGTCATCTAGTCCGGCGATGTTTTTCTTTAAGTCAAAAGCGTTGAGTGTGGTGAAGTCACTCAACGCCTTCGACTGATAGCCTTGACAGCGTTGAGTGAGCTGAACTCACTCAACGCCGTCGTCCAGTGAGTTTTTGCGGCTAAGTCTTTTGGCATTGAGTGAGTGGAGCTCACTCAATGTGACGTCAAGTAGACTCGACGCCTTTTCTGCTTAGTATTTGGCATTGAGTGAGTGGTACTCACTCAACGCGGCGTCGAGTGGACTCGACACTTTTTCCTTATTCTATTGTTTTTCTACCAAGTTGGTTACTGTGGGTTTTATTTCAGTTTGGTGATGTTTTTCGGCTGGTTTTGAAGGCCGAATCGTGAATTATGGCAGGTGGTTTTGTTTGGTGGCTCTGTAAGGGGTGGTTTGGGTGTAGAGCCGTGGTCACCGCCATTTTGGCCCTGGTTTGTCCTGGTTGTATTGGTGTGTTGGACCCTAGGGCCGCCACCATTATACCCTTGATAATTTTGGATCTGGTTGTTTGGATGAGGACTGTTTTTGGTCACCAAGCCAGATCCATGGTTTTACCACTGATATTGATTCACTAGTTAGGATTGTTAGTTTCTTGCCCTTTTAAATTTCTATTTTGGCATATGTTTGTCATGTTGTTGCTGCAGGTTTTTAGCAGGGCAAGTTGCTAATTTCTCGTACTTGGTGCGCTTTGATTATTCCTTGGACAGTGTTTTACTTTTGTTGTCTCGTTTATTTCCTTTTGCTAAGTTTGATAGCATTCTACTATAAGGTTTTGGTAAACCCCTTCCTTTTTATTGCTTATAACCTAATGCTCCATTTCTATTTTTTTATATTCTTGCTGAGGTGTTCTTTCTTTGAATGCCTCAGGTTCAGAGCAGTAGCTGGTTGAGCAGCTAGTTTTCTTTTGGGGCTTGCTAGTGATCTCCTAGGCTGTTGAGATTCCCCTTCCTCAGTTTGTGAGGTAGATCTTTTCTTGCTTCCTTCTATATAGACATGCATACTCACCAGTGAGTTCGTGTCAGGTTGTTGACGCCCACTGGTGGTTTTCCTTGTGATGTTAAGTATGTGACTTAAACTGCTATTTTTGCCTATTTGGAGGTTGTTTACTTGCTCTCTGGGAATGATTTATTCTAGGATGCATGTTAGGTATTTTAACTCGTAAAATCATTACTATATGTACTTCATACATGCCATATTTCTAAACCTATACTATTTTCCAAAGTAACGTAAAGACTAATTTCATATTATACTAAATTTAGAGTTATGTATTTCATAGTTATCCTTTGGGGATGTTTACACTCATGTAGGATGTCAAATCACTTTAACCAAGGTATTTTTAGCAGCGTATAAATATCTTTTTACTTATGGACTAGTTGATCCACTGTGTCGAGGGATACGGCCATCCATCTAATTTGAAAGGTAATTTCATAATAAATTATGATTTTGGTATAACTTGTTTAGGTTGTTGCCTTGCCTGAGCGTCTGCAGTTATCCCCTGCATGGCGTTGCATCACGACACGTATTTTCTCTTACTATAATAAAAGTTTGTTGTTGAGAACATACGCGTCGTTACATCAAGTTCAAAAGAATAGAAAGTACGGGATGGAGCTTAAAGAAAGCCTAGTTATAAGATTTTCAGAATATGAAGCGCCAGAATTTGTCCTGCAAAAATAAAAGAAAATATTTGTTCTCAGGTGGACGAAAAATTTTATGAACAAATAATATCGTCGATCTCATTCTGAAGAGGGGAAAACATTTCTTCGTTCTCAAGTCGTCAAAATTTTTTTTGAAGCAAGATCGTTGATCTTCGCTCGATGAAAATAACTTCACACAGAGAGTTCGTCGATCTCGGGTTGACAAATTTTCTCAAGAATTGTTCTCAGATTGTCGATCTCCGTCCGACGAACTATGACCAACTCTTCTACCTCAGATAGAAAATTAAATTAATGCTACTCCATTGATCATACCTAGTTGATTCAGAAAGAACAGATGTTTCTTCTCATCCAAAGGTTTGGTGAAGATGTCTGCTCTTTGTAAATCAGTAGAGATAAAGATAAGATTAATTTTCTTTTTGTCCACACAATCTCTAATGAAATGATGCCTTATTTCTATATGCTTTGTCCTACTATGATGTATTGGATTTTGTGCAATGGAAATTACGCTAGTACTATCATAAAATATAGTTGAATTATTTAGATTGTAACCATAATCTAGGAGTTGGTTTTGAATCCACAATATTTGTGAACAACACCTGTCAGCTGCAATTTATTCAGCTTCTACAGTTGAGGTGGACACAGATGTCTATTTCTTATAAAACCAAGACATAAGCCTATCACCAAGGAACTGGCATGTTCCTGATATGTTTTTCCTATCAACTCTACATCCAACAAAGTCATCATCTAAGAATCCAGTTAATTCAAATTCTGACTCAGTTGGATAAAAGAGTCCTAGATTTGGGCAACCCTTTATATATCTTAAAATTCTTTTTAAGAAAATAAGATGAGATTCTTTAGGGTTCACCTGGATCCTAGCACAAAGACATGTAGCAAATATTAAGTCTGGCCTACTAGTTGCGAGATATAATAATGACACAATAATAGCCATATATGTTTTGTGATCAACTGGCTTTCCATGTTCATCAGAATTAATCATAGCATTGGAAGCCATGGGTGTTTTCTTGGCTGAGGCATCAGTCATCCCAAATCTTTTAACTAATTCCTTAGCATATTTGGATTGGGAGATGAAAATTCCATCAGGGGATTGCTTCACTTGGAGACCAAGGAATTAAAAAATCTCACCCATGCTACTTATTTCAAACTTAGAATGCATCAGGTCAGAAAACCTTTTGCATAGCTTGGAATCAGTAGAGCCAAAAATGATGTCATCTAAATATTTGTACTAACAATATGTTATTATTATGATGCCTAGTAAACAAAGTCCTATCTAAAATGCCCCTAGTGAACTTATGCTCTAAAAGAAAGCTTGCTAGGGTCTCATACCAAGCTCTTGGAGCTTGCTTTAAACCATAGAGAGCTTTATGCAGTTTGAAAACAAAGGAGGGATAAGTTGGAGAAATAAAACCTGGTGGTTGTTCAATATATACTTCCTCTTTGAGTTCACCATTCAAGAAGGCACTCTTGACATCCATTTGGTATACCTTGAACTTTTTGTAGGCTGTATATGCAAGAAAATTTTTGATAGCTTCCAGTCTTGCAACAGGTGCAAAGGTTTGATCATAGTCAATTCCTTCTTCCTGTCTATATCCTTGTGCTACCATCCTTACTTTTTTCCTGATGATGGCTCCTTGTGCATCCAATTTATTTTCGAATACCCACTTAGTTCCAATAACTTGTGAGTCTTTGGGTCTAGTAACTAGGTCCCAAACTCTGCATCTCTCAAACTGATTGAGCTCCTCTTGCATTACAATAATCCAGAGGGGATCTTGCTTTGCATCTTTTATGGATTGGGGCTCAAGTTGAGATATTAAGCAAGCATACATCAATTTTGGTTGAGTTGATGCCATTTTTGCACACCAGCTGATATATCTCCAATCACTTGAGATACAGGGTGATCTCTAAGTGTGACAAGATCAGTTGTAGGAGTTGGTTCAGCAATAGCATTAGGAATTAATTCCTCATGTGGAATTAAATTTGTTGTTAAAGGTTCAGCAATTATATCACTTACCTCTTCTTCACTATCTTCATCAATGTATGGAGAAGGATGTGATTCAGCCTCATTGGTGAGGTTTAGATCATCCAATTTCTCACACAATTTGGGTACCTGCAATAAGTTACTGGTAGAAGAATCCTTCTCCTTGTAAAACATGTTAGCTTCATCAAAAGAAGTATGTACAGATTCTTCTATTTTCAAGGTAGATTTATTAAATACCCTATAGGTCTTGCTGACTTGGGAATATCCAAGAAAAATTCCCATTACAGCTTTACACTCAAATTTTCTAAGGTGTTTCTTGTTATTGTTATGAATGTAACATATACAACCAAAGATTCAAAAATAGTCTATTTTAGGTTGCTTTCCTTTGAGTAATTCATAGGGAGTCTTGCCCTTAAGTTTATGCATCATACTTCTATTCAGGACATAATTTGTGGTGCTTACAGCCTCTGCCCAAAAGGATAGGGTCATGTCAGCATCTGCAAGCAATGTTCCTGCAGCTTCAATCAGGTTTCTGTTTTTCCTTTCTGCTACCCCATTTTGTTAAGGAGTTCTAGGAGTAGAGAAGCAATGCTTGATACCTTCCATCTAACTGAATTCTTGCATAGGAAGAGATTCAAACTCAGTACCATGATCACTTCTGATCAATGCAACTGGAGTAGAGTACTCAATCTTTATGCTCTTATGAAAATCTGTAAGAACTTTAAAGTTATCTTACTTGTTTCTCAAGAAGAACACCCAAGTGAACCTAGAGAAGTCATCTACAATGACTAAGGTATAAGATTTCCCTCTCAAGCTCTATACAGCAAAGGGTCCAAATAGATCCATGTGTAGCAAATACAAAATCCTGGGTGAATCACTCTTATTACTAGATTTAAAACTATTTTTGGTTTGCTTGCCTAATTGACAAGCACTGCAAATGCTTTCCTTCTTGTAGGGGTAAGAGGGCAATCCTTTAACAAGGTTGTCCTTAGAGAGTGTAGCAATATTTATCAGATTTACATGTCCTAATCTTTTATGTCATAGTTTATTATTGTTACTAATTTGATTAAATAAATAGATTTCTGACCTAGCAGATTTGAAATTTACAATATAGATGTTTCCTTGCCTAAGTCCAGTTAAGACAGTTTCATTATCTACAGAAGATATATTACTAGAAGAATGGTTAAAGGATACCTGATAACCTTCAAGACATAATTGGCACATGGATATCAGGTTATATTTGAGACCACTCACATATGCTACATTCCTTAAAGTGACAGCTCCAATCATAACAATCCCATAGCCTTCAGTTTGGCCACAATTGGAGTCATAAAATATCACTTTTGGACCAAGCTTGGACTTGTAGTTTATTAAGTTGTCCTTGCTACCTATCATATGCCTTGAGCATCCACTATCAAGATAATATTGTTCCTCTGTGGTATGATAGTCTTTCACTTAAAAATGAAAAGTTAGGTGCTCTTGACCCAGGTAACCTTAGGTACTTGATTCTTTTCAAATTTAAAGCTAGAAATATAAGAGCATTCAGGTTGGTTCTTATATCCTAGGAGGTGAAATTTTCTAGGTGAAATTATCCATTTGGTAAATAGGTTAGCAAAATCTTTTGGTTGATTAATTGTTCTGGAATAATTAAATTTTCTGTTAGGCTGAACAGGGATCGAAAAATTCTGATAAGTTCGTCAAACTGAGTTCGGCGAATAGGGATGAGTTCGTCAAACTCCGTTCAGAGAATGGAAATATTCATTCTCTGAGCCCAAAAATCGCCGATCTCGGCACGACGAACCATATTGGTTTCATCGATCGCAGTTCAAAGAATAATTATAATAAAAATCTGCGTTCGGAGTTTGTCGACTTGAGTTTGACGAACTGTACACATTTCATAGATCTGAGTTCGATGAAATCTGTTGAACATTGTTATGATTAAGATTTTTCTTATTATTTATCTTTTTCTTTGGTTTCTTTTTTAATTCAGCTGGTTAATTATTATCATCTACCTTTTCTTTACCTTTTTTTGATATAAAATTTTATGGGGGTAGAAAGAATGTTTTTCTGAATTAAATGAGGTTGTCTTGATAAAGCACCTAAGCCTAGCTTGTCATTGAGCCTGGCATTTACTGTGCTTGTGATGTTCATCAATTTGATGTCTCTCCCATTAAGGGATTCTTCAAATTGCTTAGCCTCATTTAGTTTAATTTTTAAAGAATTAATTTCTTCTGAAGCTATAACTAGTTTTTCTTTTAATTCAATGTTTTCAGATAATATATTCTCATGTTCAGTTAGCTTATCTCTGAGAAGTTTGATTTCCTTCTCAAATTTGATTAGTTCATCGCATGATAATTTAAATTCAGTTTTGAAATGATCAGAATTAAAATCAAATGAGGATATTACATGATCCTCTTCAGATTCAAATTCTTCTTCAGATTGCTCAGCTTCTGGAAAGCTGCGTGATGCATTGATAGCCAACAAGCAAACTTCTTTTGCTTTAGCTTCTTCCTCATCTTCAATTGAGCTAGACGATGAAGATTCTTCTTCTGTTTCACTCTAGGTTTCTGCAACAAAACCTTTCTCCTTCCTCTTATACCTACTTGAGGAGGGCTTGCTGTACTTCTTTCTGGAGTCTTTATATCTTCTTTTCTCCTTGATCTGATTCTCTGGACACTCGGGAAGAATATGTCCAGATTTTCTGCAACCAAAGCAGACAATCTCCTTGGTAGGAGTTTTGTCATATCTTGGTCTGTCATCTTGTCTGGATGATTTCCTTCTGAAATCTTTTCTGGCCATCATATAAAATCTCTTTGCATGTATGCTTATGATCTCATGTTTTGCTGGTGGAGCTTATGGTCCATCACATGCTTTGAAATCAATGTTTTGCTCCTTTCTTTCTGAAGAGAAAGTCTTCTACTCAGCTGCCTCTCTTGTCTTTATTAGCTGCTCATAAGATTTTAGCTTTCCCAGTAATGACTTAGTGGAGATTTCAGTTAAGCTCTTAGCCTCCTTGATTGGCCAGATCCTGGAATCCCATGTGCTGGGGAAGCACATAAGGATCTTGTCATTAATCTCTGTCAGTGAGATATTCTTGTCCAAATTCTTCAGCTCATTGACAATTGAGCTGAGTCTATAGTACATATCAACCACTAACTAAGACTCATCCTTCTGGAAATTTTCATACTGAGAGATGAGATGGGATCTCCTGTCCTTTCTCTCATCAGTTGATCCTGCAACCTTTTGTTTTAGAGAGTCCCAAATGGCTTTTGCTGAAGTGCACTCAGTCACATTTTGAAAAATGTCATCTAACATGGTTTGTGCAAGAATGTTCATGGCCCTTGCATCAGCAACCTTTGCCTTCTTTTGACCCCCAGTCCACGCAGGTGGTGGAACTGCATTTGTGCTTGTTGAATTAGTAGCCTCTTGCATTGGAGGACCTGTCAAAATGGAGTTGTAGATATCTTCATCAATAGAGTTCATATATAATCTAATTCTTACCTTCCAGATTGCAAACATATTAAGATTGCAGACATGACGTCTGATGCTTGAATATTCTTTATTTTGTGCCATGATATAAGAGAGACACTAGATAAATTTAGATCTATCAAAGGAACTTTTGGTTCAGGTATTAGCCTGTGAAACCAAATGAACTTCCCTCTGATACCAATTGAAAGTGAGGGGATTGATCTGACTTACTCTAGAGGGGGGGGGGGGGTGAATAGAGTATTTTAAACACTTGATTAGTTTTATAGCGGAATTAAAATAAGTGATATCATTTTATGTATAAAGAGAAGTAAGAAAAAAAAACTATCACAGCACAGCAGAAATAAAGAAACGAACAACCAGACGGCACATGAAAATTATAGTGGTTCCCCAAAACTGGGTACATCCACTCTTCTACCACCCTGGTAGGAATCCACTAATAGGTTTTTGATCAGGTGCTCTGCCACTACAGGTTTTTACTCAGGTTCCCTGTCACCACAAGATCTATTTAAAGGGATATCTCACAACCCTTTAGGCTTTTCATCAGGTTCCCAAAAACCAAATCAAGTCTTTTGATAAGGAGACTTTTCAACCAGGTGATAACTTTTGAAGGGAGTTAGGAATCATGATTACAGTAGAAGATGAAAAATTATGTTGTCTTCTCTTTCTCTAACAACTGAGAAGACTTTAGTGGATGTTGTTGTCAAATCTCCCCCTGAGATGAAGAAGGGTTCAGGAAGATGGGAGCTTTGCACAGGGTGTAGGCCTTGATGAAGATCTTCAGAAACTTCTTGGACTGGTGTTGATGAGTTGACCTTATGAAGCCTGAAGCAGAAACTGAAGAAGACTAAAGATCTGTGCACTACAACAAAATGCACTTATAGTAAGGACCTAAATCGTTACAATAAGTACCAAAATTCATTACAAAACTCTTTGGTAACGTGTTGTATCCCTAGTTTGGATTTGGGCTAGGTTCATTAATCTAAGCTAATTAAGACCCACATTATATAGCCAGGGTCTAGTCTAGTGTCTTAGGTGTCATCCAGTACATCAACTCAGTGAGACAAGACCAAGACATAAGAGACTTAGAAGACAGCAGAGAGTGAACAAGACAGAAATTTTTCATAGTAAAAAATCGTTTGACGATCTCTGAAGAGAGCTCGACGATGTTCGTTCTACGCTCCACGATCTCAGAGTTAAATCTCTAAATGCTGAGATCGACGATTGCTGAACTCAGGTCGACGATCTCTGATCTACTTTCAGGATTGAGATCGACGTTCAACCATCTCAGTTCGATGATGGTGAAGCCCAATTTGGAAAGCAGATTTTCAGGTCAACGATCACAGGGCTCAGCTTGACGATAGAGGATGTTTGAGCTCGATGATCTCAGGACAAGATCGATGATTTCGGCCAGATCAACATTTTATTCCCTGCAATTATTGTTTTCCTTATTGACTGTTTATTCTTTTGTTTATATGACTCTGAGTGATTAATGCATATATTCTCTGAATATAGTTGTTCCTTGGCAAGCATTAATTGTTGGTTTTCAAAGAGTTATTATACAGCTTTTCTCGAGACAGTTAAGTAAATGAGTTAATTCTCTTATAGCCATTGCACAAGTTCCCGTGATTCCGACAGTCAATCAATGTAGACCATTTAAAATTCAGTTTGGAATTATTCAAAGAAATGGGACTCAGAGAATAAAAGTACCAGAGAATTATTATTCAGGACTACTTCTGGATGCAGTTATTGGGTATTGTATCCATAATTACCTGGATTTGAAGAAGACTCCAAACAAGCTAAGATGGATTCACAATGTATTTGACGATCTTCTATCAAGTTGTTCTTGCAGCTATTCCATGCTAAGTACACACCAATGTCAGGGTGCAGTGGGTCAATATACACGGGTCTGCGCAACGTAATCCCTCGTTGAGTAGATAAGTGTGTTGACTCACGTGTGCTCTCTCTATTGGAGTGTACTTATTTTCATGTACAGGGTTAAGGCAGATCAAGAGCATAAGAAGGAGCAAAGAGGGGTCAAAGGCTAAGTCTTCAAAGGAAGGAAGAGAAAATTCTTCTAAGTAAAAATCGACGGGAATCACTAAGTGATTCTCGCCGACTTCGACGGGAATCGTTAGTAATTCTCGCCGATTCGACGAGAATAAGTCTGCATTCCCGCCGACTTCTTCCAGCTATAAGTTTTCCAAACAGAAACTCTGCCAAGGAAGAATCGACGGGAATCACTAAGTGATTCTCGCCGACTTCGACGGGAATCATTAGTGATTCCCGCCGATTCGACGAGAATCAGTCTGCATTCCCGCAGATTTCCTCCGGCTGACAAGGTTTCCAACTGGAATTCGTCCAAGGCAGAATCGACGGGAATCGTGAGTGATTCCCACCGACTTCGATGGGAATCACAAACAATTCTCGCCGATTTTACCTTAGACAAATTTTCTTCGTTCGCTGGACCGAACCACCTTGTCGTACGCTGTTTAGGCCGGGGCTAGGGTTTCTCCTTGTGGGCCCCACAATGGTCATTAGGGTTGGCTCTGGTATATATAGTCATGTATTTTGAACATGAACAACAATCCATTCTCGCAAATCAAAAGGAGGCCTAGTGTGACCTAGCAGATCGCGAAAAACCGCCGATCGCCTATAGCCGCTCGCAAGGAATTCGTTGTCGATAATCTCCGATCATCTCTGATCTTCCGACGACAGTACCGAGGCAAAACAAGCGTCTCACGCATCTCTCTTGAGATCTCTTGTCTCTCGATTCGTTGAACGAGGTTAGTTCTTCATTCCGAATCGATTGAGATGACTGATCCGACTGAGAACGTTCGTAGACCTTGCTTGCTTCGTCAAGAAGTTTGGATCTACAAAGTTTCGGCGCCGCATTCACTTGCCGCCGCTGATCTTATCAAGATCCTCTCTAAGAGAGAAATCTGGTTGTGGACTCTTTGTTACTTTCAAAAAAGCCTCAACGAACGAAGAAGGACATCGGATTCTCCATAAGCGTTGTTTGTATTTTCTTATACATTCTATTTTGGTTTTGTTGTAAAGGAATTTTTATTCCTAGTTGTAAGGGTTGGGTGCAACCCGTGGTGGTGGAGTGGTGACTCCTTTATTGGAAGGGTTCCTTCCGTAGTGTGAGGATTGGATTTCAATCTGTTTGGAGAAGTGACCGAGTCATCCCTTGGTGGGAGATAGGTCGAAGGAGGAAAGTGGACGTACCCAAATCGGGGAACCACTATAACTTTTTGTGTGTTTTCTGTGTTGTATTTGTTAATTTGTGCAGGTTAATTTAATTTCGCAAAAGATCACACGACACCTATTCCCCCCCCCCATAGATGGATTTAGTCGACACTAGAAACTTTCAAGTGGTATCAGAGGGAGGTTCCTCATCAATAAGGTTAACACCTTGAGTAAGATCCTGCATCTACTGTCAAGAAGAAAACAAGACTCAAGAATGGAGCTATACACTGATGTCTCTCCCCTGAGACTGCCTGCCTGCACCAAAGACTATTATCCCATCTGGAAAATGAGAGTCCAGTTTCATCTGGAATCCATTGACCCTCGTGCTTTATTCATTGTGGAAGAGGGTCCCTTCATTCCCATGAAGGCTTCTGGTTCTGAAAAGGATCTCCAAATCCCCAAGAGTCCCGCAGAGATGTCTGAAATTGAGCTCTCAATATTCAACTTGGACAAGCTGGTTCGACAGATCATTTCTAATATTTGGTCTGGATCATCTCTTACGAGATTTGATAAGTGTAAGTCTGCAAATTCCATGTGGCAAACTATCTCTGACGTCATGGAGGGAACGAAGACTACTGGGACTAAAGGACAGCAAGATGATGAAGCATATGTGGGAGTCCTCGTCTCTGAAGATAAAAGTCAAGAACAACCTCTCAATATCAGGGCTCCCATGTCTCTTTCCGAGACTGAAGAAGAGATTGAGGAATGCAATTGTGATGAAGCTGAAGTATCAGTCTCTGCTAACCATCACTCAAACCCTGATCAGGATCAGGTATCTTTCTCTTCTTGCACCTTTCCTCTTGTATCTCCTGAAGACAGGAGAAGTTCAGAGGTTTGTCCATCAGTTGATGTAAGGGAAATTTACAACTTCAATCAAAAGATTGAAACTCTTGATTCCCTTCGTAGAGCCATTCAGAAGAGCAACTCGCTTGTTGAGGAACAAGCTAAGGAAATTGCTCAACTAAGGACCATGATGGACCTCCAATTGGAATCCATCAAGGTGAAGGACTCAAAGATCTTGGATCTAGAGTTTCTCCTAGAAATCGAGAAGAGGATAGTATCTAACTTTTCCAAGGTAGATGTTATTAAGAGAAAGGGAGAAAACGGTTGATCTCGCGAATTATAAAATTGTGGAGAAATGGAGAAACTGTTTACAGATCTCCCACACCGAGTAGGAGGGGCATTCATCAATCCTTATGGTATGACCATAAGAAAATCTATGGTCACTGCAAGAATGATCGACCCTCAAGTGGAGACACCCATAGTGCAAGTGATGTGATGGCTACCCATGATAAAATACACATGGCTCATTATGAACCGTTTGTGTTTACAGCCTCAGCCCCCTCACTTCATGATATTGCTGGAACCAGTTCTCACAGTACATCTTACCACCCTAGGACACAAGGAAAGGGGGTTGGCAAACATGTAGCAAGCATCTATGGGGCCCCCGGATGTGTGCTGGCTGAAAAGAAAGCACCACCTCCCAGGCCTCAGGACACTCACCACATGTTCTCCATCCGCCCTCCCTCGAGTATCGGTGGAAAGGGTAAATCTGTGAGCAGAACCTGCTCTGCCCCTGTCAAACCTAAGATCGTGACTATCTCAGCCAGTAGATCTGGTCAGAAAAGGAGATACAATATTCATGAGTGTTGGTGCTGTTACAGAGTAGGTCACTTTGCCATAGATTGTTGGCACAATCCTTCTGTTCCAAGGGCAAGGGTATGTCCACATCCTTTTGCAAGAGACAGCCTTCCTGACAGAAATCCTGTAGGAAGGCATGCTGTATTTTATGCTGACAAAAACCTAGGACCCAATACCTATTGGGTTCCTAATGAAAGGTAATTCTTTTTTGAAGGATAGTCTAGGTACCCATGAACATGATGGGACCTAGACAAGAGATGTTCCAGGCTTACTATGGAATAAGTATATGAGATAAGAGATAATGCTAACCACAGTGTCCTACTTGAACATGATACCCTTCATATTTCAAATTGTGGATCCGAATGATCAACCTAATAATCCCAGGTATGCGCATTCAGTTTCGAAAATTGAATCGCATTACATAGATATATATATATATATCCAAACACATATGTAGATTCCCCTTCAAGATTTACATATATATATATACACACCTAATATGGAAGGATACGCAAGCTAATAACCGTATGATCCTTTTGTGGAAACTGATAAACTGTCAATATCTTGATATGGTGAGAAAGTGGGTGTCAATTGGTCCGATGAGTCTCAAGGGACTTGTACTAGTAGTTGCAACTACAATTATTACATTTTGAACTCAACAAGAAAAAGTCGGTGATTATTTCTAGTGTTAACCTTCCATGAACTCAACTTCGTTATCATGACATGAAGAATTGATATCCATTGTTTAAAGGAAAGAGGAAATGAACCATACCCTGCGATGTTGCGTATTCAAATAGGTTCCCTAGGTCATCACATATTTGCGGAAATCTGCATCTAACCCGTTGACCCGGTGGCATTTAAATAGCAAAAATAGCGGTGAATTCCCGTCGATCGGTATAATCGAACGGAAACAGCGAAAGAGTCTCCCGACCGTTCACATTCTAGTCGACCCTAGTAGAAACCCGTCAGCTCCCCTGTGAATCTTGCGGAATCGAGCCTCCCGTCACTTCGTAATCATCGATTCATTGATGACCGTCGTCTCCTGGAAACTCCGCATTCTCGTCATCGGCATCAGCTAAACGTGGGTGTCTCGCCGATCCATCGTCGGCCCTTCAGCCCTGACTCTCATTGGCCTAGGGCTACTCTCCTCTCACACCCTGCTACGTGTATCCTTCCCTGCACCCTCCGTGTGAAAGGTAACTTCGGTTGCTCCCTTGAGATTCACCATTTTCAAGGATCACTCCCCCTTTAGTTCAGTTCCTCCAAACTCTAAATTTGGATAGAGTTAATTCTTTGAGTGTAACTCTTTTAGGTTCATAATGGCTCCTCAAACAAAGGTCGGGCTCCTCACTGGAAGTGAGTTGGTTAGGACAGGCTTTGCCCATGCTTCTGATGAATTCAGGAACATCATCTTGATGCTAGAACAAGCCGGTCTCTCCTTCATTCTCGAGCACCCGTGCAAGGTCCTAGACAAAGACGTTCTTGAGCTCTATGCAAATGCCAAGCTACGTCACGAGGACACCCTGATAAAGAGTAAAATAGCAGGACTAAGGATCAAGATGACAGATGCAAAACTATCACATCATCTCCAGCTCTCCAGCTCTATACAAGAGGACTATCTAGATGAAAATGATCGTACGAGGACACTACTATTCTGTGGATTAGCTCGAGGGACCAAGGCTATTAAACACAAGGAAATGAACGAAGAAGGAAAGCTCCTCTCAGATATCATAGGAAAGGTTCTGATCTGCAAACCTGGCTCCCATGATCATATTTCAAGTGACATATTTAAGATCCTGATGGCTATAGTGTGCAGAAAGAAATTCAACTAGCCGGGGGCCATGTTATTTGAGAAGATAAAAGATACCCTACGTACTCCTAACTTTGGGAGAATCATCAGTCTATACCTTAATCAGATGGATGGAGATAGATTTGATATGACTAAGGGAGTTCCCCTTCACTACCTAAAGAAGATGGACTCGAGCGTCTTTGACAGGTGGGAAAGAAGAATTGCCCAAGGGGGTGAGTCTGGAACACATGTTGATGAAGATGACAGAGCACCAGAGTTCAGAAATCCTTCGGATGAGCCCAGTGAAGTTCCTGATCTGCTGCATACAGGAACTGAGGGGGAGTCATTACCCAGCCCTTCTGCTGCCATCAGGATTGAAGCCTCGGTCTCAGATCAAGTAGACGTTGTTACTGATATTACCCTCATCACGAAGGATGCAGTGGAGACTCTCACTATTGATCAAACTGACGAGGAGGCAGAAGAGGATGATATGGAGAATATTGCTTCCAGTGAGGATGATGTGGATTCCCCTGAACAGCAGGCTGCTGAGGAACAGATTCAGGTAAAAGTTCCGGATGGATTTGGTGCATCAGTTGAGGGGGAGACCTCCCGGCCTCAGGAACAATTTGAACCTATGTTGAAGGGGGTGATGAGTATACATTGAAACTTGGCAGATGCTGCCTCTATCCCTCCACTGGAGACCGTAAATTTAACAAGCTCCACAAGTCTATCTGAAGAAGAGAATCCTGACTCACAGAGTTCTATCCCCCCAGAGCATGACCAGGCCATTCATCAGGATCATCCGCTAGGACCTAGCCTAGCAAATCACACTGTATATATCATTCAAGGTATAGTGGATGAACTGAAGACAGCCTTTGAATGATCTCACAACAAGGTACTTAAACGAAATAAGCAATCAGAGGATCTAATGCTAAAGAATGTTGTGGAGATAAATCACAAGCTGGAAAAGATGGAACAGAGATTTGAAACTAAGTATGTTGAGGCCGGCACTGCCGTCAATCTTTTGATGCAAGGGCTACAGAAAAATACTGCTGACCTTGCAGTGGTAAATCAAAATGCTCATGTTGTTGCCAACAACATCAAATTATTCGATGCCAACATGGTCATACTCAACACGAATCAGAAAACCCTGCTGGACGATTTTACTCAGAATGTCAAGCATATAGATGAGTCACTGCATTCTTATGCAAACTCAATTGCTCAAGAAGCGAAAAAGGCGGAGGAGGAATATACAACTAAGATGGCAGGGTTAGAGCAAATCATGGTCGAAAACTTCAAGCAATCAAACGAGTATGTTTTTGACAGTTGTCATTGGCTAGTTCAGCAAGCATCAGGTATACATATTCCGGTTGCTCCTACTGATAAGGTTACTACTGCTGCTGATGAGGTTGCATGTGCTGAGGAGTTTCCTTTGAGTGAAGCTAATGCCAGAAAGGCTGCCAAAGCCGCTGCCAAAGCTGCTCACAGTGCAATGTTTGATCAAGAGTCCATTGTGAAAGGGAAATGAAAGCTTCAAGAAGGAACTTCTAAAGAAACTCCAGCAGAGAGGAAATTAAGAATGAAGGAAAGTTAAGTTAAGAATGAACGATGGAGTCCTGTGTCTAGAAGTATTATACTTGATACATTCTTGCTACAACAGCGGGGAGAGCTTAATAGAAATGAAGTGTACAGTCAGTATGAGTGGGAAATGCACAAAGAATATGAGGCTAAAAGAAACATATTCTTCAGAACAAACACTGTGCAGAATAAAGCTCCTCCCACCAGGTACTACCCGAAACCTAAGGAATATTTTGAAAGACAAAGCAAGAAGTTCCTGGCTAAACAACTAAGAGATGCTGAGGCAAAGGAGGGATAGACTTGGAATCTAAACTTTTTTTTTCAATATGCGTGTACGTCTATTCTTGTTATGATAAACAGTTTGGATATATATATATATATATATGATCACATGCTGATTCAATTGTTGTTCTGAATGCGTGAAATTTTATTATTCTGATTTCTTGTCTCGTATATTTTTTATATATATCTTTTTGGATGGTGTAATTCATCTTAGCTAGTAGGATTTTGGCTTATTCAAATAGGGGGAGATTGTTGGGTATTGTATCCACAATTACCTGGATTTGGAGAAGACTACAATCAAGCTAAGATTGATTCACAATGTATTTGACGATCTTCTATCAAGTTGTGCTTGCAGCTATTCCATGCTAAGTACAAACCAATGTCAGGGTGCAGTGGGTCAATATACATGGGTAGGCGCAACGTAATCCCTCGTTGAGTAGATCAGTGTGTCGACTCATGTGTGCTCTCTCTATTGGAGTGTACTTATTTTCAAGTACAGGGTTAAGGCAGATCAAGAGCAGAAGAAGGAGCAAAGAGGGGTCAAAGACCAAGTCTTCGAAGGAAGGAAGAGAAAATTCTTCTAAGTAAAAATTGACAGGAATCACTAAGTGATTCTCGCCGACTTTGACGGGAATCGTTAGTGATTCCCGCCGATTCGACGAGAATCAGTCTGCATTCCTGCCAACTTCTTCGAGCTATCAGTTTTTCAAATAGAAACTCTGTCAAGGAAGAATCGACGGGAATCACTAAGTGATTCTCGCCGACTTCGACGGGAATCGTTAGTGATTCCCGCCGATTGGATGAGAATTAGTCTGCATTCCCGTCGATTTCCTCCGGCTGACAAGGTTTCCAACTAGAATTTGTCCAAGGCAGAATTGACGGGAATCGTGAGTGATTCCCGCTGACTTCGACGGGAATCATAAACAATTTTCACCGATTTTGCCTTAGGCAATTTTTCTTCGTTCGCTGGACCGAACCACCTTGTTGTGCGCTATTTAGGCCAGGGCTAGGGTTTCTACTTGTGGGCCCCACAACAGTCATTAGGGTTGGCTCTGGTATATATAGTCGTGTATTTTGAACATGAACAGCAATCCATTCTCGGAAATCAAAAGGAGGCCGAGCGTGACCTAGCGGATCGCGGAAAACCGCCGATCTCCTGTAGCCGCTCGCAAGAAAGTCGTCACCGATAATCTCCGATAATCTCGGATCTTCCAATGACAGTAATGAGGCAAGACGATATTCTCACGCATCTCTCTTGAGATCTCTTGTCTCTCGATTCATTGAACGAGGTTAGTTCTTCATTCCGAATCGATTGAGACGACTGATCCGACTGATATCATTCGTAGACCTTGCTTGCTTCGTCAGGAAGTTTGGATCTACAAAGTATCGTCGCCGCATTCATTTGCCGCCGCCGATCTTGTCAAGATCCTCTCCAAGAGAGAAATTCGGTTGTGGACTCTTCGTTACTTTCAAGAAACCCTCAACGAATGAAGAAGGACATCAGATTCTCCATAAGCATTGTTTGTATTTTCTTTTACATTCTTTTTTGGTTTTGTTGTAAAGGAATTTTTATTCCTAGTTGTAAGGGTTGGGTGCAACCCGTGGTGGTGGAGTAGTGACTCCTTTGTTGGAAGGGTTCCTTCTGTAGTGTGAGGATTGGATTTCAATCTGTTTGGAGAAGTGACCGAGTCATCCCTTGGTGGGAGATAGGTCGAAGGGGGAAAGTGGACGTACCCAAATCGGGGAACCACTAAAACTTTTTGTGTGTTTTCTGTGGTGTGTTTGTTAATTTGTACAGATTAATTTAATTCTGCAAAAGATCGCACGACACCTATTCCCCCCACCTATAGGTGGATTTAGTCGACACTAGATACTTTCAGCAGTCGACAGACTTTTGAAAAGAAATCTCAATGCTGCAAGAAAAAGAAGAAGAACAGCTCTCAGTTTCAAAAACAAGAATTCATTCAGGAAGCTTGTGGAGACAATCATCCTCAATCAGTCTCAGCTTTCTGGATTTCAAGTCCTGCACCCTGTGCAAGGCTCTGATCTCCTGAACCATTCAAATCACAGCACAAGCCTTGACTCCATCGGGATCACTCTCAAGTCTTCTCTCATTTGCTTGAGAAAAGATAAGACAACTCAACTTTTTCCTTCCCCCCTCTGTGTAAAGGGTTTTTACTCCCTTCAAAAGTAATTCTTGGTTGTGAGGTCACCTGATCAAAAGACTTCAAGTTGTTTTTCCAGCACCTGATCAAAATCCAGAAGGGTTGCAATATCTCCCTTGAAATAGATATTATTTGGTGGCAGTCACCTAATCAAAAACCTGAGAGTGATTCCTACCAAGATGGTAGAAGAGTGGATGTACCCAGATTTGGGGAACCACTATAATTTCTTGTGTTGTCTGGTTACACCTTTTCTTATTGCTCTTGCTAATTCCTGTGATATTTAGAATAGTTCTCTTGTTTTCCTTCTGCTTAAATATTTATTGGTATCACCTATTTTTGTACTCTGATAGAATAGATTAAAACAGCCTAAAGCTTTTAAAAACTCTATTCACCACCCCCCTAGAGTAGATTTGAATAACTCCCTCCTTTCATAACAAAAAAACTTTATGTAACGGTCGTCCTCTAAAGCTCGACGTTAATACTTCTTGTAACGAATGTATGTGTGTCGTTACAATAAATTAGTTACAATAGTAAAAAAAAATTCGCCGGCCGGCCGCCGCCTGCCGACCATAGACCTTCGCCGCCTACCGCTTCCGCCCGCCGCCCGCCGACCATCGACCGCCGCCCGCCGACCATCGACCGCCGCCCCGGCCGGGCGCCGCTCGCTGTCGCGCCTGCCCGCGAGCCCGCGGGCCCACGAGCCCAGCATATTTCAAAAATTCATTGTGGAATGGGCAATATAAACCCAAAATTGATGTTTTAACTGGCACTGTGGGAATAAAATTGGCCAAACATATTGTGAGAAAAAATTATTATTCGTAACATAACATTAGTGTTATTACAAATACTTACATTTATAGTAACAAATTAATTTTTGTTGTAACAAAATATAAAATATTTGTTACACATAGTACTTTTTGGTAACAACAGAAAATATTTGTTACTAAATATAGCTATTTGTAACAAATTGTGTTTTAGTTATATTTCAGTCCTTACAATAGGTGCAGTTTGTTATAGTGGTGTGTGTTGTTCTTCTTCAATTTCCTGTAGATAGCAATACTTTTCTCTATATCAGTTTTCTGTAAAAAATTGTTGTTCTTCTTTTTGAAAAAGTCCTTTTTATATTCTGAGAGGATTTCCATCTTTTGAATTTTGAATATTATCCTTGATTTACTGCTCAGAATCTGGGAGGTGAAACGGGTGGAAAATGTCTTTAATGTGTTTCCTCAACTGTCCCAAAAATAAGTCAAGTAATTTACTCTGTGAAAACCATAATTAATGCTGTCAAGCAACAACTATATTCTTGAGAATATAAGAATTAATTATCAGAGAATTATTGCCTTAGAAGAAAACTAATTGAAATCAAAATGACAGAGAAGTGGCCAAAATTGATACTAACAAAAATCGTCGAACTCAAGACAGATTTTGTCGACCTGAACTCCAAGTTTATCGAGCTGAGAAATCGTCTTCGTCGAGCTGAGCTTAGAGAAAATTTATCTAGAAAATATCTGTCAAAGCTGAGCTCCAAGTTCGTCGAACTGAGATAGACGTTCGTCGACCAGAGAAACTGAGAGAAGAAGGAAGATCGTTGACCTGAGCTCATATTTCGTCGAGCTCAGCTTAGAGTTGAAACTCTGAGTTCGTCGATCTGCGATCGACGATCGTCGAGCTGAGTTCGAAGAACTTCGAATTGATTTCTCTGAGCTCTTAAACACTGCAATTCTCATAAGTCTGAGTCTTTGGAGTCTTCTGAAGGCTGGAACATAAGATGTTTAACCTAGTCAGACTGACCTAGACCTTACAACTAACAAATTCACCCTAGGCTATACATGATGGGTCAATAACCTATTAGTGAACCTAGCCCAAAAACAAACTAGGGATCCAACATAAGGTATCAGACTTCTTCTTAAGGAAGAACACTTAAGCAAATCTAGAATAGTAATCAACTATCTCAAGTGTGTAAACTTTCCTACCTAGAATATGAATTGGCATAGGACCAAATAAATCCTTATGCAAGAGGTAGAGACACCTCTCACAATCCTGGGACCCAATGCTTTTAAAGGAGGCCTTTGTTTGCTTACTCTTTTGGCATGCAAAGCAAATACCCTCTTTAGTTCATTTCAAGTTGGGTCCATTTCTGTAACGCCCCTGATTTTTTGATATTTATTTTAATTTCTTAAGTGGCATAATATTGACGTTAGGGCATTACATTGATGTGTAGTTAGTAGGTGTCATTATTGGAGTGTGGTTTTTGCTCATTGAAATCTGAGGTTTTGACTCGGTGGGTTTTAGTAGGTTGATGTTTGGTGTAACTATGGGGAATTTTTACCCGAGTTTGATTTGTTGAATTTTAATTTCGACTTTGTCGTTGGTTTTGTGTCATTGGTATTTAGCCTTGGTGCAAAGTTCGTAGAAATCAAAGGTGTTTTGGGTTTTCTTGTTGTTTGGGCGTTTGAGTTAATATTAATAATAATATAATATTATATATATAAGTGCTTACTTTTAGACGAAACCCTATTCAACGCCTCTCTTAAGCCGTCGAGCCGTATCGCGGAAGAGAGTGGGCAACAGACATAATTAGGTCGTCAGCCACCACCTGTAGGCATTCCGCTGCTCGGAATCATCGTCAGAGGGTAGATTCGGAAAGCTCTCGCCTAGATCTACGCCTGTGCAATGGGTTTTCCCCGTTTTGTAGATTTTTTGCATTAGGGTTTTGACCTTGACTCTTGTTTGTCCTAAAAAGTTTCATTAATCGTTTCTTAGGAGTTCTTGGGCCGATCCTTGGAGCGGAGCGCTCGTAAGGATAGATTTTGGAAGATCTTGAGGCAAGTGGTGATTTATTTCCCCTTGCTAGTCTCTTGTTTGTATTTCCTTTCCCGACTCTTGATTTTTCCCTCCTTAGAAGATAGGAGTTGTGTAGGGTTCGGCTAGGTTGAAGTCTGTCGGGTAGTGAATGAGATCGACTGTGTCAAATTCATCGAGTGTGTGTAAGTCACCTGTGAGAATTCGTCGAATATCAGTATTAGGTCCACCTTTCCGACCAATACCTCAATTTTCTGAGGCTGTCTAAGATTCGTCGTGTATTCCTGAGAGGTTAAGTCATTTTCGTCAAGTATCTATGGGTTAAGTCAAATTCGTCGAGTGATTAATTTGTGGTGTCGAGTGCGTCGAGTAATTACTTGGGCGTCAAGTTCGTTGAGAGAAACATGCTCTAAGCCAAATTCTTCAAATGATTAATGTTGCGCGCTAGGGTTCGAAGAAAATAAACGCAACCGAACTAGCAACCCAATGAGTCAAGTATACCTATCGAATTGTAGCTAGGGGACACAAGTGTCGTATTGAAATCCGGGAACTATTGGCTATGCTTACTCACACGAACGCTATTATCTTATTGACGGAAAAATTAGGGTTTAGAGAATCTAATTGAGATTAAGGAAATAAAACTAATGCTAGAAAGAGAGCTAATGCAATTAAGTAAAGCTATTAAGTAAAACGATTACTACGAAGGGTAGAAAATATGAAATGGAAATGCACTCGATCAAGATTCACATCGGCTAAAGACGATTAAGAAAATGCAATAAAAATCTAAACTTAATAGGATAAAGGTCCTTGACCGTGGAGGTTCCTAAAGCTTGAAAACACTTCTCTCGAAGTCGTGCCCAACTGAGTTTAGGAAGGTCCAACCGACTCTCGTCTAAATCGGAGGCCTAAAACTCGCTTTATGCGGTGAACCCCACTATTGGATTTTACTCCAATCCGGGAGATTTGGACGTCTGCCTCTCTCGAGGGGTGCGTACAACTCCCTTTACTCTTGAATGCTCACTTCATTCTATCGGCCTCTCGGCTAGCCCAGAATGAAAGCAATGGTGGAGAGTATATATCGATAATATACCTCCAACCCGTGATTAATCAAGAGTAATTCAAGGCCCTAACCTAAAAAGAAAAGATTAATTAAAATATCATAACTTAATCGCTCTAACCTCGGATCATCAAGATCGAGTACAAGGAGGATTAGTTAATCATAGCGAAGTGGAGGAGGGGGGATGAGTAGTGAAGCATAAAAAGAAGACAAGCTAAACAAGAACGCTTTTATTAATGAAAAAGGGCAAGTTACACTATTGAAAATAAAATTACAAGTGCATGAAAATGAAATCCTATTCTAGCCCTACAAGTAGCACTAAGCAAGAGCAATATTACAAAGAAAGCATAAACAAGCTAAGATTAAACTAGGGTTAAACAAAAATTACAAAGAGAGAGAGAGAGAGAGAGAGAAAGCATGAAAAAAAACTCAAGAACCCAAGGGGCAGCACCTCCCCCTCTCAACCAAAGCCTGCTGAAATGAAGAGGGGGGGTCTCAATTTATAGATTTTTTTCTCGGGTTGGTTACGCCCTCCGATACGCCCTAGGGGGGGCGTGTCAGGGGGCGTGACAGTACTATGTTGACCTCGGGCTCTGGACTCTGGCGGGAAGGATCATTGCCTGTGTACGTCGGTGGTCACGCCCTTGGTCACGCCCGTGTAGGGGGGGGGGCGTGACAGGCACGTCATGTCCAAATCATTGGTCGGAAATCCATCAGTCACCGAAAAAGGAGGGTGTCACGCCCATGTCACGGGCGTGACATGGGGCGTGACAGTACTGTTTGCGTGTTGTTGAGAAACGACATTTAATGCGGCGGCAGGCTTTGCGGCAGAGGGCGACACGTCTATGGTCACGCCTGGTGACATGCCCAGGGAGGGCGTGTCAGGGAGCGTGACATCCGTTTTGTTCATTTTTTTGTCCCTTCCAGCAGGAGTCCTCGGGATCGGGTGACACGCCCTAGGTCACGCCCAGGGAGGGCGTGAAAAAAGGGCGTGTCAGGTCATTTTTGACAAATTTTCTGGAAACCTGCAAAAAGACAAGAAAAAGTCAGTGGCAATAATATTTACATAAAAATGATAAAAAATAAACTAATAATAGACATGATTTGTACAATATAAAATAGAAAATATGATAATAGTTTAGGCTACAAAACGTATTATCAAATTCCCCCAAGCTTAAGCTTTGCTTGTCCCCAAGCAAAAATATAAAAACTAGATATTTATAAAAAGGACTAATCAAAAAGTTCTAATTATGCCTACACAAGTACTATGCGAAATTCTAAGTAGGGAAAAGGTGAAATGTAAGTCTAAAACAATTATTTAGGTATGGTAAAACTTTTATAAACTTTACTCAATAAAAATAAATCATCCAAAATTTTAACGAGATTTTTTAAATAGACTTAAGCAAAGCAACGAAATGGAAAAACACGCATTGAGTTGTTACTAGATCCAAGTAACGCATTATAATTATATCAATTTAATATACAAAAATCTAGGTTTAAATCAAAAACTAAAACTGATTTACTTTTTTTTTCTTTTCTTAGTTGTTAAATAAAAAATCAAAAAGCGTGAATCAAAAGGACTTAAATAGGACAGAAACGTTTGGTTTAGGAATATGATTAGGAGTGGAATTCAAAGATAAATGTGAAGGTTCAAAATCACACTAAACCAAAGCAAAGAGTTTCAAAAACTTTCATAAAAATATATACACATTTTTTTTCTTTTTCTTCTTTCATTTCATTTTTTTTTCTTTTTTTCAAAATAAAGGCCATAAATATTTTTATTTTCCTTTTGAATTGGCCAAACAAAAATAAACATTACTTTTGAGCATACTTTTTTTCAAAAACCTTTCTCCAATAAAAAATCACAAAATATCCTATCAAAATCATCAAAATAATTTATGAAACTCAAAAAGGCTAGTGTGATTCGATAGGTTGGAAATTTTGGCTTTGGTGAAAGTGAAATGAAGGGAGGAGCTATCAAATGAAATCGGAAAAAGGCTCAAAAATGGCTAACTAGTGGTAAAAGTTTTTAAGTTGGCAGGAAAGCTTAAACGAAAACAAAAATGGCCTAAATCATTTTCACGTTTTTGAATTTATTTAAAACAAAGGTTTGAAAATTTTCAAAAAGCGAGTCCTAGATAATAAAAGAAGATTGATGAAATTAACTTGAAAATAGAAATAATAGGTGACTTGGATCGTTCACATCTACTACGTTATTCAAATGTTGACTTTACAAAAATTATTCAAAAATGAAAAAGAAAATTGTGGATGATGAATTTTTGAGAAAGTAAAGGAAATAAAAAACAAAAAACCATAATAGAAATGCGAGTTTTAGAAAAATATTTCACCTTAACATGCTATCGTGAATTAGAAACACAACATGGCCAACATTTTACTTGTGAAACATAATTAAAAAGGACGATTAGAAATATTATAATTAACTTAGTTGTTTATAGGAGATTTTGAGTAAAACAAAAACAAAAACTAGGGGTACTATTGAAATACCAAAATGTCTAAACTATTCAAAAACACATATTTTTTTTAAATTTTGTGAAATATTCTCTTTTTTTGGATTTTGGAAAAATTTTCTCTTTTTTTTTGGAATTTTAAGATATTCATTTTTTTTTATTTTGGAAATATTTAAAATATATACTAAAATAAAAATATTTACACTAAGCAAAAATGAAGGAGGAAGTCCTCCCCCAAGCTTAAAATAGACATTGTCCTCAATAGCTAAAGAAGGGGATGGGAGAAGGAGAGAAAAATAAAGTACAGAATTGAAAGACAGAATTGAAATACAGGTACTTCCCCGGATTTATTTGCTGTGAAAGCTGAGTGATGCCGCTCCTCCGAATGTCTTCTTTGGACTTCGTGATGGATTCAGCAACGTTGGAGCAGGCAATCGCCGAAGCTTCAGCTTGTCGGAGCCGTTCGAGGCAAAAATTGTAAAATAAAGAAAACAAAAAAAGATAACTTGGGTTGCCTCCCAAGAACACCCTTTGGTTAAAGCGTCGTTGAGCTCGGCGCATCAAAAAATAATATTGTTGTCCAGAAATAAAATTGTTTTTAGCAAAAATTAAAAGTTCAAGATTAAAGTTCGTGAAGCAGAAACATAATAATATTTGGACTGACATCATCATCACCAGAGAAATACAGTTTAAGACGCTGACCATTCACTTTGAAATTACCCTTATCAGGGTGAAAAATTAAAACAGTTCCATAAGGAAATACTTCTAAAACAGAAAACGGGCCAGACCAGCGAGATTTTAATTTGCCCGGAAATAAACGTAAACGAGAATTATATAAAAGGACTTGGTCTCCCGGCTTAATGTTTTTAGGGTGCCTTAAGTATTTATCGTGTAAACGCTTCGTCCGCTCTTTATTAAGTTTATTATTTTCATAAGCATAAGAGCGCCACTCATCGAGTTTATTTAGTTGAAATTTTCGAAGGTCACCGACTGAGTGGGGATCGAAGTTTAAAAATTTTAAGGCCCAAAAGGCGCGGTGTTCTAACTCTACGGGCAGATGGCATGATTTTCCATAGACCAGCCGATACGGCGTACATCCGAGGGCGGTTTTGTACGCTGTTCGGTAGGCCCATAGAGCATCGTCAAGTTTGGCTGACCAGTCTTTTCTAGAATTTGAAACAGTCTTTTCTAATATTCTTTTTATTTCTCTATTAACTACTTCGACTTGCCCGTTAGTTTGGGGGTGGTAGGCAGTGGAAAGCTTATGCATAACGCCGTATTTGGTAAGAATTTTTGAAAATTGCGCGTTACAGAAATGGGAACCCCTATCGCTAACGATTGTGCGAGGCGTACCGAATCTGGAAAATATTTTTTTCAAAAACGTGACTACAACTCGGGATTCATTCGTAGGAAGAGCTTGGGCCTCAGCCCATCGTGAAACATAATCAACAGCAACTAAAATATATTTGTTTCTGAAGCTAGAAGGAAGGGGGCCAACAAAATCAATTCCCCAGAGGTCGAAAATTTTGCACTCTAAGAAATAATTTTGCGGCAGTTCATTTTTATTAGAAATGTTTCCCGACCGTTGGCAACTATCACACCTGCTCACAAAGGCTTGCACGTCTTTAAACAGTCTAGGCCAGTAAAAACCCGTGCAAAGAACCTTGTGAGCGGTGCGAGTAGCTTGATAGTGCCCACCTGTCGGACCTTCATGCAAATGTTTTAGAATATCAATTCCTTCATCAAAAGAAACACATCTCCTTATCACTTGATCCGCACAAATTTTGAAAAGATGCGGGTCTTCCCAAAAGTAGTTCTTTAGCTCAGAAAAGAATTTCTTCTTTTGCTGAGGGGAGAACTCTTTTGGGAGCACCCGGGCCACTAGATAGTTGGCGATGTGCGCGAACCAAGGAGAAGTAGATGTATTAACTAAAAGCAGCTTCTCATCAGGAAAATAGTCATTAAAAGATTTTTCATTTAATTTTTCTATAAAGGGGTTATCTAATCTGGATAGATGGTCGGCGGCCAAGTTCTCGGCTCCTCGCTTATCACGGATCTCTAAGTCAAACTCCTGGAGGAGTAAGACCCAGCGAATCAAGCGAGGCTTGGCATCCATTTTGGCAAGAAGGTACTTGAGGGCCGAGTGGTCCGTAAAAACAATGATTTTTGAAAGTGTAATGTAAGGGCGGAATTTATCAAATGCAAATACTACAGCTAAGAGATCCTTCTCGGTTGTGGTGTAATTTTCTTGTGTAGATGTGAGGGTTTTACTAGCGTAATAGATGGGGTGGAAGTTTTTAGATATGCGTTGACCTAATACGGCTCCCACCGCAAAACTACTCGCATCGCACATAATCTCGAAAGGATGGTCCCACACCGGAGCTATCATAATCGGTGCGTTAATTATCTTTTCTTTAATTGATTCAAAGGCAGAAATACAAGAGTCATCAAAAATGAATGGAGCGTCTTTTTCTAAGAGATGGGTGAGGGGCTTTGTGATTTTGGAGAAGTCCTTTATAAAACGACGATAAAAGCCAGCGTGGCCTAGGAAACTTCTTATAGCTTTTATGTTTGTAGGCGGCGACAACTTCTCGATAACTTCTATCTTGGCCACGTCTACCTCAATACCTTTAGCAGAAATTTTATGACCCAAAACTAACCCTTCCCTCACCATAAAATTGCATTTTTCCCAATTTAGGGCAAGGTTAGTTTCTTCGCATCATTCTAAGACTTTTTCGAAGTTTTCTAAACATCTATCGAAGGAATCGCCGAACACGGAGAAATCGTCCATAAATACTTCCATAATGCTTTCTACGTACTTGTCAAATATTGCCAACATACATCGTTGGAATGTAGCTGGATGTAACACCTCCCCTGTAAAGACCATATAATATGGGTCCGGCCGGGGCCCCACAACATACGGGCCCCACAGCTTTAGTATTAAAAGATGATATGAAACTGCCCAAACTCAAAACTCCAGACATACACAGCGGAAACATAAAACTAAAAGACAGAAGTTATCCACTAACAATAGAGTATCGAAATGGCCTTAAGGCCTTACACAATATAAGTCCAAAAAATATAAAAGTGCCAAGCACCCCTAGGCTACCTCGGCATGCAAGCCGGACATGATCAAACAACATCAACAAAATAAGGAAAAGAAACTAGCCAAGCACAGCAACACTTCATGAGGCTTAGGGCTTTTTGCCCGGCGCGCTAGCTCCTGCATGCGATCCTTGCCCTGTAAGGATTTGAAGTAACGTGGGTCAGCAAAGGCTGACCTCTACTGTGTAACAAACACATCTCCTCCCGGCCATCCCTAACGGACCCCGGGGTACCACTCCACCTGCAAGTTAACACTTCGTATATCGAAAGAGCATATATATATTAAAGCGGTAAACAGGCTTGGATGTCTCATACAGCATACATGTTCTCTATGTTTTGTACAAAGTAAAAGGGGCCTACTATGCAACATGAATGCAACTCGGGTTTCACCCAAGGTACCCTAGCTCGTATGCATCTAGCACAACATCAAACATTGGGTACTTCCGTTTCCCCATTGGCTTAAAGCCGCAAACAAAAGGGAAACACCATGTCCCCAACGGCACACAGGCCGTCACACGGAACCTTGCAATGGCCCCACCCGCACATGGGTCTTAAACCCCGGGCTTGCCCGCATATTCTGACTTCGCACGTCAGGGTTCCGTCTCACACAGACTGATTCTAAGAAGCCTTGCTGGACCCCACCCGCTCATGGCCACATTGCCCGGGCTTGCCCTCCGCTCGGCATTCTCGTCAGTCTCACGCAAGGGCTAGTCTCGCTGGGACACTTTCCCCACATGACTTGCGCGTCACGGGATAGCCAGCCGACCACGGAGACATAGCCGCGCCTTAGCACTGCACAAACAAAGGTTTCCCCACCCCAATTGCCACTCGCACCGTGTCTTTCCCGTGCTCCAAGGAAACCATCTACCGCACAAAGCGGAGCTAACCTCGTCCGGTTCTGACTACGAGTACTCACTCAAATATAAGGGGGAAAACGCATACACACAACGGCGTATTGCCGCAACGGATTTTCTACCGAAGCTCGCTATGCAACATCACCGGGTCGGACTATCGGTCGCGACCACGACTTCACCCACAATGCCTAATCCACTAACGGAGCGGATCTCTAATGCAAGCATGCCGGGATGAACACGATCAACCCGGAGGTTCTTTTTGAACCAAGGCTACATGAATCCCTCTCATTTGAGAGATCCGGTGCTCAAAACACGAAAGGAAGGGGATGCTATTCATGCATCCTAAATCCTAAAAAAACCGAGAGGAGAAGTGTCGTTACCTTCCGTCCCCTCTTCCTAGCCATGGAGAAGATTTGCTCGATTGAACACCACCGCAATGCTCCCACCTTCGCGGATCTGAACTCCGCTCGCGAAACGGACCTCCGAAGCTTCGCCGGCGGCCGGAACTTGGCCTTCTTCCTCCTCCTTGCTCTCCCTTCTCTCTAGAATCAAGAGAGATAAAGCCCCAAAGAAAAATGAGGGTTTCAAACCCTATTCCCGGCCTTAAACCACCCAGGGAGGCTCCCCACCGTTGGATCTTCCAAGGAAAAGAACGAACGGCCACGATCGGAACCTAAATTAGAAAATCTGGGCCGAACACAGGTTGCAACACGGCCGTGTGCATGGCCGTGTTAGCCATTAGCAGTCTCGATCGATTCGAAAACAAGCACACGGCTCCTAACACGGCCTTCGACACGGCCGTGTCTCGCTCCACACGGCCGTATCGTGACCCATGTCACGACACCCGTTTTCAACATTTCCAGTCAGAGAAGTACACGGCCTCTGACACGGCCCCTGACACGCCCGTGTCACCTGGGACACGGCCGTGTGCTGACCCGTGTCATGTCCTGTGTGCAATACCTCAGTAACGTTTCGAAACTACCCGATGCTACACGGCCTGGGACATGGCCGTGTGCCTGGCCGTGTTCCATACTCGACTATCGTCGACCTTAACATGGTCGACCACACGGCCATCTCGACGACCGAGCTCGACACAGCCGACACGGCCTCCGACACGGCCGTGTCGGGACCCGTGTCACCTGCTCCAAAAAACTTTCTTGGCCAAAAGCGATCCCCGTCGCTCCTACAACATTTTGGGGCGTTACAATTCTCCCCACTTAAAAGAATTTCGTCCCGAAATTAAAACATGGAAAGAACACAAATTCTAAACGATACCTGAGGAGAAAATCTCGGGGTACTCCTCCAGCATGTCCTGCTCTCGCTCCCATGAGAGCTCCTCGCAGCCACAATTGTCCCAACGGACCTTTACGAGTCGGACCTCCTTGTTCCGCAGTTGCCGAACCTCCGAATCTTCTATCCCGATAGGACGTACTTGCGTCCTCAAGTCTTCCTCTACCGGCACCGCCGCCGGTTCAATCACCACGCTGGCCTCTAACAAGGCTTTCCTCAAGACGGAGACGTGAAAAACGTCATGCAAACTGCTTAGCTCCGTGGACAACGCCAACCGATACGATGCCTCTCCCACTCGCTCGATGACCTTGAATGGTCCCAAAAATCTCGGACTCAGCTTCTTGAGTCGGCGAACTCGTGAAACGCCTTTGAACGTCTTGATCTTAAGATACACCCAGTCGCCCACCGCGAATTCCACATGCCTGTGGCGAGCATTGTAATACTTCGACTGCCGGTCTTGAGCTACCTTCATGCGCTCTTGGATGGCCCGCACTAGCTCACTAGCGTCGGCTACCACTTCTTTCCCCAAAAGCTTTGTGTCTCCCGCCTCTGTCCAAGACATCGGTGTTCGACACCGCCTCCCATAAAGAGCTTCATATGGCGCCATCTTGATACTAGCTTGGTAGCTATTGTTATACGCAAACTCCACCATGAAGAGGTGATCCTCCCACTTCTTGCCGAAGTCGAGAGTGCACATCCTTAGCATATCTTCCAAAGTACGGTTCGTTCTCTCAGTTTGCCCATCGGTTTGAGGATGAAAAGCCGTACTGAACTTGAGTTTTGTGCCCAAGCTCTTCTGCACCAACCGCCAATCCTTAGACGTGAAACGTACATCCCGGTCGCTGACTATACTCTTCGGAATCCCATGGAGTCGTACAATATTGCGGACGTACAACTCCACCAACTTTTCCACACCATCCTCCTTCCGGTTTGGGATGAAGTGTGCCACTTTGGTTAAGCAGTCCACAATCACCCAAATGGCATCATTACCCTGCTGCGATCTAGGCAACCCATGCACAAAATCTAAGGAGATGTCATCAAATTTCCATTCGGGGATTGGAAGAGGCTTCAAGAACCCGCCCGGCTTCTGACACTCGACCTTCACCAAGGCACAAGTTTGGCACCGACTCACACACAAAGCTACGTCCCGCTTCATCCCAGGCCACCAATAGGACTTCTTCAAGTCCAAGTACATCTTTGTACTACCCGGGTGAATGGAGTACTTAGTGAAGTGGGCCTCAAACATCAACTCCTCGCGGAGCTTGCCGAACTGCGGTACACAAATCCTTCCGTCCTTCCTCAGAACCCCATCAACCATCTCCCAGGCACTACCCTTGCCCTTAAGAGCTTCCTCCACGAAGGGTTGGAACTCCTCATCCACACGGGTCACTTCCCGAATACGATCGCATAAGTCATTCTGCATCTCAATCCAGTTTAGCCGAGCCACGCTAGACTCGCCTCTTGCCACACATTCCAAACCAAGGGACTCCCAGTCCCGCCTTAACCGCTCATCGTGAGCTTCAATCCAACTTCCTTGCCCCGAGTATTTCCTACTCAAAGCATCCGCCACCACATTGGCTTTTCCTGGCGTGTACTGAATCGCCACCTCGTAGTCCCCAAGGAACTCGACCCACCTGCGCTGCCGCATATTTAGGTCCTTCTGATCCAGAAGATACTTCAGGCTCTTGTGGTCCGTGAAGATCTCCACCTTCGCACCGTAAACGTAGTGCCTCCACAGCTTCAAAGCAAAAATTACCGCCGCCAATTCCAGATCATGGACGGGGTAATTTCTCTCATGAGGCTTCAGTTGCCTCGACCCAAAAGCTATCACACTGCCATGCTGCACCAACACGCACCCTAAACCGCATCCGGATGCATCGCTGAAAATCTGAAATCCTTCGGTCCCCTTTGGTAGACTTAGGATCGGTCCCATCATCAGCCTCTCCTTCAGGGTTTCAAACGCCTGACTGCACTCTTGAGTCCACACGAACTTCTGATCCTTTAGCGAAGTGAGGGGTAGAGCTATCCGCGAAAAGTTTTCCACAAACCTTCGGTAGTACCCGGCTAGTCCAAGAAAGCTCCGGACTTCCGCCACAGTCCTCAAAACTGGCCAATCTCTGATGGCTTCCACTTTCGTTGGATCTACCGCCACCCAATCCCCACTAATCACATGGCCTAAAAATGCCACCTTCTCCAACCAAAACTCGCACTTGGAGAACTTCGCATAGAGCTGGTTCTCTCTCAATATTTGCAACACTGTCCTCAAGTGCACCTCGTGCTCCGCTTTCGACTTGGAATACACCAAAATGTCATCGATAAAAATGACGACGAACCTGTCCAAGTATTCGCGAAACACTCGGTTCATCAAGTCCATGAACACGGACGGCGCATTCGTCAACCCGAACGGCATCACCGAGAACTCAAAATGACCATATCTCGTACCAAACGCCATCTTGGGTATGTCTTCGTCACGAATCCGCAACTGATAATATCCGGACTTTAAGTCCAACTTGGAGTACACCACCGACCCCACCAACTAGTCGAAGAGATCGTCTATCCGAGGAATCGGATACTTATTCTTGATTGTCAATTTTTTCAACTCTCGGTAGTCTATGCACAAACGCATACTACCATCCTTTTTCTTTACGAATAACACCGGCGCACTCCACGGTGAAGAGCTGGGTCTGATATACCCTTGCTCCAAAAGCTCCTGCAACTGAACCTTGAGCTCGGCCAACTCCTTTGGTGCCATCCTAAATGGTGGACGCGACACTGGTCTAGCCTCGGGCACTAACTCGATGGAGAAATCAATCTCCCGCCGAGGAGGTGATCCCGGTAGCTCCTCGGGAAAAACATCTCCAAACTCCGCCACCATGGGCACTTCCCCAAGAGACAGCCTGGAAAGGCTAACCTCCAACAACGCTACTAGAGGTACACCTCCCTGGTTCACAGCTCGCACTAGATGAAGTGCCGAAACTAGGGAACAGGCCACTCCATGCAGGCCCTCAAACTTGACTTCTGCTTGCCCTACGCTCCTCAGGGTTACCACCTTGGACAAAAAGTCGATACTGGTACACTGCTCCGCTAGCCAGTCCATCCCCAAGATCACATCGAACTCGGACAATGGCAAGATCCCCGCTACCAACACGAAGTCGACCCCCTCAAGACTCCAACAAATCCGGCCTCTAGCCCTGGTAGTCATGGATGACCCATTGGGCATGCGCACCTTCAACTCTGAGTCCGTTGAGAAGGACTCAACTCCCATCCTCCGGATGAAACTTTCTGCAAGGAAGGAGTGCGACGCTCCCGTATCGAAAAGTACCCTAGCGGGGTACCCTGATACCACTACAAAGCCTACACACATGCAACAAACATAAAAAGGCTTGAAAGGAAGAAATCTAAGGTGCAGGTTGAATTCTCGTACCTGTCACCACATCGGGTTGACGGATTGCTTCCTGCTGCCCAAGGTTATAGGCCCTTGGCTGCACTGGTTGAAACCGAGAAGCACTCGACTCCGCCATCTTCCCTTTCTCCGCGGCACTGGAGCCGGAGCGCACAGTCTGCTCCTGCCTTGGCTCTTGCTCAGCGCCCCCTTGGGTACAAAATCTTGCTATGTGGCCTGGCTTGCCATAACTGTAACATGTCGGCGGTCCCTTAGAGTGTGACCCTCCGGACGTCCAATTACTTTTCTCGCCCGACTTAAACAGGGAAGGCTTCTTCTTCCATCGGCTCCCTTCCGCCTTTCCATGGGACTGAGCCGACTTCTTCTCTTCCCCCTGCTTGGGTGTGAAACCCTTTCGGCGCTGGGATTGCTCCATATCGCTCTCCAAAATTCGAGCCGCCTCCACCAATTCGTTGAAGCCCGCACGCTTCATCGATATGAGGGGTTGTCTTAGATTCTCCCTCAATCCATGGTAGAAGAGATTGTCCCTCTCTTCATCGTCCTCCATGGTAGTCCCCGCATAATGACCCAACCGAGTAAATTCCTGAACATACTCATCCACTGTCTTGTCTCGCTGCACAAGATGTAGAAACTGCCTCTAGAGGGCTAACCTTGTTGATGCGGGAATGTACTTCTTCAGAAAGGCATTCCCAAACTCCTCGATGGATGGTGTGCGTCCTGGAAATTGTCGGCCACTATGGCTCACCCACCATAACTTGGCATCTCCTTCTAGCATGAAGGCTGCGAACTCCGCCTTTTTCTCATCCGGCGCCTCTGCTGCCCTCAAAAGCTCTTGAATTCTAGCCCACCAGTCCTCCGCATCTGTGGGCGTTCCAACTCCCTTGAAGGTTGGAGGATGGAAACTCAAAAAGTACTTCATTTGCCGGTCCCCATGCCCGACAACCACTCTCTCGGCCTGCGGCTCCGCCCGCCTGGCCTCCTCAACCTGCACGGTCGCTGCCGTGTCCGGGGTAGCAGGAGTTGCTACCTGAGCTGTCGCTGCAGCTTGGGCCGCCACCATCGCTTCTGCAAGCATACGACAGAAGTCGGCCGGTGTGACCCCCATCCCTAGCGGACCTTGCGCTGTCGCACTACTTGCCGAGAGCTCTTCTCTTGGCCTCGAGGTCCCAGCCTCGTTGCTTGCACTCTAAACACAAGCAAGAAAACACAAATCAGTCTCTAATCGCAAGACTCGAACACAAGGACACTCATGGTCCCGCGATACTCCTATGTGGATAACTTCTTATACGCGACTCGACTTATACTTTCGACCGCGAAACTTCTCCTTGGAATGCGAACCTCCCTCTGATACCAAATTGTAACACCTCCCCTGTAAAGACCATATAATATGGGTCCGGCCGGGGCCCCACAACATACGGACACCACAACTTTAGTATTAAAAGATGATATGAAACTGCCCAAACTCAAAACTCCAGACATACACAGCAGAAACATAAAACTAAAAGACAGAAGTTATCCACTAACAATAGAGTATCGAAATGGCCTTAAGGCCTTACACAATATAAGTCCAAAAAATATAAAAGTGCCAAGCACCCCTAGGCTACCTCGACATGCAAGCCGGACATGATCAAACAACATCAACAAAACAAGGAAAAGAAACTAGCCAAGCATAGCAACACTTCATGAGGCTTAGGGCTTTTCGCCCGGCGCGCTAGCTCCTGCATGCGATCCTTGCCCTGTAAGGATTTGAAGTAACGTGGGTCAGCAAAGGCTGACCTCTACTGTGTAAAAAACACATCTCCTCCCGGCCGTCCCTAACGAACCCCGGGGTACCACTCCACCTGCAAGTTAACACTTCGTATATCGAAAGAGCATATATATATTAAAGCGGTAAACAGGCTTGGATGTCTCATACAGCATACATGTTCTCTATGTTTTGTACAAAGTAAAAGGGGCCTACTATGCAACATGAATGCAACCCGGGTTTCACCCAAGGCACCCTAGCTCGTATGCATCTAGCACAACATCAAACATTGGGTACTTCCATTTCCCCATTGGCTTAAAGCCGCAAACAAAAGGGAAACACCATGTCCCCAACGACACACAGGCCGTCACATGGAACCTTGCAATGGCCCCACCCGCACATGGGTCTTAAACCCCGGGCTTGCCCGCATATTCTGACTTCGCACATCAGGGTTCCGTCTCACACAGACCGATTCTAAGAAGCCTTGCTGGACCCCACCCGCTCATGGCCACATTGCCCGGGCTTGCCCTCCGCTCGGCATTCTCGCCAGTCTCACGCAAGGGCTAGTCTCGCCGGGACACTTTCCCCACATGACTTGCGCGTCACGGGATAGCCAGCCGACCACGGAGACATAGCCGCGCCATAGCACTGCACAAACAAAGGTTTCCCTACCCCAATTGCCACTCGCACCGTGTCTTTCCCGTGCTCCAAGGAAACCATCTACCGCACAAAGCGGAGCTAACCTCGTCCGGTTCCGACTACGAGTACTCACTCAAATATAAGGGGGAAAACGCATACACACAACGGCGTATTGCCGCAACGGATTTTCTACCGAAGCTCGCTATGCAACATCACCGGGTCGGACTATCGGTCGCGACCACGGCTTCACCCACAATGCCTAATCCGCTAACAGAGCGGATCTCTAATGCAAGCATGCCGGGATGAACACGATCAACCCGGAGGTTCTTTTTAAACCAAGGCTACATGAATCCCTCTCATTTGAGAGATCCGGTGCTCAAAACACGAAAGGAAGGGGATGCTATTCATGCATCCTAAATCCTAAAAACCGAGAGGAGAAGTGTCGTTACCTTCCGTCCCCTCTTCCTAGCCATGGAGAAGATTTGCTCGGTTGAACACCACCGCAACGCTCCCACCTTCGCGGATGTGAACTCCGGTCGCGAAACGGACCTCCGAAGCTTCGCCGGCAGCTGGAACTTGGCCTTCTTCCTCCTCCTTGCTCTCCCTTCTCTCTAGAATCAAGAGAGATAAAGCCCCAAAGAAAAATGAGGGTTTCAAACCCTATTCCCGGCCTTAAACCACCCAGGGAGGCTCCCCACCGTTGGATCTTCCAAGGAAAAGAACGAACGGCCACGATCGGAACCTAAATTAGAAAGTCTGGGCCGAACACGGGTTGCAACACGGTCGTGTGCATGGCTGTGTTAGCCATTTGCCGTCTCGATCGATTCGAAAACCAGCACACGGCTCCTAACACGGCCTTCGACACAGCCGTGTCTCGCTCCACACGGCCGTGTCGTGACCCGTGTTACGGCACCCGTTTTCAACATTTCCAGTCAGAGAAGTACACGGCCTCTGACACGGCCCCTGACACGCCCGTGTCACCTGGGACACGGCCGTGTCCTGACCCGTGTCATGTCCCCTGTGCAATACCTCAGCAATGTTTCGAAACTACCCGATGCTACATGGCCTGGGATATGGCCGTGTGCCTGGCCGTGTTCCATACTCGACTATCGTCGACCTTAACATGGTCGACCACACGGCCATCTCGACGACCGAGCTCGACACAGCCGACACGGCCTCCGACAAGGCCGTGTCGGGACCCGTATCACCTGCTCCAAAAAACTTTCTTGGCCAAAAGCGATCCCCGTCGCTCCTACAACATTTTGGGGCGTTACACTGGAGCATTGCACAATCCAAACGGCATTCTTCGGTAAGCGAAGGTGCCGAAGGGACAAGTAAACGTAGTTTTCTCTTAGTCCTCGGGAGAGATGGGTATTTGAAAGTACCCCGAGAGGCCATCAAGAAAACAATAAAAGCTATGGTCGGAGAGACGCTCTAAAATCTGATCGATAAACGGCAAAGGAAAGTGGTCCTTGCGGGTGGAGTCATTTAACTTACGGTAATCTATGCACATACGCCAACCCGTCACCGTCAGTGTCTGGATTAATTCATTATTCTCATTACAAACTACGGTTATCCCTCCCTTCTTTGGCACTACCTGAACGGGGCTAACCCACTTACTGTCCGATATAGGGTAGATAATTCCTGCGTCTAATAGTTTCATAACCTTGCCCTTAACTACTTCTTTCATATTCGGTTTTATACGGCGCTGAGGTTGGATAGAGTTACGCGAATTATCTTCCATTAAAATTTTTTTGGTACAGAAAGATGGGCTTATGCCCTTGATATCAGAAATTTGCCAAGCAATAGCCCGGCGATGCTTACGTAGAACTAGAAGAAGTTTATCGTTTTGCGTATCCGTGAGGTAGGCCGAAACGATAACTGGTAACTTGGAATCTTTTTCTAAGAAATCATACTTAAGGTGTTCAGGAAGTTCCTTAAGTTCTAGGGTAGGGGGTTCATCATAAGAGGATTTTGAGATTCTTTCTTTTTCAAAAATAATATCTTCATAAACTTTTTTATAAGGAACATAATAAGGGGTGGGGCTAGCAGCTAAGACGGCTTCTTGTAGCGATTCAGTGGGAAGAAAAGAGGAAGAACAAAAATCAGAATATTCTTTTTCAAAATCATAAAGACAATCAGAAGATTCATCACTTCCGTGCAGCGATTCAGCGGGAAGAGAAGAAGAAAAACAAAAATCAGAAAGTTCTTTTTCAAAGTCGGAGAGGCAGCAGGAAGATTCATCACTCACGGCGTCTACGAAAAAACATGAGTCATCATTTGCTAGGGTGTTCTTCATCGAAGGGGTGATAGAAAACGTGACTTCGTCGTCGCCTACTCGAAGGAAGAGCTTTCCATTACTTACATCAATGATTGCTCTAGAGGTGGCAAGGAAGGGTCGGCCAAGGATCAGGGGAACCTCGACGTTTTCTTCGATGTCCAAAATGACAAAGTCCACTGGGAAGATGAACTTGTCGACTTTCACTAGAACATCCTCCACTATTCCTAACGGGTACTTGACGGATCTATCGGCTAGCTGGATACTCAAACGCGTGTTTAACAAAAAGATCACCGAAGACACACGGGATAGAGAAGCTACCCGGGTCACTGATTTTCTTCGGCAAACCATTTGTTAAAACGGCGGAGCACTCGGCGTTTAGCGTGACGTGCGAAAGATTCTCTAGCTTCTTCCTGTTGGTGAGGAGGTCCTTAAGATACTTGGCATATTTCGGCATCTGCGAAATAGCCTCGTGGAAGGGAAGATTAATGTGGATTTGCTTGAAGATCTCTAAGAAGCGAGAGTACTGATCATCTTGATGTTGTCTATTAAGTTCAGAGGGGTATGGAGGAGTTGAATTATTTTTGAAGATGGGTAGTGGAGTGAGATTATTTTCTAAAGCAGGGGTGATTACTTCTTCAGCAGAGGGCGGAATTTTTAAAATGGGAGCGGAGCTTTGATTATTAAAGGCAGGAGCGGAGCTTTGATTTTTAAAAGCGGGAGCGGAGCTTGCCTCGTGCTCTTCACTTACCATACCGGAGACTTGCTTCCCACTCCGAAGAGTTATAGCTTTCGCTTGCTCACTTGGGTTGGGTTCGGTATTGGAAGGAAGAGACCCTGCGGGTCGCTCAGAAATTATTTTCGCGAGCTGTCCTACCTGATTTTCTATACTTTTTATGCTTCCAGTTAACGTTCTTATGGTAGCGTCATTTGTGGTGATATATTTAGAAAGTAATTCCTCCAAGCTTGGAGGTTTTGGGTAATTTTGAAGAGGTGGTGGTGGTGGTGGTGCAGAAAAATCATTTTGCGGGGGTGGGCGCATCGCATTCGATGGATTACTCCATGAAAAGTTCGGGTGATTTCTTAAAGAGGGGTTAAAACTATTCGGAAAATTAAAACCAGGCGGATGAAAATTCACAGCAGAAAAATTATTAAAAGCAGTTCTAGGCATATTATTAACATAATCTAAATGTTCTGGAGTAGGGGTTACAGATTCCCATACCTGAGGGGCGGAGGCAGCAGTCATCTCCGTGATCTTTTTGCTTAGGATTTCTACTTGTAGAGCGAGCTGGGAGACGTTGTCCACTTCCTAGATACCTGCAGGCTTGTTCGGGCGGGACCTAGGCACATTCCACTGATAAGTGTTCATGGCCATGTCCTCAAAAAGCTCAAGAGCGGCTTCCGGGGTCTTATGATTTAAAGTACCGCCAGAAGCTGCGTCTATCATTTGCTTCGTGCTTTGATTTAGCCCGTTATAGAACGTCTGCACTTGTAACCATACAGGCAGCGCGTGATGTGGGCATCGTCTTAATAATTCTTTAAATCTCTCCCAGGTTTCATACAGGGTTTCAGAGTCTATTTGTCCGAAGGCAGAGATGTCGTTCCTAAGTTTTGCAGTTTTAGCTGGCGAAAAATACTTTGCCAAAAATTTTTCAGTTAATTCATTCCAAGTGGTTATGCTATTTTTGGGAAGTGTTTTAAGCCATTTCTTAGCTTTAGTTCTTAGAGAGAAGGGGAAGAGTCTCAGCCTGATTGCATCATTTGTGACACCATTTATCTTGAAGGTGTCACAAATTTCAAGAAAGCTAGTTATAAGTGCATTCCAATCTTCATCTTGAAGTCCGTCAAATTGCACATATTGCTGCACCATTTGAATTATTGTAGGCTTTAATTCGAAGTTATTATTTGCTATAGCAGGTCGGACTATACTTGATTCTGTTCCCTCGAGGTTCGGTCATGCATAATAAGACATAGTCCTTTGCACGGCCTCATCTACGTTGGGTTCTTCCATTCTTAAAGTAGCAAATGACTCGGAGTCCTCAACCGGCACTTGGATAGTAGGACCTTGAAATCGCGATCTTATCCGAAGAGTATGCTCAATTTCGTGGTCCAAGTCCAAAATAACCGACGGACTCCCGCGGGTCATGCACTAAAAGAACAGAAAAGAAGAAGAGAAAGAGAAAAAGGATAAACTAAAAAAACTAGATTAAAAATTTTTTGAAATAGATTTTTTTATAGATTAACTCCCGAACTTCCCAAGGACTACCCTGTGAAGGGTTCGCAAGATACTAGACAAGATAGTGGCGCTTAAAGCCCTTTGCCCTTTTCAAGAGAATTAGGTGGCGTAGAAAAATTGTGAAGTTGGTTACTATTAAGAGCGGTGATAAATTTTTTTGATTTTTTTAAAAATTTAAAGAAGGAGGATGAGAAAGAGAAAAGATAAAATTAATAGGTTCGTGTTTTCAATATATCAACGGAAACTGGGTCCCCGACAACGGCGCCAAAAACTTGTTGCGCGCTAGGGTTCGAAGAAAATAAACGCAACCGAACTAGCAACCCGATGAGGCAAGTATACCTATCGAATTGTATCTAGCTAGGGGACACAAGTGTCGTATTGAAATCCAGGAACTGTTGGCTATGCTTACTCACACGAACGCTATTATCTTATCGACGGAAAAATTAGGGTTTAGAGAATCTAATTGAGATTAAGGAAATAAAACTAATGCTAGAAAGAGAGCTAATGCAATTAAGTAAAGCTATTAAGTAAAACGATTACTACGAAGGGTAGAAAATATGAAATGGAAATGCACTTGATCAAGATTCACCTCGGCTAAAGACGATTAAGAAAATGCGATAAAAATCTAAACTTAATAGGATAAAGGTCCTTGACCGTGGAGGTTCCTAAAGCTTGAACACGCTTCTCTCGAAGTCATGCCCAACTGAGTTTAGGAAGGTCCGACCGACTCTCGTCTAAATCGGAGGCCTAAAACTCGCTTTACGCGGTGAACCCCACTATTGGATTTTACTCCAATCCGGGAGATTTGGACGTCTGCCTCTCTCGAGGGGTGCGTACAACTCCCTTTACTCTTGAATGCTCACTTCATTCTATCGGCCTCTCGGCTAGCCCAGAATGAAAGCAAAGGTGGAGAGTATATATCGATAATATACCTCCAACCCGTGATTAATCAAGAGTAATTCAAGGCCCTAACCTAAAAAGAAAAGATTAATTAAAATATCATAACTTAATCGCTCTAACCTCGGATCATCAAGATCGAGTACAAGGAGGATTAGTTAATCATAGTGAAGTGGAGGAGGGGGGATGAGTAGTGAAGCATAAAAAGAACACAAGCTAAACAAGAATGCTTTTATTAATGAAAAAGGGCAAGTTACACTATTAAAAATAAAATTACAAGTGCATGAAAATGAAATCCTATTCTAGCCCTACAAGTAGCACTAAGCAAGAGCAATATTACAAAGAAAGCATAAAAAAGCTAAGATTAAACTAGGGTTAAACAAAAATTACAAAGAGAAAGAGAGAGAGAGAGAGAAAGCATGAAAAAAAAACTCAAGAACCAAAGGGGCAGCACCTCCCCCTCTCAACCAAAGCTTGCTAAAATGAAGAGGGGGGGTCTCAATTTATAGATTTTTTTCTCGGGTTGGTCACGCCCTCCGACACGCCCTAGGGGGGCGTGTCAGGGGGCGTGACAGTACTATATTGACCTCGGGCTCTGGAATCTGGCGGGAAGGATCATTGCATGTGTACGTCGGTGGTCATGCCCTTGGTCACGCCCGTGTAGGGGGGCGTGACAGGCACGTCATGTCCAAATCATTGGTCGGAAATCCGTCAGTCACCGAAAAAGGAGGGTGTCACGCCCATGTCACGGGCATGACATGGGGCGTGATAGTACTGTTTGCTTGCTGTGGAGAAATGGCATTTAATGCAGCGGCAAGCTTTGCGGCAGAGGGCGATACGCCCATGGTCACGCGTGGTGACACACCCAGGGAGGGCGTGTCAGTGGTGTGACAGCCATTTTGTTCGTTTATCTGTCCCTTCCAGCAGGAGTCCTCGGGATCGGGTGACACGCCCTAGGTCACGCCCAGGGAGGGCGTGAAAAAGGGGTGTATCAGGTCATTTTTGGCCAATTTTCTGGAAACCTGCAAAAAGACAAGAAAAAGTCAGTGGCAATAATATTTACATAAAAATGATAAAAAATAAACTAATAATAGACATGATTTGTACAATATAAAATAGAAAATACAATAATAGTTTAGACTACAAAACGTATTATCAATTAACCTTTGGTGTCGAGAGCGTCGATTGATGAGCCTTAGCGTCGAGTGCGTTGAGTATTTACGAAAAGTTAAGTCCATTTTGTCGAGTAATGCTTTTGGCATTGAGTGTGTTGAGTGCAACTGCTTTGGCGTCGAGTGTTTTGAGTGTAAGAGTCTTGGCTCAAGTGTTTGAGTAAAGTTGTCTCTAACATCATGTGCATTGAGTAAACTCAGCTAGGAGTCGAGTGCATTAAGTGAACTTAGCTAGGCGTCGAGTGAAGTGAAAATCATTGAGTTAAGCTTTGGCATTGAGCGAAGTGTTTTTCGTCAAGTTTCATCTTGAGGTAAAGGAGATTCGTCGAGTATTATCGACGAATTCCTAGTTGACTTAGAATATTTGTTCCGATTCATCGAGTATCATGGTAAGGGTAAGCCGATTCATAAGGTATACTCGACAAATGGGTGTGGGCTTAGGATTTTCTCTCCGAATGAGGTTAATTCATCGAGTATAGACTTAGATGATTTTTTTTTATTTTCTTTCCTCCTTGTTGTTGAGGGATTTTGATGATAAGCTCGGGTTTATTGGTATTCTGGATGTTTCTAAGTTGGCAGTGGATAAAGGAACACCAACATGATGTCGGTTCACGAATCATTACACTTGGTGGGTTGTTTGTTTTTTCTTATGGATTGTTTGGTTGTGTTGGACATTGTGGCCACCACCACAGTGCCTTTTTGAGGTATTTGAACTGTTGGGTTATGTTGGACATTATGGCCACCACCCCAGTGCCTTTTTGAGATGTTTGGTCTGATGGTTTGTGTTGGATAATGTGCCACCTCCTCGATTCCATTTTTTCTAAGTGTTAATAATTCACATATTTGGAGCTGTTTAGTCTCTTTCTTTTTATTATATAAACATATGTATTATGCTTGCACTTGCAGATCTTATCGAAGCATAGCTTCATCTCACTCTTGGTGCAACTTATCATACATATACCATTGAGAACTCTTTCTTACTTCTTTTGTTATGACTTAATTGTTGTATTTGGATTGTTTTTCCTTATAATTGGGTTGGTACCCCTTTGTCTCTTTTGATTATTGCCTCTAATAATCCTTGTTTTCCACTTGTATATTCTTGCTGAGGTATTCTTTTCTTTTTAATGCCTCAGGATCGGAGCAGTAGTCGATCGAGCGGCTAGGATTTATAGTGATGGTGTTTTGCAGCTGTTGCAGTTGTCTTTTCCTCGCTATTGTGAGGTAGTTTTGTTGTTGTGTTTTTCTTTAGTTCAGACATACATGCCTTTTGGTGGGTTCGTGTCAGGTTGTTGGCGTCCACCGGAGATTTGTAGAATGTTAAGTTACTTGCTAACTGCTAAATCATTGTTTAGATGATTATTGTTTTTACTTGCTCTCTGGGAAGGTTTTATGTTAGGATTGCATGTAGTTATTTTCAAGTTATAAATAGTACAGTTATACTAATCTCATTCTCATGGCATCTTTTAAATCAAATAACACTATATTTTAATGAATGTAAAAGCTCTTTTCATACTTATAATAAATATAGAAGTATGTATATCATGAGTTTCCCTTTTTGGGATGCTTCTGTTCATATAGGATAATAATTGAACTAAGAAAAGTATTTTTCGCAGTGTATATACATATATTTATTCGTGGATTAGTTGATCCACGGAGCCGAGGGATACAACCGTCAAACATAACTAAGAAAATGTGTTTTCTTCTTGATAAAATCGAGAATGCTTTGAAAAGTGTTAGGATTAGGTTCTTGTCTGAGCATCTGTAGTTATCCCATGCACGGAATGGCATTATTGCACGTGTTTTTTCTTACTCTAATATAATGTTTTACGGGTTGTGACAATTTCTGACCAACCCTTCACTAAAGAGCTTGTTGATTGCCTTGTAGTTCAAGCGAACAAGCCTCTTGTGTCATTGAATATAGTAGGAGTCTTTCTCTTTTGCTACTAGGCACACTAGAGCATCAAAATTTCGGCATAAAAAATTCAGACAATAAATATTTCCACTCCTAGTGCATTTCATAATGATCTCTTGGTCACTTGACCTCTTGATTAGGTACTTATCCTTATGGAATACAATGACATAGCCTAGATCATAGAGTTGGCTTATGTTAATAAGATTGTGTTGTAATCCATCCACATAATCCACTTTTGTGTTGGAAAATATGTCATTGGCGATCATATCATATCCCTTAGTAACTCCTCTATCTGAACCACCAAAAATTACTTTAGGTCCATTCCTCACTAGAGTAAAATCTTTTAGATGGCTCCTTGTTCCAATCATATGCTTAAAACACCCATTGTCTAAGTACCAGATAGGTATTTGATGGGTACTTGGACTAAACTGCAATCACAGAATTAGTTTACCTTAGGTACCCAAAAAGATTTGGGTCCTTGGTTCTTGTTAGCATAAATATGAATGTTTCTCCCAGCTACAGCCTTGACAGGAAGGCTTATCTTTGCACTTGGCACACTAGGGTTGTGGCAATAGTTAGTGGCAAAGTTACCCACCTTACCATAGCACCAACACTCATGTTTATTATATCTCCTCTTCTGAACAGCCTTAGATGTGTTCGAACCATCATACTTTTTCTATTCAGAGGGGAGTGTAGTAGCCCTCTTCCTATTTATTTCAGCTAGAATCTTACTGAAGGTTAGCCTACCAGCAGGTTCTCTTGGTTTATTCTGATTGACAACACATGTGGCTGCTTTGTAGCTGACAAGGTGTTGATCGCATCATAGATAGCCAAGTGAAGCTTACTTGCAGTCTTGCTTACAACCTTATTCTTCGATGAAATACCTTGGGTGGAGGCCACTGCCTTACTCTTGAGTGTGGGTGATGGAGTACCAAACAAAAATGGTCCATGATGGGCCATTTGATTCCTTCATGGGGAGCCTTCAAGGCACTCAACACCATGCCCTTTCTTCTATTGTAAGAGCACTATTGCTCTTACAAGAAGAATTTCCATTCTTCTAGTGACCATACATGTTATCATGGTCATACTTGTTAGAAGAGAAAACTACCTTCTGAAAAGTTGTTTGAGTCACAGCTGGAGCCTTGTGTTTCCATTTGAAATGGGCAGGTCTAGCATTCCACCTGAACCCCAATGCCCTCTTATTAGTTTGAGAGGATAAATTGTCTATCAGTGGTAGCACAGTCTTAGGATTAGAGAACTTCTCTAATAGCATCCTCTCTTTGAGGAGATTCCTTCAAGATACTTAATGATCTTACATTTCTAGCTAATGGTGCCTACTTGGATGATAGTGATTGTCTTCAACTAACTAATTTCGTTGCTTATTTGAGCTAGCAGTGAAGCAGACTCAGTTTGTAAGGAATTAGCTTGTTCTAGAGAGACAATCTTCACCTTACCTCTTGACAAGCTTCTTTATCTTCTTCAGAGCTTCTAGGAGGTCGCCATAACTGTCAGTCAATTGATTGATATCCTCATCAAGTTCTGATCCATCCTCCTCATTGGATTAAGAGGATGTCTCAGAGTCTGGTCCAGTCTCATAATAAAAATCTAAAAGAGAGATTGGGTGAGATATTATCATATCAGGATCAGGATTGTCCTAATTATATTTAGTAGTGGTCCTGAGGCTATAATCTTCTTCAACTTCCCAATCACTGTCCTCAGAGGATAGCGGTGTACTTATGCCTAATTTGGCAATAGGATGATCATCATCCTCTTCTATAGATATTAGACCAATATAGGCCTCTTCATCTTAAGATTCTGAACTCTCAGAATCACTGTCTGATAGGCAGGTCTTCTTCTTGGCCAAGATGCCCTAGTCTGCCTTCTTGTATTTATAATGCTTCTTATAATCATACATTCTGCCTTCTTTCTTTTTAATAGGATTGCTAGCTATGACATGTCCTAACATTTTGCAGCAGTAACAAATCACATTAGTTTTAAAATGTTTGTTCTCTTTAGAATCATAAATGTCCCCAGAGGGCTCTTTTCTGGACTTTTTAAGGTTAGTTTGTGGCTTCCTTAAGTAAGAGCTAGATGAGCCCTTATTCTACCATTGTCTTCTTCTACTCAGCATCTTCTTAAACTGCTTAGATAACAAGGTGATTTCTCCAACAAATGGTTCATTTCTTGAAGTGTTAGGTGCAGAACTATCTTACTCAACAGCCCTTCTTAGTGGAGAAGGTGTCTTCTCCCTGCTCCTTCTTGAGGTTTCAGCTTTCAAGCCCACAGACTTTTCTTTGCTAAGAGACCTTGCAGCATCCTCTTCAGTTTTTCTGGAATTTAGCTGAAGTACATGAGACATCAGCTTGCCAAATAAATTCTTGTGTAGTTTGTTGGCAAAGTTACCTACTTCCCTTAAGGCACGAATATTTATGTCCCACTCTTTATTGAGTGATCTCAGGAATTTATCATTCAGCTCATAATTAGAGGATTGTCTATCATAGATGATCAGACTGTTCATTATCTTTAAGAACTTTTCATAGCAGTCTGCTATAAAATCCTTATTGCCTTGCTTGAAGACCTCATACTGCTGGTTGAGGAGGGATTTTATGTCATCCCTCACTTCCTCTATCCCCTCCATATAGACTATTAGTGAGTCCCACATCTCCTTAGTTGTCTTGCAGTAGACCAAATTCTAAAAAATTTGAATCATTTATAGCATGGACTATTATGTTTTGGGCTCTCTTATCCATGGTGGCCAGTATCACCTTATCTTTGTTCATCTCTGAGTATTTCTTAGGAACCTTAATGATGGCAATAATATCTGAGACCTTCATGGGAGTGAAAGGTCCCTCCTCTACTATGATGAAGATTCTGGGGTCTGAGGCTTCCATGAACAGCCTCACCCTCTCCTTCCATAAACCAAAATTTTCTTTTTTGCATACAAGTAACTTCATGGAACTTAGCTCCTTATGGTTCTCACCAAAAGCCATAATGTTATACTTCTCCTACCCTTGGAGATATATTTTAGACTGTTATGTCCTTTTTGAACAACCTCCCTCTAATACTACTTGAAAGTCTTTATAATGGTAGATGAACACCCAGCGGGGGTGAATAGGTTTCTTTTAGAAGTTTTAACTCGTTTTGAATTATTACTTGTTGTGTGTTGATGTTAGTTTGTTATCTTTTAAGATCACAAAAATCACACCAAGTTTATAGTTGTTTCCCTATCTAGGGTACATCCACTTTTCCCCTTCACCTATCTAGAAGTGCGCTAGATAGGCCAACTCCTCTTTTACGCAGATCAAACTGATCTTACACCTCAACTCCCTTAGGATCTTACACCTCAGCTCCCTTAGGATCTTACAACTCAGAGTGCACTTCACTCCTACAGCTCCGACTGATCACAGTCCTACCTCAGAGATAGTAAATGTCCCCTACCTCAGGCAAAATAGCCAAACAAATTAGATTCTTCCAACTCCTATAACTCATATACCCTGCTGATCTCCTACCTCAGACCTACATAGAGATCCTACCTCATGCACAAGCCTTACCTCAGATCCTATCCAGGATCCTAAAACTATGAGTATTGTACACTCCTACCACTCAGACTGCTTACAGTCCTACTCAGTCTTTATAAAATAGTCTTATCACTCAGATCTCAGTGAGATCCTACAAGAAGTAATAAGAGTTTGAGTAAAAATGACTCCAGAGAAAATTCTAGAGTCTCCTTCCTTGACTATACAGCAGGCAGTTTTCCTTATTCACAGTAACAGGAATAAGTTCCTTCAACTTTAGTCCAGCCTGTGTTGTGTTGAACTTTTGTAGAGCTCTTCTTCTTCAAGCTGGAGAAAGATTGTTGTTTTGTATTAAAGGGTTGAAGATACCAAAAAAATACTTTAGCTCTGCTAGCCTACTTTTGCGAGAATTAGGGTTTAAGAAATTGTCAAAAAGTCCTCGTAAAAGAATCACCGTCTTCCCTTTTATATCTCGACAACAGTAATATCTATATCCTCCTTTTGTAAGCGGCATAGCTAGATTTAATGGCAGATCCATTCCAGGATATCACTTCCCGAACAATATGGCAGCCTTTGTCTTTTAGCATAAGATTTACGTCAATTTATATTTAAGGATGATGTCATTAGATTTGACACAGCAGCGCCAATGGACTTAGAATAATTCTGATTCTGTATAGGCATTGAGTGATGCTTGTCTCAACAAATCTGAGCTTTGAAGGTTAACTTCAGAAGCGTTGAGTGAATAGCCTTCACTAGACGCATTTATACTTAGCCAAAATTTCTATCTGATACGAAGGCGTGGAGTGAAGGCACTTCACTCGACGCATTAGTACTTAGTCAATTTTTGTATGATCCAGTGGCATCGAGTGAAGGCTCTTCACTCGACACATTAGTACTTAGCAAAATTTTGTCTATCTTTGATGCTTTGAGTAAAGGTTATTCACTCTACGCATATGTCCTTTAACACATAAACATAGAAGGCATTGAGTGTAAGTCCTTCACTTAAAGCATTTATACTCAGTCAGATTTTCCTTGAGCAGGAGTTGAAAGTATGTCCTTCACTCGATGCATTTGTACTTAGGGATATTTCAGACTTTCTCCATTAAGGCTTTGAGTGAAAGTCAAACTATTAATGCTTTCTGACGTCAGGCGTTGAGTGATGTGTGGTCACTCAATGCTTTTGGACTTAGCCATTTTCCTAACTTCCTTGATCATGCTGACTTCTCTCCAGCCTCACTTCTAATATACTTAACCTATCTAATCACATAATAACCACTATCTTGCACATGTGAACTTAGACATATATCAAATACATGCTTTTGTATATTATTGGCTTATGACCTTCTTCAAATATGGGGCATTGTGGTTGATGTACCCAACACTCTTTCCCATCAAGCACACGTTAGTCTCCTCATCATTACTTGTACTCGAACCACTTAAAACCTCTAAAGAAGAATCATCCCATGTCTTTGCCTTTAACGCATTCTTATTTTCCTTCTCTTTGTACCTCTTTTCCTTCTACTCTTTAAGATACTTTGAACACTTACTCTGGATATGTCAGACCTTTCTACAATGGTAACATTCTGGTGGCGGTCGTTCCTCATCATCATAATTATCCTTTTCTTTTCCTTTCTTAAATGATGATTCTTTCTTCTTAAAGAATTTCTTGAACGTATTCCTTCTCTCTGGGTTTCTCATAAATTTTCTAAACTTCTTCACAAACAAAATCTCCTCATCATCTTCTTCATCATTAGTAGTATTACTATCTTCTTCTTTTTCGAATTCAATACCAGCGCCTTTTTCTTTAGCTCCACCCTATGGGTTTTGAGATTCCCGATGAGGCTCTCAATTTGAAGATTCTTTAGATCATGTGACTCCAAGATGGCAGACACTTTCAGATTAAACTTTGGGGGGCTATGAATCTTTCTAACCAAGTCATCATTGGAGAAGTTATTTCCAAGTACTTTGGTATCATTGGAGATCTTTATAAACCTGGTGTACATTGAATTAATATTTTTGTCAACTTCCATTCTAAACTTTTCAAATTCTAACTCCAGTTGAAATAGCTTTGAATCTTTCACCTGTGAAGTACCTTCATAAGTAACTTAAAGTAAATTTCAAATATCATAAGTAGTTTTGCAAGGGCAAGTTTGATTAAACTAAGTTCCATCTAATGCATAAAATAAATCATTCATAGCCTTAGCGTTATTTTTAAACCTTAACTTATCTAAATCACCTCATTGTCTTTAGGTTTTTCCAAAGTAACATTTCCGAATATCATTGTAGGTGGAGTGTAACATTGTTCTACCATACTCCAAATGTACATATATAACACAATTAGAAAAGAACGCACCTATGTTTTCCAATAGTTATAGTTTGTGTTAGTGAAAATGGAGGTATACTAATCCCTTGCCCCTTAGAAAAAACATGGTCATAGTGCGTCATTACTCCCGGTGGTAAAATCATTCTTGAGTAACCTGGCTCCAATAAAAAATATTGGATTTTGAGACGCTTTTTGAGGGGGGTTACTAAGGGCTCTATATTTTTTAGGAAATACTTAAAACTTTGACAAATTTAATAAAAAGGCTTATTCAAATTTTCTTAAAATAAGTTTTAACTAAAAGACTTGAAGTAAATTTTCACGCTTATAATATCAAATAAAATAAGATAATGATTTTATTTCACAAGGATAAAAACATAAAAGATGATTTCTGAAAGTCTTTAATTTCAAGATTGGCTAATCACCGAGAGGGGGGGTGAATAAGTTTTTTGTCTTTTTAAACTTTTTCTGTTCTTTGGTGTGTTGTTATTTATTTTAACTTAGCTTTCAAGATTGCACAACCATCACACAAGACTTTTATAGTGGTTCACCAGATTATGGGTACATCCACTGTCTGTCCCACCTTTCTAACAGAGTGTTAGATAAGGCAAATCCTCCAAACTCACCTCAATGAGCATACAACTAAAATCCCTCGGGATTTCTCATACCCCTCCAAGTCCAACACTCATTCCCAAGGCCCTACCACTCAGAGAAAGCAATGCTCCTACAGCTCAATGATTTTCAAATCACCTACCTCAAACTTTTCTCAATGTCCTATAGCTCGGGCTTGGAGGATAGCCATACAACTCAGATCCACACAGGATCCTAACTCAGAGAGAAACTCTCTTATAGCTTAGGCACACAGCCTTACCTCAGATCCATAGGAGGATCCTACAAATCAGATTCACCAAAAGAATCCTACAACTTAGGCTCAAAAGCCCTACAGCTCAGATCTTCTGAAAGATCCTACAGTTGGAATGTAGTTTGTTAATGATGTAGAACACCAGAGAAATTATCTCTTTGTCTTCCTCTTTCTGAACTGAGAAATCTCAGTCCTACCTCCTTCACATCTCCAAGAATGTATCTTCAAGATTGGGCTTGCTGGAACTCTGAAGTCACTTCAACAAGAGCTTGCTTTGTTGCTTCTTCTACCTCTGAGAGAAAGCTCTCGGAACTTGCTCTTGAAGTTGAGTAGATCAAACAGCTACCTTTCTTGCTCTTTTTGATCAAAAGAATGAAATTGTTTCCTTAAGCTCTACAACACAGTTGAGAGGAATAAGATGAAGTTCAGCACTATCCAAAAGTTGATTTGTTCTTCTTTGATCTCGTCTTTTCTATCCCACCGTCCCACGGCTCTTTGAGCATTGGGCCCACCTGGAGTTGGTAGCTGCAGCTCTACTTTTGCATTAAATTTTGTGCAACAGGCAAGCGTCACCATTTCCATGTAATGTAGACTTCCGGCAACATTTGAATTTTTGCTAACGTCAACACCTGTGGACTTAGACAAATTCAGACAATTCAGCATAAGCGTTGAGTGAAGGCTTGTCACTCAACGTCAAAACACTTAGTCAGTTTTCTGTAAAAACAAGGCGTTGAGTGATAAGTCATCACTCAATGAATATAGATTTTTAGCTGACTAATAGATTAGGCATTGAGTCAACCTTCATCACTCAACGCATTTGGACTTAGCAATTTTTATCTGTATGAAGGCGTCGAGTGAAGCTTCTGCACTCAACGCTTTCTTCCTTTGCCCACCATCTTGTTGAGGTATTGAGTGAACATCCTTCACTCAATACTTCTGTACTTAGTTGAATTTTTGTTGAGTTAGCATTGAATGAACTGCCTCCACTCAACGCTTCTAGACTTTGACAAAATTATGTATCAATCAATATTGCAGCTCTGACTGAACTATGTTCGGTCGACGCATTTTTTCTGCAAGGCATTGAGTGAAATGCCTTTACTAAATGCTTCTGTACTTATCCAGATTTCTTGACAGATTCTCTGTGGATTTGACTGCTTGAGTTTTACTCAATGCATTTGTCTCTGGGCATTGAAGTAACTGCCTTCACTCAATGCTTCTGGACTTAACCAGATTTCTGCCTTGGAAATGCTAAGGCTTTGACTGTCTAGTCTTTACTCAATGCTTAAGGCCATCTGGCGTTGAGTGTACTGTCTTCACTTAACTCCTGTGGACTTAGATAGATTTCTATCTTTTTAGCATTCTTCCATGTGTCCACCTGTCATTATTACTTAGACAACCGGTCTAATCAGTGTAACAAGTAACCACCTGCATATATAAAACTTAGGGTATGCATCAAATACAAACATGTGTATGACATTTTCATGTAGGCCTTCTTCAAATCTGGGACATTGTGATCAATGGACCCAACAATCTCCCTGTATTTAAAGAATTCAAAACCTTAGATTGTGACATATATCATCACATAAGCAGCAGATTTAATCATTTAAGAAGAAAGCACAGATAATGTATACACAACCAAAAATATGATTTTCATTAATAAAAGTCAATTTTTAGTAGTGTGCTTAAGACAATGCATTTCTTACATCACTTTAAGAAAGACAAAAAACTTTTCTAATTTTTAGGTTCCCATATCACTATGCCCTTGCTTGGATTCTTAGCTGCTTTCTCTGTATTAGCTTCTTATTACTTTTCTTTATTCCCCTGGAAGTAGCTATAAGGCTTTGGGAAATACTTTACATGCTCCACAGCATCTTGCAATAAAGTGCCTAGCCACTTATCCTTTTTGAGATTTCTTCTGTCCCTTTCATTTTTATCAAGCTTGGCCCACTCAAGGGAGTTATAGAGCTTTCCCCTTTTAGTGTTCTTGTTCTAGACAAGATCCCAGGTAGACAGAATTTTTTGTCCGTGATTGAGGACTCCACTGTTCAAAATCAGGACTTATTTCCATCTCTTACCTGTATCTTTTCTTGCTTATCCTTACCTCTTCCTCATCCTCAACAACAGATTTTCCTCTGGCTCTTATCACTTGATCAACTGTAGGGATGAATGTTGGAATTGTAGGAATGTCATCTATTGTAGAAGGATCATCCCACTGTATACCATCTTGGATGTCATACTGAGCATCATCTTGAGTAACATTTTGTTCTGCATTCTAATCATAGTATTGGCCATCATACTGACTAATATACTGACCACCATACATATTTTCAGGGATAGGAGTAGTTTCAATGTTTTCATAAGATAAAAGCTCAAGACCCATTGAGCCTCTGATAAAATTTGTGGTCCAAACTGCATTTTCTATATTGTCTTTTATAACACCCTTATCCCCCATTTTGACTTCTTCACAAATATTCAGAGTCATAGAGGTGTTAGTTTTTGTCAAATGACCATCCAGATGGTCAATACCAAGGGTGACATGGTTCTTAACTTTGAGTAGATGATCATCTAGAACTTGAGCATAGGAATCCATCCTTCTTTCAAGAATATTTGTGTGCTTTTACAACAATTCCTTCTCTGCATTATGGACTACCAGCATATTTCCAGAAAGAATATTCTAATTTTCCATAAGTGCATTGTGAAGAGTGATGATCTCTTCCAACTTGCTCTAAGTAAAGTCAACTGTAAGAGCTACTCTTAAGAAGAATTTAACAGTCTAGGCCTTTAGCAGATTAACCTGAAATCTGATGGATTTTATCTTTGTTGATAACTCATTCCTGAGGTTCTTGACAGAGTCATCAACAAAATTCTCCAGTTGCCTTCTCTTGTCATCCAGCAATCCTTTTAGCTTGGCTAGGAAGGTGCTTGACATGATATCAACTTGATTGGATGTGCCTTCATCACAGACTAGTTCTTGCTCTAGCCTGAGATCTTCTCTTGCAGTTGAGTCAGCCACATCAAACTCTTAAGAATTTTGAGTTGTTATATTATCAGCAGCGGCAGTTTCCTTATCAAATTCTGAATATTCTAGATTATAAACTATGCCTTAAGCAGGGAGTTTAGGTTGAATCTCCCCCTCAATCTATGCCATGTCCATAGGGACATCCAGGGCATCAGCTGTGATGGTATCTATAGGTTGTTCATTCACAAGAGTAAGTTGAATATCTTCTTGCAGAATCTATATTTGCTACCCCTCAGCAAGAGAAACTTTCATCACTTGCTCAAGGAGTTGTTCCCCCTTACTTTGAGGGTTCTATACACCTTGTGGAACTTGGTCTATGGGAGCAGTTTATTCTTTAATAAGAGCTTGAGTTTTGGCAGTCTCCTCCTCAATCTCTACAGAAATCTTGTTCATTATTTCTTCAGTAACCTCAACTTGAGGTATATTCATTGCCTCCTCAATAACAGGTAATTCAGACAAAGTTCTATTGACTTGAATCATTGTTGCAGGTTCAGAGGAAAATGATACCGGAGCACTTGTTTCTCTCCTTGTCTCTTCATTAAACTGAGAAATTTAAGGATCATGAGGCGCTTCCTCGGCCTGCTCTGATTAGATACTATCAGTACTTTCCTCTAGAACTAGAATTGCTTTCTTCTTCTTCTTGATAACATTCTGAGTATGAGGCAACAGAACTCTATCCCATCTATCAAGCATTTTCAAGTTCATCCTCCTCATGTGATGGATCTTTATTCCTAGCCTTTTATTAAGGATCCCTAGAACACTTTTTAACAAAAACATTGAAAGAATCCTTCCCATGTTTAGTTCTGCTATACAGTCAACTATCATTTGAAATAGTATCTTTCTCCAATCAGTCCTCTTGGATAGGATTATCCGTCCCATTAGTTCAAACATTCTCTTGAATGTCTTGTCATGTGAGCCAGTCTTGCATAATAGGGCTTTCCTAATGACATTAGCTAGGAATTTGCCCTTTAGATTCAGCTCTTTCCTTAGAATTGATCCAGTGCTGTATTTAGAGAGTCCACACCACTTCAGTGCAGATTTGATATCAATCTATTCTAGTTAATCTTCTTCATCTCACTCTTTGAACTTGGGCAACTATAGTGCCTTGCTCAGTCTCTTAAGGGTTATCTTGATCTTATTCCCACTGATTAAGGTTCTTATCTTACTAGATGATGAGTCGACTTTAGTATTAGAGTATTACTCAAGTACTTCTCACTTTCACAGTACACTGTGCTCAGACAGAACAAACTATAGGTCAGCGACCTGAAGTGGGTGGAGAACAAACTGAACTTCCTTAGGCACATCCTGGAATCCATTTCGCACCAGCTCGAACAAGAAATCCAAACCTTTCGGTGCCATCTTTTCAAGGAATTGCTGAAGATATTCCAAGCTTTCGTCGATTCATCGCAAAGGGTGAGAAGGGCTAGGAACAGTGTATTTTGCTTTACACACCCAACCTTCTATTTATAGTGAATTCTATTTTTAGAAGGTGGAGAGGCGCATATTTATTTATGATCAAGAAATGATCAATGGCTTGGATTGATTCTGAGACTTATCCGTAAAATAGACTCGTTGGGAGCTTGGGTTGAGTGAATTCGATGCTCTAAATGCTCTCGATGCTTGCAGTTCATTCAACACACTCGACGCCTGAGCACTTAGAATCAGTGCACATGATGCCATATCTTGTCTCAGCGCACTCGATGGCTAGATACTTAGTCCATTTCTCTCTTATTTATCCTGCAGGGATTAAACATACCTGCAAAAAACACAAACTATATGGGATCTACTGAATCTGGGCTAAATTCAACATACCCAATTCAAATTTGAAGGTGTTGAATTTTGCTTCATCTAGTGGCTTAGTGAAGATGTCATCCACTTGCTTATCTGTGGGGACAAATTCAAGACTGATGTCTTCACTTTCCACATGTTCTCTAATGAAGTGATACCTAATCTCTATATGCTTAGTCCTGCTGTAAGAGATAGGATTCCTAGCAATATAGATTTCACTAGTTGAATCACAATATAATGGAGTGTTAATTAGCTTTAGGTTGTAATCCTGGAGCTGGTGTTTGATCCATAGCAACTGAGCACAGTAACTTCCTTCTGATATATATTTTGAATCTACTGTTGATATTGCAACACTAGTTTGCTTCTTGCTGCTCCAAGATATAAGTCTTCCACCTAAGAACTGACAAGAGCCAGATGTGCCTTTCCTCTCTTCTCTACAGCCTGCAAAATCTGCATCTGAATACCTAGTTAGCTCAAAATCACTATTCCTATGGTACCATAGGCCAAGATCTGGTGTGCCCTTAAGATATCTCAGAATTATTTTAGATGCAGAATATTGAGATTCCTTAGGGCAAGCCTGGTATCTAGCACAAACACATGTAGCATATATGATGTCTAGCCTACTTGTAGTAAGATAAAGGAGGGAGCCAACTATGCCTCTATACATGGTTTCATCAACAGGTTTCCCTATTTTATCCATGTCTATTGACATATTTGAACCCATTGGAGTTTTCATTATGGAAGCACTCTCCATTCCAAAGTGCATAATTAACTCCCTAGTGAACTTAGATTGATAGATAGATAATCCATCCTCAGACAATCTTACATGGAGGCCCAAGAAGTACTTGAGCTCACCCATATTGCTCATCTAAAATTTCTCTTGCATAAGTTTGGCAAATTTTTTGCAAAGGTTATGAAAGTACACCTAGTGTCAACTACCTTCACCTATGGGGGGGGATAGGTGACTTGCAGCGTATTTGCGGAATTAAAAGTGTACCTGCAGAATCAAAACAAAACACACAGCACAGAAAATAACACAGGCAATATATAGTGGTTCCCCGATTTGGGTACGTCCACTTTCCCCCTTCGACCTATCTCCCAATCCAGGGACGACTCGGTCACTTCACCAACAGGATTGAAATCCAATCCTTGCACTATCGGAAGGAACCCTTCCACACGTAGGAGTCAACACTCCCACAACACAGGTTACACCCAACCCTACAACTAGGAACCAAATGTTCCTTTACAATGAAAATGAAATTAGAGTGTATAAGAAAATACAAACAACTTGAAGATCTAGGTGTCCCTTTTCGTTAGACTACTTGTTCTTGTAGGAAACGAAAAGTCTACAACCCTAGATCTTTCTTGGAGAGAATCTCACCGAGACCGGCGGCGGCGACGAGCGGCGGCAAGGCTCTCGGTGTTGGCGGCGGCAACTAAAAATAGCAGCAAAGCACTGGAGTTCAATCTTCTTAGCGAAGTTGGCAAGGTCTTCCAACGGTCACACTAGGATCGATCGTCTCGATCGATTCGGACGGGGATGGATTTCCCTATCTCAAATCAAGAGACAAAAGATCTCTGGTTAGACGCGTGAGACGCTGTGCAAGACTTGGCTTCTATCACCGGGGATCTGGAGGAGATCGAGATCAGCAACGGTGATCACTGTACGAGCGGCGGCGACGGAGCAGGTTCGCGAATTTAGGGTTTGACGGCCGCTGGCTTTCGTATTCTGTATCCGTGCTAAAAACACTGTACACCAATACTTGTGTATTTATACACTAGGTCATAAAGATGACCGTTGTGGGCCCTACCAAAGCAAAGACCTAAGTCCGGTTCGAAATACCGCTAGAAACCTGGACCGGTCCAGGAAATGTCGGAAATTTGCCCAAGTCAAATTCGGCGAGAATCGTATGTGATTCTCGACGAATCGGCGAGAATCACTTACGATTCTCGACGAATTCTACTTGGCGAATTCTGGCATCACAGGTTATACAGGCTGGGGAGAATCGGCGGGAATCACATTTGATTCTCGCCGACTCGTCGAGAATGCAAAGTCATTCTCGACGAATCGGCGAGAATCACTTAGTGATTCTCGACGATTCTGCCTTAAGAGGATTTTCTGACTGCGTCGAGACAGCCGGCCCAACCTGGCGAGAATCATCTAGTGATTCTCGACGAATCGGCGAGAATCACTTAGTGATTCTCGATGATTTACGCTTAGACGATTCTCGTCTTTCAACCCGTGAGCTAGTCTTTGGCCCATCCTTGCTCCTTGTCTGCACTTGCTTTATCATAGCCCTGTACTTGAAATTAAGTACACCCCAATAGCGAGAGTACACGTAGGCCAACACACCGATCTGCTCAACGAGGGATTACGTCACGCAGACCCGTGTATATTGACCCACTGCACCCTGACATTGGTGTGTACTTAGCGTGGAATAACTGCAAGCACAACTTAAAAGATTTCATCAAACACACTATCTATTTACCTTGGCTTGCTCAGGGGCTTCTTCAAATCAGGTACATTGTGGATACAATACCCAACAATCTCCCCCTATTTGAAGAAGCCTAAACCCTACAAGCTAAGGTGAATAGAGCATATAGGAATGAAAATCATAAACTTAAAATTGAGTTGAGAGATATTCATTACCAATTACTTGGGAGCAAACTTGGAGCCCCCTTAGCCTTAGCCGAGAGGGTAATCTCCCCCTTTTTGGCTTCTACAAATCTGGGTCTGGTGCATTTGACACCATGCTCCCCCTCAGTTCGTGCACCTATGCTTACACTTGAGTTCCTGGAAGATGCTCCCCCTAGATGCACGACCCAGGAGCTTCTAGAGTCTTCATTCCTCATAGTTGAGCATTCCCAATTCAATTTTGAAGAGACTGAACTTGGCCTCGTCTAAGGGATTTGTGAAAATATCTGCAATCTGCTTGTCTGTGGGGACATAGCAGAGAGAGATGTCCTTGTTCTCCACGTGCTCCCGAATGAAGTGGTAGCGCACTTCAATATGCTTCGTTCTGATGTGCGATACCGGATTGTTGGCAATAGCAATTGCACTTGAGGAGTCGCAGTATATTGGTACTTCCTTGAACTGGAGGTCATAGTCGGCTAACTGGTTTCTTATCCATAGGAGTTGTGCGCAACAGCTGCCAGCCGAGATGTACTCAGACTCTACAGTGGAGGTTGCTACACAATTCTGCTTCTTGCTGTTCCATGAAATAAGCCTTCTTCTGAGGAATTGACACGTCCCGGAGGTGCTTTTCCTGTCATCCCTGGAGGTTGAGCAACGTATACTTCCTCTTTCAAATCTCCATTCAAGAAAGCTGATTTCACGTCCATCTAATAGACTGTGAATCCTTTGTGAGAGGCATAGGCTAGGAATAGCCGGATTGCCTCGAGCCGTGCAACTGGTGCAAACGTCTAGTCAAAGTCAATCCCCTCCTCCTGTCTGTATCCTTGAGCCACCAGTCTGGCTTTGTTCTTGATGATGACTCCATGTTCATCCAACTTGTTTCTGAAGATCCACTTGGTGCCAATCACATTTTGCGTCTTCGGTCTGGGAACCAGCGTCCAGACTTTGCATCTTTCGAATTGATGCAGCTCATCTTGCATGGCCAAAATACATGATGCGTCTTTGTTCGCTTCGTCGAACTTCTTTGGCTCAACCTGCGACAGAAAGCTAAGATGCAAGATCTCGTTAAGAGTACCTCGACGAGTTCTGACACCGTCTCGGGGATCTCCAATGATTTGATTTCTGGGATGATCCCTCACGTGTCTGAGCTCTAGAAGTCTTGCATCAGGAGCTTCGACTACTTCTTGGGTATCTCCTTCTTCTAAAGGATTTGCTTCATTTTGATCTTCAACTTCTCCGATAGGCGTTGATGTGGAGACCTTGACGTATTTTAGAGTTGCATCTTTCTCGGGATCATCCAGTTGTAACTTTTCGAGTCTGGCACCTGCAGCTTCAGGAAGACAACTAGAAGTCTTGCAATTAAGCAAGCTTCCTTCATCAAATACAACATTTATTGATTCCTCTACCACTAGGGTTTTCTTGTTGAAAACTCTATAAGCCGGTTGTGGCTACTATAGCCCATGAATATGCCTTCGAAGCATTTTTCACCAAACTTAGTACGAGGGTACTTCCCATTATTCAGTACATAACATTTGTAGCCAAAGATCCTCAGATAGGACATGGTTGGTTTCTTGCCTTTTAGTAGCTCATAAGGAGTCTTACGATGGCTCTTGTTGATCAACTCCCGGTTTTGTACATGACAAGCCGTATTGACAGCCTCGGCCCAGAAGTATTCTAGAAGAGAAGCGTCATTCAACATTGTCGTGCACGCCTCAATGAGTGTTCTATTCCTCCTCTCCGCCACTCCATTTTGTTGAGGAGTGCGAGGGGAGGAGAACTCATGAAAGATACCAAGCTCTTCACAGAACTCTGTCATAGCCCCAGACTCAAACTCTGTTCCGTGGTCACTTCTGATTTTGACCACTGAGCAGTTAAGTTCGTTCTATATCTGCTTGATAAAACTGGTGAAGATGTCAAACGTATCAGACTTGCGCTTTAAAAAGAATACCCACGAAAACCGAGAGTGATCATCTACAATTACTAGCGTATATGACTTCCCTCCTAAGCTATGAACTTACATTGGACCAAACAGGTCCATATGCAGAAGATAAAGACATTTGGAGGAGTCTTTGTCTGGGATGCCCTTAAAGGTAGCCCGAGTCTGCTTGCCCATCTGACATGCAGGACATGGACTATCTTTAATGCACTTAATAATGGGAGCATCCCTTACTAAGTCTTTGGAAAACAGCATATTAATTGTCTTGTAATTAATGTGTGCCAATCTCTTGTGCCATTGTTCACAAAGAGATGCACTGCCTTTTGCAACGAGGCATACTGGGGTAGAAGAATCTAAACTAAGAAAATCTAAACAGAAAATATTTCTGCTCCTAATGCCAGTTAATACAGTTTCCGAAGAATCACATGATATTATCAGGCATTTATCCTTGCAGAACTTAATGCCATACCCTTTATCACATAATTGGCTTACGCTGATCAGGTTATGATTTAATCCTTCAACATAAGCTACGTTAGTGATAGAGAGTATACCGTTGGAAATCGTACCGTAACCTCTGGGGACTCCCCGATCAGATCCCCCAAATATGACTTTGGGTCCATTCTCGACTGGAGAGTACTCCCTCAGTAGGCTTCTTGTCCCAGTCATGTGACGGGAGCATCCACAGCACAGAGTATATCAGGAGGTCAGTATGCATGTGCCTGTAATGAAGGCACTGCTCCCATTCTCGACACTTTTTCCACGTCATTCTTGGAGCATCTCCTGTCCGGTTCCCATCAGGATTGCGGGAACCCAGACCACCCTGCAGGAAAGAGTTATCTTGCCTTAGGAACCCAATAAGTATTGGGTCCTAGGTTCCTGTCAGCATAATAGTTGGAATGCCTCCCCTCAGGAATCCTGGTGGGAGGACTAACATTTCCTCGAGGATGTGGAAGTCCCCTTGGCTTTGACACAGAAGAGTTGTGCCAACAATCTATGGCAAAATGACCCACTTTGCCACAACACCAACATTCATGAATGTTGTATCGCCATTTGTGACCTGAACGGGTGACTGAGGTAGTCATAGTTCTAGGTCTAAACGGGATAGAGCCGGATATGCTAACAGAATTGTCTCTTCCACCGTGACAATTGGAAGGGTGGAAAGAATGCATATGGCAGGCGTCATAAGGCCTGGGAGGTGGTGCCTTCCTTTCAGTCAGCCCCCTTTCAAGGACCCCATGAATCCCAACAACATGATTTCTAACCCCCCTTTTCTGAGTCCTAGGGAGGTGAGACGCGCATTGTGAGCTGATGCTGGCAGATTCATGACGAGTTGGGGCTGTGGCCGAGAATACAAAGGGCTTGGTGGAAGCCTGAGGTATTTTCCTCTGGGTGGCCATGTCAGCTCTGGCACTATGGGTATTTCCATATGAGGGCTGATCATTCTTGCAGTGACCATGGTTGTTCCTATGGTCATACCTGAATGCATGATGTGTGCCCTTCCTGCTCGGGGTGGGGGGTCTGAACACAGTTTCCCCATTTCTCCATGAATTAACGATTTGGGAGATCCACCCATTTTCTGCTTTTCTTTTGATAGCATCTATCTTGGAAAAGTTAGAAACAATCCTCTTCTCGGTCTCTAGACGACTCTCTAGATCCGAGATCTTTGAGTCCTTTACCTTGATGGATTCCAATTGGAGATTCATCAAGGTCTTCAGCTGAGCAATCTCCTTAGCTTGCTCCTCCACAAGTAAGTTGCTCTTCTGAAGGGCACTCTCAAGAGAATCAGGATTTTCAATCCTTTGATTGAAGCTATCCATATCCCTTGCATCTCTGGAAGGACTACCCTCTGAATCGTTCCTGTCTTCAGGAACTTCAAGAGGAGAGGGGCATGAGGAAGAAGTTACCTGCTCCTGTCTTTGTTGTTCAGGGTTACCGTAAATATCAGCAGATACTGTTGAGTCAGCTTCATCAGAACTGCTTTCCTCAACTTCTTCTTCAGTCTCTGACAAGGACACAGGAGCCCTGATACTGACAGATTGATCATGCCCTTCATCTTCAGAAATGAGGACCCCTACATAGGCTTTATCCTCTTGTTGACGATAGGTCCCTGTTTTCTCTAATCCCTCCATGAGGTCTGAGATGGTTTGCCACATAGACTTGGCTATCCTACACTTGTCCACTCTAGAGCGAGAAGGTCCAGACCAGACATCAGTGATGATCTGACGAATCACCTGGTCCAGGTTGAACAGTGAGAGCTCTGTCTCCGACATCTCTTTGGGACACTTGGGGATTTGGAGATCTTTCCCCGAGCTGGAAGCCTTCATGGGAATGAAGGGACCCTCTTCCAGAATGAGTGATGCTCGAGGGTCGATGGCCTCCAGATGAAATAGTACTCTCAACTTCCATACAAGATAGTACTCCTTTGTACATGAGGGGAGTCTTAGAGGAGGGACATCACAATCCAACTCCATGCTTGAGTATGAGCTTCTTGTTGACACGGGTGGCAGGATTCTACTCAAGGTGTTAACCTTTTTGATGAGTAACCTCCCTCTGATACCACTTGAAAGTCCACCTAGTGTCAACTACCTTCACCTATGGGGGGATAGGTGACTTGCAGTGTATTTGCGGAATTAAAAGTGTACCTGCAGAATCAAAATAAAACACACAGCACAGAAAATAATACAGGCAATATATAGTGGTTCCCCGATTTGGGTACGTCCACTTTCCCCCTTCGACCTATCTCCCAATCCAGGGACGACTCAGTCACTTCACCAACAAGATTGAAATCCAATCCTTGCACTATCGGAAGGAACCCTTCCACACGTAGGAGTCAACACTCCCACAACACGGGTTGCACCCAACCCTACAACTAGGAACCAAATGTTCCTTTACAATGAAAACGAAATTAGAGTGTATAAGAAAATACAAACAACTTGAAGATCTAGGTGTCCCTTTTTGTTAGACTACTTGTTCTTGTAGGCAACGAAAAGTCCACAACCCTAGATCTTTCTTGGAGAGAATCTCCCCGAGACCGGCGGCGGCGACGAGCGGCGGCAAGGCTCTCGGTGTTGGCGGCGGCAACTGAAAACAGCAGCAAAGCACTGGAGATTCAATCTTCTTAGCGAAGTTGACAAGGTCTTCCAACGGTCACACTAGGATCGATCGTCTCGATCAATTCGGACGGGGATGGATTTCCCTATCTCAAATCAAGAGACAAAAGATCTCTGGTTAGACGCGTGAGACGCTGTGCAAGACTTGGCTTCTATCACCGGGGATCTGGAGGAGATCGAGATCAGCAATGGTGATCACTGTACGAGCGGCGGTGAAGGAGCAGGTTCGCGAATTTAGGGTTTGACGGCAGCTGACTTTCGTATTCTGTATCCGTGCTAAAAACACTATACACCAAAACTTGTGTATTTATACACTAGGTCATAAAGATGACCGTTGTGGGCCCCACCAAAGCAAAGACCTAAGTCCGGTTCGAAATACCGCTGGAAACCTGGACCGGTCCAGGAAATGTCGGAAATTTTCCCAAGTCAAATTTTGCGAGAATCGTATGTGATTCTCGACGAATCGGCGAGAATCACTTACGATTCTCGCCGAATTCTACTTGGCGAATTCTGGCATCACAGGTTATACAGGCCGGGGAGAATTGGCGGGAATCACATTTGATTCTCGCCGACTCGTCGAGAATGCAAAGTCATTCTTGACGAATCGGCGAGAATCACTTAGTGATTCTCGACGATTCTGCCTTAAGAGGATTTTCTGACTGCGTCGAGACAGCCGGCCCAACCTGGCGAGAATCATCTAGTGATTCTCGACGACTCTTCGAGAATCACAAGTGATTCTCGACGAATCGGCGAGAATCACTTAGTGATTCTCGACGATTTACACTTAGACGATTCTCGTCTTTCAACCCGTGAGCTGGTCTTTGGCCCATCCTTGCTCCTTGTCTGCTCTTGCTTTATCATAGCCCTGTACTTGAAATTAAGTACACCTCAATAGAGAGAGTACATGTAGGCCAACACACAGATCTGCTCAACGAGGGATTACGTCGCGCAGACCCGTGTATATTGACCCACAGCACCCTGACATTGGTGTGTACTTAGCGTGGAATAACTGCAAGCACAACTTAAAAGATTTCATCAAACACACTGTCTATTTACCTTGGCTTGCTCAGGGGCTTCTTCAAATCAGGTACATTGTGGATACAATACCCAACAGGTTATCATCAGTATACCAAAATATTATGTCATCTACATAAAATTGGACTAGTATGATCTTACCCTTGGATTTCCTTAGGAATAGAGTCTTATCTATCTTTCCCCTTAAGAATTTATTCTCAATAAAAAAGCTAGATAGGTCTCATACCATGTTGTAGGGGCTTATTTAAACCCATACAAAGCTTTCATAAGTCTATACACATGATCAGGAAAGTTAGGAATAACAAAATCTGATGGTTGATCAACATAGACTTCTTCTCTTAAGTAACTATTTAGGAAGGCTGACTTCGCATCCATATGGTAGACATTGAATCCCTTGTGAGAAGCATATGCAATGAATAGTCTGATGGATTCTAGTCTAGCTACTGGGGCAAAGGTTTGATCAAAATCAATATCATCTTCTTGCCTATAACCCTTGGCCACCAGTCTAGCTTTATTCTTAATTATAACACCATTTTCATCCAACTTGTTCATGTAGATCCACTTAGTTCCAATGATGTTATGTCCTTGTGGTTTGGGAACCAGCTTCTAGACCTTACATCTCCTAAACTTATTCTATTCCTCTTGCATTGCCACAATCCATTATTGGTCTATGTTGGCATCTTCAAATCTCTTGGGCTTAACCTAAGACAAAAAGCTAGAATACATAACTATGTTCATGCTTTTGCTCCTTATTATAACCCTTTTACTAGCATCTCCAATTATCTGATGTCTGGGATGATCCTTTAGATGTCTAATTGCTGGAGGCAATCTCTCTTCATCATCATTGACTTCAATGGTTGGATCCTATTGATCTTCATCCACATCATGTGTGCTTTGTCCTCCTACTAAAATGCATACTTCCTCATCTTCATCATGGGCAGCAGGAGGAGCATCCTTGATGGTTATCTTGTCCATTACCTATTCTATACCTGTAGATCTAGAAGAGGAGCTAAGCATCTCACTATTAATCATAGAATATTAATCAAACACTACATTTACAGACTCTTCTACGACTTGATTTTTCATGTTATTGAATCTATATGCTTTTTTCTAGTTATTGTACCCAAGAAATATTCCTTCATAGGATTTGGCAGAAAACTTAGTCAGATATGATTTCCCATTATTGAGCAAATAGCATTTGCTACCAAAGATCCTGAAATAGGCAATGTTTGGTTTTCTGCCTTTCATGATCTCATAGATAGTCTTCTTGTGATATGTTTTGACAGAAGCCCTATTCAAGAGATGACATGTAGTATTTATTGCCTCAACACAGAAATATTTTGGGAGAGACGTGTCACTTAGAAGTGTCCTTCTAGCTTCTATGAGAGTTTTATTTTTTCTCTCAGCTATCCCATTTTGCTAGGGTGTTCTTGGAGTAGAGAATTCTTGGTGAATCTCTTGTTCTTCACAGAACATAGTGTTGGGTATTGTATCCATAATAACCTAGATTTCTATGAAGTCAGCCTTAAACTAAGATGAATTAAGTTGTATTTGATGTCTTGCTTGAGTTATGTGTTTGCAAGATTTAATTGCCATGTGTAGACCAATGTCAGTCTACAATGAGTCACCAAACACATAACCATTAAATGTAATCTCTCATTGTGTGATCCATGGTGTTGACTCATGTGTAGCCTCTCAATTGGTATACACTTCATTTTCAAGCACTAAACTTGGAGAAAGATTGGTTGCTGATTTCATTGAAGAAAGAATATTTTCAGAAAGCGGAATTTTTCTAAGTGTTTTACTCGAGTAATAACCTTAGTTCTCGAGTAGAGTTATAGTCAGTTCTCGAGTAAGCTGAGTCAAGCACTCGAATAACTGAAGTATTTCTCGAGAAGTTGTGAAGTTAGTTCTCGAGAAGTTTCTTAGTACTCAAGTACATCTCTTCTTGCACTCGAGTAATCAGTTTAGTCCAGCTCAAAATTCTACTAAGTAAAATTCTCGAGAAGTTAAGTTCAGTACTCGAGAAGCTAAGTCTAGTACTCGAGAAGTCTAAGTCTTAAAGCATTGAGAGCGTTTTGTCTCGAGTAGCAGAAATATCTCTCGGGAAAACTAAGTTAATTTCTCGAGAAAGACTTGTTGTACTCGAGAAGAAGTTATTTAGTTCTTGAGTAAAGTCTAAGTCAAAAGGTGTCGAGAGAGACTTGACTCAATGCCTTCTGGCAATCTTCACTCGAGTAGTCCTATCAGTTCTCAAGAAGTTATCTACTAGTTCGCGAGTAATATAAGTTAGTTCTCGAGTAAAGTACTTTATGTCTCGGCAAGCTAGATCTGAAATTTCCTTAAGTACTTCTTCTCGAAAACCTTGTAGTTGCTTTCTCGAGAACCAGACATTATTATCGTGTAGTCTTATCTTTACTCGAGAACTGAAGTTCGATTTTTTCTGAAATTTCTTTAATTCTGACGGGACACATTTTCAAATTAATTTCTATGACTATTGGTCTACGTGTAATGTCATTTATGATTATGACCATTAGTCTATTCCTATCAAAGGACTAATCATATTCGACTAACTCTAACAAAGAAATAAGAATTTTGAATCGTTTTATTCATTCTAAATCAGGAAGAACCACGTCGCTGCTCATCGCCTTCATTGCCTCTGATCTTCTCGATCCAACAGATTCAGACAAGAAGAATCAATAGATCAAGTAATTTTGACCGCTGCAAATCTCTTTCTTGATCATGGTGATTCTAAGTTGTCAGATCCAAGCATTCTCAGATTTCTTCCTTGACTTTTCTAAAAGGGCTTTTCAATTTTTCAAGAAGGAAGAAGCCGAGATTCTACCAGATCTGTGAAGACAAGTTTGTATATTTATTTGTAAATCATTTTATTCTTATAGGAGATTTTGTCTCCGAGTTTGTAGGAAGTTTTTCTTCCGAGTGTAGATCCGTTTTTATGGATCGAGTTGTAGGGGCGTTGCTCTGAGTTATAGGATTTGTTTTCAATCCGAGGAAATAGTGAAGTAGCTGAGTCTAGCGTGTTGCTAGATCGGTGAGGTGGAGAGTGGACCTACCTAAGATTGGGGAACCACTATAGATCTGGTGTTCTCTATGTTGTGTGTGCATGTTTTCTGTGCTTCGCTCGCTCAAATTTTTATTCTGCAAAAGACGCAGACCTCACCTATTTACCCCCCTCTAGGTGATTTAGGTAGACAACTAAAAACATCAATTGGTATGAGAGGGAGGTTGTTCATCAAAAAGGTTAACACCTTGAACAAATCTCCTCCAAGTTGTCTTTAGAGTATTCAAGCATGGACAGAGTTAAGGATTTTGCAAAACTTCCTCTATGCATAAAGAACAATTTTGCTATGTGGAAAGAAAGGATAATGTTCTTCATGGAAGCTGTAGATCCTAGAATTTTTATGATAGTGGAAGAAGGACCTTATGTTCCTATAACCACCTCCACCATTGACTCAAGTAAGCAAGTTCCTAAGAAACTTATGGATCTCTATAAGGATGAGATTACACTTGTCTCTTTAGACAAGAAAGCAAAAAATATCATCGCAAGTGCGATTGATGATTCTATACTGTAGAATTTTATTCACTGCCAGTCTGCCAAGGAAATGTGGCAGTCTCTTATCACCTTGATGGAAGGTACTAAAGCAGTTAGGGAGGACAAAAGATCCCTTCTAAATCAGAAATATGAAGCATTCCGACAAGGTCCCAAGGACACCATAACAGATACCTTTGAGAATTTCTTCAAGATTGTCAACGGCCTAAAATTCTATGGCCGGGTCTTCACAAATGGGGAACTGAATGATAAGTTCCTGAGATCCCTGACTAAGGAATGGGATAACAAGGTTTGTGCTATCCGGGAATTTGGAAAGCTAGCAGAGACAGACCCTCAAAATCACTTCGAAAAGCTTGTCATATGATCTACAAATAAATTCAAGAAAAGCTAAAGAAGAGAGGAACAAGTCTTCATCCAAGGGAAATTATGTTGCTCTAAAGGCAGACACCTCAAGGAAGTCTAAGGCTGCTTCTCCTGCCCCAGCACAAGAAGAAAGTGAAGAAGAATCTTCAGAGCTAAGCACCTTAGGCTTAGAATTATCTTAAGGAGAGTTTTCTCTTCTCTCAAGGCAGTTCAAGAAATTCTTAAACAAGAAGAAGCAATGGAAAGGCAAGGATGCCTCATTCAGAAGATCACGTAACGATGGTGATCGTCATAAGAAGGGCTCAAGTATCAAAGACAGGTATCACCCTAAGCAGAACAAACATTTTTCTACAAAAATTAATTGTTATTATTGTAATAAGTCAGGACACGTCATAGCTGATTGCCCTCATAAGAAGAAGGAGGGTGGAAGAAGAGAGGAAAAAAACTTCTTACATTAAGAAGAAGACCGAAAGAAGCCTGATAGCTATGAAGGGCAAGACCCTCAGTGACTGATGCGCTAGCAGTAAGACTACTGTTCACGGCCAAGTCATAATAATGAGGAGTAGCATCCCCGAGTATCGATCTCTCGTGGAGCGCAAGTAGGGAGCATGGGTTTTAGCATTTAGAGAAACGAGTGCAAGTGCTAAGTGAACAAGGAGGTGATTGATTTGGATATCCTACACTAAAATAATAAAGAACTAGCGTGGGTCGCCTTCACAGCATCGCCCGAAAGAATCACTTTGAAGAGTAATAGCGAAAGCGAAAGAACTAATGAGGGACGAAAACACCTCTTCTAAGCGCTCACTTCTAGCAAAGGCTAGAATGGCTCAAACACAACCAAAGATTAAAGCATCATTAACAAACTCAGATGAAATTTGAGCAGCAATGTTATCTAGTTACAAGTTACTAGCACAGGTTCAGAACATGGCAAGTTTAGTAAAAGTGAAGAAATACAACCGAGCGCATGAAAGCTCTCCTAGATTCTCGGTCGGAAGCGAAGGTTGTCAATCCTCATCCTAGCTCAGTCCTCGGAAGGCGTTTGGGATCTAGAAGGGCTGTCACTTCCTTCTTCTAACCCATCCTCTTCGTGGACTCCTAGTCGGATCTGAACGGAGGGCTTCTCAAGTACAGCAACTAGTAGCTCGGATGGTAGCTTTGAGGGCGGAGAAGATGAAGATGGTCAGAGACGGAGCTTTTGCAAGCTTTCAGAGGAGAAATGGTGGCTGTAACGCCCCCGATTTTTCCTGCGATTTTTTTTTATTCTCATTGGCGTTACGATGACGCGTTTCCGTGGCTTGTTGATGTAGGCTTGCACGTTTCACACCGAGTAGGACTACGTTCTAAAGCCACGCCACTCTTCGATCCAATCCCTACACTCGCACAACCGCTATACGCGACACCACGCAATTAAATCTATCAATATTATGCTAGCATACGGGTAGCCAAACCGGTTTGGATCCAACAAGGGCTATAGGGCCAATGTTCGATCGAGCTAAACGGACCAATATTGGGTCCGACCGTGCGGCGTTGTACCAAAAGAGATCTACCGAAAAACTTCGATTCGGAATGGGTAGATCTCTCCCAACGAAAAGATTGCGAAGGTTCGCCAAACCTCTTGAATGAAAAATAACATTAAAGAGAATAATAAATCAAGATAAAATCAACCACGATGAAATCCGAATATTACAATAGTTAACGCTACGGATAAAAACCACAGCTTGAATATTTATAAAGAAGGAATCTCACAAGAGTGGAAGTATTTCGTTACCCAATTGGAATGGGTGATTCCGATTAATCTCGACTTGGATCGTTCTCCAACGGCTCTGCCGGAGTCGCGCCGGAAGGAGAAGAGAATCTCGCTCGCCAATATAGCTTCACGTCGGGTTGGAGATCCACAAGGTGAGTTGTAGGAGATGATGTAGGTGGCCGAATTTTTAGAGGAGGGAATATGGGGCAGTTTTCCTTAACAAGGAGAGGAGGAGGGGAAAAGGATAGGGAGGAGGAGATGGGAAGAGGCCGGCGGCCAGGAGGGAGGATGGGGAAGGAGAAGTTCGTCCAAGGAGAGAAAGGAGAGAGATCTCAAGAGGGAGAAATTTTGGGTTTCAATTTTATTTCATCAATCAATACCTCCAAATGAAAATATCCATGCCTATATATAGGCTTACATCAAACAACAAGAGAAAAAGGCTACATGCAGCCCAAAATTAAAATACAAATAATAATGGTTCAAAACATAACCATGCCACATATTATGAAAATTAAATAAAATGCATAAATAAAATAGAACCAAAATGCATAAATAATTAATAATAATTTTAGTCATAATTATTATTAATTATTTAAATATAGGCTTGCGCCGCGGGCGGATATTTGGGCGACGCGCCACATAGTCTTCACGGCATCGCACGTCACTACTTGGAGACGGAGAAATATCTTCCGTAAGCGCACCGTCCTCGTCTTCAACCTGTTGAGGGCCGTCGTCTCCATCAATCCTCCCCCGCTTGAAAATACTCATCACCGATGAGTTGGCCTGAAAGTACCGGAGCGGGAAAGCATCATCCAATAGAACCTCGGGGCGGCAGACATCACCACTTGGAGAGGAGAGCACAACAACCTGGAGTATCCTGTCAAGCATAAATATGTTCCTACGGAACCTTGGAAGAGCATTAGTCAATAAAGGAAAACAAAGTTCAGCATCCACAACCAACGTACCTCCAGCGAAGACCGATGAAGAAAACAATCCAAGTACAATCTCACAACCATACCCAAAGAGAACATAGTGGACCCACACGGACAGGCAGAAAATTCAAGTGGCGGAGAATCATATAGCGTTAAATTTGAAACATTGAAAATAAGGGGAAAACCCCAATCAGTGGATAATTTCAAATGAAATGTGTATTCTCCTAATGTCATTAATAACCAAAGGGGGTTCAGCTTACCAACTCGCCAACTTTCTAAAGTGCCCAAAGGCATCCGTTTAGGGACGAGACACACCAAAACTAAATCGTCACTCTTAGAGTGAGAAACTCTTTTATGTAAGCTAGCATGAATATGATATGAAATAATTGGAATGGCTAGCGCTTTACTAGTGTGCTTATATAAGAGGGGATCATAACGAGCATAATCTGGAGTGATTTTCGCCGACAAACTAGAGGGTAAGTAATGAGACGTCACCAGAGCGATTAATTCAATTAAAATGCGCCTAGATAACTTGCTACCGTGTGGTGTGAACCCATGCGCTATGTTACTTACCCCAAATTCAGAGAATAAAGGATTTAAGTCCGGAGGGATGGGAGCCTTAAAATCAAAGATGATTTTCATAGGCGTGAACATCGTAGTTCTACTTTTATAATTAATATAATCACGCTTGGCATGAAGATATGCCAAGGAAAACCGCTCATCATAAATACTAGTAGAGCTGAACGCTCCCGGGTATGGCAATAGGTGTGAGTGATACAACTCATGTGGCCTAACCGTGGTCACTAATGAGTGGAAAAAAGGGTCATCAAATGGCGGGGGGTAAATTCGCGCGTTCAGGCTTGGCAAATAAGTGTGTTGAGGGGACATCACATCAAAAGGCACCATAGCCAAGGTATCACTAGAAGTCCAATTCGAAACCTCAAAACTCGGATTTGACGTCCAAGAAATATCGTCCGACTGCAAGCCATTAAAATCATAAGAAAATTCAAACAGTGGATTCACCCTTACGGAAAACTCATCCGACATGTCTTCCAATTCATTATGTATATCATGTGATTCAGACTCAGTGATCGGGTCATAGATCGGCACCAATACTACGAGATCAGGCGGCACTAAGGGGACCACCTCTGGTGGTACCAGCAGAGTGAACTCAGGGCGTACCATAAGACTACTATAATCAAACGTACCACACTCGTGTCCTAAATAGTCTGCTCGTCGAGTCAACGGGTTAGGAGAAAAATTCGGTAATACAACGATCGGGAGAGAGTTAAGATCACATTCAAATTCAGGCAACGGAATTAGCATCAGGGGATGCTCATCCGGCTCCATTTCAAAAACGTCTTCCAGAGTTATAACTCCCTCACTAATACAATCTTCCAACGCAACGGTCAGGACATCAGTAGTAGTAAAAATCTCAGGGACGAGCACTTCGATTTATCTCGGGCTTGAAATATCAAGCTCAAGTCCTAATAAATCGTCACCTGAATCACGACTGGGTAAGCTCTCATCGAAATATAAATCTTCCGACTCATCCAGTTTATCACCCGACTTAGGCTCAATAGAGAATTCCATGTCGATCAAGGTAGACAACGCAGACATATCGTCGGAGGGAAATGGAGATGACTCTTCGGGAAAGAAGTCGTCATCCAGGTCACTAGGGTAACCAGTCTCCTCAATGTCGCTACCATCGTCAGTGATATTAGTCTTATCCTTAGTGACGGGCACACTCGTAACCACAGCCTCAGACTGAATCATGTTAATAGTAACACTCTCACCCCGTGGGCTCATGGCATTCCTAGCACTTTCGTCTAATGACCTAGGGATAAAGGTCTTAAGTTTCTCTTTCCTCTCATAGGTAGGTGTACTCATGCTTGAGATAATCAGATCTTTGCCGGGCAAGTATCTAGCGTGAGGATTATAGTCATTCCTAAAGGTTGGTATGGAACTAGCGCCATAACGATACTCACTCAAAGGTTTGGCGTTAGTAGTACGGAGATTGGCAGGATCAAATTGATCCGAGAGGAGGCTACGCATCGCCCACCACGTGTGTTTATAATTGCCAACACGACGCTCTTCGTTTATCCAAAATGACTGGGCTCGACCTATTAACCGCTCTCGGGCGAAGTGAACCTTTTGGAGGTCATCCCATTCGCGACAGTCAAAATGAATTTCTATCTCCTTAAGCCAATCCCTAAAATTTTTAGGATACCCTAAACCGTCATAGGTAAGATTAATGTGGCGTTGCCTAGGGGGAGGCTTAACCATGGATTTATATACCAATAGTCTAAATGGGAAACGTGAACGTCATTGGCCATAATCGTAAGAACCGGAAAGAAAACTCGATCTGATACTTGTGTTCATGCAAAGAAAAGTAAACTGACCCAAATAAATTAGGATTGTCGGAATTGTTCTCGCTTAACCACTAGGGTAAAACTTATAGAAAATAGATTTTCTTGCTAAAAAAAATATGAAGATTATTAAAAAAATTTTATTTTTGAGTTTTGCTGAAAAAATAAAAATATAGGCCGCTATTGGCAGACCAACTATTAAATTTTGAAATAACTTAATTAAAATAATGACTTAATGAAAAATAATTTTTTTTGGATTTTTTATTAAAAATAAGATAGAGAATTTCCAGAATTTTATTTTTTTAGATTTTGAGAAAAATTTGAAATTTAGAATTTGAAATTGGAAATTTGAAATTTTGAATTTTGAAATTTTAAATTTTGAAATTTGAAATTTGAAATTTGAAATTTGAAATTTGAAATCTGAAAATTTGAAATTTGAAATTTGAAATTTGAAATTTTGAAATTTGAAATTCAAAATTTGAAATCTTAAATTTGAAATTTAAAATTTGAATTTTGAAATTTTGAAATTTGAAATTCGAAATTTGAAATTCGAAATTTGAAATCTGAAATTTGAAATTAAAATTTTGAAATTTATATTTTCTTTAGCCTACCTAAAAATAGAAGGATGGTGCCGATTAGGAAATCGACAATAACCTCCCTCTGATACCAAATTGATGTAGGCTTGCACGTTTCACACCGAGTAGGACTACGTTCTAATGCCACGCCACTCTTCGATCCAATCCCTACACTCGCACAACCGCTCTATGCGACACCACGCAATTAAATCTATTAATATTATGCTAGCATACGGGTAGCCAAACCGGTTTGGATCCAACAAGGGCTATAGGGCCAATGTTCGATCGAGCTAAAAGGACCAATATTGGTCCGACCGAGCGGCGTTGTACCAAAAGAGATCTACCGAAAAACTTCGATTCGGAATGGGTAGATCTCTCCCAATGAAAATATTGCGAAGGTTCGCCAAATCTCTTGAATGAAAAATAACAATAAAGAGAATAATAAATCAAGATAAAATCAACCACGATGAAATCCGAATATTTCAATAGTTAACGCTACGGATAAAAACCACCACTTGAATATTTATAAAGAAGGAATCTCACAAGAGTGGAAATATTTCGTTACCCAATCGGAATGGGTGATTCCGATTAATCTCGACTTGGATCGTTCTCCAACGGCTCCGCCGGAGTCGCGCCGGAAGGAGAAGAGAATCTCGCTCGCCAATATAGCTTCACGTCGGGTTGGAGATCCACAAGGTGAGTTGTAGGAGATGATGTAGGTGGCCGGATTTTTAGAGGAGGGAATATGGGGCAGTTTTCCTTAACAAGGAGAGGAGGAGGGGAAAAGGATAGGGAGGAGGAGATGGGAAGAGGCCGGCGGCCAAGAGGGAGGATGGGGAAGGAGAAGTTCGGCCAAGGAGAGAAAGGAGAGAGATCTCAAGAGGGATACATTTTGGGTTTCAATTTTATTTCATCAATCAATACCTCCAAATGAAAATATCCATGCCTATATATAGGCTTACATCAAACAACAAGAGAAAAAGGCTACATGCAGCCCAAAATTAAAATATAAATAATCATGGTTCAAAACATAACCATGCCACATATTATGAAAATTAAATAAAATGCATAAATAAAATAGAACCAAAATGCATAAATAATTAATAATAATTTTAGTAATAATTATTATTAATTATTTAAATATAGGCTTGCGCCGCGGGCGGATATTTGGGCGACGCGCTACAAAGTTTTCACGGCGTCGCACGTCACTACTTGGAGACGGAGAAATATCTTCCGTAAGCGCACCGTCCTCATCTTCAACCTGTTGAGGGCCGTCGTCTCCATCACTTGTGCCATGTGTGGAGTATGGTTTAGCTCCTTAGAACTCAGTGCCCTATTTGGTAGCCTGTTGGCAAGATCTCCCTAGCAAGCCGAGTCATGTTGGGTGACCCGGTGTGGCCTCTCGGGGGGATGGTTGTGTTTGGCTTTATTTGGGTATAAATCGAGTTCTGTTCGTCGAAAGTTAATTTGACTTCGTCGTTGTGTTCGTAGCATGGGTATTTAGCTACGGTGCGAATTTCGTGGAATTCCGAGGTGATTCGGTTTTTGTGTCGTTTGGTGTGTTAATAGTCTATGTGATCAATTAATTAAATTGATTTGGCTGTCCTGTAGCCTTTCGGTTTTGACCGATTATTAAATTCTACGGGAGAATTTAATTGGGCAGTTATTGCCTTGCCTTGGTGGCAGCCATTGTTTTGGCTTATACCTATTTTTGTATTTACTTAATGAAATTAAGTAATTAGGCATTTTAGGGTTCGGTTATGGATGAATCGGTGTTTAGCTTTTCGTATAAAAGCTTTTCTTAAGAAGTGACGGCCCACTTCTTCTTCCTTTTCCTGAGCGAGAACCGTCCCTGCTTGTTCGCGGAATACAGAGGAGAAAACTGCCCGTCCTGTACCTCCTTTGGTCGGCGATTCCGGGCTTGTTCGTGGACGGAATTCGATTCCGAAAGCGGCGTTGTCTTGCTCTCTCCGAGATCTTCGTTTCGACGGTAAGATATTCGATTTTCGTGGAGTTTTGATGAGATTTGGGTTTCGATTTTGAAGTTTTTCGCCATTAATGGCTGTGAGATTTGTTCTAGGTGCTGCGGCCGTTCGTTCTATGTAAAGAGGAGGAAAGCCGTCCAAGCTTCGCTTAAAGTTGAGGCAAGTGGTATTCTTGCCCTTGCCAAGTTTCTTTTTGATTATTCTTGCTGAAATTGAAATCCCTGTTAGCCCAGGTTAGAGGCCTTGTTGTTCTCATTTTTCTTGCTAACTATAGGAGTTAGTTCTTCCTATTGAACACCCCTACTTGTGCTGATTGGAACCCAACTTTGCCGGCGTGATGTCGTTTATCTTTGTTTAGATTTGCTCTGGTTTGGGGTGTAGCCGAGGGGGAGTGTTAGGAGCGGGGGGTGTTTTTTTTCCCCGAATTTGTTAAGTGTTGGTACCCTAGTTTGATTTGAGTTTAGTCTTGTCTTTTTAGTCCCTTGACCCAAGAAATATCTATGGTCAATGGTTAATGGTCTAGCTGTAGAGTCCCCGCTTATCTAGATGAAGAATTTGGTTAAGTAGTTTTTCGTTCGACTATAGTCGAACGTCACTCGACTATCGTCTATCGGCTGATCGACTATCGTCTATCAGTTGGTCGACGCTCTGTCTGCATTGATAGCTCGACTTTTTGTTGATAGGTCGACTATCTGCTTGGTTTGGTAGTTCGACTATCTGTCCTGATAGTTCAACTATCTGATAGCTCGACTATCTGTTGATAGGTTGACTATCTGCTTGGTTTGGTAGTTCGACTATCTGTCCTGATAGTTCAACTATCTGATAGCTCGACTATCTGTTGATAGGTTGACTATCTGCTTGGTTTGGTAGTTCGACTATCTGTCCTGATAGTTCAACTATCTGATAGCTCGACTATCTGTTGATAGGTCGACTATCTGCTTGGTTTGGTAGTTCGACTATCTGTCTTGATAGTTCAACTATCTGATAGCTCGACTATCTGTTGATAGGTCGACTATCTGTTCCGCTTTGATAGGTCGACTATCTGTTGATAGGTCGACTATCTGTCATCTTTGATAGTTCGACTATCTGTCCTGATAGTTCAACTATCTGATAGCTCGACTATCTGTTGATAGATCGACTATCTGTTTTGTTTTGATAGGTCGACTATCTGTTGATAGGTCGACTATCTGTTTTCTGTGATAGGTCGACTATCTGCTTGATAGGTCGACTATCTGTTTGTGTTTGATAGTTCGACTATCTGTTCGGATAGATCGACTATCTGATAGATCGACTATCTGTTCTGATAGGTCGACTATCTGCGAGGTAGTTCGACTATCTTCTCTGATAGTTCGACTATCTGGATCGTTCGACTATCTGCCCGATAGGTCGACGATCTCCGTGCGCCGGTCGACGATCTCCGAGGGTCGTTCGACGTTTTCTGTTTGCCTTTTTATTTTGTATTTATTTATTTATTCTATTTAATAAATTAATACATTATCTAGCATTTTATTTCAGTTGTTTTATGATAATATTTCCAGGCAATATCTGCTCCATTCCTTTTGCCTGAGTAAAATCTTTTCAGATAAAGTTGTTTGTCTTATTAGTTGTCATTGTATTTTACTTTATCTGCTGTCAGTCCTTTATAGCCATTAGACTGAAAAGTCTTCCTTATGCTATAAAGAGTTTGTTTCTGATGTGATTTTATTTAGTACCTTTATTATCAGATTGCTTCCTGCAGCTTCCTTGAAAAAGGTTTATCCCTTTTATAGAATATCTTGCTGCAGAGTTTGTTTGTCTTTGTGATATTTGCAGCCCAGGTTTCAAGTTTCAGAAGAAGACAAACAGTTCAAATTGAAAAGATCTGTTGCTTGTTGCTGCTATAAAAGGAATCCTTTGGAGAAGGATTTCAGCTAGCTAACCAGTTATTAAAAAGAGTTATTCAATTTGCATTCAAGCTTTCATCAAGTCCAAGTTCATTGCTCTCAGCAATCCTCATTTAACTAAGAAGTGTTAGCTCTTTTGCTCTTCTTCAACCTGAGTTCTCCTGTCTCTAGGAAGTTCAGACTCAGAGTTCTTTTGAAGAAGAAGAAGAAGAAAATAGCTGCTAGAAGATTTCTATTTTATATTTTATATCTTCTTGTAGTTCTTCCTTCAGTTCTTACTGAAGAGTTTCTGCACTGAAGCAAGACTTCACCTGGACGTTCTTTGATCCAGGGGGAGCCTTGATTCTTTTAGAGATTTCTAGCTCAGTGCAAGTTATTGTGCTTCTCTAATCTATTGTAAAATAGAGAAGACACCTTAACCCCTTTTCCCCTCCTGTACAGGGTTATTACTCCCTTCAAAAGTATCCCTTGGTGGCAGGGCACCTGATCAAAAACCTGTGTTCGGTTTTTAGACACCTGATCAAAAGTCTAAAGGGTCTCTTGATCTACCTGGAGCAGATCTTGTTGGTGGCAGGGCACCTGATCAAAAACCTGTAGTGGATTCCTACCGTATAGGTAGAAGAGTGGACGTACCCAAGTTGTTTGGGGAACCACTATAAATTCCTTGTGTCGTCTGGCTTGCTCAATTTAATTACTTGCATTGTGGCTGTGATTAGATATAACTAGGTTTGCTAGTTGCTGATTAGGTTATCCAAGCCTTAACTGTAATTACAGTTAGCTTGAGTCTGTGCACATCACTTGTGTTAGGCTTTAGGGTTATCTCCATATCTTTAATCTTTTTCATTCCGCATTTCACTCCAAGGGAGTTGGGCAGACTATTAAGTTTGTCTAGTGCAAAATTTGATAACTCTATTCACCCCCCCTCTAGAGTAGTATATATCCCTTCACTTTAAATTGGTATCAGAGGGAGGTTGACTGACTGAATAGGCTAACACCTAAGTCACAAGATCCTGATAGATACCAAAGTTTATAGATATTCCCTATCACTATCATGGCCCAGTCCAAGGATTATTCTAGCACCAGACCTCCAGCATGCAACTTAGCTAAGTTTGGCATCTGGAAGGCAAGGATCAAATTATATATGAATTCTATTGTTGAAAGCATCTTTGCTTCTATTTTGTCAGGACCCCCAAGAGCACCTGCTGCTGCTTCTGCCTCATCATCTGATATGAGTGCAGTGCCTCCTCCAGACTACAACGATGAGTAAAAGAAGGTAAAGATAGCAGATGCCAAGGCGATGAACTTTCTGGCTCAGACAATGTCTGATGAGGTATTCCAGAAGGTTGCTGAATGCTCCTCAGCAAAAGCAATGTGGGATACACTGAACCAGATTGTAGCTGGTTCAGCTGATGAAAGGAAGGACAGAAGGTCCAACCTTATCTCACAATATGAGAACTTCAAGAAAACTGATGCTGAATCAGTTGAAGCCATGTATACAAGGCTCAGCTCAATCATCAATGAGCTGAGGACCCTTGACAAGGATATTTCATTGACAGAGGTCAATGATAAGATTCTTATGTGCTTCCCTAGCACATGGGATCTGAGGATCTGGCCCATCAAGGAAGCCAGAAGTACAACGGAGATCTCAACAGAAGCCCTTCTCGGCAAGCTCAAGTCTTTTGAGCAAGTGCTGAAGACAAGGAAAGCAGAAGCTGAAGCAAAGACCCCTACTCCAACAAGAAAAGAGCAATCTCTAGCTCTTAAGGCTGCTGATGCTTCTAAAGGCAGCCAATCCAATGAGGAACTAATGGCATTATTTGCCAAGAGGTTTCTCAAGATGGGGAGAAAGGAATTCAGAAAGAAGTCTTCACGCTATGAAGACAAACCAAGGTATGACCGTTCACCTGCTAAAGAAATTATCTGTTATGGTTGCAGGAAACCTGGACATATCTTACCAGAGTGTCCAGAGGAGAAAAACAAAGATAAGAGGAAAGAAAAGGAACAGCACAGGAAGCACTCCAAGCCATCCTCCTACAAGAATAAAAAGAAGGAGAGTGGCTTCGTCGCTGAAACCTGGAGTGATTCTGATGAAGAATCCTCCTCCTCAAGCTCCAGTGAGGATGAGGAAGAGAAGAAGGCGAAGGAAGTTTGCCTGATGGCAATAGATGCCTGCAACAATCACTCAGCTGCAGAGAGTTCAGATTCAGAGGAAGAAATGCCAATAGAAGATGAGGTACTATCTTCATATGACTTTACTTCAGAAGAATTCAAATTAGATTTTAAATCTTTATGCTTAGATTTAATTAGTTCTGAAAAAGAAATTAAAGAACTTAGACTTAGGCTAGCTGAATCAGAAATCATATCTACTGAAAATATTAAGTTAAAGGAAGATCTCACTAATTATAGTGAAGAAATTAAGTTTCTTAAAATTGAGTTAGCTAAGTCTAAAAGGTTAGAAGAATCTCTAAATGGTAGAAGCCTTAAGCTGTTAGAGATAACTAGCATGACTAACACTAGGTCAGGTAATAACAAACTAGGCTTAGGAGCTTCTCCCAGTGAACCCCCAATTATTCATAAAAATAATCTTTCAACTCCAGTGAACTTTATCTCAGCTGATGGGATAAAGAACACTGAGCAAGTAAATCAAGTTAATAAAACTTTAAATAAAGCTAAGAGAGAAAAGAGGAAGAAATTTTTTAAAGAAATACAAAGAACGTCGAACGCTAATCGACGATCGGAAGCTCAATGGTCGAACGAAGCTCGACGATCTGAGCCCCCATCGTCGAACGTCGATCGACGTTTTCAATATGATTTTCAAAATCATCATCAAACCCGTAGAAACCTAAATGAAAATAGAAACCCTAGGTTTGTTGACCCATCATCTGCATGGAGAATCCCACCTAGGAGATCTCACCCATTAGGTTATCATCCCCAGCCTGCATTTTCATTTATTTCTAGCTTTTCTTATGTGAAAAACAAGGGATCCAAGATTACCTGGGTCCACAATGTCTAAATGAATTTCTTGCAGGTGAAGGCCTATCCTATCACTCAAAATAAGTGGTATTTGGATAGTGGATGCTCCAAGCATATGACAGGAAATAAAAATCATCTGTCAAAGTTCAAAGCTAAGCTCGGCCCAAAGGTTATCTTTGGAGACTCAAGCTGTGGTCAGACAGAAGGCTATGGCAGGGTCACTATTGGAGCTGTTACTTTCAAGAGAGTTGCATATGTGACAGGACTGAAGCACAATTTGATTTCAGTCAGCCAGCTATGTGATGCTGGCTACCAGGTTTCATTTTCTAACTCCCTTTGTAATATTACTTTAAATAATAATGTTGTTTTAGTAGGCATTAGATTAGGTAATATTTATTTAGTAGATTTCAATTCAACTCATTTTGAAATCTGTTTATTTAATGAAGTAACAATTAATAATAATTCTTTGTGGCATAAGAGGCTTAGTCATGTTAACCTTAAAAATATATCTAGGTTATCTAAACACAACCTTGTTAGAGGTTTACCTTCTTGCCCCTACAAGAAGGAGAGCCTATGCAAGGCTTGTCAGCTAGGCAAGCAAACCAAAAACTCTTTTAAATTTGTAAATAAAAGTGATTCTCCTAGAATCTTGTATGTATTACATTTGGACCTTTTTGGCCCAATAAATGTACAGAGTTTAGGAGGGAAGTATTACACCTTAGTCATTGTAGATGACTTCTCTAGGTTCAGTTGGGTTTTCTTTTTGAGAACTAAGGCTGATAACTTCAAAGCCCTTACAGACTTTCTATTATGTGTGCAGACTGAGTACTCTACTCATGTGGCCTTGATCAGAAGTGATCATGGTACTGAGTTTGACTCTCTTCTCATGCAAGAATTCTGTGAGAGAGAAGGTATCAAACATAGCTTCTCAGCTCTTAGAACTCCCCAACAAAATGGGGTAGTTGAAAGGAAGAACAGAACACTCATTGAAGCTGCTAGCACATTGTTGGCAAATGCTAATATGCCTCTTTCCTATTGGGCAGAAGCTGTTAGTACAGCCAATTATGTCTTGAATAGAAGTCTGATACACAAGCTTAAGTGTAAAACTCCTTATGAGTTACTTAAAGGAAAGAAACCTAAAATTAACTTTTTTAGAGTTTTTGGCTGTGTAGTTTATATTCATAATAACAATAAAAAATACCTTAGAAAGTTTGAAGCAAAAGCTTCAATGGGAATTATGCTTGGATATTCCCAAGTGAGCAAAGCTTATAGGGTTTATAACAAATCAACCTGTAAAATTGAAGAATCTGTGCATGTATCTTTTGATGAGTCTCAGATGTTTTACAAGGAGAAGGAAAATTCTCCTTCCTCCAGTTCATTGCAGGTACCTGATGCTACTCAAGAGATTCTTCAACTATCAACTCTTCAGATCACTGAATCAGAGAGTGATGAAGACATTGCTGAAGCTGTTGTTGTTCCACCAACAGTAGATCAAATTCCTCCGGAGGAATTAATCCCAACTGTTGCTGAAGATCACATCCCACCTGCTGATGTTGTCACACTTAGAGATCACCCTACATCTCAAGTGATAGGAGACATATCAGCTGGTGTTCAAACAAGACATTAGTTAAGACAGGATGTAATGCACGCTTGTTTCCTCTCACAGGTTGAGCCCCTCACCTTTAAAGATGCAGAGCTAGATCCCCACTGGATCATTGCTATGCAAGAGGAACTCAATCAGTTTGAGAGATGTAAAGTTTGGACTTTGGTTCCAAGACCTAAAGGCCAGCTGATCATAGGCACCAAGTGGGTGTATAGAAACAAGTTGGATGCAAATGGAATTATTGTAAGGAATAAAGCTAGGCTTGTAGCTCAGGGCTACACACAGGACGAAGGTATAGATTATGACCAAACCTTTGCTCCTGTTGCAAGGCTAGAAGCAATAAGGATCTTCTTGGCCTATGCAGCCTACATGAAGTTTAAGGTCTTTCAGATTGATGTCAAAAGTGCATTCCTAAATGGTGAGCTTAAGGAAGAGGTGTTTGTTGAACAACCACCAGGGTTTGTTTCTTCAACTCAGCCCTCACATGTGTTCAAGTTGCAGAAAGCTCTATATGGACTAAAGCAAGCCCCCAGAGCCTGGTATGAGACTTTAGCTAGTTTCCTGTTAGAGCACAACTTTACTAGTGGAGTAGTTGATAGAACCCTTTTCGTCAAGCACCACAAGGACACAATCCTGTTAGTTCAAGTGTATGTGGATGATATTATATTTGGTTCCACTGATCCCAAACTGTGTAAAAAGTTTTCCAACTTGATGCATTCCAAGTTTGAGATGAGTAGTATGGGTGTGCTGTCTTACTTTCTTGGTCTCCAAGTTAAGCAAGATGCTGATGGTATCTTCATCTCCCAATCCAAATATGCCAAGGAATTGGTAAAGAAATTTGGGATGGCTGATGCTTCAGCAATGCCTATACCTATGGCTACTAATGTAGTTATTGATTCTGATGATCACGGCAAGCCAGTTGATCAAAAGAATTATAGGGCCATTGTTGGTTCCCTATTATATTTAACTGCAAGTAGGCCAGATATAATGTTTGCTACATGCCTTTGTGCTAGATTCCAGGTCAACCCCAAGGAATCTCATCTGATTCTTCTCAAGAGAATCCTGAGATACCTGAAGGGATGTCCAAATCTAGGACTTTGGTACCCAGCAGAATCAGAATTTGAGTTAATTGGATACTCTGACTCTGACTATGCTGGTTGCAGAGTTGACAGGAAGAGCACCTCAGGAACTTGTCAGTTCTTGGGAGAGAGATTGGTCTCTTGGTTCTGTAAGAAGCAGGCTTCTGTCTCAACTTCAACTACAGAGGCTGAATATATAGCAGCTGCCAGTTGTTGTTCACAGATCCTGTGGATTCAAAACCAGCTTGTGGATTATGGTTACTCACACAAGAACACCAAAATCATGTGTGATAGTACCAGTGCTATCTCAATTGCACAAAATCCAGTGCACCACTCTAGAACGAAGCACATTGAGATTCGACACCATTTCCTGAGAGATTGTGTGGAAAAGAACAAGATTTGTCTTGAGTTCATATCCACTGAGTTTCAGAGAGGTGATATATTCACCAAGCCCTTAGATGAACAAAAACATCTGTTCTTTTTGGTTCAACTAGGCATGATCAATGGAAGAGACTAAGTGTAACTATATCTGCCAATGTTGAAACTTGTTTGAAGATAGTCGAACGACGTTCGAAGATAGTCGATCGGGTCAAGCCCATCGTCGACCTATGGTTGATGAAAGCTTGCCTATTTGAAGATCGTCGACCGACGTTCGACCATAGTTGAACAAGTCGAGCTCATCGTCGATCCCTGGATGACGACAGCTTGCTGTTTGAGAAGCCAGAAATAGTCGAACGATTGCTCGACTACTCTGCTTCTGGACCGATCGTCGAATGACCGTTCGACCATCGTCTCCAGTATCTTTTAAATAGATCGACTATCTCCGGTCTAATATAAAGCCGATAGTCGACCTAGGTTAAAAGATCTTCGCTTTTATCGTCGACGGAGAGTGTCCTTTCGCATTCCGTCTTCCCGCTTGCTCCTCCTCTTGCGATTTTCTTTCTGCCGATTCGTCTTCTCCGTCTCTCTCGCGCCCTCTCCAGCTCCTTCAATGGCGATTTCTCCAGCATTGCTCGCAGTTGTGAAGTTCGACGCAGGATTCAGTGTCGATTTCGATGCCTTCAGCTATTGTGAATCAGGGATTGTGGAAATCCTCCAGTTATGTAGAGATCAAGGGTTAGAAAGACTAATGTCTACAAGGATTAAGTTGAATATACCAGAGATTAAGGAATGGGCATTTACTTCGTCCTCCACCGACGAATCGATGACCGGAACTATTGCCGGAGAAGAGGTAATTTTGTCTCCCGCCATTCTGACCGATGTTTTTGGACTGATTAATGGCGAAGAAGAATTTGAGCAAGATGCTCCAGAATTTGGAAGGATGTTGATTGAGCTGGGACATGCAGAAGGCATTCCCTCCAAGCTCCTCAAGGTAAATTTCCCCTTCAAGATAAAATTTCTTGCTGAGTTAGTTGGAAAAGTGCTGCTAGGCAAACACTCTGCCCACGATAACATTACAAGACAACAATTTGCACTCATGTGTGCAATTGTTAACAAGAAAAGGATCAATTGGGCAGGGGTTTTGTTTGATTTGATAAGGAAGAAGAACAGTAAGAAAGAGGTTACCCTAGGCAGGGTTATTGGGATTTTTCTGAAGGAAAGATATCCCCAGCTGCTGATTTCAACTGCTACAACCATTAATGCCAGCAAGAAGATGGATCCCAATCTGTTCTCCAAGTGGAAGAGGACATTCATGAAGCCCGCTCCTGCAGGGGCTGCTCCAGCTACATCTGAGCACAAGGACTGACTCGGTCGCTCCCCACCCTCATGAAGTTGGCTCAGCTCCTTCAGCTATTCCTTCATCTTCTTCTGCTTTGCAGTCTACTGCAGCTGAAGTTCCTTCAACTTCAACTACAGTATGATATTCTGGCTCTCCTCCTGCATCTTCTCACTCAACTGATCTTGCTGGGACTTCTCAACCCAGCTTTGATCTGTTGGCGTCTGATATTGCCTTTCCAGTTTATTCTCCCATTCCTACTCCTCCTCACTCACCTTCTCCACATCATTCTCCAGTTAACTCTCCAGTTAACTCTCCCGTTCGATCTCCAGTCCTCACTTCATTTCATCCTGCCACATCAACCATTTTTGCTGCTCCTCCATCCACTGCAGTTCCCCCACCATCTTTTGAGATAACTCCTGAATTCATTTCCAGCATTGTGGAATTAATTACCCCTTCAATCAAAATCATGATTGAAGAGGCAATTGCTCCACTTGCTTCCTCCATTGCTTCTTTATCTGATGCCATCAAAATTCTTTCTAAATCTGCTGAGCCCTCTTCATCCAGGGGCCTGGTTTCAGTTCCCACTGAAATCAGGCATGGGGAGATATTCAATGAAGATGTCTCAGAGCTTCCAGCCTCCCCTCCAACAGATCCTCCAGCGGTGACAGATATAGTGATGACAGTTCAAGAAGAGACTGCTCCAGCTCAAGAAGAATCAGTTTTAGTGTTATCTGAAAAAGAGATTGCTGATGCTCTATTGGAAACTGAATTTATTGTCAAAGTTTGTTTAGAAGATCTCACCACTCCTTTGGTTGCCCGTTTCCTAGAAGGCATTATTACATCCTATCTAGATGAATCCTGGGAGTTGGTAAAGTATGAAGGTAATTCACTCATCCGTTTTATTAACGAGTCAACTAATTTGCTAGTTTGTTAATACCTAGAAGGGATGTTTTTAGCTTATATAGCAGATTTGTGTTCATGAATCTACAGATTATATTCAAGAAGATATAGCTGCTCAAGTAGAAGTAGTTGTTCAAGAATCTATTTCAGATGTTTTAGTTGTTCCAGCTAATCTTTTGCCTGCTGCTCAAGATACTGAGTCTGCTCAACCAGCTCAGTCAGATGTGCAAATAGATCCAGAAATGGATCTTTTCTTAGCTGATATAGAAGATGTTGAATCTGAAAGCCAAGATGAAAAGACCCCAGTACTGAGTTTAGAAGAAGAGAAAGCAAGAGCTGCCTGGCAGCAAAGAGTACAAGATACTTTGGAAGAGAAAGAAAAAGTTTTGCAAGATGAAAAATCTACTGTATGGGATGACTCTCCAGGACCTGATCTTGATTCTCTTCTGGCTCAGGATGCCATGGAAGAAGAAAAAGAGAAAGCTGCTCTGAAATCAAAGGAAAAGGCTGTATCAGAAGCCTATGACCCTTATGATCATCCTCCTTCATCTCTTTCTAAAGATGAAGATGATTCAGATATGTCTGAGGACTCCAAGAAAAAGAAAGCTGCAAAGAGAAAAAGGAAAGCTGTTTCTCCTCCTCCTCCCAATCGAGACAATGATACTCCCTATTACATATTGAAAGGGATTGACCCTAAGTCGAAAGACTTCCAGCATTGGATGTGGTTTTCCAAAAACCAGCAAAAGGAGAGAAAGAAATCTAAGAGATATGATAGTCCTGCTCCTAGATGGACTCCCAGAGGTCCTCCTCCTCCACCTCCCGGTGCAGGAGCCTCTGGCAATTTATCTGCTAATCCATCTGCTCCATCTGCAAAATCTGCTCCTTCTCAGCCTCATTCAAGGAAAAGTTCTCAAAGCCACCAAGACAAATCATATACTGGTACTCAAAGGCATGATACTGAGGTTAAAGAGCAAGTAAAGGAGGTTGTATATCAAAAGCCAACATTTTCACCTCCTCCTTCTCCCAAGAAAAAGGTTTCTCCTACTATACCAGTTCATGTTGCTAAGGATATTTCAAAAGGTAAAAGAATTGTTTTCTCTGAAAAGTCCTGTAAGAAGTTTGCTGAAATTGCTCCTCCTTCATCTTCAGTTATTCAAGAAGTTAAAGATACAGTTGTAAGTTTATTAGATTTATCTGTTAAGTTTAAAGCTGTGAAGCCTATTGATACATCATCTGAAAATGTGTATGAAAGCCAAGAGTTAGATCCTGATTTCAGGATGGCTCGATTTCTAGAACTTGTTGGATCAGCCCAGATAAAGAAAGGAAAGGCTGAAGGAAAGGACTCTGCAGGACTTTCTACAATGTCAAAGTTCAGAATGAAGGAACTCGATAGAATCCAGGTTAGCCCTGAAGTTTTTGACCCTGCTAAATACATGGAAAAGCACCCAGAAGCAGTCGTCCCAAGGGCATCAGAACTGAAGATCATTGGTGTGCAAGATTTGAAGATGTCTAAGAAAGAAGCCATTGATCCCTTGCGGAAAGTTTCTTTTGTTCCTAGCTCTTCTGATCCCAAATCTGATTCTGTAGATTCTTAATATTTTGATTGACTGCTGTTATATATATCTAACTGATTGTTAATTGCTGTTTAGTTGCTTAACTATTTCCTGTAGTGTTTTTATTGTTCTATAGCTAGTTCTGTGTTTTAGTTTTTGAGAGACTTAACTCAAATAGGGGGAGATTGTTGGTACCCTAGTTTGATTTGAGTTTAGTCTTGTCTTTTTAGTCCCTTGACCCAAGAAATATCTATGGTCAATGGTTAGTGGTCTAGCTGTAGAGTCCCCGCTTATCCAGATGAAGAATTTGGTTAAGTAGTTTTTCGTTCGACTATAGTCGAACGTCGCTCGACTATCGTCTATCGGCTGATCGATTATCGTCTATCAGTTGGTCGACGCTCTGTCTGCGTTGATAGCTCGACTATCTGTTGATAGGTTGACTATCTGCTTGGTTTGGTAGTTCGACTATCTGTCCTGATAGTTCAACTATCTGATAGCTCGACTATCTGTTGATAGGTCGACTATCTGCTTGGTTTGGTAGTTCGATTATCTGTCCTGATAGTTCAACTATCTGATAGCTCGACTATCTGTTGATAGGTCGACTATCTGCTTGGTTTGGTAGTTCGACTATCTGTCCTGATAGTTCAACTATCTGATAGCTCAACTATATGTTGATAGGTCGACTATTTGCTTGGTTTGGTAGTTCGACTATCTGTCCTGATAGTTCAACTATCTGATAGCTCGACTATCTGTTGATAGGTCGACTATCTGTTCCTCTTTGATAGGTCGACTATATGTTGATAGGTCGACTATCTGTTTTCTTTGATAGTTCGACTATCTGTCCTGATAGTTCAACTATCTGATAGCTCGACTATCTGTTGATAGATCGACTATCTGTTTTGTTTTGATAGGTCGACTATTTGTTGATAGGTCGACTATCTGTTTTCTGTGATAGGTCGACTATCTGCTTGATAGGTCGACTATCTGTTTGTGTTTGATAGTTCGACTATCTATCCGGATAGATCGACTATCTGATAGATCGACTATCTGTTCTGATAGGTCGACTATCTGCCGAGGTAGTTCGACTATCTTCTCTGATAGTTCGACTATCTGGATCGTTCGACTATCTGCCCGATAGGTCGACGATCTCCGTGGGCCGGTCGACGATCTCCGAGGGTCGTTCGACGTTTTCTGTTTGCCTTTTTATTTTGTATTTATTTATTTATTCTATTTAATAAATTAATACATTATCTGGCATTTTATTTCAGTTGTTTTATGATAATATTTCCAGGCAATATCTGCTCCATTCCTTTTGCCTGAGTAAAATCTTTTCAGATAAAGTTGTTTGTCTTATTAGTTGTCATTGTATTTTACTTTATCTGCTGTCAGTCCTTTATAGCCGTTAGACTGAAAAGTCTTCCTTATGCTATAAAGAGTTTGTTTCTGATGTGATTTTATTTAGTATCTTTATTATCAGATTGCTTCCTGCAGCTTCCTTGAAAAAGGTTTATCCCTTTTATAGAATATCTTGCAGCAAAGTTTGTTTGTCTTTGTGATATTTGCAGCCCAGGTTTCAAGTTTCAGAAGAAGACAAACAGTTCAAATTGAAAAGAGCCGTTGCTTGTTGCTGCTATAAAAGGAATCCTTTGGAGAAGGATTTCAGCTAGCTAACCAGTTATTAAAAAGAGTTATTCAATTAGCATTCAAGCTTTCATTAAGTCCAAGTTCATTGCTCTCAGCAATCCTCATTCAACTGAGAAGTGTTAGCTCTTCTGCTCTTCTTCAACCTGAGTTCTCCTGCCTCCAGGAAGTTCAGACTCAGAGTTCTTTTGAAGAAGAAGAAGAAGAAAATAGCTGCTAGAAGATTTCTATTTTATATTTTATATCTTCTTGTAGTTCTTTCTTCAGTTCTTACTGAAGAGTTTCTGCACTGAAGCAAGACTTCACCTGGACGTTCTTTGAGCCAGGGGGAGCCTTGATTCTTTTAGAGTTGTCTAGCTCAGTGCAAGTTATTATGCTTCTCTAATCTATTGTAAAATAGAGAAGACACCTTAACCCCTTTCCCCCTCCTGTACAGGGTTATTACTCCCTTCAAAAGTATCCCTTGGTGGCAGGGCACCTGATCAAAAACCTGTGTTCGGTTTTTAGACACCTGATCAAAAGTCTAAAGGGTCTCTTGATCTACCTGGAGCAGATCTTGTTGGTGGCAGGGCACCTGAACAAAAACCTGTAGTGGATTCCTACCGTGTGGGTAGAAGAGTGGACGTACCCAAGTTATTTGGGGAACTACTATAAATTCCTTGTGTCGTCTGGCTTGCTCAATTTAATTACTTGCATTGTGGCTGTGATTAGATATAACTAGGTTTGGTAGTTGCTGATTAGGTTATCCAAGCCTTAACTGTAATTACAGTTAGCTTGAGTCTATGCACATCACTTGTGTTAGGCTTTAGGGTTATCTCCATATCTATAATCTTTTTCATTCCGCATTTCACTTCAAGGGAGTTGGGCAGACTATTAAGTTTTGTCTAGTGCAAAATTTGATAACTCTATTCACCCCCCCTCTAGAGTAGTATCTATCCCTTCACTTTCATTAAGTGTATTACTCGAGTATTGGAGTATGTTACTCGTGAGGTAGAAGTGGGTTACTCGGGTATTAATTCTGGAGTACTCGAGTAGGTGGTAGTTACTCGGGTATCAGTTCTGGAGTACTTGAGTAGGTGGTAGTGTAACACCCCTACCCGTCTAGAAGAATATAATAGAGGGTCCGGCCGGGGCCCCACACCATATTCCACAAACAGGCGGAGACACTACGAAATAATATCATAACCACGCATCCTAACACAGAGCATTCTAGCGGAAGTTTCACGGTTGAATAATTGAACTCAAGATAATAAACATTGTCCACTAAAACTTAGGAATATATAGAAACATTACAAGAGTCTGGCCTTAAGGCCTTACAACAGTTTCTCTTAACAAGAGTTTGGATTACAGACATCGGCACGCAGGCCGGCCACACATGAACAGAAGAAACAAAACAATGCCTTCGAGGGCAGCAGCGCAGCTTTGGGATTCAGCCCACTAAGTCCCGCTCGGACCAGCACCTCCAGTACCTGTAATAATCAATCTACCAAGCGGTGGCAAACAGGGCAACGGTCAGCATTCAGCTGACCAATTATAACGACCCTGCCCCTGGCACGGGGCAGCGGAATTTCATCCCTGCATAGCAATCTTCCAATATGATATATATAGCAATTTAAGCAAGACGTGCACGCCCGCACAGTCACATATCACAAACGCCGGCACGACGGCCCGACTCTCCGTGCACTCAGGGCACATTACCGGTGTTCTGTATTTCCACGGCCACACCACCGTTCAGAGGTCCCAGACATAACGGTTCCATATAAGCATTCTAGTCTGATCGGCTCACAGGCCGTCGACTCTCGCTATGTGATCCTAACAGGGTCTTAAGCACCCAAGGTTAGACAACCATAACGCGGGTACAGATCCACCTTTCCCGTTGCTCACATCGTCAGACTCATGCCTGGACTGACGCGGGTACAGCTTCACCTTGCCCATTCCACCACCAAGGCATTGCCCAATTGCAGCCCCACGGCTCAACCTCACACAAAGTAGCAACTCACGGCTACAGGAGAGTCCAACTCTCTTAATTTCCTGGACTTCCTCCAGTACTTTATCCATCATGCCTACAAGCAAGAATCACGGAGTCTTCTCCGATATGCAAACAAGCATCACCAATCCAGATCATGTCCAGATGGGCTTCACACAGCATGCCTAGATCCGTACTCCAATTCCGGACTCTAACAAGGGGGACTTCACATATCTACCCCAAGGGACGCCACAACCCACCGCACACTCGCGGGGAAGGGTTTTCCCTATGCAATGCAGGAATTAAGGACTTCACATGTCCAAGCAGGAAATCGTTACCCTAGGAGTTCGCTTCGGAGCCATGGAGAGAAATTTGAGATGGATGAAAGCCTTTGCAGCAGCGTTGCCTTCGCAAATCCGAACTCGGCTCGCGATTTGGACCACCGTAGCTTCACCGGCAGCCGGACTCCACTTCTTCTTCCTCACCTTGCTCTCACCTCTCTCTTAAAAGTTAGAAAGAGAGTAGAACTTTAGAAATGATCCCTTTTCTCCTCCTTTCCCGGCCTTATCAGCCCATGAATGAGCCCCAGCCACAGGATCTCCTTTAAGGGAAATGAACGGCCAAGATCTGCCCAAAATATTAAACTTTTTGGCCGACACGGCCTGTGACACGCCCGTGTCACAGGACGTGTACCCTTAAGCGGCACACGCGGCGCTCGCACCGACTAAAAATTACCAGAACACGGGCATCGACACGCCCGTGTCGAACCTGACACGCCCGTGTCGGTCATGTAACACGCCCGTGTCACACCTGTTACTCGGTACTCATCGAGCGTTAAATCCAGTCAGAGCTGTACACGGGTATGCACTCGCCCTTAGACACGCCCGTGTCAAAACTGACACGGCCGTGTTCAAGGCTTAGTTCCGGGCCGTGTACATTTCTGACTCGATACGGAATTTTATTGAGTGACACGAACTGGGACACGCCCGTGTCGAAGGCCGTGTCCCAGGCTCGACTATCGTCGACCTCCGATCGTCGACTATACTGAACACGCCCTGGAACACGCCCGTGTCCCAGGCCGTGTACCCTGACACGCCCTGGGACACGCCCGTGTCCCAGGCCGTGTTAAGCAACCTGCACCTCAATTCCAATTTTGAGTCTTTTTGGGGTGTTATAACCCTCCCCCCCTTAATAAAATTTCGTCCCGAAATTTGAAGACAGTAGGGAGAAAAATACCAAAACATTTATATGTTTCTATTACATATATAACTAGCAAACAAGTTACGAAAATAACTCGGGAAACTCGGCTTGCATGGTCTGCTCGCGCTCCCATGTTAGCTCTTCTCGGCCACAATTGTCCCATCGGACTTTGACCATCCCGATCACTTTGTTCCGCAACTGTTTCTCGGCTCGATCCTCGATCCGTATAGGCTTCACCTTTGTTGTTAGCCCATACTCAACCGGCACTCGATCACTGTCAATTACTTGAGCTGGATCCTTGACTGCTTTGCGTAGCACCGAGATGTGAAACACATCATGCAATCCACTCAATTCCAATGAAAGAGCTAGCCGATAGGCGGCTTCCCCAACTCGCTCCACCACTTCAAATGGACCAAGGTATCGCGGACTTAGCTTTTTCAACCGCCGAATCCGAGATACGCCTTTGAAGGGCTTAATCTTTAAATAGACCCAGTCACCCACCGTGAACTCCACGTTCCGGTGCTTAGCATTGTAATATTTGGCTTGTCGATCCTGGGCTATTAGGAGCCTCTCTCGAATAGAGCGTATTGTTGAGGTAGCATCCTCGACTTCCTTTTTTCCTAAAAGTTTAGTCTCGCCAGTTTCTGCCCAAGCTAGCGGTGTACGACACTTCCGACCATACAGCGCTTCAAACGGGGCCATGCCTATACTCGCTTGATGGCTATTATTATAGGCAAACTCCACCATAACAAGATGTTCTTCCCAATTCTTACCGAAATCCAGGGCGCACATACGGAGCAAAAAACAGGGATCCACCTTCTCCTACTCCAAATCCCGCGGGGGACCCCTCCCCGCAAAAGGTATGCCTTCCGACCATGCCTACCGAGATGATTGCATTATAGGACCAATAGCTAACGTGACCTCTCGCAGGAGTCTGTTCGAAATGACAATGCTGGGTCTTCCCCGATTCCCCCAGACTTGTCAGCTCCCGCTCCTCAGGATCAAACGAGGGTCTCGGAGGGAATTCCTTCAGTCAAGACCCAGAAGATAGGTACATTTTCTGTCACTTCTCAATACTTTAACCATGCCCTTTCTTTTCTGAACTGTCTTCTCGCAGTGCCAGCTTCCGCCGACCCGGGTCTCGTCACCCGGGAAGATGAGGCGAGAACTGTTGAACTGCCTCCCCCAGCGGCTAATCCCGCCCTGCAGGCGGGAAAGGCGGCTTCTGAACCTTCCGCTACTCCCAAGGATGCTGATCATCCCTTGAGAGAAGATAACTCCCCCCATGCTTCCGGCCACGTCGGGATCATCGTGCGCAAGCACTTCTGCCCGGGGCGAGGCAAGCCTCTTCACCTCCTTTATGGAACCGATGGGGGGGTCGGGCCTTCTCGTCCGACGTCAGTCGACGGTTCTCGCCGGACTACATATATGCGAGACATTCTTGTCGGCTAATCGTTACGCCTTAATCAAATCCTTGGGCGCTATTTTGCAGGGGATCCCAGCTCGCGGCCAGGAGCCAACGAGGGAGAAGAGGAAGAAGAAGAAGAAGAAGATGGCGAGGGCTCCCCCTCCCTTCATCTGGCGAGATAGAGGAAACCTTGAACAACGCCGGGAATGCGAAGGGGCGAATGAGGAAGATCTCGGCCATTTTGTCCAAGCTCATCCAGCGAGACTGTGCTCATACCGCCGCGGCGAAAGTGTTCCGCTAATCCGTGGAGCAACGGCTGGAAGCTCTGGAGCGAGATTTCTTCTTGGGCGAGACTAATCGACCGGGAGGGCCTACTGCCGGGTCTTCGCCAGGGAGATGCATCGTGCAGATCCGGGACCATGCTCGGCGGATCAACCTAGGGTGTACCACCCTGTCATCCTATTTCAACCTGCTGGTGCCTCCAAGAACTAGGCGGCGGGAATGAGGACGATGGCGCTGGGAACTCTACTAGTCCTCTAGATCTCGCCTCTTCTCTCTTTGTAGCCTCCCCTTCTGCCAATGTACCTTCATGCTTGCTTGTAATAACAATTATTATTATCAATTTTATTCAGCTCTCGCCAGTGAGAGCGTGCCATTATCCGTCTCTTCTTTTATTGTGCTGCGATTTTAAGAATGTGCCGGAACTAGGATGTTTTCGCCGAAACTAGGATGCTTGCGCCAATTAGAAACGATGGCGCGAACTGGGATGCTTGCGCCGAAACAAGGATGCTTGCACCGATTAGAAACGATGGCGCGAACTGGGATGCTTGTGTTGGAGTTACCATGGTGATCTAGAAGTTGTCAAACATGTAATCTCACTGCCAACGCGATATGAGCCTGCAGGGTCGCACATAAGAGCTGTGGAGGAGTTGGAAGATTGACCGTATTGGTAAAGGTTACCAATCACCATTATGTATGGGGTCAGGCAATTGTTGCTAGTAAAGTTCATAGGGCATGGATAGTCGAAAGGTCGTCGAGTTTGACTCGACGACCAAGGCAAATCGTCGAGAATGTCTCGACGACCAAGGCAATGTCGTCGAGAATGTCTCGACGACTATGGGGTTTTAGTCGAGAATCAATCTGATAGATTCGTCGAGAATCAAAGACTTAGTCGTCGGGACTGTCCATCGATTCTCGCCGAATCTGCCTGATGATTCTCGCCGATCGACGAGTATCGTCGAGAGTCGTCGAGTATGACTCAACGACTAAAGGCCATTCGTCGAGAATCGTCCCTGATTCTCGACGACTTGGCGGATGATTCTCGCCGAACGCCTTTGCCGATTCTCGCCGAATTCTTCCAGGGACCCTATGCTGTGTGGTCTGCGGATAGCCATTCCTTTAGGTCTATTTATACCTTTGGTATAAATAGACACTTAGGGTTTTGAAAAAAAAAAGAGGACTTGTGCTTTTCTTGCGGCCGATTAGAACCCGACGGAAAGAGTTCCGCCGATCGCTCGTTCTGCCGCATCCCACACATCGCCGGACGGAAGTGTTCCGCCGCCGTGTCTGCTCCGCTGACCCTCCCATTTCCGACGATAGTCGTTGTTCTTGCCTCTCCTGGCGCGGACCTAGCAGTCCATGGAGTTGCAAAGGTGCGGCTGTCTTCCTCCCGATTGTTCGTGCGACGAGCAGTTAGGGTTTCTCCTGATCGTGTGGATTTCTGCAAAGACATGGATATTATTCCACGTACAACTCGCCACCGACAGCACTCAATACTTGGAGCATCTTCGTTGAGTTTTGACTCAACGCCACTAAGGTATTTTGCCCTAGTTATTTTGTTTACTTCTTGATACAACGATCATGGCCAGATCCAGTTCTCTTGGGGTGTTCTCGTCCTTTTCCTTTCCGCTGCGTGCACAAAGTGTTGTGCCAACCCTCACGAGAAAACCCAACAGTGGTATCAGAGGCAGGTTGCGGCCATGATTATTGTATTGGAAGTTAGGGAATTCCAACACGTGTAAACCTAGGGATTTCGTAGCAATTCTAATTGTAGAAGTTGTTGTCTCCTTAGCAGTAACCATCCCTCGAATTTTGTTTTGGATTTTGAATCCAACAAAGAGAGATGAGCTTGTCTACTGCTTTAAGTTGAGTTGCCTTTCCCCTTTGTCCAATGCATGTAAACCTGAATATTTGGAAATGTCAATATGTTCAGATTTAGCCCTTTGCTCTATCAAATGTTGATAGTGTCTTATTGTGCACATAAGGGATGCATGAGGATTCTAGAAATGTTTTATTTTATTTAGATGTGCACATTGATCAAATGTTGATCATGGTTAATTGTTAACATACTATCAAAATTTAAATCCCTTCATCAAACATTAAGTGTTCGGATGCCTTCCGATGGATGACACTCTTCCTGCCTCGATCGATGAAGTGTGGGCTTGCCAAAGCAAGGTGCATTAATCTATCTTGGTAAGGGTGCGAGCGGATAATTGTGATATCCCACTGTCGACATCGGGCCCCACTTAACTAGGTGACCTCAAAGGTTGAGCGCCTAGAGGAATAGGGTTGGCATGCACCATATGATGGATGCGAATAAAGAGTTATTCACCAACCATACAAGAATTGCAAGAGGATGCAATTGGCAAGCGTTGCCTACCTAAATAACTACATCGTGAGAGGAAAGCCAAAGCTGACTCATTGTGTTGGTGAAATACGGATCTTGTCCACTAAGAGAGTAGCTCGCATGAACTCTCCGAATTGATAGTGAGGGCTATTAGTTCGAATAAAATAGTGGGAGTTTTAATTATAGTCCAAATTAAAATAAATTGTATTTTGAAACTTTGGTACTGATTTTATTCTGCATGAATTCTTGTAGAATTCCATGACAAGTGGTTCACACTCCACTTTGTCTCTGAGAGCCATCCTTGAGAAGGATAAGCTCAATAGGACTAACTACATGGACTGGTACAGGAGCTTGAAAATTGTTCTCAGGCAAGAGCGAAAGCTCTATGTCTTGGAAGAAGAATACCCCGAGGTGCCGACCGGGAATTCTTCCCGTGCTGATAAGGATGCTTACAAGAAGTATACCGATGATGCTTTAGACATCGAATGCCTCATGCTTGCCACCATGAACTCTGAGCTCCAAAGGCAACATGAGAACATGGGGTGCAAGGAGATTGACGAGCATCTTAAGAAAATGTTTCAAGGGCAGGCTCGTCAAGAGAGGTTCGACGTCACGAAAGCGTTGTTTCAGTGCAAGATGGGAGTTCGAGACTCAGTAGGGACTCACGTACTCAAGATGATTGGGTATATAGAGAACCTTGAAAGGCTGGGTTTTCCTCTGGGTCAAGAGTTGGCCACAGATCTGATCCTGCAATCGTTGCCGGACAGCTACGAGCAGTTTGTCTTGAACTATAACATGAATAAAATAGACAAGACACTGTCCGAACTCCTAGGTTGGTTGAGAACTGCCGAAATCAATATGAAGAAGGCCAAGCCTACCAGCCCCATACTGATGGTGCATAAGGGCAAGGGCAAGGCCAAGGGCTTCAAGAAGACGAAGGTGGGACCTAAGTCACATCTTGAGCCCAAGTCTTCTGCATTGAAGAAGAAGAAAAGCACGGTGAAGGAAGGGAAATGCCACCACTGTGGCAAGGTTGGTCATTGGAGGAGGAACTGTCCTTCTTATATTGAGGGTCTGCAGAAAATGAAGGTAGGTATGACTTCCGCTTCAGATATTTATGTTATAGAGATAAACCTTTCTGCTCCTTCATCTTGGGTATTGGATACCGGATGTGGTTCTCACATTTGTACAAATGTGCAGGAACTGGAAAGGAGAAGATTGCTGAGTAAAGGGGAGGTGGACCTGCGTGTCGGCAATGGAGCAAGAGTTGCTGCTGTAGCCGTAGGGGTTTACCGTCTTTCTTTACCCAGTGGGCTTGTAATAAAACTAGATAATTGTTATTTTGTTCCGGCCATAACTAGAAACATTATATCTATTTCATGTCTGGACATGATTGGATTTTCTTTTATAATTAAGAACAACTGTTGTTCCATATTTAAGAATGATGTTTGTTATGCTGTAGCCCAACTGTTTAATGGTCTTTATGTTTTGAACTTAGACCATATGATCTATAATGTAGAAAATAATAAAAGACTAAGAACAAATGACTCAAACTCTACATATCTCTGGCATTGTCATTTGGGCCATATAAACGAGAAGCACATATCCAAGCTCCATAAGGATGGACTTTTGGACTCATTTGATTATGAATCATTTGAGCGATACGAATCTTGTTTGTTAGGCAAAATGACAAAAGCTCCTTTCACTGGTTATACTGAGAGGGCTGAGGATCTCTTGGGTGTTGTACATAGTGATGTATGCGGACCCATGAGTTTCATGGCTAGAGGTGGGTATTTCTACTTCGTTACATTTACTGATGATTTCAGTAGATACGGATATGTGTATCTTATGAAGTGCAAATCCGAGACCTTTGAAAAGTTCAAAGAGTTCAAGAATCAAGTAGAAAACTAGTTGGGCAAAAGGGTTAAAGCACTCCGATCCGATCGAGGTGGTGAATACCTGAGTCACGAGTTCCGTGATCATCTGAAAGAGTGTGGTATTATATCACAGCTCACTCCACCTAGAACACCACAGAACAATGGTGTGTCTGAGAGGAGAAATCGTACTCTGTTAGACATGGTACGTTCGATGATGAGTCATGCAGACTTGCCTGTTTCCTTTTGGGGTTTTGCTTTAGAGACTGCTGCTATGACACTGAATCGCGCTCCAACAAAAACAGTTCTGAAGACACCATATGAGATATGGACTGGGAAACGTCCTAGTATGTCGTTCATTAAAATTTGGGGCTGTGAGGCATACGTGCGACGTCAAATGCCTGACAAGCTGGAACCCAAATCAGATAAATATTATCTGGTGGGATATCCTAAGGAAACGAAAGGATATTACTTTTACCTATCGTCCGAGGGCAAGGTGTTTGTCGCAAGGACCGGTGTCTTCTTGGAGAAAGAGTTCTTATCAAGAAAGACTGAAAAGGTAGAACTTGAAGAAGTTCAAGAACCACAAATAGTGAATGAACTAGAATTGGATTCTGAATTAGGACTACAAGGTGTTGTAGCTAGAGAACCTACTCAAGAAACACATGTCCTGCGTAGATCTGGTAGACCAAGATTTGAGCCTGAGAGATATGGATTTCTCGTGTCTCAAATAGGTAATGTGTTGCTAATGGATCATGATGATGAACCAGCAACCTACCAAGAGGCTATGAATGGACCGGACTCCGACAAATGGCTTGAGGCTATGCAATCTGAAATGGACTCCATGTATGCAAACCATGTTTGGAACTTGGTGGAACCACCTGAAGGGGTACGACCCATAGGGTGCAAGTGGGTCTTCAAGAAGAAGACCGACATGGATGGGAATGTACAGACATTCAAAGGGCGACTGGTGGCTAAGGGTTTTAGACAAATTCATGGTATTGACTATGATGAAACCTTTTCCCTTGTTGCCATGGTAAAGTCCATAAGGATATTGCTTGCTATTGCTGCGTATTATGACTACGAGATCTGGCAGATGGATGTCAAAACAGCTTTCCTTAATGGAAACCTCCTTGAGGAAGTGTACATGACACAACCCAAGGGTTTTGTATCCCCAAATGAAGCCACTAAGATATGCAAGCTGAATAGGTCCATATATGGACTGAAACAGGCCTCTCGAAGTTGGAATCTTCGTTTTGATGAGAAAATCAAAGAGTTTGGTTTCATCAAGAATGAAGATGAGCCTTGTGTTTACAAGCGAATCAGTGGGAGCATTGTTGTCTTCCTGATACTGTATGTAGATGACATACTGTTGATTGGGAATGACACTCCTACCCTGAAAGTTGTTAAGAACAACCTAGGGAACTGCTTTTCTATGAAGTACTTGGGTGAAGCGACTTATATACTTGGTATTAAGATCTATAGAGATAGATCGAAGAAGTTGCTGGGTTTGACCCAGAGTACATACATCGATAAGGTGTTGAAGCGGTTCAACATGCTTGAGTCCAAGAAAGGATTTTTGCCCATGTCTCTTGGTGTGAATCTCTCTAAGGACCAGTGTCCAAAATCTTGTGAAGATAAGGACCGCATGAAGTTGATTCCATATGCTTCGGCAATTGGATCAATCATGTATGCAATGTTATGTACTCGACCCGATGTCTCCTTTGCTTTCAGCATGACTAGCAGGTATCAGTCAGACCCCGGTGAGTGTCACTGGATTGCAGTCAAGAATATCCTGAAGTACTTGAGAAGGACTAAGGATGTGTTCTTGGTGTATGGTGGAGAGGAAGAGCTCTTTGTAAGTGGTTACACGGATGCTAGCTTCCAAACTGATAGGGACGATTCAAAGTCTCAGTCAGGGTTTGTGTTTTGCCTGAATGGAGGAGCTGTGAGCTGGAAGAGTTCCAAGCAAGAGACAGTTACTGATTCTACAACGAAAGCCGAGTATATCGCTGCAGCTAATGCAGCGAAGGAGGCTGTATGGATTAGGAAATTCATCGGCGAGCTTGATGTAGTTCCTAGCATTGTTGGTCCCGTAGTTCTCTACTGTGATAACAATGGTGCAATTGCACAATCTAAGGAACCTAGATCCCATCAGCGCTCCAAGCACATACTTCGGCGGTTCTATCTTATTCGTGAGATTGTCGAACGAGGAGATGTGAACATTTGCAGAGTGCCGACTGAGGAGAATATTGCAGATCCACTGACAAAGCCTCTCGCGTAGAGAAAGCATGATGGTCATACTAGATCAATGGGTATACGATACCTGAATGATCAAGTCTAGTGGGAGCCTTGTGGGTTTCATGTAAAGATATATTCTGTTGGCTGTTTATTGTTTATTCATATGATGAATTGTGTACCTAGATTTTCTTTTTACAATTAATGCCATATTCCGTTATTATAGTTTTTCTATATGATAGTTAAATGTTAACATAATGAATACCCTTAGAATGTTTGCTTCCATAGGACATCAAGTACGTTACTTGAATGTGAGAGCCTATGATTCATTTGAAGCTTCATTCTTAAAAGTCCCTGGTCGTGGTATCATCATAGGATCTAAGGGTAATGATGATACATGAAGACTAGCACGTGCGTTGACTGATGACCAGTTCTCACAGGTCATGATATTGTGATATCAAGTCATCACGTGGGTACTTGTTAGTGAACAAGTTGTACTGGACAGACCCAACCAGAGACTACTTTGTGGATTGTTATCTAATCGTGTCACAAGTAGGTCTCTATTGACAATGGTGTTGTGGTCCTTTGACCTGAAGTCACAGTATTCATCAAGTGAGGAAGAGCATGCTTTGATGCCATCTAAAGTCTTCCTTGAGAAAGGTTGATGATAAGGGTGGTTGTTGGGCACGTTACGAATCATTTGGATGTTTGTGTGTGAGCAGATATGGAATTTGTCCTCCTATATGACAGGAGTTGCATCCATGGGCCCCTTGATGGAACTGGACTGAGAAATGCATGGCCATGCTTAGTGGAGTCAATATGTGATATTGGCCTCACCATTCTCTGGATGTCCGTTCTAGATCAGGAAACTTGGATTGAGCTATTATGAGGGTGACACGGTCCATGCCTCTAGTTCTTTCCGGATGTAAGGGACCAAGGGACAAAGACAACGCTGATACATTGTTCATGAAGGGTTATGAGTTATAAACTCTTATTGCTTGGGGAGCAATGATGCATTGCTAGATGCCGCTCATTGTTTGTGAGGTTTATGATTTGATACTTCCAAGATCAAGTGGGAGACTGTTGGAGTTACCATGGTGATCTAGAAGTTGTCAAACATGTAATCTCACTGCCAACGCGATATGAGCCTGCAGGGTCGCACATAAGAGCTGTGGAGGAGTTGGAAGATTGACCGTATTGGTAAAGGTTACCAATCACCATTATGTATGGGGTCAGGCAATTGTTGCCAGTAAAGTTCATAGGGCATGGATAGTCGAAAGGTCGTCGAGTTTGACTCGACGACCAAGGCAAATCGTTGAGAATGTCTCGACGACCAAGGCAATGTCGTCGAGAATGTCTCGACGACTATGGGGTTTTAGTCGAGAATCAATCTGATAGATTCGTCGAGAATCAAAGACTTAGTTGTCGGGACTGTCCATCGATTCTCGTCGAATCTGCCTGATGATTCTCGCCGATCGACGAGTATCGTCGAGAGTCGTCGAGTATGACTCAACGACTAAAGGCCATTCGTCGAGAATCGTCCCTGATTCTCGATGACTTGGCGGATTCTCGCCGAACGCCTTTGTCGATTCTCGCCGAATTCTTCCAGGGACCCTATGCTGTGTGGTCTGCGGATAGCCATTCCTTTAGGTCTATTTATACCTTTGGTATAAATAGACACTTAGGGTTTTGAAAAAAAAAAAAGAGGACTTGTGCTTTTCTTGCGGCCGATTAGAACCCGACGGAAAGAGTTCCGTCGATCGCTCGTTCCGCCGCATCCCGCACATCGCCGGACGGAAGTGTTCCGCCTCCGTGTCTGCTCCGCTGACCCTCCCATTTCCGGCGATAGTCGTTGTTCTTGCCTCTCCTGGCGCGGACCTAGCAGTCCGTGGAGTTGCAAAGGTGCGGCTGTCTTCCTCCCGATTGTTCGTGCGACGAGCAGTTCGGGTTTCTCCTGCTCGTGTGGATTTCTGTAGAGACGTGGATATTATTCCACGTACAACTCGCCACTGACAACACTCAATACTTGGAGCATCTTCGTTGAGTTGTGACTCAACGCCACTAAGGTATTTTGCCCTAGTTATTTTGTTTACTTCTTGATACAACGATCATGGCCAGATCTAGTTCTCTTGGGCTGTTCTCGTCCTTTTCCTTTCCGCTGCGTGCACAAAGTGTTGTGCCAACCCTCACGAGAAAACCCAACAGCTTGCACCGAAACTAGGATGCTTGCGCCGATTAGAAACGATGGCGCGAACTGGGATGCTTGCGCCGAAACTAGGATGCTTGTACTGATTAGAAACAATGGCGCGAACTGGGATGCTTGCGCCAAAACTAGGATGCTTGCGCCGATTAGAAACGATGGAGCGAACTAGGATGCTTGCGCCAAAACTAGGATGCTTGCGCCGATTAGAAATGATGGCGCGAACTAGGATGCTTGCGCCGAAACTAGGATTCTTGCGCCGATTAGAAACGATGGCGCGAACTGGGATGCTTGCGCCGAAACTAGGATGCTTGCACAGATTAGAAACGATGGCGCAAACTGGGATGCTTGCGCCGAAACTAGGATGCTTGTGCCGATTAGAAACAGTGTTGATTGCTGTCATCCCGAGGGGGGAAAACCGAGGCGTCGCCGGCCCAGATCGTGACTGCTTTACTCCGCCGTTATTTTCTCTCTCTATCGTACGGAGCCGTAATGATCACGGTTCCCTATAAATAAAGAAGTCCACCAACCGTATTTACTTCTCCGATCCGGAACCTCAACTCCCTTTCATTGCTCTCGCACTCTTGCTTCCGCCTCTACCTCGCTATAGCTCTCGCTCTTACCCATAAACCAAAATGTTGGGCGAGAATGAGGGTCGCGCTCATTGCGCGGAAGCGTTCCGAAAGCATCTCTTTCCTTCCTGCACCCTTACCCTGGACGAGTACAACATGATCGTCAACCGTTTCATTCCTGCGGGCTTCTCGGCGAGGAACCCGGGTAATCATGACAAGGTGAATACCCCGGGGGCAGGAGAGCTTGCCATCCCCCTTTAACATTTCGAGGTGGGTTTCCGCCTTCCCCTCTGGCCGGAGATTCGCCAAGCTCTCCGCTACTACGGGGTAGTTCCCGCCCAGCTGAACCCGAACTCCGTCGCGATCCTTGTGGCGTTCATATGCTACATGCGATCCGTGGGGATCGAGTTCAGCCTGCCAATCTTCCGGAAGCTGTTCAACTTCCGCGCCAAAGGAGGGGTGATCTTCTTCTCCAGGCAGCTGCTCAAGACCACCGGTCTTGCCAACAAACATCACCACTGGGGCGAGAAGTTTGTCTACGTCACCGGCGACTTAGGCAACGTCTCGCTCCAGCTTGTATAGTACGAGGATGCCGCCTATAAGCCGCCCGCTCTGGGGTCGCGCGAGAGCGCAATTCTAGAGTTCCTTGGCACGAAGGAGTTCGACGTCCACTTCCTCCGACGAGACGTCGACTCCCTTCCTCCCATCCACCCGGGCGAAGGTATGGTCTTGCCCTAGATTTGCTTCCTTGTCAGGATCTTCTTGTGCTGAATAGTGGCAACTTTGCAGGAGAGCGGGAGGTCCCCCTGTGCCAACATTTCGCTGAGGCCCAGGGTGCCGAGAGTCGGGCCGCGAGAGATTCTTTCGCTCTCGCGGGAGCTAGCACTCGCGCCTGCCGGGATGAACCGGCTCAGCCCTTGCCGCCAAAAGCTGAGAAGAGGAAAGGCACCATTCCCGCCCTCCGATCGTTGAAGAGGCCAAAGCCATCTGCTGCTGAGAGGGGGAAGTCCTTGGCAGTCTCGCCCGTCCAATCTCCCCCCCCGGGCAGGTCCTTCGAAGGGCTTCTTCAGAGGCCAGCGAGATGGATGCTGCCGCCAGGAGCCGTGCCGAGGCTTCCGCCGAGAACCCACCGACCGAAAGCGAGACCTGGGGAGAAGGGGCCGTTGCCGAGACCTCCGCCCGGACTCCGCCCATGGAGGTGCCGAAAGGGCACAGAAACTACAGTTTTGGCGTGAAGTACCTCGACGCTGAGGGGAAGCCTCAGCTCCAGTGGGACCCCGCGTCCAACTTGATCAAGGTTTCGACGCTCCTTCCCAGCTGGGCAGAGCGAGACGAGGTCACTGGCGAGGCCTTCTTGCTAGGCTACGGCCTCTACAGCCGAGAGGACGCCAGCGTCTACGACCAGACGCCCACCCGGCTCTTGGCCTTCGACTCCACCCGTGCCCTTCTACGCGGGTTCGAGCTCGCGTACATGTGCGCTCACCGGAGCATCTGAATAGATAAGAATTTCGCGGATATGTATAAGGTGAGGGATGGAGCGGTGGCACAAGCGCGTGCCTTGGAGAAAGAGCTCGCGAGTGCTCAGCAGGAACTGGCGAATGCTCAATAACTGCTATCCCTACGCCCCGCAGCCGAGGTAAGTGAGACCTTCCTGGACCCTTGTTCTCGCTTCTTGAACCCACGTTTGTGCAACATTTCTCTGAGCTGATCTCTTTTCCACAGGATTCCGTCCCATCCATAGCGCTTTGCGCGGAGCTGGCTGACGTGCGCTACGAGAACATCCTGCTGAGGGACCAACTCCGGCGTGCGCAAGCGGCGAAAGGCCCGCCTCCTCCAACGCTTGATGAAAGGCAGAAGAGTCGTTATTTCTCGGAGTACGACATCGACAAGCTGCTGCAGGCGAATGCCCAGGCCACTGTCAAGCTCACCCTCGAGACGTTGCGGGACATGAAGCTGCTGCGGGAGACGGGCGAGACCATCATTACCGACCAACTCCTTCCATGGCTCTTCGACCCCATCCCGAAGCCTCCAGGCGCGCCCGACTCCCCGCCCTCGGACATCCTGAAGCCTTCTACCGCTGCCGGCGAGACGTCCGAGGCGAGCTCTGGTGAGGGATCCGGCGAGGATTCGAGCGAGAGCACAAGCGGTGATTACAGTGCGCCCTCTTGAAGGGTCTTTTCTTTTGTTATTATTCTCTTTTGTAATGAGCGAGAAGCTCCAAACTCCTATAATTTATTATTAAATATAATGCAATGTTTTACTTCTCGCTGTCGATGTGTTTGCTTGAATGAGTAGGTTAGTCAGCCAAATGACTTCCGCGCGGGCTTCTGCCTAGACCCTTAGTCTCCTTAGGGTAACCTTCCTTAGAGATCAATTAGACGGGAGCCTTGCGCTATCGATTAGGTCGTCCTGCCCAGGTCTGCCGGAAGCCTTCTTCGGCGAGGTCCCCCGAGTCGAGACCTTCGGGCCGAGAACTCTACTGGCCGAGACCTTTAGGGCCTTGTCTCCGATCTAGGTAAGGGCCTTGTCTCCGATCTAGGTAAGGGCCGTGTCAAAACATTTTCCCTCAAACTAAACCTATGCCCCACCGGCGAGCCTTCGGACCTGCCAGCTAGATGGGAGCCTGCGCAGCGGGTCTACCTGGGGCCGAGCCGAGCTCGTCGTAACGCAGAGTAACTACAAATCAAGAACCAAGGACCAAGAGTCAAGGACTCAACCTATCCTTCACAGGCGAGCCTTTGGACCTGTCAGCTAGATGAGAGCCTGCGCAGCGGGTCTACCTGTGGCCGAGCCGAGCTCGGGGTGTCAATGAAGATCAAACTAAACCTCTCCCCCACAGGCGAGCCTTCGGGCCTACCATCTAGATGAGAGCCTGCGCAGCGGGTCTACCTGGGGCCGAGCCGAGCTCGGGGTGTTGATGTAGATCAAACAAAACCTCTCCCCCACAGGCGAGCCTTCGAGCCTGCCAGCTAGATGAGAGCCTGCGCAGCGGGTCTACCTGGCGCCGAGCCGAGCTCGGAGTGTTGATGAAGATCAAACCAAACCTCTCCCCAACAGGCGAGCCTTCGAACCTGCCATCTAGATGAGAGCCTGCGCAGCGGGTCTACCTTGGGCCGAGCCGAGCTCGGGGTGTTGATGAAGATCAAACCAAACCTCTCCCCCACAGGAGAGCCTTCGGACCTGCCAGCTAGATGAGAGCCTGCGCAGCAGGTCTACCTGGGGCCGAGCCGAGCTCAGGGTGTTGATGAAGATCAAACCAAACCTCTCCCCCACAGGCGAGCCTTCGGACCTGCCAGCTAGATGAGAGCCTGTGCAGCGGGTCTACCTGGGGCCGAGCCGAGCTCGGGGTGTTGATGTAGATCAAACCAAACCTCTCCCCCACAGGCAAGCCTTCGGACCTGCATCTTAGATGAGAGCCTGCGCAGCGGGTCTACCTAGGGCCGAGCCGAGCTCGGGGTGTTGATGAAGATTCCATCAACCAGACCTATTCTACCATCAGGATGAGAAGACATAGTCGGTCAAAGCAAAAAGCATTATGATAGCATTTTTGGAGACAGTCAATGTTTTGAAATGGTAACATTGAAAAGATAACATTTATTTACAACATTACAATCCTTCTTTCCTCTTACAGGTAGAAGCATTTTAAGTCATCCCCGCTCAAGGTGTGGCTCAAGGTCCTTCCCTCCATATCTTGGAGGTAGTAACCCCCATTAGCCATAGTCTTCTCTACTATGTAAGGCCCTTCCCAGCTGGGGTTAAGCTTGCCAACCGGGGCCGACCTTCCTGCCGCGTCGACCTTTTTCAGCACTAGGTCCCCCTCGGCGAATTGCTTGACTCTAATGTGCTTATCAAAGTACCTGGCCATTCGCCGTTTGATCTCTTCTTGCCTGATGGCAGCAACATCCCGCAGCTCTTCCACCATATCCAATGAGAGGCGCAACTCTTCCTCGTTCCCCAACCTCCAAGCTTTGCTTCCTTCACCCGCGGCCGTGACCCGTGGAGACCGAACCTCGAACTCCACCAGGAGGACAGCCTCACATCCATGAGAGAGCTTGAAGGGGGTCTCCCCTGTGGCCGTGTTCGGAGTTGTTTGCAAGGCCCACAGGACGGAAGGGAGTTGCTCCACCCAGTTACCCTTCAGGTTTTCCACCTTCTTCTTGAGCAAGTTCACAATGATCTTGTTCGCCGCTTCCACCTGGCCATTGCTCCAAGGGTGATGGACAGAGGCAAACCTGAGGTCTATCCCCAATTGAGTACAGAAGCTGATGAACTCTTCGCTGGCAAATTGGGGACCATTATCCGTCACTATCGCTTGGGGTAGCCCATGCCTGCATATGATTTCCCCCCAAACAAAGCTCCTGATGACCTGGGAGGTAACCTTGGCTAGAGCTTTGATCTCTAACCACTTTGAGAAGTAATCGATAATGACTAGGAGGAACCTCCTCTGCCCGCTAGCTGAGGGAAAGGGTCCAACTAGATCCATGCCCCAAATGGCGAAGGGCCATGGTGCCGTGATGCTTCGAAGACTTTGAGCGGGCAAGAGCTGGAGGGGAGCGTACACCTGACACTTTAGGCATCTCTTCGCAAACTCAACTGCATCCTTACTCAAGGTCTGCCAGAAATATCCTTGCCTTATCACCCTTGCCTCTAACGTCCTTCCTCCTGAGTGACTGCCGAACTCTCCCGAATGTACCTCTTCCAGGATCCTCGGGGCCTCCTCCTCGGTCACACATCTTGCAAGGAGCCCTGACAACATCTTCCGGTTTAAGCCCCCTTCCAGCATCAGGTAGTATGCTGCCTTTCGCCTGAAGCTCTTCATATCCTTGACCTCCTCTAACAGCTTGCCTGTGGTAAGGAAGGTCACCAACGGGTCTACCCATGAGGATCGCCAACCTACCTCCATCAACTCCCCTTCTTCAATTGCCTGTCGGAATAGTTTAGTTAAGGTTCCTCCTCCCCGAGGCCCAAACTTTGCCAATCGATCAGCTGATGTGCTTTCCTCCCTGGGAACATGTTGAATAGAGAAAGAATGGAAACCTCCGATGATTTCCCTTACCTTGGATAGATAATTCACGAGGGTAGGCTCCCGAGCCTCAAACTCCCCTCAGATCTGCGATGCTACCACCATCGAGTCGGTGAAGGTCTCCACATCCTGAATCTCCAACTCCTTTGCAAATCGAAGGCCGGCTATCACAGCCTCATACTCCGCTTGATTATTGGTCACGGGGAAGTGGAAAGCCACCGCCTATTCTATGGTAACCCCTTGAGGACTCACCAACACTACACCCCCTCCCAGGGAGTGCTTTCCCGATGCCCCATCGACCATCATCCTCCACACTTCCTGTGACTTCGGCTCTTCTTTCTCAGCTTCAGTGATATAGTCTGCCAGAAATTCCGCCACGGCCTGAGCTTTAATGGAGAGTCTCGGAACAAAAGAGATGTCGAACTCGTTGAGCTCGATGGACCACTTTGCCAGCCAGCATGAGTGCTCTACCCCCTCGAAGACCTTACGAAGGGGATGGTCGGTTACCACCCTAATCGAGTGCACTTGAAAGTAAGGACGAAGCTTCCTAGCCGAGACGATCAAGGCATACGCCAGCTTCTCTAGGATGGGGTATCAGAGCTCTGCCTTTCTCAAGATTTGGCTTACATAGTAGACGGTTAGCTGTTTCTTCCCTTCTTCCCTAACCAAGACGGAGCTCACAGCCTCTATCCCCACCCCGAGATACAAGGCTAGATCTTCCCCCTCCTTTGGGCTTTGAAGTAGCGGAGCTTGGGAGAGTTGCCTCTTCAGCCCTTGGAATGCCTCTTCGCATTCGACCGTCCATTCGAACACCTGGTTACCACGAAGCACTTTAAAGAAAGAAGAGCACCTATCCCCGGACCGGGAGAGGAACGTGCTTAGCCCGGCCAACTTTCCGGTTAGACGCTGGACCTCTTTGGCGCTGCGAGGTGATTCCAAATCTAAGATAGCCTTAACCTTGTCAGGGTTAGGTTCCACCCCCGCCGGAGTCAAGAGGTGTCCGAGGAACTTCCCGCGACTAGCCCCGAAGACACACTTCAAGGGGTTCAACCTCATCTTGAACCTCCGCAGGGTGGCGAACGTTTCTTCTAAGTCTCGCAGATGTGAATCCACGCACTTGCTTTTGACCATCAGCTCATCGACATAGACCTCTAGATTCTTTCCCCTTTGATCTTGAAAAACCCGATCCATCATGCGTTGGTATGTTGCCCCTGTGTTTTTTAAACCAAAGGGCATCATTTTATAGCAGAAGCACCCCTCCCTTGTGATGAAGGAGACATCCTTAACATCGGGAGGGTGCATCCGGATCTGGTGGTAACCTGAAAAAGCATCCAAAAAACTCATAACAGAAAAATCGACGGCTGAATCAACCAGCGCGTCGATTCGAGGCAGGGGGTAGCAATCTTTAGGACATGATTTATTCAATAAAAAGAAGTCGATACACATACGCCATTTTCCTCCCCCTTTCTTTACCATTACCACATTAGAGATCCAGCCTGGATACTGGATCTCTGAGATGAAGCCTGCCTCTAGGAGCTTCTTGACCTCCTCTCGGATGGGCTCCTCCAGCTTGGTGGCGATGGCCCTAATCTTCTGGCGTATGGGGTGTCCTGGGGTCCAGGTTCAGGCGATGACAAGCCACGTCCGCGTCAATGCCCGGCATGTCTACCGCGCTCCAAGCAAAGATGTCGATGTTGTTTTGGATGCAGGCTCGCATCCGCACCTGATCCTCGAGGCTCAAGCCTCCGCTGACCCGCACCTTCTATACCTGCCCAGCTCTGGTGAGCACCTCCATCTCTATCACTTCCTCGTCCGGCTCTAGCCTCGATCACTCCCAACCTGCCCTTGCCTCCTCCTGCTCAAGCTCTTCTCCTTCGGCCTCGTCAACCTCCATCGCTTCCACTAGGCCTTCTCCTTGCTTCTGCTCTTCTTCCCTTGCCTCTCTCAGGCTTATCTCCTCTACTTCCACTACCTCCTCCATCACTAATTCCTCCGCCTCCTGCGGGTTTGCCTCCTCCACTTCTACCACTTGCTCCCCTGCTACCTCCAACGCCTTCTCCAGGCTCGTCTCCCCCTCCTCGACACATCCTTCTTGTCCATCCATCTCCTTTTCCAGTTCCTCCGCCTCAGCCATCCACGACACAGTGTTGACTGCCGTCACATAACACTACTTCGCCACCTTTGGATCCCCCCTGATCCTAACCTCCACCCCTCCGTTGTTGAATTTGAGGCATTGGTGAAATGAGGAGGGGACGCAGCGAAAGGCGCTGATGAGGGGACGACCAAAGATGGCGTTATAACTGCTTGGGGCGTCTACGATCATGAACCTAAAGTTCCGTGAGATGCCCCCAAGCCTCACATGCAGGCCCACTCCTCCTTCTACTTCCTTCCTCTCTCCAGAAAAACCAAAAAGAGGTCCATCAGAAGCCAGGACCCTTTTCCCTTCCACCCTCATCTCGTCGAAGGCCTTTTTGAAGATCACGTTCACCGAGCTCCCGTTATCCACCAGTATCCGGGAGACTTTGAAGTTCTCCACTTCCGTCTGGATCACTAGCGCGTCGCAGAACAGGTATTCGTAGTCTGGCATATCTGCGGATGAGAAGGTGATCTTTTCTTCTGGGGGGGAGCCAGGGAGGTCGAGGCGACCCCTCTGCGGAATATGGTTTGAAGGCTCCCCTTGCAGGTTGCCTCGATCCCTACTCCCCCTTGGATCACTCTGATCACCCCCCCGGGTCCCCACATAGACCCTATCTTCACATCTATCCTCAGCCTCTCCGTATTGCACCTCAACGATCCTTGCAGGCGTATCTTGCCTCCCAGCTCATCTGGCCTCCCTCATCTCCAGAAACTCTAGGCAGGTGGCCGTTGCGTGACCTTCCTCTCGATGGAAGTCACAATAGGGCAACGCCACCCTGCCCCCTCTTCCTTCTCGTCCTCCCCTTCTCCCGGCTCCTCGAACTCTTCTTCCTCTTCCTCTTCCCACCTCCATGGCCTCCTGTGGTGGTGGGAAGTGACCCCTCGGTCCCTGCCTCCATCCTCCCTGATCAAGCCTTCTCTGCTCCCGGTAATTATCTCTTCCCTGAAGACCGCCTTGGCCTTGGGGATGACCTTCCTGAGGCCTCCAACCCAATCGGTTGTTCAGCTCCCTGGCCCCCCCATGCTGCTGCCCTGCCCTCGGGGTTCTTCTCTCCTCCTATCCTCTCTTGGTTCCCTCTGCTCCCTCTTCTCCCTCACTTCTCTCTGTCTTCCCGCTGCCGGCTCCTTCACATCATCCTTTGCCAACCTGGCCAACTTCCTCGCAAACGAAGGGGTTTGCCCTCTCGAAGTCTATCTCCTTTGCCGCCCTCTCCATGAGCTCCTCAAAAGAGAGAGGGGGCACTCTCTTCAACTCCATGCTAAAAAATTCCGGCCTCAGCCCCAGGGTGAAGGCAAGCATCAGTGCGTACCCCGGGACCTCCTGGATCAAGAGAATCTCCTCTTGGAACCGGTCGACGTAATGACCCAACATCTCCTCCGGCCTCTGCCTTACTGCAAACAGGCACTCAGCCTCCTTCTTCCGCTTCTTCGAAGTCGAGAACCTCAATAGAAAACCCCTGCGCAGATCTTCAAAGCTGTAGATTGAGCTCGCCGGCAACTGGTGGAACCTATCCCTGGCCTTTTCTTTCAGAGTGATGGCAAAAATCCTACACTTGAAGGCATCCGACATTTGCCTGATCGACACCACATCTTCGAACCACTGCACGTGCTGAACCGGGTCATCATTCCCGGTGTAGTAGGTCATATCCGGCTCCTAGAACCCCTCCGGCACTGGAGCTGAGATAATGAGCTCACTAAAAGGGGTCTCGCCCCCTGCCTTGCGAGAGGGCACATCCTGCTACCTCGGCTGGCTGGACCGATCCGCGAGACTGTGCCCGGGGAAAAGCTCCCGCACTGTCGCCTCCCTCTCGCCCAGATCCACCGGAACTTCCTTTCCGGGATGCTGGCCTGGGAAGAGCGCTCGCGCTTCCACATCCCTCTCGCCTGCCTCCACCGGGACTTCCTTCCCGGGGCGCTGTCCTAGGGCGTTCTCACCTAACAGCGGGACCACCTCCATTGGAACCTGCGGTGTCTCCCACTCATTCCTTTCCGAGAAGGCCAAGCTGATCGTCTGCAGGACCTCTCGCCTGAAGTCCTCTAATATCTTTCTTGTTGCTTCCTCTCCCCAGGTGGGGGATCCTCCTGCGCCAGATCCTTCACCTTCACCTCCTGCCATGGGACTTGACTCAAGATTTTCTTGCATCGATTGCTTCCACGCTTATCGCACCAGAACTATTGAAGCCAAAAATGACCTCAATGAATGTTCACAAACCAGGGTGCAGCCGACGCCTACTTCTCTGAAACCACGACCCTTGACTAGCTGCTAAGGTCCTAAGACTAACCCAAAGCCTCAGCTGGGAGGTCCCACCTCACACCCGGAAGATCTCTGAGAGCTTCCCCTCCAAAGCCAAATGCTGGGCTGGGAGCTCTTCAGAAAGCACTAGAGTTGGAGAATAATGAAAAGCCTGCTTTCCAAAGAGCCCTTATGGGTCAATTTATAGCCTTCCCTTGACCTGAAAATACTGAAATACCCCTGACGGGTCTGACAATAACCGAATTCCGCTGTCATCCCAGGGGCATATAGGTAATTTTACCCGAGGATAATGAAATAATAAAATAATCTTTTCCTGGGCGCCAGGCCCTACCACATGGACCCACCTGGCGAGAACTTCGGCCGAGAAGGCTCTCGCTGGGTCCCAATTGAGCTTACCTTGGCGAGAGCTCCGGCCAAGAAGGTTCTCGCCCTTGGTGGTCTTAATGCCATTGCTGTTGAAGGCTCACCCAATGCCCTCTCGCCTACCTCTGGGCGGGAGCTCCCTCAAGGCAGAAGCTCGTCTAGCCTGAAGCCCGAGGCCTGGCGCGAAGGGTCTCGCCTACAGCTTGGCGGGAGCCCCTTAAGAAGCGGGAACTCTATTGATTTGCCCTTGGGATAGCCTGAGGCTAGCCCAACTCAGACCATTGAAGCTTCTGGGTTCTACCAAGCGAATATGGGGTTGTACACTAAGCACGCGCTCATGTGGGTGCAACGATGCGCAATGCAATGAACTAACAAATAAATTAAAAACAACTACTGGCATGCAAATGAAGTGCACGTGCAAAGGTAACATCGACAAGCTCTCCCCCAGACTTAAGCTAAGAAGCATAGCATTATGTTAAAGTTAAAATCAAAATGAGATAAGGGGAGAAGTTACCCAATGCTTCGAAGATGAGCAAACCATAAGACTGGCGTTAAACTTGATCGATAAGGTCACGGCCCAGACAAGATCACCTGCTAGAAGCACATCTCCAACCAAGCAAATAATAGATAGCACGAGCAAAAAGAAGAAAATAAAGAAAAGAAAGGCAAGCAATAGCCTCAAAATAAGGCTAAAGGCGGCAAACTCGGGTTGTCTCCCAATAGCCCTTTTCTTTACCGTCCTTAAGGTGGACCAAATAGCTGTATTAGAAGTTATATAGTATTGTTCAGGTCACAAAAGCATTACACGCCAACAGGAAAACTAATCCAAAATCGAGAATAGCATTAAGCAAAAGGATCAATAGAAGCAGCAGGACAAAGGAGACGGCTCCGGAGATCCCCCACTTCTCAGCTAAACGGTGATTTGTGATGAATCTCACCCGATACGCGGGATGAGGAAGAGGGGAAAGCTTTAGGGCCCAAAGAAGATAAATCTCCCTTGCCCCTACCATCTGTAACGTCCCAATTCGCGCTAGGCCCCTTGATTGCGTATTTGAGTCTAGGGGGCTGTGGTGAGCCCAATGGGGGTGTGGGGGAACAGGTGCGAACGTACAGGAAATGAGGAAAACAAGGCAAAATGGCAATTCTGGCTGACACGGGTATGGACACGGCCGTGTCCATACCCGTGTGCCTCATAAAATTAGGCTTACCAGTCAGAGAGGTACACGGGTATTGGGACACGGGCGTGTCCCTAGCCGTGTGCCAAGGACACGGGTCGAGACACGGCCGTGTCTCTACCCGTGTGCCGCAACCCTGACCCGGCAGGAAGATGTTCTGGGATGAACACGGCCCTAAACACGGCAGGCGACACGGCCGTGTCACCTGCACACGGGTAGGAACACGGCCGTGTGCCTACCCGTGTCTGCGGTGTATAAAAAGGAAAAAGTTGTGAAACCCTAGCATTCATTCCCCTTTCTTCTGCCCCGAAATTTCTGAGAGAGTACTTGGCTGGAGGAGGAGGAAGAGCTTGCCGGAGCCATCCTTGGAGGAATCAAAACGCCGCCACCGTCAAGGGAAAAACAATGCCGCCGCGAAGGAGTGCGAGGCTCATGGCCGGCCATGGTGGTACCGCTGGACTTGAGGTGAGCTTCCTCCCCTCTCCCTTGGTGCTAGATCTATAGCTATTTTAGGAGAGACATCGACTCCATAGAGTCTTGATGGTGAGGAGGAGAGTTCTTAGGATAAGCCATGCCTAGGTTTTCTAGGCTTAGTCTCCCTCAACCTTCTCATCATTCAAAGTGGAGATGAGAGGGGTTTTCGTTGAGGGTTTGGCTTTGAAAGGAGAAATAAGGTTGGGTGTGATTTCTGGAGAAGTTTATGCGAGGTCGTCGCAAGGAAGAAGATGAACGGATGCCGTCCATCTCGCCTTAAGATGCGTGCAGAAATCTGATTTCTGCACGCGGCGACCTTCGTGGCCAATTTCGGGGGTGTTCTGGCCAGATCTGGGTGAACAACTCAACACGAAAGTTGTAGCCCTTGAAATTACCTTTCCAACGAGTGGTTGCTCGTTTCCATGCGATACCTGTAGCCACGGGAAAGCTGGTTCGAGTCCGCTGCGTTCGGAAAATTCCTGTACAGGAAACTGTTTCCTGTACGTATTCGAGTTGAATTTCTGGTATGTTGCGACCAGATCTGGGCGATCGACTCAACACGAAAGTCGTAGCCCTCGCGAATACCTTTCCAACGAGGGGTTGTGCATTGTGATCGGATTCCTGTAGCTCCGGGAATCCCAGTTTTAGTATCAGGCTATCCTATGTTAATGCACTTGTTATTTTATAATGCTAGCACTCTTGCAATGGTTGTGATTTGCTCATTTGTTGTCTTGCTCCCATATATCTATAATGTTATTGTTACTATAATTTAGCATGGTTACTCATTTGGTTGTGTAATAAGGTATAACCATGTATTGGTAGAGAAATGGATTGGACGGGAAGGCTAGATATTAGGAGTTGAGATTGGTATAGGATATATTTATACAATTTGGTGTTGAACATATCTATTATGCGTAGTGTTGAGGTGAATTTATTGAATAGGTGGGCGTGAAAATGATGAACACTATGTGAGGAGTATTTTGTAACCGTAATCCGAGCCCAAGGGGTTATTAATAACCGATGCTTAGAGTTGAAGTCTCCCTACGGGTAGCATCGAGTGAGTTGTTTTGGGGCATGTGATGTGCGACGATTCATCGTGTCGCGATATTGAGATAATGACTGTGGCAGGTCTACGGGTTCGCTAGTCGTCACACCGATGGGAGCCAATGGGTAGACCTTGGGCGGTAGGGTTAGATACTTGGTGTCCATAAACCGAGATCTCCTCCGCGCCATGAGAACGGTTGGGCTTGCACCTCGTGCGCTTCCGAGGTTCCATCCGGTTCGAAATCAAAGGCCAGGTTGGGCTGTGTTCTTGGTGCACATTTACCCAAGACCCCTTCTGAGCCGTAGTACGCATGTGAGCTCCGCTGTTGTGTTCTTAGCATTGAGGCGTACGGGGGCCTAGGATAGGTAGTGTGATACCACCTAGTAGTGGAGACGCCCGCTCCACTGTCGCCGTCTGGCCACGACGGGCGACGCCTGAGAGGTTAGCTACCTGCTCGAAAAGTGGGAACTTCAAGTCTGTGTCGACATAGCAACTTGCATGTGCGTGCGCATGATTCGGTCATAGCATAACATTCATATCATGTCATTCATTGCATACACAAGATCCTCATCGTATAAGTTTGTATGGGCACTCTTATACGATGAGTTACTTTATTGTTAAGCCGATCCTTAACTTATAAGTTTGTATGGGCACTCTTATAAGTTAAGTTACTATTCTGATTACTTATACCTGCTGTCATATATATAGATATTTGTAGAACTGCTAGTTGTGTAGCGTAGTTTATACTCCACTATATTTACAGTCACCTGCTTGTTTACTTGCTTATATATATATACATATTGTACCTTTGTTCCTTTCTCCGCCCGGTGCCGAGGAGTCGCCGGGGGAGCGGATGTGAAGCCACTTAGTCTTATGACTAACGGTTGCTACGTCTTCCTTTTTAGGAGGAAACCCCGCAGGTAGAGCAGCGACGGACTATGCAGCAGGACAGCCAGGCCCGGATGATAGGACCTGAGGTGGTGGTGCCATCGGCACCGTCAGTGACAGTCGTGAGTGTTTTCATGTAGCCGTTTGGCAAAACATTTCTAGACTCTTGTTCTTTTGTACAAGCCTGTTGTACTTGTTATCTTCCGCTACTTTTGGACTTAAACTTAGCTGTGAACTGAACTGCTTTTGCTTTTACTTTTCTGTTATGGTTGGGTTGGCATAATTGTTGTGATATGGATTGTAGCCGGCGGAATAGGCGTCTTGTGGTAAAGGCTAACCCGTGTGTTAGTGCTACCGCAAGGCGGCTATTTCGGGCATAAGACTCCCCTCGTGCCGTGTGTTGTGTTCCGGGAGGGGGGTCTTACACCATCCTCCTTGTCGCGTCGGTGAGCAAAACTCTGCTCCTTGCGCAAGAGCAACTCCTTTCATCATAGCTCAATAGTAGGAGAGCAATAGTGCGGTAATTCATGCCTGATATTATAACATCCAGATCACCAACCACAACCGAGGGCATCCTTTCCTCACCTGCAGAGGGTGGCATATCAGCCCACGTCACCTGCTTAAAAGTTTTACAACATTTACTCGGTCCAATAGCAGTTTTTAAATTGACTTTCTGCACGCTCTCAATAGTCGTGCCCATTCCGCATTCCTTCTTAACTTTATCTCATTCTACACTCAGCAGCTTCGAACTTGATTTTGCATCCGCGGGCTTAAGCAACGTCTTCACTTGCATAGTTATACCTTGCTCGCTAAGCACCACATCTGCCTTATCAACACTAGATAATTTGTCTGATAGCAAAGAATTAACTTTTCGTAGATTTTCAGATTTACATGGGACTAGAGCGAGAAGTGATGGAGGAGACGGTAATTCATCCATAGAAGCTAAGGTAATTCCGCAAGCATTAAATCATAGTGTTGCCTCACAGTCTTTCAGGAATGGAACCACCAAAATGGGTCTTGAGTTTTTTCCCTCCGGTCCCAGTACCTGAAAGTCGATGACTACAACATCCCCGTTATGTTTCACTTCCACATTTATAATTACCCCATCAGTTTTGACAATCGAACCATCGGCAAGCACAAGTGATTTTTGGATACTATTTTAGATATTTAAATCCAGTTTCACAACATCTTGCAAGGCAAGGATGTTGCACGAAGAACCAGAATCACAAACAGCTACCGTTTCTATCTCATTTATCTCGCACTTGACGACTAATTCATTGCTACTTCTCTCGCCCACCTCTACAGCACTCTTCCCATGTTCACGGGGATTTTTCTCCGTGTTACTTGGGAGGGGCCACGAGTGCGTTCGGAGAATACCTGGGCAAGCAGCCCAAGCTGCGTCTCCAAATTCCTAATGGAGGCTGTTTGAGTGGCCATGTTCAACTGAGCCATCTCCACGAACTTTTCCATCATTTCTTCTAAAGTGCTTTTGCGCATCCCTTGCATGTTTTGGTTGTAACTCGCCTAAGGTGGTCGCGGTTTTATTACCAGAATCTTGAGCATCAAATTGATGCTGGCCTCCTTGCCATCTTTGACCAGGAGCGTTTTGATTCCACGAGAAATTCGGGTGATTTCTCGCATTCGGTTTATAAGCATTGTTATAAGGAGCGGCGCGGTTTTGATTATTAATAAAATTTACATGTTCTTCAAAACTCATACCTTCCGGATAACTAGCATGCTCCCCCGCAGTGCACTCATAAGTGTGGTGCCCGGGGTTTCCACAAACTTGGCATGAGATGTTCAGCACGGGCGCTGGCGGCGAGGTAGATCTTGTCAGCATCATTTTTCCTTCCAAAGAAGGTTGGCAAGGTTCAGCATGTTGCGCCACGGCGTTCACATCGAACAAATTTCTCGCCCCTCTTGAGGCTTTCCTCCCAGCGGTCCAATAAGTGTTGTTGGAGACTGTATCTCTTAGAAGCCTCAGCGCTTCCTCGGGGGCCAATTTCATAATCGTCCCCCCTGCAGCAGCATCGATCATTGCCTGAAGATTGGGTTCAACGGTGAAATAAAATATCTCTACCAAATTCCAGGGCTCACAGCCGTGTTGCGGACACCGGCACTGCAAATCGACAAACCTATCCCATGCCTCGTAAAGGGTCTCCTAATCCTGTTGTCAAAACATGGCTATCTCCCTGCGTGCATTAACAATCTTATCGACAGGATGAAATTTAGCCAAAAATAAGGAAGACAAGGCTTCCTAAGTTGTTTCAGTTCCAGGAGCGATTGTATGTAGCCAAGTCTTGGCCCTATCCCGCAAAGAGAAAGGGAACAACTTTAATTTCACAATTTCATCGGAGATCCCCACATAACGGAAGGTCCCACATATTTCAGAAAATTCAGCTAGATGAAGCTGAGGATCCTTGCTCGGCAATCCGGAATATTTGGTGTTGTTCCTAATCATATTTAGGATTGCCGGCTTGATCTCAAAGTGGTGGTTGGCGATAGCTGGCCCAAACCAAGGATAAACACTCCCCGTCGTAGGGGTAGTGAAATCCCTCATCATCCTTACTCGAGGTTGGACCATCTCGTGGGCATCAACAATTCGATCTCCCTGACCGTTTCCACCATGGACAGGATTGTCCATTCAATCTTCTGCAGCAACAGCGTACAACCAAGCTATTCTAGCTCTTGCAGTCTTAGCATCAACTCCTAAATCTTCATCCCTTTCAGCGGGGTTCAGATCTGACACGGACTCACAAAATAAACAAAAAGAAATTAAAATGCACTTGAACACCTACAGACTTTTCACCAAAAAGCAAAAACCACACGCAACGGTTGCGCTCCCCGACAACGGTGCAAAAAACTTGATGCACTAGCAGTAAGACTACCGTTCACGGCCAAGTCATAATAATGAGTAGCATCCCCGAGTATCTATCTCTCGCGGAGCGCAAGTAGGGAGCATGGGTTTTAACATTTAGAGAAACGAGTGCAAGTGCTAAGTGAACAAGGAGGTGATTGATTTGGATATCCTACGCTAAAATAATAAAGAACTAGCGCGGGTCGCCTTCACCGCATTGCCCAGAAGAATCACTCCGAAGAGTAATAGCGGAAGCAAATGAACTAATGAGGGTTCAAAACACCTCTTCTAAGCGCTCACTTCTAGCAAAGGCTAGAATGGCTCAAACACAACCAAAGATTAAAGCATCATTAACAAACTCAGATGAAACTCGAGCAGCAATGCTATCTAGTTACAAGTTACTAGCACAGGTTTAGAACATGGCAAGTTTAGTAAAAGTGAAGAAATACAATCGAGCGCAAGAAGGCTCTCCAAGATTCTCGGCCAGAAGCAAAGGTTGTCAATCCTCATCCTAGCTCGGTCTTCGGAAGGCGTCTGGGATCCAGAAGGGCTGTCACTTCCTTCTTCTAACTTGTCCTCTTCGTGGTCGTCTAGTCAGATCTGAACGGAGGGCTTATCAAGTACATCAACAAGTAGCTAGGATGGTAGCTTGGAGGGCGGAAAAGATGAAGATGGTCGGAGATGGAGCTTTTGCAAGCTTTCGGAGGAGAAATGGTGGCTGGAAAAGCTTCCCCTGGAGGAGAGAAAAAAAAGGGGTTGGAGAGTTGTTTTCCCGCTCCAGGGAGCAGAAAAGGCGGCCCGGACGGAATATCCTTGGCAATGGCAGAATCTTCAACTTAAATAGAAAATTATCGGAAAATTGGTCTCGCACGGTTCGTCGCACGACCGTGCGTGAACCGTGCGATTATGCAAAAGCCTGCGAGGAAGATGCATTGACCCGTGCATTTCCTTTGCGCACGGGTGATCCACCCGTACGTGAAGCAATTCGTACGGGTAACCTCAGTAAGCTCAAAGCGCAGGAAAAACAAGAAGGCTATAGGCCAACTGTACATTTCCTTCGCGCACGAAATCGTGCGTGAAGCATTCGTACGGGCTGGTCACTTTTCCAGAATAACCTGTGGAAAACACACGACCAAAACTAACCGTGCGCCAAAAAAATGCACGGTCGTGCGTTTTCCTCAAATCATAACTCTTAAATGGGGAAAACTGACCACCTGCAAGCAAGGAGAACTAAGCAATGGATGACCCTCCAGCAAAACAGAAATGCAGTAAAAGCTACCGGAGCAAGCCCTGGGGAGCACCACGTGAATACCCCCAATAATCAAATGCGCAATTGCACACCCAAGGGCGAGAAAAGCACACAATCCACGAAGTGCATAAGGAGGGAAATAACAGAGAAAATAGCGCAAAAGTGGTGTGCAAAGACAAGAAAACCAGCCCAGATGAGCCCGCAAAACCCTATATAAATGGGACTCATCAGTGACACAGACGCATCTGAGTCTAGTGATGAGGAGGAAGCCTAATTAGGGCTCATGGCATAGATAGATGAAGAAGAAGAACCCCTGTTTACTGGAAAGGTAAATTCTCATACCCCTCTTTCTGAATCTGATGATTCTGACCATGATCACGAGGAATGTTCCTCTAATGAGGAGTCTGAACTCATTTCTCAATATAAAGAGTTGATCAAAGCCTATAACAAATGTCGTAGATTTGCAAGAGCTCAAGCTATAAAGATCAAATCTCTTAAGGCTGAAGAGAGCAATCTGAGGGAGGAAATTGTAATGATGGACTCACTAAGGAAAGACTTCCATAATGCAATGGAAGAATATAATATGGCTCTTGAGCACCTAAATCTGAAGGAAAAAATCATCAAGGAATTGGAGGAACAACTTGAACTTGAAAAGAAACTTGTTGAAAGTTTCTCCAAGCCCAAGACAGTTCTTCCGCTTGTTGCTGAATTCTCTGCTCAGGACAAAGGTGCTGGCTTAGGCCATGTTGCATCCCCTAGTAAATCTTCTAGGAGAAACAAGGTCAAAAGGAGAAATATGACCGCTAAGAAAGCTCTATCCAAGGAGAAGGGGAAAGCTCCTCAAGAACAAACTTCATTCAAGAAGGTTATCTTTCCAATGAACGAGTTTTATCTTGACTCATCCTATGGTTACTTTGCTAGGTCTACTCATATAGAGCCAAAGTCTAGGTACCAAGGATGGACTTGTCCTCAGAACTTTGGCGACAGTGTCTTCAAGGCACCTTATGAGGAGATCACCCTTCAGATCTACAGACCTTATAATCATAGTCATAACATCAGGAAAGCACCAAAAGTTAAACCCATTGTAGAAAAGCCTACTAAGGAGAAGAAGTCATGTGAATGTCATCACCATGAAGCTTCTACTTCCAATTTTACTACCCCTGCTAGACCACAATCTCAAACGATCGAGCAAGAGATCATTAGGAAAATATGTAACATCCCATTTCCGGCTAGACCCCTAGGAGTCGTTTGGTCGTGATGGAACCCTAGGAAGCCCAAAAAACTGAAATAAATCGATCGGGATTTCGGGTCACGGGTTGGTCACGCCCGTGACCGACCCGTCACGCCCGTGACTTTGGGCGTGACTACTTCGACGATCGTCGATCTCCACAAGACGATCGTCGAACGTGCTGCCTGGGCATGTCACGCCCGTGACCAAGGTGTCACGCCCGTGACCAAGGTGTCACGCCCGTGACTAAGGGCGTGACTCCTTCGACGATTGTCGATCTCCGTGATACGATCGTCGACCTTGCAGCCCGGGCATGTCACGCCCGTGACCATGGTGTCACGCCCGTGACCATGGTGTCATGCCCGTGACTTAGGGCGTGACCAGCCTTCGGCGACCGTCGATCTCAGTTCGACGCTCGTCGACCTCGAAATTTGCCGTTCGGGCCTGTCACGCCCGTGACCTAGGTATCACGCCCGTGACCTAGGGCATGACCACCATTCGATGACCGTCGATCTCAAATCGACGATCGTCGGCCCAGAATTTACCACACGGGCCTGTCACGCCCGTGACCCTAGTGTCACGCCCGTGACCATCCTTCGACGATCGTCGAGCCCAGAATTGGCTATCCGGGCCTGTCACGCCCGTGACCTATGTGTCACGCCCGTGACATTGGCCGAAACGACGGTTCAGGGCCGAAATTATTCTAACACGCGTGGAAATAAATGCTGGTGTGGGAAGTTACACCAGGAGTAATTACGGGCCATTTTTCCTTCTATAATTATATAATAAAGGAGGAAGTGTTGGTCCAATAGGAAACCGCCAACTGGACACACCTGTTCATCTCCCACCGTTTCCTATCCCTTCACTGTAACCGAAAAAGGCTATTAAGAGGAGCCTTCATGGCCATTACGGCTTTACCCTTTCACCTCCCCACTTTCTGACTTATAAAAGCCCACTTGGGGCAAGAGGAGAAGTTTACACGCTCAAGTAAACGGATTAGATCCTTGTTCTTGCTGTAGGAGAAGTTCAGCAACGCCACCACCGCGCCATGGCACCCCGTCGTTCATCTCGCCTCCAAACTGCGAACAAGGTCCTCCTCTGCTCCTTCTCTTTCGTGGGTAGATCTTAGGATTCTTAGAAAGGAAGTTCACGCTCAACGGAGCCGGACCCGTCTCTCATTTTCATGGGAAAACCATGAAAAAGATATTTTTTTTGAGTTCGCCGGAAACCGCCACCTCCGGCGGCCAAACCACCGCCGACCGCTAGCCATCGCCTCAACGGAGGTGGTGGTGGTGGCTGGCCAGGGAAGTGACCGGACGGCCGGTGACGGATCACGGAATGCTTACAGGAAAAATGACTTTCTGTGTCTGTTTTCGGTTTCGTGAAGAAGATGAACAGTATAATAAATTG